>OX578152.1:93324567-93944567 GCA_951213105.1 Amaurobius ferox | reverse complement strand
AGACTTATAGTAATCACTGATTGTAGTTTTTGTATCAAATTTCGTTGAAATCGCACCATTCGTTTGTGAGATATCGTCTCCACAGACTCACGGACACACACACACCTATCATCTGGTAAAAAGGAAAATTAAATAAGAAATTAAATAAGGTCGGATTGAAATGATATGCATTCCTCTTCAATACATTTTTCATCTGAATCAATAGCTCATAAAAGTATAAGTAATATTTTTTTTTAATTTAATTCGAAAATTGGGGGGGGGGGGGTAGTTCAATTCGGTTATGTCCACGATACCACAAGTGTGCAAAGTTTCACTCTACTAGAATTACTTAACTTTACATATTTTCGCAGCTGTTTACAGAAGCAAAAATATTTTAGCTAAATGAGTATTTTTTTAACCCTGACGAAAAAAGACGCCAAAGGATTCTGAAAGAAGAAAATACGCCAAAGGAAAATAAGTCTGTGCCAAACGGTCATTAAACATACAACCCTTCAACCGCAAGGCCCCCCGCAGACCGTCCAAATATCAAGCAAAACGACGGAAAATGTTTCCCTGCGTTCACCACCACATACAGGGAAATTTAAAGCTCGTCCTTTGATAAATCCCGATGTCTGGTAACAATACTCCCGATGTGTGGCGGGCTTAAGATGCAACTGTAACTGTGAACCGTAATCTAAGGGAGTGTCAAGTGCAAAAGAGGTTCAGATGAATGGTTACGATAGGCAGCAGTAGTTAACCTTAAGGGATAAATGTAATTGTGAACCGTAACAGAAGGGAGGGTCAAGTATAAAAGAGGATGAGATGAATGGTTACGAGGGCAGAGGTAGTTAACCTTAAGGGACAACTGTAACTGTGAACCGCAACAGAAGGGAATGGTAAGTATAAAAGAGGATGAGATGAATGGTTACGAAAGGCAGAGGTAGTTAATCTTAAGGGACAACTGTAACTGTGAACCGTAACAGAAGGGAGTGTCAAGTATAAAAGAGGATGAGATGAATGGTTACGAAAAGCAGAGGTAGTTAACCTTAAGTTGCAACTGTAACTGTGAACCATAACCGAAGGGCGTGTCAAGTGTAAAAGAGGATAAGATGAATGATTACGAAAGGCAGATGTAGTTAACCTTAAGGGACAACTGTAACTGTGAACCTTAACAGAAGGGAGTGTCAAGTATAAAAGAGGATGAGATGAATGGTTACGAAAGGCAGAGGTAGTTAGCCTTAATATAGAACTGTAACTGTGAACCGTAACCGAAGGACGTGTCAAGTGTAAAAGAGGATGAGATGAATGATTACGAAAGGCAGAGGTAGTTAATCTTAAGGGACAACTCTAACTGTGAACCGTAACAGAAGGGAGTGTCAAGTATAAAAGAGGATGAGATGAATGGTTACTAAATGCATAGGTAGTTAACCTTAAGTTGCAACTGTAACTGTGAATCGTAACCGAAGGGAGTGTCAAGAACAAAAGAGGATGTAATGAATGGCTACGAAAGGCAGCAGTAGTTAAACTTAAGGTGCAACTGTATCTGTGAAAAGCAACCGAAGGGAGTATCAAGTATGAAAGAGAATGAGATGAATGGTTACGAAAGGCAGAGGCAGTTAACCTTAAGTTGCAACTGTAACTGTGAACCGTAACCGAAGGGCGTGTCAAGTGTAAAAAAAGATGAGATGAATGATTACGAAAGGCAGAGGTAGTTAACCTTAAGGGACAACTGTAACTGTGAACCGTAACAGAAGGGAGTGTCAAGTATAAAAGAGGATGAGATGAATGGTTACGAAAAGCAAAGGTAGTTAACCTTAAGGGACAACTGTAACTGTGAACCGTGACAGAAGGGAGTGTCAAGTTTAAGAGAGGATGAGATGAATGGTTACGAAAGGCAGAGGTAGTTAACCTTAAGTTGCAACTGTAACTGTGAACCATAATCGAAGGGCGTGTCAAGTACAAAAGAGGTTTAGAAGAATGGTTACTATAGGAAGCGATAGTTAACTTTAATGGACAACTGTAACTGTTAACCGTAACAGAAGGGAGTGTCAAGTATAAAAGGGGATGAGATGAATGATTACGAAAGGCAGAGGTAGTTAGCCTTAAGATGCAACTGTAAGTGTGAACCGTAGCTAAAGGGCGTGTCAAGTGTAAAAGAGGATGAGATGAATGATTACGAAAGGCAGAGGTAGTTAATCTTAAGGGACAACTGTAACTGTGAACCGTAACAGAAGGGAGTGTCAAGTATAAAAGAGGATGAGATGAATGGTCACGAAAGGCAGAAGTAGTTAACCTTAAGTTGCAACTGTAACTGTGAACCGTAACCGAAGAGCGTGTCAAGTGTAAAAGAGGATGAGATGAGTGCTTACGAAAGGCAGCGGTAGTTAACCTTCAGATGTAAATGTAACTGTGAACCGTAACCTAAGGGAGTGTCAAGTACAAAAGAGGTTCAGAAGAATGGTTACTATAGGAAACGGTAGCTAACTTTAATGGACAACTGTAACTGTTAACCGTAGCAGAAAGTAGTGTCAAGTATAAAAGAGCATGAGATGAATGGTTACGATAGGCAGCAGTAGTTAACCTTAAGGGATAAATGTAACTGTGAACCGTAACAGAAGGGAGGGTCAAGTATAAAAGAGGATGAGATGAATGGTTACGAAAGGCAGAGGTAGTTAACCTTAAGGGACAACTGTAACTGTGAACCGCAACAGAAGGGAATGGTAAGTATAAAAGAGGATGAGATGAATGGTTACGAAAGGCAGAGGTAGTTAACCTTAAGGGACAACTGTAACTGTGAACCGTAACAGAAGGGAGTGTCAAGTATAAAAGAGGATGAGATGAATGGTTACGAAAGGCAGAGGTAGTTAACCTTAAGTTGCAACTGTAACTGTGAACCGTAACAGAAGAGAGTGTCAAGTATAAAAGAGGATGAGATGAATGATTACGAAAGGCAGAGGTAGTTAACCTTAAGGGACAACTGTAACTGTGAACCGTAACAGAAGGGATTGTCAAGTATAAAAGAGGATGAGATGAATGGGTATGAAAGGCAGGGGCAGTTAACCTTAAGTTGCAACTGTAACTGTGAACCGTAACCGAAGGGCGTGTCAAGTGTAAAAGAGGATGAGATGAATGATTACGAAAGGCAGAGGTAGTTAACCTTAAGGGACAACTGTAACTGTGAACCGTAACAGAAGGGATTGTCAAGTATAAAAGAGGATGAGATGAATGGTTACGACAGGCAGAGGTAGATAACCTTAATGGACAACTGTAACTGTGAACCGTAACAGAAGGGATTGCCAAGTATAAAAGAGGATGAGATGAATGGTTACGAAAGGCAGGGGTAGTTAACCTTAAGTTGCAACTGTAACTGTGAACCGTAACCGAAGGGCGTGTCAAGTGTAAAAGAGGATGAAATGAATGATTACGAAAGGCAGAGGTAGTTAAACTTAAGGGACAACTGTAACTGTGAACCGTAACAGAAGGGATTGTCAAGTATAAAAGAGGATGAGATGAATGGTTACGAAAGGCAGAGGTAGTTAACCTTAAGTTGCAACTGTAACTGTGAACCGTAACCGAAGGGCGTGTCAAGTGTAAAAGAGGATGAGATGAATGGGTACGAATGGCAGAGGTAGTTAACCTTAAGGTGCAACTGTAACTGTGAACCGTAACAGAAGAGAGTGTCAAGTATAAAAGAGGATGAGATGAATGGTTACGAAAGGCAGCGGTAGTTAATCTTAAGGTGCAACTGTAACTGTGAACCGTAACAGAAGAGAGTGTCAAGTATAAAAGAGGATGAGATGAATGGTTACGAAAGGTAGCGGTAGTTAACCTTAAGGGACAACTGTAACTGTGAACCGTAACCGAAGGAAGTGTCAAGTATAAAAGAGGATGATATGAATGGTTACGAAAGGCAGCGGTAGTTAACCTTAAGGTGCAACTGTAACTGTTAACCGTAACCGAAGGGAGTGTCAAGTATAAAAGAGGATGATATGAATGGGTACGAATGGCAGAGGTAGTTAACCTTAAGGTGCAACTGTAACTGTGAACCGTAACAGAAGAGAGTGTCAAGTATAAAAGAGGATGAGATGAATGGTTAGGAGAGGCAAAAGATTATACGTACTATCGAATGTTCTTCTGGCAGCACATGGTTTTTACTTTATTATGTAACCTAAGCTAGGTGTTTTAATTTGTTAAAAATCTTTATGGTGTTAAAGATGTTTCTTCATATCTGAATAAGCCCTACTCAAATAATAAAGACCCACTTGACAGTATACCCCCGGGTGGCAACTTGCCACCTTAAAAAATTTGTGAAGCATATATTTTTCACAACAATGATTGAAATCTTGTGATCATTGAGCCATAAATAAACTCTTTTATGCATGATTATGTCAACTTTCGTCTTATGCTGCCATGTTAAAAAAAAATAAAATTTCGAATAAAATTTAAAGTTTTTGTTCGAATTTAAAAAACTTCTATCTCGTTCTACATTTTTTATAATAAAGCCGGATAAAAAGTTTTGTGCAAATTCACCAACATCAGACGGACATCACTCCAAAAACGGTCAAAACGTGTTCAGAAGGTCTATATATTAGCATCAAAATCTCGAAATACAAAATTTTCGTGAAAACAATACTTTCTCAATACTACGTATGACAAAGTAACAACACGAATGGTGCTGCATTGTGTGGTTTGCGCCTTATCTGTCATGTGCTCCTCAAAGTTATGACAAAGAATAATATTAACAACTAGAATGTATGCCCGTCATTTGACGGAAATCAGAATTTGCGAAACATTCCTCATTTGGCAGTTCTCAAACATTCTCATTTGGCGTCATTTTTATCAATTAGGGGACATTTTTTTTTAAATTTGCAACATTTTAAAAAGTCGCCATGTTGGCAGTGTCTCCCTAAATTTCTCGCCAAGCGTTACGGACAGATGGAGAAAGGGGCTATTTTTGTTGAAAGAAGTTTGAAATATTTGACTTGCTGGCAATATGAGCGTGACACTCCTAGTTGCGTGGTATCTCAAATAAAAATTTATAAAATGATAAGAAATAAAATAACATAAAAGTTTCACTTTCAGTATCCAATGTAACGTAAAGCTCCATGGCTGAAACATAATTTATCTGGTTCTGGGTTAGTATCTAAATTGATATGTTTATCTGTGATTGAAACACGTTTGGAAACATTTTGTAGCAACGTTACTAAGAGATAGATAAACAGACAGATAAATCAAGGTGTCTATATTAATAAAAATAATAATATTAAATATCATGTTAACAACTATGACACCACCATATTGTGTAGCTTAACGTATTTACTACTCGTTTTTTATGCCATTGTGATGCAGGTTATGAAGTATCCCGGCACAATTTATTTTACGACTGCTCCACTGCTTACTTCATCTTTCTATTTAAAAATTTGCTATCGGGATTTATTATTATTCAAATATTTTCTTTGTTTATATAATGCATAAAAGCAATAGCAAGAAATAAACGGATATCAAAATTGACTTACATTATTATAACAACTATAAAAAATGCAGTATATATTGAAAGACATTATTTTGTAAAGAAATATATTAATTTTGCTTATGAGTAAATCCTTCCGAATAAAAACTTTTCGCTAGACATACGCAGCATATGCTTCAGACTAATAATGGAAAATAATGGTGATAGCTATTTATCTTTTTTTTAGGGAATTCAGAAAATGACAAAATAGAAATTTGTTTAAGTATTTTTATATAACCTGGATGAAAACATAACTTTTAAAAGAAAGTTGGAAAAATTGCTCTCATAAATTATATAAAGTGTATATTATAATTACTTTTAATATTTTTTCCAGAAGTATTTTGCTAGAACAATGAGTCTCTTATGTTCATAGACGCTTTAAATCTCAGTATAGAAAATTTCGAAGTTTTGTATCTTAACCTTTTGCTTACGGGTGAGACAGTGTCTATCCCAAACGAAGAACCTCTCAAAAAGACATGTATTTGACATACCCTATACCAAAAAGTTCGATCCCCCTTTAGTTCGATCCCCCTTTTGTTCGATACCCCTTTAGTTCGATCCCCCTTTGTTCGATCGCCCATTGGCGTCCATTAAAAGTGATAGCTCCATTAAAAGTGATAATTAAAAGTAATAGCTATAAACAATAGGCAAGAATTTGTAGCTTTTTGGAAGCCCTATAAGTGTATATAATCTAAATTTGGATTGAGTTATTTTTTCCGATATTACAAAAGTTGAATTTTATTTTACAAAATGTTATTCATTCAAAACCATCTTGGCTCCATCGGACAAGAGCCATGTCCGATGTTATTCTTAAAATGACTTTATCTTTTCACTAATACATTGTATGTATATGTTAAAGGAAAGAGGATTTTTTTGATGGAGCAAAATAATCATTTCTCACAGCTTTGCAGATCTACAAGATTTGAACACTTTAAAATACGAAAAAAAAACATTTTTAAACCATGTCTGTCCGTCTGAGTCTGCGACGACGATATCTCTCGAATAAATAGAGCAAGTAGAATGAATCCGGTCGGATGCACTCGATGCTGTGTGGAGAATGATTTCGACGGTCGAATGTTGATGTATTTACACATTTTGAGCATTCCTTAATCCGAATCAAAGATTTTCAAAGTTATGTATGAGTATCTGTCAAAATTGAATGAATCCGGACAAGTGAATGAATACGGTTAAGTAAATGAAACTGGTCACGTGCATAAAATCGACCAAGTGAATGAATCCGGTCAAATGAATGCATCTCGAACAAACTGGACAAATCGATCCAATCTGATGGAATTAATTTATCTTTAACAAATTGAACAACCTACAGGGTTGATTTTTTCGGACATCATTGTAATCAATTTGTGCTACCCCAACCAGAATTCGAACCACGGATCGTCGTACTGACCTGCCGACGCTCAACCGTTGAGTTACTGGGACGTAATTGCAAACTTTTCTTATCGAAGTCAACTTTGCAAATTACATTTGGTGGAATAATTTAAGTTCGCGTGCTCCAAAAGTAGCGTAAATTAAATTATTAATTGACTATTATTATTGATAAATAATACAGGGTGATAAATTAGTTTTCAAATGCTCCTTAAAGAGCTGCATAGTGAATAATCCTCCAAATCTCTTCTTATGAGATGTACTTATTTGCCGTTGCTGTAAAGTAAATTCAAATAATCATTAAAAAATTCTTAATAATATTTAAATTCATTTTTGCTTAGTTATTTGCAGATTTACCATATGCTTACATAAAAAAATAAATTTAAAATTTAGTTTCTAAAATTTTAGTTATGAAATATTTTTATATATAACTTCTTGAATATAGACTTTTGCATCATAATCCGCAATGATTTTGTTTCTGGCAGCAATAGTTTTGTTGCAATCATGCGCGTAATTAACATATCTTAAAATATATTCCTAATAATTAGGCAATTTTTAAAAATATGATTACCAGATTCACCCTATTTAAAAATTATCATACATGCTATAGGTATTTACTTATTAGACAAAGAGAGAGAGAGAGAGAGATACTCTAGCATGGTGTTTGATATTACCAGGCCGAAATAATTTTTTGTAAAACTCGCGAAATATATGGCATATAGAAATTCGCACATACCTGTATACAACATGGAACACTCGTTCACACCGCTGCCGCAATGAGCGAGCTTTAGCCTACCTTTTAAGCACCCACTATTTGAACATTTTCGAGAAATTACCCAGAACATTTGGTCCTGTGATGTTTTAAACAACTCGTATAAAAAGTATTTCCTCCACTGCCACATCGTTTCTTCTCTTCGTAAGCTGGGCATAATTCTTTGAACACGGCTTTGTGAAGAAAAGCATTCCTTCAAGACCGCCGATTCGGATAGATGATACAAGCCCCGCCATCAGTGCATGTGGTTTATGGGTCAGTCCTGATGGGGATTTGAAATTGCTGCCCTCTTGCTGACGTTGTTTCTTCTGGTTGGCCCTCAGTAAAGTCAAGGCAGTTGTAAGATTGCGTCTGAATGCCATTATTATTAATTTCTTATAAATTAATGTCTGACTTAATGTTACTTAGGAGCCGTGTCGTCTGACCGCTATTCTTTACCACACGCTCGTACTGTCATTTTAAGTGTTCAAATTAACGATAACTTTTTGGTAACCCTTTCTTCTCATATTATTTATTCCAAATCAACTCTTATAGATCAAATAATCTTTTATCTACACTATCTTTCAACTTAAATAATTGCTTACCGGAAATTTTTATTAATACTAAACCTACCACGACGGGTCAAATGACACTTTTTAAACTTTCTGGTAAAATTTCTTACATACAGTGTTATCACATCGCCATTTGACTTTACGACTTTTATTATAATTTACATTCAATGTATTTTTCAATATTTATATTTCTCTTATTTATTTTTTACCGAGAAATATATGCAACTGGGCCTACCTACCATGACGGATCAAATAACCCCTTTTAAACTTTCTGGCGAAATTTCTTACTTACAATGTTATCACATCGCCATTTGATTTTACGACTTTTATTATAATTTACATTCAATGCAATTTTCAATATTTATTTTTCTCTTGTTTATTTGTTTACCGAGAAATATATGCAACTGGACCTGTCTGCCACGAAGGGTCAAATGGCCCCTTTTAAACTTTCTGGTAAAATTTCTTACATACAACTTTATCACATCGCCCCTTTGACTTTACGACTTTTAATATAATTTACATCCAATGTATTTTTCCATATTTATTTTTCTTTTATTTATTTTTTGCCGAGAAATATGTGCAACTGAGCCTACATACAACGACTGGTCAAATGACCCCTTTTAAACTTTCTGGCAATATTTCTTACATACAACGTTATCACATCGCCATTTGACTTTGCTACTTTTATTATAATTTACATCCAATGTATTTTTGAATATTTATTTTTCTCTTGTTTATTTTTTTATTGAGAAATATATGCAACTGGGCCTACCTACCACGACGAGTCAAATGACACTTTTTAAACTTTCTGGCAAAACAGAGACTCTTCAATTCCGCTTGGTGAGTTCGTTGTTCTCAAACTAATGGAACCATTTATAGGATGTGGAAGCTCCGTCACCACTGATAATTTTTTTACGAGCACATCGGTAGCTGCAAAATTACTTTATAAACAAACTACTATCGTTGGAACCATTCGTGGATAAAACGAGAATTACCAAAATTCGCAAAGCAGGTGAAAGATGGCGCGCCACGCTTCTCAACAAAGCTGTATAAATCGAATCATTGTACACTTAACAGTTTATAAATGTAAGCCAAATAAAAAAGTGCTTTACCTAAGCTCAAAGCATAAATCTATAAGAATTGAAAAAGTGATAAGCGTATACCTGAAACGATCAGATTCTATAATAGCACTAAATTTGGTGCAGACATGACGGATCAGATGGCAAGAAAATACTCCGTGAAATCAAAACGTCAAGGATGTCCTGCGCAGGTTTTCTTCAATATTATTGATCTAGATGGAATAAACTCGTGGGTGTTATATAAAGCAACAACCGGGGGAAAATTTCTAGGCAATAATTTTTATTCAAATAAGCTGAAGAACTTGCTGAAGATTTTCAATTAGCGCAACATAAAGAACAAGAAGATATACAAGAAACGTCAACAAATTCAGGTTCAGTTTCATGTGTGAGAAAAAAGTGCCAATTAAAATATTGCAAGGAAAACAAAACTTTTTTCCCCCAATGACCAAGCATTGACTCTTTCATCTTCGCCTATACATCGGCCAGAACAGTGAACTCCTTAGTCGTCAAATGACGTTGCCCCAGCGCACCAGTGGGGGTGGGGACATATTGCGCCCAACAACACAAACATCCATGTCTTACGTGGGACTTGAACCCACAACGTGGTGGTCGATCAATCGCTGGAAATGCTCGCCTTGACCGTTCGGCCACCACGTCGACTGAAATGAGCCAACAGTACGCGGTGTTCCCAGGTGGTCACCCACCCAAGTACTAACCGCGCCCGATGCTGCTTAACTTCGGTGATCTAACGAGAACCGGTGTTTTAAGCACAGTAGAGCCGTTGGCACAGAAAACAAAACTACAAAAATCTGTTTCAATTGCAAAAAATATGTGTGTGGCAAATGTGCCTTCCAGGACGCAATCATTTGCAAAATATGTGCTGAACATGAAAAAGGTTTGCATATTGTTTATTTCTAAATTCAGGAATAAATAGGGATTTTGTTCTCTTATTTTTAATTCACTTTTTAATTGAATAAATAAACAAATTATAACAATTATTTGGACAAAATTGTTTTATTCACCCTCCAAATTGTACTAAACGATATATTTTTGCTATACATACATCGCAAAATATATGATTTTTTGAAGATGGGTCATTTGACCCGCTGTTGTAGAAATAGGTATACATTAAATATCGGTAGGTTTAGGGTTAAAGATTTTCTTTGCCTTTCTAATGCATAAAACCGATAGTTACAAGACACGGATATCAAAATTAACTTTCATCAATTTAACGAGTCATGTACAAAAAACTAATACTGAAACTAATAATAAAAAACTAATAATGAAAGACGTTATTTTGCCAAGAAATATATTAATTTTGTTTGCTAATAAACACAGCCAAATAAAAAACTAATCATCAAACTCGTATACCATATGCTTCTGACTACTCATGCGAAAATAATGGTGAGAGTTGTTTATATTTTACTTGGTAATTTATGAAATGGCAAAATGAAAGTGCGGTTTAAAGTATTTTTATATAACTTTGTGGATTTTCTTTCGACAGAGCTTTTTGAAGAAAGGTAATAAAGTTGCACTTCCAATTTAGATAAAGTAAATATAGATTTACTAATATACACATTTTATTGGACGTATTTTGTTAGAAAAGTGATGTATTTTTTAATTCTGAGATAATGTTCTTAGAAGCTGCAAATTTAAGTTAAATGTTGTCTTTCAGCTACAGTTCATAACTATTATTTTTAAAATCAATTTATTTAATCTGTAATACAGCATATGTAAAGGGAAAGAAAAAGTAACTATTGCGATAGGGTAAAATATATTCTTCCCAGAATTTGATAGACCTAGGGCGCCGATGAATACAAACTGATGTTTGAAAGTTAAAAAAATTTACTTTTATATATATATATATATATATATATATATATATATATATATATATATATATATATATATATATATATTGTGGTGCGTATTTAAAAAGGAGTATACTCATTAAATTAAACATTGCGTTGTTTGCCGCTATTAAAACACACCATTATTTTCTTCAGTGCGAGTTCTGTAAAGAATTATTAATTAACATACTTCTACTCAATTGCACTACTTTAATTTTAACAATAAATCATTTATTAACAATATAGATCACTTAATTACTAAATTACAACAATTATTCCTCTTATTCGCGCCGAAGAGAGACAATGTGAGACCACTAGTTAAAAATGCCTAAAATGTATTTAAGACCTTCCATATTATTTAATGGGAGCATACCTTCACTTTCGGCTGTATTACATTTTAGGCATTAATACAATAATACAACAATATTAATTTCGGCTTAAATACATTTTAGGTATTTTTAACTTGTGGTCTCACATTGTCTCTCTCCTGCGCGAATAAGAGGAATAATTGTTGTAATTGAATAATTAAGTGATCTATGTTGTTAATAAATGATTTATTGGTTAGTTAAAATGGTGCAATTAATGGAGTAGTAGTATGTTAATTAATATTCCTTTACAGAATTCGCACTGAAGAAAATAATGGTGGGTTTTAATAGCGGCAAACAAGACAATGTTTAATTTAATGAGTATCCACTATGTACGAATTTACGGCCATGTTTAGATAATTCAATTTACCGTGCTTTTGAAAAATTTTTGTATGATGGTTAAAGCGGTATTATTAAATAATCAACGCAACTAAGAATAAATAAACTTCAATGTTTTATTCTCAAAGGTGCGGTATTAATGGTAATCAACGCAACAATAATAATTACTGAATTATAAATCTAAAAATCCCAACTTCGATGATCTGTCGGAAAAGTTTAATACAAAATCGACAAAATTAAGACGGAAATTGTGTCAGTTGAGCATAAATTATATAACTAAAATAAAAAATAAAGAAAGTAAACCTTAAGATAATTACTACAATATAAACAGCAAATGTTTTCTCTAATGGCCTAGTACCTCATTATTAATCATTCTCCGAAACAGCACTGAGGCTTGGACCATTTTTCCGTTGTATAATGTTGCCATAGGGAATGGACACATAAACGCCCTTAAGCAACCTAATTTTGACCGGAACTCTGCAGGTGTTACACTCATAAGGACCATTCTTCTCCTACCACAACCCTCTCGGAAGGACTTTTGGACCCACAGATTTCAACGTGATTTCAACAGATTTAATTATGTCAGGATGGACAGTTGCTAAAATCGAACTCGAGTCCGCCAAATGCAATCCCCATGTCCTCACAAATAGAATATCCGGCCTAAAAAGTATAAGTTTGATAACGTTAAATTATTTTTTACATACCATATGCAAGTATCTACATGCTCACTAGCCATTTTACAGGCGTTTCGCGCGTTCTTAGTAGCTAGCGGTCTTTAAATGTTTAACTTAATCAAAATTGTTGGAAACCAGTTTTAATTGCTGCAAGCGAAAATATATCAAATTGCGTATTTATTGTTTTTGAGAGGCAAAGTTTGAAAGGCAACGTTTCTTTTTTTAAATCCCGATGTATCATCACATCTAATTCGAATTTTCGAAATGTTCGATTTTGTCATTGAACTGGAATCTGTAACGGATCGAATGACACCCAAATTGAGATTCTGGCTGGAGCGAAAGTGATCGATCATTTTAAAAAGTGGTTTTGAATTCTTTTTAATCATTCTTTTGCATCATCACGCCTATTTCCAATTCTCGAACTATTAAATTTTTCCATTAATCTTGAAGCTGACACCAATCGAATGACACAAAAACCGAGATTCTACCAACAGTAAAGTGCTCAATAATTCTGATGCATTACTCCCCTCCCCCACTCACTCATTCCTTGATCACACACCCAATCAGGCAGTTCAGTGCATATTATACGGATAATTAGATGTCTTAATATGAAATGACCACTATGCAGCTAATTTATTTCAGCTGGGTGAAATGTTGTCAAAATGTTGTCAAATGTAAGAATAAAGTTGCGTTATATAATTTTTACAAAGAACGAAACAATTTTAACACTACATATTTTTTAATATTTCAGTAAGATATTATTTGAAATACGTTTTCGTACCTCAATCAGAAGTTCATATATATATATATATATATATATATGTATATATATATTCTGTTTTGTAATCATGACCCCAAAGAATATGCCATGACCTTGTGTAGGAAGGGGAGCATATGGCACCCGTTGAGAATCGCCGATTTAGAATGGCTATTGTAGTTCTATTTCTAGGATTCAACTTAGGGTTAGACGATTTGGTATCGTTCAATGTGTTCCATACTGGGCAGGAATTGAGATGCCCAGCCTTTATGCCTCCGGTCTGGGCTGTGGAATGTGTTGCATAGCAATCCAATTCAATCTTGCCTGGTGGGAAAATAATGGCATTTCACCTTGTATGTGAAAGATTGTGAGCATGGTGAATAAAGGGTGGAGCCCCCTAGTGTTGTTGTTGTTGTTGAGACCCAGACCGTCCGACCTAGCAGGAGCCCCCTTGTGCTGAAAAAACAAAAGTGGGTGAAACAGACTTTTAGACGAATAAACATACATATTCTATTCATCATTGTTGACTTCGCCCTTGCAAATTGTTCCGCATTCTATATGGCAATAACAGGCTTTCTTTGCCAACAAAATACTCAGGGCTTCTAATAAAACCACGAAACGTATTTCAAAGATATGTAGCAATTGCAATTAATGGTGGAAAAATAAAGGATCAGATCACGAAGTGGTTGAAATAGTACTTAGTTAATGTTTTGTATTTCACACATGGGGATTGTTACTCTGATAAGATTCAAAACATTTGATATGTTAGAAATTTCATAAGAATTTTAATTTGGAATATAATCATTTTACTTACTGTCGAGATAAACATAGCAATAAAAAAACGTTCAAAGACTGTTGCAATGGAAAATATTAATAATATAATACACTTCGTATAAATTCCACATGCACTAAAATGTAGTGATCAACTCGTTTTGAAGACAAAAAACAGCCTTCTTCAGGACAAACAAGAAGCTCAACCTCACTTATTTAAGCAATTTCGGGATTTGTGGTAAAATAGAATGCTCGGCTGAAGATAGTAGAAAAGTTGATATTGCAACCAGGAGAAATGAATGAGGAAAACACAAGGAGACATGAAAATGAGAGGCAGAATACTACGTATTATGTTCTACTTTGTAATTTTTGTAGAGTTACTTACTATACAGTTGTTTCCATTAGCACTGCTATCCGTTATTTTATGGCATTGGTTGATTCCTGTTCTTTTTTTATTTTCTTACATTATTTATTTCCTCCGAAGTTTTTATCTTTCTACCATAGTATTATGCCTTTCGTTCTTTTGCCTCCATGGCTTTTCAGTTTCCATTTATATTCTTGGTGATGGCAACTATTTTCTTACCTTCAGCAGTGGGATATTCTACCGCAGATGTCGGACTTACTGAAATGGGAGATATTGCCCTTCTGTTATTAGGTTTCGAGATAGATTAAGTTCAATGTTTCAGTGTATGTTGTATTTATACGAAGTTTTTATATTGTCTGTCAGTACTGTTGTCCATTATTTATGTATATTCTAATAATACTTTTAATTACCACTTTTTAAATTTCCATTAAATGTATGTTTTGGATTTTCTCAGCGTCACATTTTTGTGATAATTTTGGGAAGACTTCAAAGAATATTCCTTTGAAATATCGTCTTGTGATTTTCTAAACGTTTGATGGGTATATTCTGAAACTAGCATTTTTAAGTCAAGTGCGCAGTAAAATATATGAATTTTCTCTGCATGAAAGTTTCTGACAGATTTTTCGAAACTTTTGAAGATATTCAAGTGGATATAATATGGTATTTTATCATGTCAAATATTTTGTCATATATGCTTTCACCCAAAAGTATTTTTAAGCATCAATGTCTCAGGATTGATTATAGATAGAGTTTAGTCGGTAACATATGGATTTAACACAAATTTTGGAGGAGATAAGTTGGTTTACCAATGATTTTCACTTCCGGTTCATTTACCATATGTTCATAGAAGTTCATTTTCTTTAAATATTTATTTCTCAAGATATATATCCATATTACTATATGACAACTACATTAGCTATATGCATATAAAATATTCATATTAGCCTAGATGCCAACTAAGCTAATAAGGATATCTAATACGCTAATATCATATAGTTAATATATATCCATATTAGCTTAGATGACAACTAATAACGATTTAGCACCGCGTTTTAAAGGATGTTGAAGACCCAGACCGTCCGACTCGTCCAGAGGACTAAGAAGCGTTTTAAAGGATGTGTAATGATTAACAAAGACTGCAATTTACTGCAGTCTTTGTTATCAGTCTGCAGTCTGCGTATTTTACTGCAATTATTACCCTGATATGAATTTCAACATTTAATGTGTTAGAATTTTCATAGTAGCATGGACTTTAATCATTCCTTCGTTCAAACATGGAGAACAGGAGGTGGCGCCACCTAGTTATTAAAAAGCAAAAGGCAAGGGGTGAGACAATTAACATTTGGGCGAATAAAAATAAATGTTATACATATTCTATTCATCATTGTTGACCACGCCCTTGCAAATTGTTCTGTTTCTATATGATAATAACAGGCTTTCTTTGCCAACAAAACACTCAGGGCTGATAATAGAACCACGACACGTATTTCAAATATTTTTAGCGATTGCAATTGAAGGTGTAAAAATGGCGGATGAGATCACGAAGGAATTGAAATAGTAATTAGCTAACAGTTCGTATTTTACTGCAATTATTACCCTGATATGATTTTCAACATTTAATGTGTTAGAATTTTCATAGTAGCATTAATTTGAAATTTCTCTTTACCTATAGTAGAGATCAGCATTGCTATTCATTCTCTCTACGCATTCTGACAGTATTTTTAGTTTCCGCCATTTAAAATTTTTAAAAGAGGCCATTTTGGATTTGTTCATTTTCTGAAGTTACATATTTTAAACAATATTTCTTTTAAATATTTCTGGTGTTTATTCAATGTTGAAGTTTAAAAATATTGGTGAAAATAAGTAGTATGTTCTGAGGACAGCATTTTGAAGCTGAATTTTCTAGGTATTGAAGTTTATAACAGATTTTTAGAACCTTTAGAAATATTCAAGTAGATATAGCATGGGATTTTATTGATGCCAAACATTTTGCCATACATCCTGTTACTAAAATTTTTTTGAAGCATCTGTTTTTCATGATCTACTATAGATATAGATCTTAGTTGAAAACTGATATGGATTCAATACCGCATTTTGAAGGGATTTGGGTGGTTCACTACGAATTTCCACTTAAGGTGCAAAATATTTCATTCGTTTAAATATATTAGTCAAGTTGTGCTATAAATAGAGCTTACATGATAACTAATATGGATTCAGCATAAATAAAAGTATTCACTTCCCGTTCTTTTCTACTTCAAATATTTCTTGAACTATTAATTTCCTTTAGATTGCCTATAAAGATGATGGCTGAGTTAGAATCATTATGGAATCCAGATGTTATTGTGGGGTTCATCATGGATACCATTTCTGTTTCTGGATATGTTACTTTCTGTTTTTTCGGAAATGTTTATATCTGAACGACGCTAGTATGCAAAAGATAATAAAAATGTCTAATAGTTCCATAAAAACTTAAATCTAAACACCAGTTGCCATCAAATGAAGAATCCTTCATAAATTTCTTGTTTCTAATGTTTCACAGTGTACATGAGAGTTGGTGAGTTTGACAAATAGAGGAGAGCCATCTAGTGTTTTAAAAACATAAGAAAATACGTGGGATAATTAACTTTTAGATGGAAAAAATTGTTGTATATATCCTATTCATAATGGTTGGCCTTTGGCCCCGCCCTTGTAAAATGAGCTCTGTATATGGCAATAGCAGGCTTAAATTGCAAATAAAACATTCAGGGAATATAATGAAATCATGACATGTATTTCAAAGGTAGTTAGAGATTGCAATTAAAGTTATAAAAAGGATTATATCACGAAGAGAGTGAAATTATAATTTGTAAACATTTCGTATTTTACAGATAGGAATTATTACCATGATATTATTTAAAATATTCGATGTGTTAGAATTTTCATAACAGCATTAATTTGGAATTTTTTCCGAGCACAGTTACTTAGTTTTGTATTTTGACGCCAAAAATTCGCCAATGGTTATTTATTTCACGGAAAATTTTTATATCAATTACATTTTGGCGAAGATTCTGTAGATGAGTATGAATACATCCTAATGTTTGGAGTCATAAGATGTCAAAAACGCCGTATTTCTATTTAGTAATATTAAATTCTATACCAAAAACATTGTGCTGCGGATTTTATATACCATTATTTTGCTGTGAAAGAAGTAAAATCATTGCATTATCTGGTAAAAGTTATGAACTGCCCGCATCAGCTATTTTTCTTTATTACCAAATAATAAGATGTATTTTATAACTAAAAGTCAGCAATTACTGCTTAGGGCTAACTGAAGCTGTCTCAAGTGATCAGAAATGTTACTTTCCCTTCAATGATCGTAACATCTTGAAAGAAATGAGTAATTGGAGGGAGGGGGGGGGGATTGGTTTCATTATTTCAGTTGATAACAAGAAGATTTTTTTTTTGTAAAATCGAATCAAGAGATTGCAATATTTACTTTCTTACACTATTGTATAGTGAAAGTATTATTTTCCCGAATTTTTTTTTAATTCAAGGATATGTTAAACATTCAATTGAGATTTAAATCAATTCGTTCCAGTGTTCATTGATTGTAATTACCGTGTCAAATTTCTTTTGAAACGCCCCATCCGTTTATGTGATATCGCATCTATAATATCATTTGTGGATATATCATCAAATGCTGCAATAAGTGTAATATCATTTCACTGATTGCAATTATCGTGTCAAATTTCATTTGAAACGCTCAAAGCATGCTTTACATAATGCTATCAAATTCAGGCAATAAGTGATATCATGACAAATGGGAATAACGCTAATTCCAAGGCATAGAATTCCATAACGCTACCAAATTCATGTAATTAGTGTAATATAGCTGTGAGACCAGGATACATTTAGGCTATGTAATATATAAAGATTTCTGACAAGCCATACAAAGGACCCAGAGTGCTAGACACTAGTTAAGAGTAGCCCTGACCAGAGAGGTCATGAGATAAAGGGGCTTCATTAACAGGTGTGGTCGAACCAGAAAAGTTACTGGAGGCTAAAGATGAAGCCATGCGATTGGTTAAAGGTTTAACCAATGAGGAAGTGCTGCCTTATCGCTCTGAGGTCAACCAATGAGATACGGTGGGCATATCTTGACCTCAGGCAAAAACGATGTGGCAACAGACAGAAGGTTAAGCAGACAAAATGGAAATATTCAATTAAGTTCCACACATATGCATGGAGAAGGTTGATCAGACTAATTGAGAATACAGTTCAGTCATAACTATATACATCAGGTTACTCATACAATGCAGTCATGATTCAGAATAAGAATTAAGTTCCACACAGATGCATGGAGAAGGTTGAACATACGAGATTAAATAAGTAACACATATGTATAAAGTGAGGATGCAGTGAGCATCCTGCCAAGAGCCCGTATTCAACAGTCATGATGCATATATTATCAAGTTATGGATTTTTTCAATTAGAGTCGAATTTAAGAACCGGTGTGAAGAGTCAAAGTCGGAGTCTTCTCAAAAAATGAGCGGCTATGCGGGCCAAGAATGATTTTTAACAGTCAGAATGCAGATATATAAGTGTCATGTGACGATATCCAGTCATATAGTAGATATTGAAAGGAGTTTTAACAACCAATGACCCACAAACACCTAAAGACAAAAGGAGCTGGTATAAAAGGTTATAATCCTGTTTGAATATTAGTATGCCTGGTCTCACATACCCACTCTCCTCCTTGAATATATATGTATAGTTATTGTAATTTAATTATGATTATAATGTTCTTAATAAATAATGTTTATTTTACAGTTAAAATGGGTAAAATCAGTTGTGTAGTTTTATGTTATTCTATTCTCTTCCAGGAACTCGCACAAAGATTTAATGGTGGGTTTTAATGCGGCACAATGCACAAGGCTTTACGAGTTACGACCATGTTTAATATGTATTAATTTCAAATATGCTTTTTAAATATTTTTATTCTATCCCCACAATAACACTAACATATGCTTGCAATAAGTATAATATAACAGATTGCATATATAATCACGTTTCTTAAGAATTCAATTTCATGCAATAAGTGTAATATCATTTCACTGATTACAATTATCGTGTTAACTTTCGTTTGAAACTCTCCATTCGTTTGTGGGATATCGCGTCCACATATACATACTAACATACACAGACATAAATTAAAAAATGTTTGATTTGAATTCAGAGATGCTTATAACGCGCTGTTCTGTTCAAATGGGAATTCGAATTTTCGACTCCGTCACAATACTTTACCTATACATTACAAATATAATATGTATGTGGGGAAAGTAAAAATCGGCGGTAGTCCCATTCCAATGGGACCGAAATTATTTAGCGAGAATAATGTCTTCATCTTCGAATCAGACAGTCTGATCAACCCGAAGGTGTAAGTTATTTATTTGGATGGGCGGGAAGTGAGAAAAAATTTAGACGGGAACCCAATATGGGGGCGACATCCACAGGGACCGTACTCACCTTCCCTTACAGCCAACTTCTCGGGAGGACTTACCCACACATTTAACGTGCCCGCGCTCCACGTGAATACGGGGACTGTTTAAACACAGACAGGGATCGAACTCATATATGCAATACACGCGTACTAACCACTGGACTGTTCCATCCCGGGAAAAATATCTTGTAAAAAAAACTCAAATAAAATTCCAATTATATATTCTTGTAAGGCTTTCAAAACGCAGCAAATCACTCGTCTTCTGTTCATGGCTATCTAAAATATCGAAATAGAAACATCTTTCAAAATATTTAAAATTGTATTAAAATATCGAAATTTAAAGCATTCTATTTTTAACAGTAAACAACCGATTAGTAATCCGATTATATATGCTTGTAAGGAATTTAAAGGGCTATAAATTACTTATTTTTTATATCTAGCACTGTTTTCGAGGTATAAGCATTAAAAACGGAAAATTTCCGAACTTCTTCAATTTAGGGATGACGCAGCCCAGTCGATAGCGGGCGGGGATTGCAATAGGAAGACCCGATTTTGATTTTTGGCTCTGCTTAAACTGCCCAAGTGTCCACGTGGGAGTAGGGGTACGTTAAATATGTGGGTCATTAAGTCCTTCCGAGTGGTTGGTGGTAGGAGAAGGATGGTACGGTCCGTGTGGATGCCCCTAACTAGGTTGCGGTCTAAATTGGGTGGCACTTTCTGTACGTTCAAACAGATTTATTACACCTTCGGGTAGGTCGGATGGTATGGTTCAAAGGAGAAGAAACGTCTTCAATTTGACAAGGCGATATTTCATAAACTATAAGATCTTTATAAAAATAAATGATTGGTTTAGAAACTGGATTTCCGACTGAACACATTTGTTGCATATTGTTTATATTTATATTTTATAGTTCAGGTTTAGAAGGTATTTTGAGTGAACTACGGGGAGCAAGAACTCGATTGAATAAGAACATTTTTTATCTTTTTGAAGGAGAATAGTTTAAAATATTGAAATATTGAAATTTTTTTCGTATATTCATAAATGGTTTCCTATTCCTGATAAAACAAGTATAACGTTTTTATAGTTTTATCTGTAACGTTAGGAATTATAAGTATCTAAATTTTACTTGTTTCGTAACTCTCCGATAGACATTCCTATCATATAGACGCAATCATGTCAAAAAAAAGAAGAAAATGTGATCGACGAATTGTCATCAATACTAATTGTACTCTTACGAGTATGCCAATTGCCTGTAAACTTACGTTTGCCGAAACACTTTTTCTAGGCATATTCTCCAAATATTTAGCAGATAAAAATATCTTTAAATAATAAAATTAATCAGAACTTTGTTAAAAAACACAATTTGATGAATAAAATAGAAGCAAATGGACAATAGCAATAGAGATCAACGAAATCGCAAACAAAACAACAAGCACCACGTTGTAAATAAACAGTGATCAAATCTGTTCCCACAGCTTCTGAAAACACTGAAGGGGAAAAATGTAGTTTGGCAACTGGAGAGAGAAGTGGAAATAAATCATGGGGTTAAAAATAATAGGAGTTGCGCCTTCTCAGTGAGGAAGAGTGCTTGAAAACACACGATCCTTTAAATGCGGGTGGCGTGGTACTGTTTGCTTACCTATTTAAATGCCGTATTTCGGCTGTTTATATATTCCAAATCTATACAAATTAGATATTTCTGGAATCGTCTGAGTTTGCTCTGTTTTTTAAGAATATAATTGAAAATTCGAAAATTTGACACATTTTATGTTCCATGTGCCCTGAAACTTAACTCTAATTTCTCATACCAAAAGTCATTCTTAGCTAACTTGTGGTTTTTTTTTTTTTCTTTTTTTCTTTTTTTTGCTTGCAAAGTTTTCAAGCAAAATTTTGAAAAATCTGTATTGTTTATCCAGATGGTCAAAATTATAGCATGTTATCCTTCATTTTAACGGGCTTGCCGATTCCACTTCCACGAAAAGAGCTTGCAATTTCATCCCAGCAGCTCAACGGTAGAGCGTCGGCTGGCCAGTTTGGAGATCCAGGGTTCGATTCCCGGATGGAGCAGCGAGGTTCCTTACAATGGCTCCCAAACGAATTAACCCTGTAGGTTAGTGCAAAGATGTGTGAGGTGTGAAAGTGACCTTAGTACGAATGGAACGGATTCAGTGGACTCTGGGATATTAATTGTCGATTTCCAATCAAGAGAACAACAACCACGCAGGATACAAACCTGGGTTAAACTAGTAATATCAGGAGGCTAACTTGAGGTAAAAATAGTTGGAGGTGGTCAGTCAGATTATCAGTTGCACGCCAACCTGACATTAAAGAGTGGAGAATGCAAAGCCCGCTTTGAAAATAAAAGATTGGAATTTCATTCCAGTAGCTCAACGGTAGAGCGTTGGCTAGCCAGTTTGGAGATCCTGGGTTCGATTCTCGGTTGGGACAGCAAGGTTCTTTACAAGCTTAAACTCTTTCTTCTCCCGAGGAGAACTAATGACGTCATGAAGACAAAAATTGTATCACGGCTACTTTTCTCTACAATGAGTGAAACTGTTAAGTTTCGTTATCATTGCTACATAAATAACCCCTTTTATGCAAAATTTTATCCTATTCTGCTATGTTAAGACGATGTAAAATTTCGAATAAATGTCGAAATTTTGTCTTGAGTTTCAAAGTATTCTATCTAGTTCTATATGAGTAGTTAACAAAGCCGCATATGAAGTGAAAATCTATTAATATTGTTGCAGTTTTCATGTACACAAAACATCGAGCACAGACAGACAGAGGGAAATCACTTCAAAAATAGTCACAAATCGATCAGGAGGTTCTAAAACATATATTGACATCACAGTATCGAAATCGAAAGTTTTCGTAAACACAATACTTTCTCTATAGTGTATTCTGTAGTATGAGAACAATGCAACTGTGTTTTATCAACGTGAATTCCAAAGACGGACAAAAATCTTTAAAAGCCCCGCAGTAAAATAATTTTATTATTTGCTTAAACTATAATTTAACTTATACCTTCTTTATCCAGTTAAAATGCTTATATTTGTAAATAACTACTGGTTTAAAAAAAAAGAGAAATATAAACTGTATTCACACGGAAACATGAAAAAAAAAATTCTAAACAATTTTGAAGGTCTAGCTTCTGTAGCGTATAAAATTGGAACTCTTTAACAACGAATAACTTTGAAAAAAAAAGCTTGAAAAATTCCGCAATAAAATTGTTTTTTTATTTGTGTAAACTGTAATATAACTTACCTTCTTTACCCAGTTAAAATACTTAAATTTGTAAATAACTACTGGTTTAAAAAAAAGAGAAAAATAAATTGTATTCACACGTGAACATGGAAAAAAAATCTAAACAATATTTGAAGGTCTAGATTCTGTAGCGTATAAAATAGGAACTCTTTAACAACAAATAACTTGAAAAATTTCGCAAATCTTGAAAAATTCCGCAATAGAATAGTTTTTTTATTAATGTAAACTGTAATTTTACTTACCTTCTCTTTACCCAGTTAAAATACTTATATTTGTAAATAACTACTAGTTAAAAAAAAAAGAGAGAGAAATAAACTGTATTCACACGTAAAACTGAAAAACAGAAATTCTAAACAATTTTTAAAGGTCTAGCTTCTGTAGCGTATAAAATTGGAACTCTTTAACAACAAATAAACGTGGAAGAAGTTTTTCTGCTTTAATATCAAAGCAAAATTATTTTTGAAGAGAACGTGACGGAAAAGTCTAAAACGGCTCTTTATTTTATATAACTAAAATACTTTCTCAAATCTCTAAAGGTTTATAGAGTTGCTTACACAGAAATTTTGTATTTAATCTTCTTTGAAATATTTATTCTATACTTTAAGAAGATTGGAAAAAGACAGTTCTGGCTAGAATTCAAGGTATTCGTGAGATTTCTGTAAATAGATTTTAAGGATATTTTAGATAAAGTGGACTTAAGTACAATACAGCTGCATCTTGTCGCTGCGAGTTATTTTTGGAAAAGCTGATGTGAGCAGCACATGACTTTTCTTATGGACTGAAATAAATCTTATTTTTCATCATATAAATTAATTATCAATTTAGCGCAGTTTAAAATGCCGTCAAAATGATATAAAAAATATGTTTTTCGTAGATGCTTTATTCTAGCGTGGAAAGCATGTTACAAGCATGTTTCAAGTCCGTGGTCTCGAATCAATTTTTTTAAGGTGATGCCTGTGTGTGTTTGTGTGTGTATGTGTTTGTGCGTGTTTATGTACGTGTGTGTGTATGTGTGTGTGTACGTGTGTGTGTGTGTCGTCTATAGCAGAAAATCGATACTTCAGATAGTAACAAATTCGGCATATAGATTATTTAGGACAGCTGACGATACAGCTCGGCATGTTTTTTAAAAAAAAATGCTTATTTGAAAAATGATTTTGAGTGATTTTCACATAAATTGGTTCCTTTAGCGAACGGAAATATTATCACAGAGTTTCGGTGAATAAAGAATAAGGGAATTTCGGGGAATTTTCTTTCCAAAGGTTATATACTCTCATACCACCCCCTGCCTGTAAACGGATAATACTTGCATCATTTCCGCCTATCTCGTAATATAAATTATCTTCACTCCCATCTTCAAAATCATATCACCACCATTGAATTCTACTACCAAAAATGGAAAATCAGAATTAACCCGCAAAAATCCCAAGCTGTTTTCTTCTCCGAAATACTCATCCCCCCCCCCCTCTCGATTCAAATCAACGGTCAGCCATTCTGCTTCCAGCGATCTGCAAATTATCTTGGAGTTCACCTCGAGAGCCGATTGACCTGGTGTGAACAAACACCTCAATAATATTATGAAGATATCCAAAAACTTGCTGGTTCCCAACACCACATCTTATATTCTGATGAATCAGATTTAAATAACAAAACTCTCCTATACAAATCAATTAGTCAACCAATCCTTCTTTACGCCTGCTCATATGGAGATTTGCGTGCAAAACAAATTTGGGGAGAATTCAGATCGAACAAAATAAAATACTAAGAATTATTAGAAAAGGCCCCATCCTCCGTTATCTCCGAAACGGCGTGATCCGAAAGTAAGTCAAAATACAAACTTTTATGGTTCGCCATTATTTTATGGACCACGCATTTTATGAGACGAGCACACTTCATTTATTTAACGTTCACACCGCATACAACCTGACAACACAATATAAAATCAGAATCGGAATGTCTTATTATGCTAGCTCGAGTTGAGGTGTTGTATTTCTTGGCTTCTGGAAGTAGAACGCCGTCTGGTGTTCAGTACACAACAAAAACTATTAAATATACCATCAAAAACCATACTGATAAATTTTCAGAAAGCGTTAGAAATGAATCACTTTTCAATATCTCTGATTACGACCGGCAGGTGTAAAGAAAGCTGCCACGAGCCCTTGTTTTCGACCCTCCATAAATTTTGAATTTATATTTTCACTTCCTTATCCTCTTTTAGGAATTTTACTGCCTATTTTACACTAACTGTAACTTTGTCATTGCGGCCGCCCCTTTCTGCTGTTCAGTTTTACTTACTCCAAATTCACGCAGCGTTGATCTCTGCAGAATTTTCGAGGGTCAGATATGTCAACCCCGCTGTACCTGAGTTCATTTGCTCTTTTTTCATTATTTTAACTCCTCCCTCGAAAATTCTTCGAGATACCTTATTTCTGAACTTTATTCGATATTTCTATACCTCTTTTTTTCGCTCAGGTGAGATATGTTATTTATTTTTTTATCTTAAGATCAATCTGTTCTGCTCAAATAATGTCATGCCTTCAAATATTGGCACAAATCGAAAATAAAAGCAATTCCTGCTAAGAACATCATCAAAGGTTTATATATCGTTTAATATTATAATATACTAGCAGCATACCCGTTCTTCGTACGGAGTATATAATATAAAGAAACTTGAAATTCATAATCATGCCCAAATTCTTATAGTATACTAAATGACATGTTTAATCAAAATATTCTGTTAAAATATTTAATATAATGCTCCTAAAAAGAAGTTTAAGAATCTCTGTTCTCGCTATATAAAATTATCTTCATGGACATATCTGAAGAATAAAACATCTTGGACCCCTTATGTAAGCAAATATAAAAAAAAATATGGAATTGAATCAATATATGCAAAATAAAAGCGTTAAAATTGTATGGGACCAGTACTAATTATATACGCGAATATTAGAAAATATAACCTGTATTAGTAGATTACATGTATAAATTGAAAATACCAATAAACCCGTAATCTTTAAATCTGAAGACAGTCATTTATTCCAATATATGACAAAATTAAAGTGCTAAAATTATATGGGAAGATATACACGTACTACTTATACTGCCCGATTATTAGTAGAAGATTACCCGTTTTGCAATATGAGTCTCAAATGTTTTTTGGTAAAATACAACAGACGACGTAATAAATTGAATATATAATTAATCCCCTTAATCTTCATACCAGAAGACTGTACTTGATTCCAATATATATGCATATATATGTCAAAATATATGCCAATATACCTGTACTACTTATATTCTCGTAGGTTAGAAGATATACCCGTGCATTCCTAGAAGATTACTCGTACAACGTACAATATGCGTGTGTCAGCAATTTTTGCCGCAATAAAACAATGGCGTAATAACTTAAAAATATCAATAATCCCTGAATCAATAATTCCGGAAAATATCAATAATAATAATGTTTAAACCTGAAGAGTATAATTGATATTATCCAGTCCAAAATGAAATGGCAATGAAATTTATTTTATATACATATCTTCATTATTCAAATCGGAAAAGATTTAATAAAAATCGTCTGCCGCATAAACACATTGGATTTAAATCCGTTGCTAAGCGACAGGATATCATTTGCTTCAAATAAATTGGTAGAAAAAATATCGTCTAAATAGTTATATTTCTATGGAACATTTGGCGACAGTTTCGTCAAATTAGCGACATTTTAAAAAATCGCCAAATTTATCGCCAAGTGGGACTGTAGAACTGACAGTTCCACTTTGCGACAAATTGACGAAATATCATCACAATACAATCCCCTAACAAAAAACAATTAATATCATTTATGTAGCGCAATTTTATCAATTTCAAGATATTTTTATAGATTTGAAAACATTTTTATCAATTTGGTGACATTTTAAAAATTCGCTAAATGTATTACTAAGTAGGATGGTTGGTCTGACAAATAAATGCTAACCAAACATAATTTCAGTACTCTCTTCTAACAAAACAAAAAAAAATTTCATTGATATGTAGAAGACCCAAGCCACACGACCAACCCGAAGGTTTATGGCAGCTGTTTGTGTGTCGTTTATATCAATTTGGCGACATTTCCGTTAATTTGGCAAAGTTTAAGAAAAGTTGTCAAATTAGCGATATCCCTCCAAATTCGTAGCTTTGAATTTGCAGATCTGAATGAAACATTCTTATCCCGTTTCAATATACTAAATGAAAACACTACAATTGTATTAGAAGATATACCCGCTCTACTCTTTTTGTTTCAACAATCGGCTATATGAATTTATTGGCTAAACACAATATATGAGTTTAGTAGCTAAATACGATATAAGCTTGATAACTCTTTGCCAAAATAAATGAAATTGATGTACGCAGTCAGCAATTAATATAATTAAAAGAAAAATCAAACCGTCCATTCATAAGATATACTTTTATTTCCATTTATCCATTTATTTATTATTTAAATCGAAAAAAAATAATAAAAACATTAACAAACACATTTAATTTAATTGTGATGCCGAGCAACATGATATATCCTCCTAAAATGTTAAAATTTATTAACCACTAACAACACGCCCGTTATTCGTACGGAGTGTATAATTTAAAGAAACTTAAAGTTCGCAATCATGTGCAAATTCTGTTAAAATATTAAATTTATTGCTCCTAAAGAGAAGTTTAAGAATATATGTTCTCACTATGCAAAATTATCTTCACGATCAGATCTGAAGAATAAAACATCCTGCCCCCTTTTGTAAGCAAATTTACAGAAGAAAAAATAGGAATTGAATGAATATATGCAACCCCGTACTAATTATATTGTCGCAGATTAGAAAATATGCCAATGTGTTAGTAGAAGATTACCCGTATTACAATATGCGTCTCAAAAATATTTGCCAAAATAAAAGATATGACGTAATAAATTGAAAACATCAATAATATCCGTACTCTTTATACCAGAAGGTCGTAATTGATTCCAATATATGCCAATATATATCAAAACATATGTCAATATACCTGTACTACTTATATTCTCGTAGATTAAAAGATATGCACGTGTATTTGTAGAAGATTCGTACAACATACAATATATGAGTTTAAACAATTTTTGTCATAATAAAATAATTGCATAATAACTTGAAAATATCAATAATCCTTGAATCAATAATCCCCGAAAATATAAATAATAATAATTTTTAAACCTGAAGACCGTAATTGATATTATCCAGTCAAAAATGCTATAAGAAAAATCAAATCGTTCTTTTCTAAAATATATTTTTATATCCATTTATTTATTATTCAAATCGAAAAAATAATTATTAAAATTAACAGACAGATTTAATTTAATTGCGTTTCTGAGTAACATGATATAAGATAGAATCTTATAACATGTTAAATATGTCATGTCTTATAACATAAACTGCGAAATTAAATAACGATTTTGATTTCTCTATACTTCTCATTGTTCCGTAAAAGCTTGTTTTAAATAAACCATGAACCATGGAGATAGATTTCCCCTTTACATCATGTTTCAAACAATTCATGTTTTCAGAAAGTGACTAATTAACGCAAACAATCTCCCATCAAACTCAGAGATTAAATTTTAATTCACTTTCAAACGATTTTCAAGCTTTTCGTTTGGATAAACCACGGAGTTAGGGAGTAGAACTCCTAGGAAAAAGTTCCGTTTTTCATTAATATCTCGACAACCCCAGGTCTTAGAAACTCGAAACTTGGACAAAATTTATGGGGGGATATTTCAAGGCTATTCACCAAATTTCATTAAATTCGGTTCAGCCGTTTTTCCGTGACGATGAGACAAACGAAAATTTTGTTTTTTACTAATATCTCGAGAACTACTGGTCGTAGAAACTCAAAACACGGATATAATTTTAAGTGGGGCTATTTCTGGGCTACCCACAAAATTTCATCAAATTCGGTTCAGCCGTTCTCCCGTGATGGTGTGACAAACAGACAGACAGACAGACAGACAGACAGACAGACAGACAGACAGATTTTCATTTTTATTTATATAGACTAGCAGCATACCCGTTCTTCGTACGGAGTATATAATATAAAGAAACTTGAAATTCATAATCATGCCCAAATTCTTATAGTATACTAAATGACATGTTTAATCAAAATATTCTGTTAAAATATTTAATATAATGCTCCTAAAAAGAAGTTTAAGAATCTTTGTTCTCGCTATATAAAATTATCTTCATGGACATATCTGAAGAATAAAACATCTTGGACCCCTTATGTAAGCAAATATAAAAAAAATATGGAATTGAATCAATATATGCAAAATAAAAGCGTTAAAATTGTATGGGACCGGTACTAATTATATACGCGAATATTAGAAAATATAACCTGTATTAGTAGATTGCATGTATAAATTGAAAATACCAATAAACCCGTAATCTTTAAATCTGAAGACAGTCATTTATTCCAATATATGTCAAAATTAAAGTGCTGAAATTATATGGGAAGATATACACGTACTACTTATAATGTCCGATTATTAGTAGAAGATTACCCGTTTTGCAATATGAGTCACAAATGTTTTTTGGTAAAATACAACAGACGACGTAATAAATTGAATATATAATTAATCCCCTTAATCTTCATACCAGAAGACTGTACTTGATTCCAATATATATGCCAATATATGTCAAAATATATGCCAATATACCTGTGCTACTTATATTCTCGTAGGTTAGAAGATATACCCGTGCATTCCTAGAAGATTACTCTTACAACGTACAATATGCGTGTGTCAGCAATTTTTGCCGCAATAAAACAATGGCGTAATAACTTAAAAATATCAATAATCCCTGAATCAATAATTCCGGAAAATATCAATAATAATAATGTTTAAACCTGAAGAGTATAATTGATATTATCCAGTCCAAAATGAAATGGCAATGAAATTTATTTTATATACATATCTTCATTATTCAAATCGGAAAGGATTTAATAAAAATCGTCTGCCGCATAAACACATTGGATTTAAATCCGTTGCTAAGCGACATGATATCATTTGCTTCAATTAAATTGGTAGAAAAATATCGTCTAAATAGTTATATTTCTATGGAACATTTGGCGACAGTTTCGTCCAATTAGCGACATTTTAAAAAATCGCCAAATTTATCGCCAAGTGGGACTGTAGAACTGACAGTTCCACTTTGCGACAAATTGACGAAATATCATCACAATACTATCCCCTAACAAAAAACAATTAATATCATTTATGTAGCGCAATTTTATCAATTTCAAGATATTTTTATAGATTTGAAAACATTTTTATCAATTTGGTGACATTTTAAAAATTCGCTAAATGTATTACTAAGTAGGATGGTTGGTCTGACAGAGAAATGCTAACCAAACATCATTTCATTACTCTCTTCTAACAAAACAAAAAAAAATTTCATTGATATGTAGAAGACCCAAGCCACACGACCAACCCGAAGGTTTATGGCAGCTGTTTGTGTGTCGTTTATATCAATTTGGCGACATTTCCGTCAATTTGGCAAAGTTTAAGAAAAGTTGTCAAATTAGCGATATCCCTCCAAATTCGTAGCTCTGAATTTGCAGTTCTGAGTGAAACATTCTTATCCCGTTTCAATATACTAAATGAAAACACTACAATTGTATTAGAAGATATACCCGCTCTACTCTTTTTCTGTTTCAACAATCGGCTATATGAATTTATTGGCTAAACACAATATATGAGTTTAGTAGCTAAATACGATATAAGCTTGAAAACTCTTTGCCAAAATAAATGAAATTGATGTACGCAGTCAGCAATTAATATAATTAAAAGAAAAATCAAACCGTCCATTCATAAGATATACTTTTATATCCATTTATCCATTTATTTATTATTTAAATCGAAAAAAAATAATAAAAACATTAACAAACACATTTAATTTAATTGCGATTCCGAGCAACATGATATATCCTCATAAAATGTTAAAATTTATTAACCACTAACAGCACACCCGTTATTCGTACGGAGTGTATAATTTAAAGAAACTTAAAGTTCGCAATCATGTGCAAATTCTGTTAAAATATTAAATTTATTGCTCCTAAAGAGAAGTTTAAGAATATATGTTCTCACTATGCAAAATTATCTTCACGATCAGATCTGAAGAATAAAACATCCTGCCCCCTTTTGTAAGCAAATTTACAGAAGAAAAATAGGAATTGAATGAATATATGCAACCCCGTACTAATTATATTGTCGCAGATCAGAAAATATGCCAATGTGTTAGTAGAAGATTACCCGTATTACAATATGCGTCTCAAAAATATTTGCCAAAATAAAAGAGATTACGTAATAAATTGAAAACATCAATAATATCCGTACTCTTTATACCAGAAGGTCGTAATTGATTCCAATATATGCCAATATATATCAAAACATATGTCAATATACCTGTACTACTTATATTCTCGTAGATTAAAAGATATACACGTGTATTTGTAGAAGATTCGTACAACATACAATATATGAGTTTAAACAATTTTTGTCATAATAAAATAATTGCATAATAACTTGAAAATATCAATAATCCTTGAATCAATAATCCCCGAAAATATAAATAATAATAATTTTTAAACCTGAAGACCGTAATTGATATTATCCAGTCAAAAATGCTATAAGAAAAATCAAATCGTTCTTTTCTAAAATATATTTTTATATCCATTTATTTATTATTCAAATCGAAAAAATAATTATTAAAATTAACAGACAGATTTAATTTAATTGCGTTTCTGAGTAACATGATATAAGATAGAATCTTATAACATGTTAAATATGTCATGTCTTATAACATAAACTGCGAAATTAAATAACGATTTTGATTTCTCTATACTTCCATAAAAGCTTGTTTTAAATAAACCATGAACCATGGAGATAGATTTCCCCTTTAAATCATGTTTCAAACAATTCATGTTTTCAGAAAGTGACTAATTAACGCAAAAAATCTCCCATCAAACTCAGAGATTAAATTTTAATTCACTTTCAAACGATTTTCAAGCTTTTCGTTTGGATAAACCACGGAGTTAGGGAGTAGAACTCCTAGGAAAAAGTTCCGTTTTTCATTAATATCTCGACAACCCCAGGTCTTAGAAACTCGAAACTTGGACAAAAGTTATGGGGGGATATTTCAAGGCTATTCACCAAATTTCATTAAATTCGGTTCAGCCGTTTTTCCGTGATGATGAGACAAACGAAAATTTCGTTTTTTACTAATATCTCGAGAACCACTGGTCGTAGAAACTCAAAACACAGATATAATTTTAAGTGGGGCTATTTCTGGGCTACCCACAAAATTTCATCAAATTCGGTTCAGCCGTTCTCCCGTGATGGTGTGACAAACAGACAGACAGACAGACAGACAGACAGACAGACAGACAGACAGATTTTCATTTTTATTTATATAGATTATAGCATGTATTGGAAAAATTAAAGGGAGGGTCAAATGGAAAAGAAAATTGGTAGGCCAAAGACTTTTATAGAATGTTTCCCCGTTTAAATTCATTTTAAAATGTGTTTAAGTATCCAGAATGCAAAAATAAAATGATAAATACCTACTACATTGCTTTTAAGTTCATTCAAGAGGTTTAAAATGATGAGTTGTGGAATGGTAATCAGATAGCATTTTTTCTTAATTTCTATTAAACTGTGAAGGGGTAATTTCAAGAGAAAAGAGAAATGCACATCTGTAAATGTATATCACTGAATATTTCCCACTCCAAAAGCAAAAACTTGGAAAAAATATAGATATATACACAAAAGTAGCTTCGATTTTCCAGAGAACATCCATAAATTAAAAAAAGTTGCAGAAAAACACATTTACATAACTATTGTTTCTACGGTGTACGTTTAACGCAGCAAGTCAGAGTATATATATGTAGTATCTGATATTGTCTTCCAAAATTTATGTAACTTGTGAGGATTCTATTATTCATTATTATTGTATGCTAATTTTACTTTTCATTATGCAAATTTGGTACAAAAATCTTCAACTCTGTTTTCGAGAATCACCTATTCGCGACTGGCCAGGACTATAAAAGTGGCAAACGTTAGGCAGAAAATATTCATATCGAGTATTCGTAATGGTATCCGAGCGAGATGCAAGTGTCAATCGCCGTCGTCAGCCTCGGCTGTTTATACGAAAGTGTGTTGGTGTGATGGTGGTTTGCTCAGTAAAGGAAGTACGCAGTGAAGTGATTGCCTTTACAAGATTGTGAGTATAGATATACAGGGTTTAATAGTCGATTAGTTGTTGTAATTCAGTTCAGTAAGAAATGTTAAAATTCAGTCTTGGTAGTGCTAGCTTGTAAATATTCTGTGTGTGTAATTGCATTTTGAGTTGTTAGCGAAGTTAGCTGGAATAAAGTATGTGTTTGTTAATGTTGTAGATCATTTATCAAACTCCAGTCAGCAGATGTAAGATTGAAGTGTACACTGATGCATAAAAGGCATGATTTTAGGAAGAGATACGTAAAGGTTACTTTACAATGGCAACCCAGAGTAGAAACCTTTACAAATGGCAGATTAACTCGGTAGCGGTCTTTACAAATGGCTACCGAATAGATAAACTTGGTAGCGCCTTTATAATGGCGCCCGAACTAAATAACCCCGTAGGTTAGGTCAAAAAGCTGCAAGGAAAGTATGAAGTTTTTTAAAAAAGTTTCGCGGCAACAAGCATTTTTGCAAATGGCATCGAACTAATTAAACCCGTAGGTTAGGTTAAAAGCTGTCGAAATTAGATTGTTTCTTAAGAATTCCGCGGTTAAGCGACTTTATAAATGCCACTGAACTAGTTCTTCTTCGACCCAGACCGTCCGACCTACCAGAAAGGTGTAAGGTATCTGTTTGGACGGCCGGGAAGTGCCACCCAATTTAGACCGGAACCCAGTGGGGGAGGCATCCACAGGGACCGTACCCTCCTTCCCCTACCACCAACCTCTCGGAAAGACTTACGGACCCACATGTTTAATGTGATCGTACTCCGCGTGAACACGGCGGCAGTTTGGGCAGCGGCGGGAATCGAACCCGGGACTACCGAGTGCAACCTCCGCGCGCTAACCACAGGGCTACCGCGCCCACTGAACTAGTTAAACCCGTAGGTTAGGTTAAAAAGGTAAAATGTAGAAATTAGGTTGTTTTTAAGAGTTTCGAAGGAAAGCACATTTACAAAGATGGCCGAACGTAAATGGATAGCGATAACAGTGTTGTTTAAATAATGTTGTGTAGAAATATTGCATAGTAAGGTTGTGGAGTACTGTTATGTAATAATGTTATGTGTAATAATACGGTGTAGTAATATTGTTCAGTAATGTTATGTAATAAGATTGATAGAATTATGTAATAAGATGTTATAATGTTATGTAATAAGATTGATAGAGATTGTAATAAGATTTGTAGAGTGACATTTTGTAGTAATATTGCGCATGTAATAGTATATAGGGTAATGTTTTTTTCCAGAATTTTGTATGATGGTTTCAATCATGGTAGTTAAACTGATAGTTTCAGTAAGATTGTCGTTGTTAAATATGGCCGAATTTAAATTAGAAGAAAGTAAAATAAAACTGAATATGTTGCAAGGAAATGTTGTAGATCAGTTAGCACAAAGCTCTGTAGCAACTACAAATAATTCTATGGAACAGTATGGAGTTATGTTAGCACGAGCTTCTTCATTAGCAAATTTGTCTAAATTTTCGTTTGATAGGTTAACGTGTAGCGAAACGTTTATCAGGGATCTAGAAAGGTATTTTGAAAAAAACAAAATCATGCCTTCCGTTCACTTCTTTGTTTCTCACAGGTTCTATTTCGGAGTTTTGTTGAAATGGGACATTAAATAAATATTTCTTCCTGATACAAAAATCTGATCGATGACAGACATTATGTTAGCATTGTCTAAAGTGCGCCAGATGACTGCTTTAGACCAGAACTACGGCTATATCTCTACTGTCATGTATTTTCGTGTACCTTTGTGATTTATTGTCCAAATTTCTTCAAATTTATCCATGTGTATGAGAAACTTAATAGCATATTCTTCCTTCAATTCATTGAAAGCTATTTTTCTGATATTTTGTTCAAAAGCCATTGTCCCACTGGACTTTTCACGAAATAAACTTAGCATTTTTCAAGTTCGGTATGTGATTTTACAGCTAGGAAATACTTTATCAAACTTAGCTCAATTGGAAATGCTTTTATCATTTAGACAGACATAAAATGTTTCAATAATAAAATCAAATAGGTTGTTGTTGTTGTTGTTGTCGTGTCCCTAACATTACGTTAAGGAAGAATGAGTGCACTGCTTCTGTTTAGTCTAGTGACCCGGGGCACCCGAAGGTAGAAGTCTGACTTCTGCCCCAAATAAGACATTACAACATCCATGCCCGCAGGCGGGACTCGAACCCGCAATCTGGCAGCCGAGCCATCACGAGGAAACGCCTGCCTCTTTGACCCCTGGGCCACCACATCGGCAAATCAAATAGGTATTGCTGCAAAATAAAGACTTATAACAACATGTTGTTGAAACCTTAGTATTGTTTACAGTAAAAATCATTGTTGCGGTAGAGCTATAAGAATAAAGTATTGGGAGCATTTTAACCAATCACAGCGCGGCTATTTTTATCCAATCAGTGTCTTTGAAAGGCTAAATGAATATTCTTATTCCAGAGCAGTTTGGCTTCAGAGCCAAACATTCTACACAGCATCAGCTTCTCAGAGTTGTAAAGCTCATTCAGGACGCTAGAGCCAGAAAATATCACTCCTCCATCGTTTTCCTGGACGTCAGTAAGGCGTTCGATAAGGTATGGTTCTCGGGCTTACTCTATAAGCTTATTAAACTGAAGTTTCCGCCTCAGCTCATTAAAATGCTAAACTCTTACCTCCACAACCGTAGTTTCGTTGTGCGGGTATCCAATATTCTCTCTTCTCCTAGGCAGATTTGTTCTGGTGTACCTCAGGGTTCCCTTCTAGGGCCCCGACTGTTCAACCTTTACATTAATGACATTCCTAAGGTATCCAATGTTGCTATTGGCCTCTATGCCGATGACACTGCACTGATCGCCCGACATCCAAGAACACAAATCGTGCTCGAAAGGCTCCAAAATCAGCTAAATCTACTTAATTCATGGTTTCTGAAGTGGAGAATTAAAATTAATACCTCCAAGTCGGCGGTACTCTCGATCCCAGCACTGCCCTCCCCCCCCCCCCATTTGATTCTGAACAATGAACCGATTCCCTGGACGAACTGCTATAAGTACCTAGGAGTACTTATAGACTCTAAATTAACTTGGACCCCTCACATTCTTGACATTGTCAAGAAAGTTAAGGGGGAAAGAGCCCAGCTTTACCCCTTTTTGGCTAGAAATAGCCGTCTGTCACTGAAAAATAAATTATTACTCTACAAAGCCTACATCAGGCCCATCATGACTTACGGTTCTGCTATCTGGGGAACCGCATCTGACTTCAACATAAAGAGACTTCAAACTCAGCAAAACGTTACACTTAGAATGATAGTTAATGCTCCTCTTTATGTTAGGAATGACGTCATCCATAGAGATCTCAAAATTAAAACTCTTTTGGCCCATGTGAAGAAATTAGCGCTACATTTTCATCTTGATCTCCCGAAGGTTGGAAACGCTATTTTGTTAAATCTGTCAAATTACGACCCTCGGCTTCCTAAATGCAGGAAGCGACCTCGGGCCCTGCTCGGGCGCCGTGAAGACGTCCCGTTCAATCCTAAACGTCGACGCACTGAATAGCTTCAATCTTAACCCAGTTTTCCAACCTTCAAACGTCTTTCCTCTGAACATTTAACACCCTCGCATTTGGGATAATTTTTCTGCATTCGACCATCTCCTCCCCCCCCCCCCCCGCCCTTCTGGGCAGCTGGCATCTCTGCGTTTCCTTGCAAGGTTCGTGCATTTTTGTGCGCACCCATACGTTCAAAATTCCTCTCTTCTCCTATTTCTGGATTCTCCATTAAATTTTAAATTTAAACTTAAAAATTTTATAGTAAAAATAAATTAAATCCTATTTTCTCTAAATTTCTTTCTTAAGACTCGGATGATAATAAATTCTCCGAGCAACCTATAGACTTTTGTAATCTCCCTTTATTAAAAATCCCTTTCCTTCGTTTTTCTTCTCTTTTTAGATAGGGGATTAAAGTCTGGTTGTTAACACCGGATTAGGCACCCCTTTTAAACACCTACCTTGCAAGAAAGGCTAAATGCTCTGGATCCTACGTATAGGACATGCGCAGTGAGTATTTAAATAGTGTCTCTTCGCCACTCATAAATCCGAGAAAACTAAAGTTTAAAATTAAAAATATATGACAAATATACGAATATAATAAATATTTATATACGGAGAAATGTTCACTTTACTGATTGAACAAAAATATATACAAACTAATACATAACTCCAGTTTTCGACGGATCAACACGTTTCGGGGCCTATAGAATACGATAAAACTATTTTTAACGTGACGTGTGTGTGTGTGTGTGTCTGTCTGTCTGTGCAGCTTTTGTATCCACTCTAACTAGAAAACTAATTGACCGAATTTCATAAAATTCGGTAGGTAAGTCACTTCTGGGCGAATCTGCTGCTGATTTGTCTTGGGTAGGATTCAGCATAAAAGAACCCGCCCTTTTTTGCGAAATAGCCCACAAAAATTGCCTGCATCCACTCTAATAGAAAAACTATTGGACCGCATTTCACAGAATTCGGTAGATAAGTCGTTTGTGGGTCACCCTGGTGCTGAGTAGATTTTGGTGCGATTCGGAAAGGAAAAAATAACCTGTTTTTTTTTTGCGAAATGGCCCTCAAAAATCTTCAAAATCTAAAATAAAAACTACGTATGCTTAAATATATCTATTAAATGCTTCTTTTATACGTAATTTTTAAAGATGGAAAGAATAAGACCAAGCCCATTACAATAGGACTAGCTGTTCTCGAGATATTTTAGTTTTTTCGTATTTTCTCTACGCCACATTTGAAAATATGTGCAGTTACCAAATGAAAAAGAAAATTGAATTTAAAGTGAATTAAATTTAACAAAAATAAAGAGAACGAGCATATAAGTCTACAGGAAAAGTCATGTGCTGCCCACATCAGATTTTTTAGGCCTATGCTTCACTATTTACTTTCCCTGCAATACATGGTAATGTATAGGGAAAGTATTGGAATCATACCGAAAATCGCAACTCAAGTTTTCGACTGATCTACATGCTTCAAGACCTCCAAAGTACGAAAAAACTACTGTTAGAGTGACGGCTGTGTGTGTGTCTGTTTGTCTGTGCAATGTATGTATCCACTCTTAACTCAAAAACCAATGGATCGAATTTCATAAATTTTGATTGGTAAGGTAGGTTTTGAGCATACGTCACCTGGTTGTGATCCTGGTGCTGATTAGGCTTTAACACTATTCGGGATAAAAGAACCCGCCCTTTTTTGCGAAATGGCCTGCAAAATTTGCCTGTATCCACTTTAGCTAAAAAACTAACGGACCGAATTTCACAAAATTCGGCAGATAAGTCGCTTGTTGGTTACCCTGGTGCTGATTAGATTTTGGTACGATTCAGAAAAGAATAATCTGCCTTCTTTTGCAAAATGACCCATAAAAATCGTCAAAATCTAAAATAAAAAAGTACGTATGCTCAAATATATCCATTAAATGCTTGCTTTACAAGTAATTTTTAACTAAGAATAAGACCAACCCTATTACACTAGGACTAGCCATTCTCGAGAAATTTTAGTTTTTTCATATTTTCTCTACTCCACCTTTGAAAATAAGTCTAGTTACCATATGAGAACGAAAATTGAATTAAAAGTGAATTAAATTTAATTAAAATTAAGAGAACGTGGATATAAAAGTCTGCAGGGAAAGTCATGTGCTGTCCACATCAGATTTTCTTAATTCTCATTAACACATAATTTAATGCAACAACTAATGTTCTGAAATCTGTAAAAATGACCTTATAAATTCCCCTAAAATATGTATGCACGTTTCAATATTTATCTGCAACTCTAAAACAAATTGATATTTTCTGAATGTCTGGCATCTATATTATAATCGTATAACCTGTTGTTTTCGAGATCCTCCAGAAGCCCTGAAAGATCTGTATGGGATCTGTATTGATTTTAAATGCAATCGAATGTTCGGGACAGAATGATACCTTGAAAAAAATATTCAAATATAGCTTTAATAATGTTAAATAAATGGTCATTTCTTATAGAATTTGTTATTAGAAAACGACAGACACAACGCTACCATGAACATTTCTCGAGATATTGGACATTTTTCAAAAAATGTATTAAAACTCAGAAAGTTAAAAAAGTCCTAACTATATTCACTTAAATTTGTTAAGGACATTATCAAAGATCTAGTTCAATCCATTCACATGAGAAAAGACATAGGGTTATAGTTTTGTATTTTGATGCTTTAAAATTCGTTAATAGTCGTGTATATAAGAAAATCTCTTCGTTTGACTGTATTGCTTGACGAGAAAATTGACAAACTGGTTATCAATTTAGCGAAATATTACCCACTTGGCAATATTAAACCGCAAATCAAGGACAATTTCGCCAAAATTTAAAACGATGCTAAATTAAGGAATGGATGAATTAATTAATAAAAATACTTAATATATGGACTACACTACTCATTGTGGATGCTACCCATATCGCTTTTTGTCAGTTTAGAGTTTGTGTGAAATATAAGCTAATCTGGTATTTCGAAATAGTTTTACATGTTGGCATCCAAAAAAGCGACATATGTACAATTCAAAGTTAAAAACATTGTGCCGTGGATCTTAAACATCATTTTTACTTTCCTCATATACATAGTATAATGCATATGGAAAGTATTGTGACGGGCTCGAAAATTCGAATTCGAGTTTTCGACGAGAGAGCACGTTTCAAGCATCCCTGATCATAAATCAAAAGTTTTTGAGGTGATATATGTGTGTGTGTGTGTGTGTGTGTGTGTGTGCGTGTTTGTGTGTTTGTGTGTATGTGTGTGTCAGTGCTGGATCACTCAATAGGCACATCAAGCAAGTGCTTTAGGGCACCAGCAAATTAGGGGACACCAATAAAAACCAAAAATATGTTAGTTTGTATATTTTGCTTAATTCTCAACTAATGATATAGGACAGTCGAGAGGCAACTCGAGTTTTCGACGGATCTACACGTTTTGAGACCCCTTGAATATGAAAAACTATTTTTGGCTTGACGTCTGTGTCAAGCTTTGGCTTGACGTTTGTGTGTGCGTGTGTGCGTGTGTGTGTGCGCGCAATGTATGTATTCTCTCTAACACAAAAACTAATCGAATTTCATAAAATTTGTTAGGCAAGTCACTTGTGTGTGACCCTGGTGCTGATTAATTTTTAGTACGATTCGGGATAAAACAACCCGCCTTTTTTTGCGAAATGGCCTGCAAAAATTGACTGTATTCACTCTAATTGAAAAACTAATTGATAAAATTTTACAAAATTTGGTAGATAAGTCACTTATGGGTAATCTTGGTGCTGATTAGATTTAGGTACTATTCGAAAAAAAATAACCTGCCATCTTTTAAGAAATGGCCCTCAAAGATCGCCAAAATCTAAAATAGAAAACTACGTATGCTCAAATATATCAATTAAATGCTTGTTTGATACATAATTTTTAGCAATGAAAAAAACCAACCCCATTACACTAGGTCTAGTCGTTCTCGAGATATTTTAGTTATTTCGCATTTTTGCTGCACCACCTTTGAAAATAAGTCCAGTTAACAAACGAGAACGTAAATGGAATCAAAAGTGCAAATTTATTATAATTTTAAATAATTATGGGTGTAATTAAATTTATTATAATGAATTGTTGAAGAAATAAAGAGGACGTGAATATGGGTCTGCAGGGAAAGTTAGGTGCTGCCGACATCAGATTTTTACTTTCCCTGCAGTGCATGGTAATGCATAGGGATATATTGGAATCATGTCTTAAATCGCAACTCGTGTTTTCGACGGATTTACACTTTTTGAGACCTGTAGAATACGAAAAAACTATTTTTAACGCGACGTCTGTGTGTGTGTGTCTGTCTGTCTGTGTATCTGTCTATCTGTGTGTCTGTCGGTCTGTGCAGTGTATGTATCCACTCTAACTTAAAAATTAATGAACTAAATTTCATAAAGTTTGGTAAGTAAGTCGCTTGTATATGACCCTTGTGCAGATTCGTTTTTGGTACGATTTGGGATAAAAGAACCCGCCTTTTTTTTTGCGAAATGGCCCGCAAAAGTTGCCAAAATCTAAAATAAAATACCACATATGCTCAAATATATCAATTAAATGTTTGTTTTATACGCAGTGTTTAGCGATCAAAAGAATACGATCAACCCCATTACACTAGTACTGGCCGTTCTTGAGATATTTTAGTTTCTTCGCATTTCCGCTATACCACTTTGGAAAATAAGCCCAGCTATCAAATGAGAACGAAAATTGAATTAAAAGTGCAAATTCAGTGTAATTTTAAATAATTATGGTTGTTATTTGTGCAATTAAACTGAATGTAATGATTTATTGAAGAAATAAAGAGTACGCGAATATGAGTCTGCCGAGAAAGTCACGTGCTGCTCACATTAGATTTTTCAATTACAATTTCATTATAGTTCTTTAAATATTAAAATATGGCTAATTATGCTGCAGTTGGAGCCCAGACCACAGCAACCCGAAGATAAAACGACTGTGGTAGGGCTGCATTATCCATTGGGGGTACGTGATAATTCGCCTGGAGGCACCTGAATGATTGAGATCAACAAGAAATGTAACTAACTGAAAGATGCCAGTTTCAAGAGGTGAAATGATACTACCACAACTCAAATAAATGAAAGGAATGAGATAATAACTCGTGCTTTACAAAATCGCTTAATTCTCTGATAGCTACTGAAAGTGAACTCCTAAAAGTTATTTTGATCAGATAATAAAAAAATCTGATGTGGGCAACACATGACTTTCCTTATATAATGTAATGAATTTGCTACATTTGCAGTAAAAAAAAATTGGTTTTTCTTATAGTAGATACTAATATTCTATCCAAAATATTGAATTTTCGACAATTGGTCGTCATTTTCATTGATTTAGCGTCACTTTTATCCATTTGGCGAGATTTTCGGTAATTTCGCAACATTTCAAAAAGTCGCCAAGTTGGCGACATTTCGCCAAATTCGTCGCCAAAATCTCGCAAAGCGTTATGGACGAAGAAAGAAGTTATTCTTACAGCAGATGAATGACTATTGGCGTTCAAATGCAAAAGTATTACTCAAAGTATCGTTTTTCATGAATGGAACGAGCTAGATCCACGAGAATGATGTCACAAGTTTATTGCATGGTATTACATATGATAAGTGAACATGTTTCTCAATAAGCCATATTTTTTTTTATTTTATATGATTTTTTGATATATTTTTTTAAAAATCTGCAATATCTCGAGAACGGTTCATGTTAGCGTTCTAAAATTTATGTCAATCGTTTTCTAAAGAAAAATTACATAAGAAATGTCTATTTGCGTAACTTTATTAGAGGTTTTGATTTTTTGACGACTTTTTCAAAATTTCACTCGAAAATTTAGGGGGGTTCTGAACATTCGATTGCGTATAAAAACAATAGGCTTCCAGTGTTTACGGATTGTGATTTTTGTACCAAATTTCGTTCGAATCGCTCCATTCGTTCGTCAGTTATCGTCTCCACAGACTCACAGACACACACACACACACACACACACATACTTTCACACACACACACACACACAGACATCACTTCAAAAATGTTTGATTTGTGATCAGGGATGCTTGAAACGTGCTCTCCCGTCGGAAACTCGAATTCGAATTTTCGACCCCGTCACAATACTTTCCTTATACATTATGTATATAAGGAAAGTAATAATTTTATTACGGAGAGATTTTTAAATAATTGGCTCTTTAAATTTAATTATATCATTATTATTCATTTTTTTTTGCAAATATGTAATTTTCAAAAAAACCTGCAGGAAATGCATTAAAAATAATTAGTGTTATTTATTTATTTAAATGTTTGTTAACAATATTCTTCTTCTTTAGCATTTTTTTGGTGGCCTGTGAATCTTAATTTAAATTACTGAAATATTCCGTTATCTCTCTATATTTAAACAAGAAAGATCAATCATGCTTAAAGCATTGATTATGAAACAGTTTCCAACTTCAATACGATTTTATTTAAACAAGTCTAAAATGCAATACATTCCTCGGTAATATTTTGAAACTTATCACAATATTGCATTAATTTATTATATTTGAAAACTTAAACCTTCATCGAAAAAAATGAACTTCATTCAAATGACGGCATTGAAATATAAATTGCCTGGTTTAAACATCTCTAAAATGTTATACATTCCTCGGTAATAGTTTTAGAATTATCATATACTACGATAATTTATTATATTTGAAAACTTCATCGAAAACAACTGAAATTAATTCAAATGACGTCATAAAAAAAATAACACGCCTGGATCTCTCTATAAAAACAGGATTTCATTCATAACTTTCTCCCATTCATTTCATTCATCACAATACTATAATAATTTATTTTATTTAAACATTTTGTTTAAGACCATGGAGCTACAAAAAATTAAACTCTATGCTTGAAACTTCATCGAAAAAAATCGTCCTTCTCTTTATGAAATTAATTAATATTTCATTCATATCAGCCATGCAGACTCCATGGACTAAATTATTTTGTGTTAAAAAAATACAGGAATTCTAATACAACTCATTCTATATATTTTGCTGTTTACATTTTACATAGGTGAAAAATAGGCTTAGTTATAGAAATAATCAAATTTAGATGATTATTTAAACTCAAATATATTGTCATTGCGTTGTTTCAGTATGTAGATGCACAGAATTTAAGCAAAAATAAAGTAGTTTTAGGACGGATACAACACTCAATATGAATTAAAAAGAACTTAAAAAAATCACGATTTTGAAACAAGATGGATGCCATATATCATTTTGAAGTGGGTCATGTGATCGTTTCATATCATGGTCACGTGATCGCTTCATATAAGAGGTGTAATTATTATTTTAATTTTTATTTAAAAAACTACTGAATATATATATTTCGCTGAATTTTTTTTTATATATTTTATGGAACAATTTGAATATTACCTAAAATTTTCGAAGCAATTTGTGAATTTTAAATCCGTTTAAAAAATGTTTGAAAAATTAGGTCCCATAGGGCTCAATTTATTTCATTTTTTCGACCCGGGTTCAATCCAAAACTAATTGGGTGATATTATTCATTTATATTCCCATAGGTTCTGCAGACCGTCTGAACAACATACTAAAATTTCATTTTGATTAAGTCATTTTTACGGCAGTTATCGTGCTAACGGCAGACAGACAGACAGACAGAATGAACAAAGTCATAAACACTTTTCAACTTTGTTGTAAAGTGTTAAAAAAGCTAGATGCTACCACTGACCAAATCCGTTTAAAATACAGAGATTTTCAAGGCTACCAAAGCTAGCAAGGAGCCTATGGTATCAAATGATTTGTAATTTGGCATGACGATTTAGAACATATTGGCATTTGCTGCCTCCTAATTTGGTTACAATCGGATGAACATTTCTATTTGTTATACAATTTTCAAACGAAAATATTTTTATACTACTTTTGTAGAAAATTTTTTATTTCTTTAAAATCTAATCTTTCATTTTTGAAAAGGTTGTTGCTATCTCAAAAGAAGTAATATTCAGATAGTTTAACTTTCTTTGTTGAAAAAGCTGTTGCCAATTCAAAAACTTGTTTTCAATAAATATGAAATTGGGGAGTGTAGAAAACCCAGACCACACGACCAACCCATAGGCTAATGGTAGCTTTCTGTGTGGCCGGAAATTGGGGAGTGTGGAAAATTTTAATTACATGATTTCATTCCAAATCACCATTGCAGTAAGTAAACAAGAAAGATCAATCATGCATAAGCATTGATTATGAAACACTTTCGAATTGAAATGCACTTTCATTTAAAAATTTCTAAAAAGTGATACATTCGGTAGTGATATCTGTTACATTATCACAGTGCTACAGTAATTTATTATACGTAAATATTAAAAACTGTATCGAAATATAAATCATCTGATTCTCTATGCAAAATCAATGAGTATTTCATTCATATAACTTTTATTCCAGACTCCAGAGCTAAATAATTTTGTGTGAAAAAAATTCAGCAATTCTTATGCAACTCACCTTGCAATCGCTTGAGATATTTGCATTCTGCATAAGTTAAAATTAGGCTTCGTTGTAGAAATAATAAAAGTTTAGGGATAATTTAAAATCACAACTATTGTGATTGCATAGGCACGGAATTTAGATACACAGATAATACACAGATACACAGAAAATATATGTGCGTGGGTGTATATATTCAAAGTATTGGAATCGTGCCGAAGATCGGAACTCGATTTTTCGAAGAATCTGCACGTTTTGGGACTTCTAGAACACGAAAAACTATTTTTAGGAAGACGTCTATGTGTGTGTAAGGGTGTATCTGTATATGTTTCTGTGTGTCTGTGAGGATATTACATCCACTCTATAGACAAACTAATAGCCCGAATTTCATAAAATTTGGTAGCTATGTTTTTTGTGGGAAATCCTGATGTTCATTAGATTATAGTACGATTCGTAATAAAAGAATCGGTCTTCTTTGCGAAATGGCCGGCTGAAATTGCCTTTATCCACTCTAGCTAAAAACTAATGAAACAAATTTAATAAAATTTGGTGTATAATATTTCAATAACCTACAAGTGATTTATATACCAAATTTAACAAAACAATAGTCTAGGACTAGCCGTTCTTGAGATATTCTAGTTTTTTCGCGTTTTCGTTACGCCACCTTTGACAATAAGTCCAGCTATCAAATGAGAACCAAATTTAAGTTTAACGTGCAAATTCAATGTCATTTAAAATACTTATGGCTGTTATTTTGTGCAAATAAACTCAAATTATTATTGAAGAAATAAAGAGAACGTGAATATGAGTCTGCAGGGAAAGACATGTGCTGCCCACATCAGAATTTTTAACAATATTACAACAATGATTTATAAAAGTGAACGGGGATTATTTGCAGGCCATCTCGAAAAAATGTATGATCTATATTTAAAGATCCACCAAATTTTTGTAAAATAAAATGTTCAACAAATTTAAGCTGTGTACCTAATTTTCACTCTCTAGGACGTAGGAAAGTGCATTAAAAATGCCATCAAATAAGTATATCATGAAGAGTTATATAAAATTAAAAAAAAATTTGAAAAATTGTTATCTACCAAATTTATTTTAAAATGTGTTGCCTCTTTCATATACAAAATATTAAACTCTTGGAAAGATATTTATTATATAATATATCTCTTTTTTCTTTCTGGAGGATATCTCAAAAGTCAGAATTTAATTAAATTTGTTTTTTTCCCTATATTAAATAATTTTTAATTAAAAAACTACTTAATATATTTTACTGACATTTTTTTTATATATTTTATGGGGTAATTTAAATATTTTCTAAAAATTTCGAAGTAATTTGTGAATTTTAAATTTGTTTAAAAAATGTTTGAAAAATTAGGTCCCATAGGGTTCAATGTATTTCATTTTTTCAACCCGGGTTCAATAAAAAACTAATTGGGTAATATTATTTATTTATATTCCCATAGGTCCCACAGACCGTCTGAACAACATACTGAAATTTCATTTTGATAAAGTCATTTTTACGGCTGTTATCATGCTAACGGACAGACAGACAGACAGACAGACAGACAGAATGAACAAAGTCATAAACACTTTTCAACTATGTTGTAAAGTGTTAAAAAGTGATCAGGAAAAATTTCAAAATTTAAATAATATTTCGGGGTGGATTTCGTATTGATATTAATTCTGACATATCAGGTTCAGATTTTCCTTTTATTTCATTTACGACAGAAGGGTCATTGGTTATATTTTGAGCGCCAATTATCTAGACAATAATTTATTAAGTCCTAAATAGATAACAGGTATTATCCCTTAGATTATGATTTTGCTAAAAATATAAAATGAAATATTTATGCAGACAATTAATAAGTACCGATAATATTTTATTGATATGTAATATATAAAAAAAGTTTTCGTTTGATCAATATGAAATAGACAGTTAAAACTTCAAGAACGCTGTACCAAATAAAGAGTATAGTTAGTTAAGATAAGCAGAAATATTTAACCCTGTATCAATGAGTAACAACTTTAATAACATAATTAAATAAACAAACTGTTTCGAGGATACATTTGTCATGATGAGTTTATAATTGAAACTCAGTGCAACACTCTTTTGCTTTTTGCTAATTTGCACGTTACTCATATTTTTCGCTATGCGAATAACTTCCTTAATTTGCAGCTGGTCTTTTGGAAAAGTCGTTTGACACATTTCAGTCAGGGCGCGGTAGCCCAGTGGTTAGCGCGAGGGATTTATTCCTTCTTGGGTTAGATTCCTTGGGCTTAGGTTAGATTCCTTCTGCTGCCCAAACTTCCGTCGTGTTCACGCGGAATACGCTCATGTTAAACATGTGGGTCCTTAAGTCCTTCCGAGAGGTTCGTGGTAGGGGAAGGAGGGTACAGGCCCTATGAATGCCTCCCCCACTGGGTTCCGGTCTAAATTGGGTGTCTCTTCCTGGCCGTCCAAAAAGTTACCTTACACCTTTTTGGTTGGTCGGACGGTCTGGGTCTCAGCAACAACAACACATTTCAGTCAGCGGTATAAAGAAAAACAGGGTATTCTTTTTAAAGTCCTTTCCTTAAAATCACTCCCTCCGAAAATTTTAAGGGACAATTCTGGAGCCCGTCGCATAGAAGCATTTTGATAAATATATATATATAAAGGCGTTGCCAAGATCTTCGTAAAGGGACATTCGACGATCGGGAAGACTTATGACATTTTTATTCGGACAGGAAGAAAATTTTCAGCGCCATTGCCTAAGTGGATCAAAATGGTATGTGCTTTGGGCCCCAAACAATCTTAATCCGGTCCTGGTGTGGGTGCCAGTATCAGTGATTCTGTGGCAAAGGTATCTCACGAACGAATGGAGCGATTCGAACGAAATTTGGTACAAACATTTAAATCTGTAAATGCTGAAATTCTATTGTTTTAAACGCAATTGAATGTTCAGAATCCCCCTAAATTTTCTTGTAAAATTTTTAAAAAAATCATCAAAAAATCAAAACCTTTAATAAAGTTGCGTCAAATAGTCATATCTTGCGTAATTTTTCATTAGAAAACGATTGACATAAACTTTAGAACGCTAGCATAAACCGTTCTTGAGATATTGCACATTTTTCAAATAAATTTATCAAACTGTCAATAAAATAAAAAAAATATTAACTATTGTGAAATATGTTCACTTTTCATATATAAAATCATGCAATAAATTTGGTGACATCATTCTTGAGGATCTAGCTGGTTCCATTCATGATAAAGATACTTTGGGTAATATTTTTATTTGGACGCCAATATTCATTTATCTGATATAAGAATCATTTATTTCTCTCCAACCATAACGCTTGGCAAGATTTTGGCGAGGAATTTGGAGAAATGTCTCCAACTTTGCGAGTTTTGAAATGTTGCCAAATAAACGAAAATGTCGCCAAATTGATAAAAAGGACGCTAAATCAATGAAAGTGACGACTAATTGATGAACGTTCAATATCTTGGAAAGAACATAAGCGTATACTATAAGAATAACACATTTCTCCGTCCGTAACATTTTGCGAGGATTGATGAATTAATTAGTAAAATATTTTAATATATGGACTATATCGCTTATAGGGGATACAACCAATATTAATAATTGTTTGCTCCAAATTTCGACCGAAATTTCGATTCTCGATCGTTATTTTACTCGAAATATAAATTAATTGGTACTTTGAAACAGATTTGCATGTTGTCATCCAGAAAATCGCCAAATGTACAATTCAACAATAAAAACACAATACCGTGGGCCTTGTACATTATTTTTTTACTGTAAAAGTAGTAAATTCATTACATTATATAAGGAAAATCATGTGCTGCCCACATCAGAAATTTTTACTGTGAAAGAAGTAAATTCATTGCATTATATAGTAAAAGTCATGTGCTGACACAGGTTTTATATCAGGTTTTGTATCTTATAAAACGCTAATTATCTGCTAAGGAATTTCAGATTGATTTTAGTTTTATTTAAAGTATATTATAGATATTCAAAAGTTACAAAATACATCTTCTTAGGTTTTAAAAATTAATTTTTACTTCACATTTATTACATCAACAGAATTAACGTACTACAATAATCTATCTGTTAGAAATAAAAGTTTCGCAAAATGATGGCATGTGCCTCATACTTGAAGGTATACGTGGCAGCATAATTCCATTGCACTTAAATAAAAATAATTCCTTCGATCTTACAAAATGTGTGATATACGATATTTATTGAAATTTGTTGATTACCATCGATTACAAAATTTTGTTCACAATATCTTGTTACCAGGCATTTAGTACATATCGTATGGTTATGATCTCTTATAGTAGCTATATTTATTCATCGCAGCTGCTGCTGCGAATAAAAGAACATATTACATAATTTTTCAGCAGTTTTGAAAACTCTAAATGTTCAAATAAACCCCTTTCAGTTCACGCTAGTTTTGCAGTGTGAAATTTAGTATCTAAACTAACATAATAAAATATCTAAACTAACATAATAAACTTATCTAAACTAACATAATAAAAAATCTGATGTGGACAGTACATGACTTTCCCTGCAGACTTATATCCACGTTATCTTTATTTTAATTAAATTTAATTCACTTTTAATTCAATTTTCGCTCTCATTTGATAACTGGACTTATTTTCAAAGGTGGCATAGCGAAAATACGAAAAAACTAAACTATCTCGAGAACGGCTAGTCCTAGTGTAATGGGGTTGGTCTTTTTTTCGTTAAAAGTTATGTATTAAACAAGCATTTAATGGATATATTTGAGCATACGTACTTTTTTATTTTAGATTTTGTCGATTTTTGCGGGCCATTTTGCAAAAAAATGGCAGGTTATTTTTTTCCGAATGATACCAAAATATAATCAGCACCAGGTAGACTCCCGAGTGGCTTATATACCAAATTTTGTAAAATTTGACCAATTAGTTTTTCAGCTAGAATGGATACAAGATTTTTCTGGCCAATTCGCAAAAAAAGGCAGGTTCTTTTATCCCGAATCGTACCCAATACTAATCAGCACCAGATTCGCCCACAAGTGGCTTACTTACCAAATTTTATGAAATTCGGTTCATTAGTTTTTTAGTTAGAGTGGATACGAAATCTGCACAGACAGACACACACACAAGTGACGCACCTACAAAATTTCATGAAATTTAGTCCATTAGTCTTTGAGTTAGAGAGGATGCATACATTGCATAGACAGACACACAGACAGACACACACACATACATCACGCTAAAAATAGTGTTTTCGTATTCGAGAGGTCTCGAAATGCGTAGATCCGTCGAAAACTCGAGTTGCGATTTTCGGCATGATTCCAATACTTTCCCTATACATTACCATGTATTGCAGGGAAAGTAAAAAGAATACGTTGTGTGTGTGTGTTAGTATGTATGCTTCCTGGAGACTTTAGTTGCGATATTTCACGAACGAATGGCACGTTTAGCACGATTATTAATAACATCCAGTGAATACCTCACTGATTATAAACACAATAGAATGTACGGAAGACCACCAAATTTTCAGATGAATTTCTGAAGAAATCAGGACTTTCAATAATGTTAATTAAATAATCCAGTTATATGTAATTCTTAATTTAAAATCAAATGACACAAATTTTAGAATGCTAGCTCGAACCGTTCTCGAGATATTGCACGTTTCCCAAATAAAAGTATGTTTATTTATTAATTTTTATTTCCAATGGCGTTATAATAATAATAAAAGTAGCTAAAAAATTACTTAAAATAAAGTAGTTGTACGTTTCATCAAATATACAACACTTGGGAACAATGTTTGTGAAATATAGCCAACTTGGTGACTTTTGATGTAATGCAAATTAACGAAAATTTCGCCAAATTGGCAAAAATGACGCTAATGTTGCGAAAATCACCCTAATTGATGAAATTATAATTAACATATTTCAACGTAATGTAATAGATTTTATTGCTTAGCAGATGTTAGTAATATTTTCATTTGTCCAGTTATATTTGCTGGAAATATAAGTTAATTTAACAATTTAAAATAATTTTACATGTTGTCATCCAGAAAAGTACCGTGTTAGTGTACTTTTCAACGTTAAAAACACTATGCCGTGGATCTTGCCCATCAGTATTTGATATTGAAAAAAGTAAAGTACTAGCATGTAGTGAAAATCATGTGCTGCCCATATCATATTTTTTTTATTCTTTTGAATAATGAATCAGTTTTATTTTATCATTAATTAAGTCACTTATGGCCAAATTTCATCACATTCAGGGGGATAGTTTTTTATAAAAGTGGATAGATTCATTGAACTGAAAGGCACAGTGACGCAAAAGATATGATGTGGGAATGTATAGCACATGGCTTTATCGACAAACTCAAATTTGCTTTCTCAATTTCAATACATGTATTAACACGAGTTATATCAAACAAAATAGCATGTGAAATGGATAATCCTATTTTAAATTTCATCAACTAGCTATGCAGTTAAAAATATTCCCTTATAGCGATTAAGTGCATTTTTTTATAACGTCAAAAGCCAAGAAACACAAAACATTAAAGTATTTCGAGAAAATGTTTATCCTAAAGAAATTGGGTTGATTTTATTCCTTTTGACATCAGCAATATAAAACAAGTAATAAAGGACTTAAGAGTATTTAAGTAATACATTTAAGCATACTTATTATCTTAGTGGAGTTTATATCGATTTCTGAGGGCAACATATTTTTACTTTCTCATACTATAGAATACAGAATAGAGAAATTTTTGTTTTCACAAAAATTTTCGATTTCGATATTTTGATGCCAATATATGTTTGAGGATTTTTTGAACATGTTTTGACTATTTTTAGAGTGATGCCTGTATGTCTGTCGTGTGTCTGTGATTCATTTTTTATGCACACAGCAGCTGCTACCAATAATAGTGGCTTTTCATGAAATTTTATATCCGGTTTTGGTAATGTAAAATTTAGATCTCGATAGAGTGTTTTTAAATTCAAGCGAAAACTATGAAATCCATTCAAATTTATATATTTTTTAACATAACAGCATGGGACCAAATTTGACATAATTATAAAAAAAAAGGTTATTTGTGATTGAATGATCCCGAAATTTAGAAGTTTCAGTAATTGTGGTGAACAATACCCGCGAAACAATTTTTGTGTTCGTGACGTCATTAGTCCCCCTTTGGAGGGGGCATGCTACCCCCTCGAAGCTAAACATTGTCAAACTTGGTATTAATCGAAATATTTTTTCAAGATCTTTACAATAAAGGGTAATATTCTATAACTGTTATAATTTGGACGAATGGTTATAACCGGTCTTTTAAAAAAATGTCTCGCAAAAATTTCAGGAAATATATATATAAAAAAAAAAATATATATATATAAATATATATATATATGTGTATATATATATATATATATATATGTATATGTGTATGTTATATATAATTATTTATTAATTATATAAATAAATAAAAATGAAAAATAATAAACTAAGTCAAAAACATTAGAAAAATCAAAAAATCGGAAAATAAGATGCATTAACATTAATGTTTTGAATTTTATTTTCCCAAAAAAATGTAACTTTTGTCAGTATTGAAACTACGTTTTGAGCGCCCTTATAATGGTGTATAGTGGCATTCTCGATTATCCAGTTTTCCTATGAATTACTTGTTTAGTAGGAATTTTCATCTTTGATTCATATTCATATTCAGTTCTGCATGTTTGGGAAGTTGTATTCTGAATTGCTTGTCCAGTCTCCAGCTTAGACTCACTGGACGGGTTTGGGAGTATTTCCGTGAACGTTCGTACTGCCTCCCTGGTAGAATTTCGACTTGTTCATTCCGATGCTTCTAGATTAAGCTGTTGAGGTTGATCGTGTATACACGTGGTAGAAGAGGAAGGGTTCATGCCGCATGGTAATACAATTTTCTTAATGTATCCTTTTTTCATTTTTTGATGCCTGTAGTCTGAGTTTAAGCATTTATAGTAATGTACTATTGCTTAATCTGAAACAGGCATTTGTTTGGGTTAATTAGAAGTAAATACTCAGACCTGAAGATGAATTTAATTCTGATTAATCATCGAATTTGGGAAGGTTCTGTTCTTTTCTCTTATCGGCATTATGGCCGTGAATTTGCTTCTATGGTGATGTCAATATTACTTAAATTGTATTTTTATTTTTACATAATTCTTATTATTACATTTCATATATGTGTATATATATATATATATATATATATGTATATATATATATATATATATATATATATATATATATATATATATATATATATATATAATTAAATATAATAATGCTAATTTAAAACATGAATTGTGGCATACCTTGTTTCAATAACATTAAGGAGGTTAATAATGTAAAAGAGGATTTGAAATAAGATATCTAACAGAAGGAAAGCAATGATACCATATAATTCCAATTGATCTTAATTTAAAACTATAAGGTAATATATTTTATAATACATGTGCCGACGCAGTGGTCGAGTGGTCAAGGCGAGCGTTTCCACAGCAATCGCTGGACCGCCGCGTTGTGGGTTCGAGTCCCACGTAAGGCATGGATGTTTGTGTTGTGGGCGCAGTGTGTTCCGTCCCCCTCTGGTGCGCCTGGGGCAGCGTCCTAGGACGGCTAAATGGTTCACGTTCTGGCCGCTGAAATAAAGGCGAATGATGATAAGTCAAGTGCCTGGCTATTTGATAAAAAAAAATTATAATACATGTGAATAAATTGGCATTCAAGAGTAATACATACAAACTAAGCACGAGCATCAAAGGATTGTCAAAAGCTGTAGGCTCAAAATATTGAAGTGACAATAAAAAATAAATTGTAAAGATAAGATGCAAATTGAATATATGAAATTGGAATAAGTTGGAACTGAATGGAACCTCTGTAGATGCAAATTTTCAAGGATCTTTAAATCTACAGAGGTTCCAAATGCGTTTCACTTAACGATACAGTCACGTGGTTGAAACATTGTCAAAAGATCCGACACATTACCAGACATAAGCAGAAATGGAAATAATGAGAGTCAAATGGAGGTGATTTACCTACCAATCCACAAGGATGTAAATAGTATTCAAAATTCATATCTATAATCATTTTCATACTTAAAGCCGATTATATCGGTGATCAAGCACTAGAATATATCTCGAAAAAATTCTAGATTGCGCCATCTGTTATGAATTTTAAGAAATACTCTTGCAGAAGATTGTTAACTAATTGGCAATTGATATACAAATAGATAAATATCAACTCCAAGAATTAAAGATATGAAGAAATATATATATATATATATATACATATATATATATATATAAAAGAAAGTCGAATTGAGCCACACTACAGTAAATTGAAATTGTGATCATGCATCTTGTTTTTGACTATATATTATTAGTGGCAATACAATTGTCATGCTATTGTGTTTTGGAATAATTTTTCTTTAAAACTTCTATTTTTCAAGATCTGCTATAAGTAGAGCGTATATGATGACTGATATGCACAAGGCATCAAAGAAGTTGTGGACTTATTAAGGACTTCCATTTCCGGTACAAATATTTTCATTTTACATGAAACATCTATTTCTAAGGATAGGCTATAGATAGAGCATAGATGATAACTTATATGGATTTAGTATTAAATTCTAAAGTAGTTGGGTAGTTCACAAAGAATTTTTCACTTCAGGTTAATTTTCCACTCCCGGTTCAAGAAGCTTCATTGAAATATTTATTTCTAAAGATTGTTTATAGGTAAAGCTTAGATATTGACTGTAATGGATTAATCATTGGATTCTAGAGAAGGGTTGGGGACTTACTAAGGCATTCCACTTCTGGTTCTGATGATGTCATGTCTGTTTCAAAAATTTACATTTTCATTAGAACATTTATTTCTCTGAATATACATATTATAAATATAGCTTAGATTATAACTGAAATTCAGAATCAAATTCTGAAGGGACCAGGATGTTCATTAAACTTTTCAGTTCTGATTCTTTGAGGATTATTTATAGATTAGCTATAAATATAGATTTCTGAATATTAGCTAGAGATATGGGTTTCTCAAGATTACCTATAGATTAGCTATCGATATAGATTTCTCAAGAAAGTTATAGATATGGATTTATCTCAAGATTAGCTATAAATATAGATTTATCAAGATTAGCTATAGATTAGCTATAAATATAAATTTCTCAAAATTAGCTACAGATATAGATTTCTCAAATTTAGCTATAGATTAGCTATAGCTATAGATTTTTCAAGATTAATTATACATAGATATAAATTTTTCAAGATTAACTATAGATTTGTTATAGATATAGATTTTTCAGGATTTTCTATAGATTAGCTATAGATATGGATTTCTCTAGATTAGCTATAGATACAGATTTCTCATGATTAGCTAAAGATATAGCTTAGATGATGACCAATATGAATTCAGCATTAAGTTCCGGAGGGTTTTGGGTAATACACTAAGGATTTCCAATTCCATTTATTTTATTTTTTATTTTTGTAAATTTGGATTTTAAAAAAATATTTGAAACAACTATGTTTAGAACTAGTTGTAACTTGGAGCCTAACTGATATAAATTTAGCATGAAATTTCAGAGAGGGTAGGGGTTACTAAGAATTTCCGGTTCTGGTGACGACACTTGGAGTTTTTCTGAATGTTAGTATGACTATACGAAATAAGTATGAAAAAGAGAATAAAATTGCTTAATATAGTTGCATCGAATATGAAGAGTATACAACATTTTCCAACATATGAAGGCTCCTTGATAAATTTCTTCTTATTATTAATTTCTGTATGTGATACAAGTACTAAAACAACAGTTCATGATATTTATTTTTTTATTTCAATATTCGCATAAAATATATATAGCAGTTCTTGTTTTGCTTTCAAATCCTGTAAGTAAAACAAAGAACTGTCTTCATATATGATATACTATTTAATCAAAGAGATTTTCTTTTTCAAGCTGTAACGGGAGTCATAAAATCCAGAACACAATATACTAGATATATATTATGCCATAATTTCTAGACGTATATATATTACGAGATTATATGCTTCACTTTTTGGAGGAGACAATACATTAGTTTGAGGAAACTGGAAATACTGAAAATAGAAGAAGGCAGCTTAATGAAAATATAGTTAAGTGCTGTATTATTAAATAGCTTGTTTGGAGTCTGATATTGAGTACTCTTATGTCAAGATGCAACAATATTTAACATATTATTAGATAACAGTGTTTGCTCAAATACTTTGATTTTGTAATTCAAAGGATATGGAGATGCTTTTTCGCTTTTCTTTCATACATAGTATAGGGGATATAACGTTTCAAGCTATATTCTATGGTGATGTTAATATTACTTGAATTTTTACATTTTTCTAATATATATATATATTATAAAATCAAATTGTACTCTTTTTCCATATGGACTAAATCAACTATATCTTAATGGTAGTATTGTGAAGAATAATTTTGTAGATAATAAATACTCTATTTTTAATCACCTGTTCTTGAAACCTCCTTTGTATAATAGTAAATCTGTTAAATTTAAAAGATTTAAACGTGGCAATGGAAGTTCATCAATTTTTAATCATAAAGCTGCGATAATATGTTTACATAATAAATTTAATAGCACTTTTCAGTGGAAATTAATTAAATCCTGGGTTTTTGCGATAAGGAAAAAACATTTAAATAGAGTTTATGGAATTTTCTTAAAATTAAATCTTGCTAATGAACACTTTAATCATATTTTCTATGACTTATTTATTACAAGATCACAGTATTTAAATTTAAAACTTAATCAAAATCATCTTAATAATTTTTTTACGAATTCATATTGCGTTATTTCTGTCAAGCATCCCATTTATAATTCTATAAATGTTGGTCATCTTTTTAACAAGTTCAAGCATTTAATGCCTATTGGAGGTTTGAGTGCATCAAATACTTTTAAATTCAACCGGCCTTTTGGTAGATCAATATTTAATTATAATGAAATTTCACAATCTCTCTGTTTAGATCAGTATTTTAAGTCAATTATAGAAAATAAATGTAATTGTACAGTAAAAAATTATGCTAAATTTTTCAATCCGAACCTGGGGCATATAGTTTCAGGAGAATTAGGTATTGTTAAAGCCATTTCGTTAAGGACCAATATGTCTTTTGGCACTAAATTCAGGTTACCCTCTTGTCATAATTCTATTAACGTTTTAAAATCCATTAATCTTGATAAATATATATATAAATTAGCTTCTAAATATGCTATGCCTTTAGAAGCATTTAATATGTGGAAATTTACTTTATTAGAATCTATTAAAAATGCTATTAGTAGTATAAAATTGTCTAGATCCTTATATAATTTTGATAATATTAAACCCTCCATTATTGATTTACAAAAATCTTTTGTTATCACCTATGTTGATAAAGCCTCTAATAATTATGCTATTATCTGTAAAAAATTTTATATACAATTTCTGTTAGATTATTTAAAAAATAATAGTCTTTTTAAACTTGATTTACATTCCATTAATAGTATTAATTTAAAATTATCAATATGTATAGTGACTTAAATATTAAATATAAATTTCTTAAATTTCCATATATTGTGCTTATTTCAAAATTTCATAAAAATCCCATTAAATTTCGAACAGTAACTAGTGGCTATAATACTTACTCTACTACTGCGAGTAAATTACTTCTAAGTTCTTTAAATCAAATAAATGATAGTTTACGTCAGTCTAGCAATAATTACCTTATTCTTAATAATAGTAAAGAATTAAAGAATAGAGAAATTAACATCCCTTAAAAATCTAATAGGATTTCAAACTTTTGATTTTAAAGATCTTTTCAATAATATCAAGATCTCTAACCTGTATAATGTAATTTTGGCTCTATACAATGATTATATTATTAATCTTACAACTCATGCTAGTTTTGTTAACTTTCCTAAACTTCTTCACTTTGTTATTTTCAATAATTATATTTTTCAAGGAAATAAATTATACCTACAAGTCTCAGGAGTACCACAGGGTGGCTGCAGTAGCAGTATGTTATCTAATTTATATCTTTATCATTTTGAACAGTCCTTTACTTCAATAGATTATACAATATACAGATATGTTAATGATCTGATTTGCTTAGTATATACTGAAAATTGTGTCATTAATATAGATTTCTATTCTAATAATTTGGAATTAATTCCTAATGAAGCTACTATTAGTAAAAACATTAATTTTTTGGATTTAAATCTTTTTGTTGAACCTTCTAAAGAATTGTCACTAATTTATATGATAAAAAAGACTCTTTTAATTTTAAAATTAATAAAATCTTACCATTTAATTCCTACAACTCGTTTCTATTGTTTAGAAATATTATTCTTAATCGGCTTTTTAGAATATATAGATTATCTGATAAAAAATTCCATGCTTTACATATTGATAATCTAAAAATTACCAGCAATTTATATAAATACCCCTCTTATTTTGTAAATGTAATAGTTAAAAAATTTAGAATTGCTGGGTTTTCTTGAATTTTATTTATTTAATATTGCTTTAAATTTTAGTCTGACTTCTCCCTTCTCTTGTTTTAATATTTTATTTATACGTCCACTTTGACATTAGCCTTTCTTTTATTGCACCTCTTGATGGTATAGTATCTCTTGTACATGTCTTTTCGTATTACTGTTATTTATTTCTTACGATTGGCAACAGTATATATTATTCCTTTGTGAATGGCAACACTTGTCACTTCTTTCTGTGTTCCCATGCTTACTAGGTTAGTGTGTTTTTTCAGTCCGTTTTTTGGTATCCATTTTTCCTTTTAATTTTATTTTTTATATATGTCGTCCAAGTAGAAATAGTTTATAGATATAATCTGTCTATTTCTTCAGAAACATACATTTTTGTCTTTGCTTCTACAAAAAACTTGGGCATGAATACGATTTTTGTGGAAGTGAACAATTCATGAATTAGGTTTAGAGCCTTGTCCACGTGTATAGCGTTTGTGTTTGATTTTGTTTGTTATTCTTTTTTCGATTCCATACCTTTGTATTTGATACTTTTCATTGACTTGTTGATTCGATATTTATTTTATTTATTTGTTTTTTATTTTTTTCTATTTGCTTGAGGATTTGTTGATTTATACTTTTATTTCATAAGCTTGTTAGATATTTGAATTTTCGTGTTACAGATTCTCACTTTTCTTTCATTGGATCTTCAAACCTTTTTTCTTATATATATATATATATATATATATGCTAATTATTATTGCCTTTTCTCATTTTTGCCGTGTTTTCTTTTTCTTTTTCTTTATATTTATATACTTTTAATTGTGAATTTTGTATCCTAATATTCTTCTCATCCCCCATTCCATTGTAGTGATATGTTACCTTCTATTTTTATCCTTAGTCTTGGTTTATAGTTACTCATTTGTAACAGATATGCTAGAGATGGGTTTTTTTGTACATACAGTAGTTTATGCATAATTTTCGATTAAAATCTTTCAATTTTTATTTATATATATATATATATATATATATACATATATATATATATATACATATATATATATACATATATATATATATATGCTGCTGAACACAATCGAATACTAACATAGCAATCCAAATTGGAAAATGGAATACAATACAGATTGAATAGTAAAGTACCACAAATTGGCTGGGGTGTGTGACCCCCCACTCAACGGTTAAGCAATGCTTTACGTCGCGGCAACACTCCCGGGAGCCGGTACATTACCCATTAATGACATAAAATCGTAAAAATAACATCAAAATACAAGACCTCACAATAAGAAATATAAGCTTTACTCAATAAGAAATATATACTACAATTAGACACTACATTAAACTGCTTAAAGACTAGTACTATATAAACACGTACCTTACGGGAACTAAATACCCTGAACGAGGTGTTATGCACTCAGTTTTACTTTTGTATTACTGTTTTTTAAAGTAATTTTATCTTGTAATAATTGTATTTTTGAAATAATTTGAAATAATTGTATTTAGTCTTTAAGCAGTTTAATGTAGTGTCTAAATGTAGTATGTATTTCTTATTGTAAGACTTATATTTCTTATTGTGAGGTGTCTTGTATTTTGATGTTATTTTTACGATTTTATATCATTAATGGAAATTATACCGGCTCCCGGGAGTGTTGCCGCGGCATAAAGCATTGCTGAACCGGGAAGTGGGGGGTCACCCCCCCCCCAACCAATTTGTGGTACTTTACTCATCAATTTATATTGTATTCCATTTTCCAAATTGGATCCAACAGGGAAATGATGTAAATAGCTAAAGGGCGTGGCTGGTATGCAAATGAACTTGAAATTAGAAAAAATGTGAATAATGTATTACTTATTTCAGTTTTCAATTTATGTATTTAAAGAAAATATGATATTACCAGTTTTAAATTTTATAAATGCAGTTAATTTTTGCAGAAAATATTCACATCTTTGTTGCGGATCATTGTAAGAATATATGAAAGTGATTTTAAAGTAAAACAGGAACATTTTAGATAAACTTATGAAGATAAAATGGATGTTAAACTGTATAAGAAATGTATTTTTAAGCTGGTGATAAAATAATTATACATTTTGTGAAAATTATTTATTTACCGTTGATGATTTAATACTCAATTTTTACTTTCATATGTCCAATCTTTCATTTTCAGTCTTTGATATCTGGTATCAGTGATATTTACCAAACTGTTCCACAATGGAGCTAATTCGAAAACTGAAAATCGAATATTACATAATTTTGAGTATAAAACCATCTAAGTTTAGTAAAACACAAAATGGTTTACAATTTTATCAAGATATCATTTCATACAAATCAATTTGTAAAAAATATCCTTCACCCAGTAGAAAAAAGTTATGTTCCAAGATTATAACTGCACCAATTGTCTATCAAACTATAAATTGCTTGACCGTGATTGACATGACTACATTTCTGGAAATAATCTTCGCCAACAGAGTATAGGACGTTTACGTGTGCAGTTGGCCAAAGTTCAGGCAACAGCACTTTGAAAAAAAAATGTGGTAAAGTGATTTATGGCTTTTGAGAAATATTATCCAGTGGGGAAAATTCAGTGGGGAAAAATGTCTCCTTCAGTATAAAATAAATATAATAAAAGTCATTTCATTCGTTAAGTTATAAAATTATAAAATCCTGAATTTATTTTTGGTCACTTTTCTGCCACCAGGGCAAATACATTTCCTCCAAAGTACAGATAAAGTCCACATCTACATAATTTATAAATCCATGGAAGTGCAGCATGGACGCCTATTCAACTTTTTTCAGGATATTACTTAAGTATAAGACGTACAACATAGACTAGTTTGATTCCCACCTTTGTGATCTTGAACGTCCAGGGGAGGCAAGTGTCCCTTACCATACTCTATGGGTGCTTATGGCATAACTAAAAGTAGTAGAATATCTTGGAAATAAATTTTTGGAAGTTTTAGTAAACACGCCTCCTTCAAATATAAAATATGAATTTATGTTCAAAGGCTAATTGTCAATCATATGTCCAATCATCAAACTATAAATAGGCTAAATCTGATGCGACCGTTTTCGTTCTTAGGAATATTTTTTGCCCACAGAGTACACACAACATCCACATCTGCACCAACTCCAGGTCCAAGGAACTGCACCATAACTAAAGGTGGTAAACTGGAACCATGACTCCCGAGGTATCTTGTCGGGAATCCGAGGTAAGGGGAGTATCGAACGTCAAACGTCTTTGCGCTGCAGGTGACCCTAAGAAGATGTGGATCTTGGTCCCCAGTTCTTAGTTCCATGGGTAAATCAGATGAATTAAGTGGTAGTGGAGTCCACCCAATAAATGTGTTGAACACAAGGGCTACGCACGGGTTGCCAGTATCGTACCCGAAGTGGTTTTGGGCAGTACAGTTGTCGTTTATACGATCCAAAGGGAATGAACAGGAGGATACACCTGTGAATATAAAATATTTTTTTTATTTCCAATGGCTGGAGCACATGTACAAAACGTAAAAGTACGAAGATACTAACATAAAAAACACGAACAAAAGTATACAAAAGAACAAACGGTACGAAAACTACAAGAGTTCAAAAGATAACCAAAGATTATTGCCCCTACAGTCCTGTCACCTCCCAATACCTGGAAGCCTCAATAGCACCATGGAGGATTCCATAGCGACGCATGTGGTGTTTATTTATAGGTTCATTAGTATCACACAGCGGGCAGGCAGCTTCAGTAAAATTGTCAATACGGCACAACTGTGCAGTAAGGTGGTCATGCCCAGATAGTAGGCGAAAGACAGCCGCTGCCTCTCATCTTGGTTTATCAGATACATCCAGGGGACCTCCTCTTCCATACTTGTTATCCATTTTGCTTTTTAATTTATGTTGGTACGTCGAATTCATAAATTGTCTCATAAATAATTTTGTCGCATGAAAAAAAGTTCTCGTTTTACACAATGTATCAACACAGCACCCTTTTTGGAAAGAAAATCTGCCTACTTATTGCCATACAAATTGCAACGACCAGGTATCCGCTGCAAAACATTTGTTCTGAGACCTTAAGTATTGAATAAAAATATAGTGTAGTTATTTATGGAATATTACTAATAAAGGAAATTTATATCTCCACGCAAAGCTAACTTCAGTACAGACGTGATGGGTGCATTTTTAATGAGTTTTGATTTCATACTCTCATCATGATGCATTGATTAAATGATTACCATTGTAACATGTGACATTAAATTTATGGTAGAAAGAGGGAGAAAGATGTGACGTGAATAATTATGGAGAGGCGTAAATAGTCTAAGTACCATTAGGTTAAAATATGTACAGATCAAAATGCTGCGAAAGTAATAAAACTATATTAGAGTCATTAGAAGCAGTGTAATTAATAATACCAATGGTTTTTAAGGTAAAAAACAACCCTCTTTGTCAGTACATACTGTTGTGTGTCCTGCCGAAGACTGTTTTTTACCTTTAAAATCAGTCAACATTGTTTATTTTGTGTTGTATGCTGCTTTAAACGAAATTATTTTAGTTACATTTTCATTAGGCAGTTGGAACATAAAATTATATATAGTTTTACAGTTATCATGAACGTTTATTTATCTATTGCCTTACATTTCTAATATCTCGCCAATTTTCTGTTGCATTTAAGCATCCAATCTAGCTACAGAATAAATTTAGTTAATTGGAAGTTCATTGTGAATACTCAAACTTCTTAACTCCATTATTTCATTATTTTAATATTAGTACCAGTTACATAACTGACATCCATAATATAGAGGAGATATATCGTCCCACAACTTCAACAATATACCTTAGTGTGATGTCCAGATCTCAGATCCAGAAACTTCAACAATGGACCTTAGTGTGATGGCCAGATCTGAGATACGACTTTTTGAATGCAATTTAATTTTTTAGAAATATCAACATTCCAATAATTAAAAAAAATTGTACTATGTTGTTGCAAATTATCTTTGGGCACAGAATAATTTAGCCACTTGTCGTTCCTCTGTATAGAAATCTTAATTTAGTTTGTCATTGCGGCGCTCGGCTGCCTTTGCTGGCCTCATTAGGTGACTGCATTTAGTTTCCTTCTCAGTCGAAAATCATGATAAGTCATCGGCATAATCTGCTGTTGCTGTTACTAATCCTTTTTGGTCTCTCTAGCCGATAGCTAGACCAACTCTAATAAACAACTTGTCTCAAAAATATCTCAAACGCTCAAAAATATCTAAAGGGATTCCGCATTAGATCACGAGGATCTGGAGAAATGGGTTATTCTTATAGTGAATTTTAAGTAGCTTGTGATTTTACTTTTGTTTTTGAAAATATTGCAGGAAAAATTTTGAAAAATCTATATTGTTCGTATTGATCCAAATGATTGCAATCATAACATGTTACCCTTCATTTGCTAGGGCTTGAACAAATCTTTCGATTGGTAACAAATTTGACAAGTTTCATCACAAAAATTGGATTGTGGCTATTTTGCAGTACAGTTATTGGAACTATTAAGTTTCGTAATCGTTGAGCAACAACAACAACAAAAAATCTTTTAGGAAAGGTTATGTAAAATTTTGTCCTATGCTGCCATGTTAAGGAAATATAAAATTTTGAGTAAACTTTGAAGTTCATGCTCGAATTGAAAAAATAATTTAGTTATGGATTTTTAGCTAACAAAACCGAATATAAAAATTTGTAGAAATACAGAAATATTCGTGGCAACCTATCGTGTATACAGAAAGTCTACCACAGACAAATAGGCAGACTAATATCACTCTAAAAATAGTTGAAACGTGTTTAGAAGGCCCTAAAACATACATTGACATCAAAATGGCGAAATCAAAAATTTACTTGAAAACTATACTTTAGCAATGCTACTTATGAGAAAGTAAAAATATACATATACTAAACGTTATGCTTTGCTATTGTGTCGAATAAGAACAGTACTTTACTAACAATAGCGACATCTTGACAGAATTATTTTGGAATTTCAGATTTTTTCATTCATAGGACTTTTACTTCCTATTCTCTAACTCCATCATGTATTTAATGTTTCAAAGAACTATACAGGGAGCACTACTCGCATTCTGGCAACATTATCCGACATAAGCCACAGTTTGCTCTGCCGATGACGTCACAACCAGTCAATTTATTACTTTCCTTATATACATAATGTATAAGGAAAGTATTGTGACGGGGTCGAAAATTCGAATTCGAGTTTTCGACGGGAGAGCACGTTTCAAGTATCCCTGATCACGAATCAAACATTTTTGAAGTGATGTCTGTGTGTGTGTATGTGTGTGTCAGAGAGTCTGTGGAGACGATAACTGACGAACGAATGGACCGATTCGAATGAAATTTGGTATAAAAATCACAATCCATAAACACTGGAAGCCTATTGTTTTTATACACAATCGAATGTTCAGAACCCCCCTAAACTTTCGAGTAAAATTTTGAAAAAATCGTCAAAAAATCAAAACCGCTAATAAAGTTACACAAATAAGCGTTTCTTATGTTTCATTAGAAAACGATTGACATAAATTTTAGAACGCTAACATGAACCGTTCTAGAGATATTGCACATTTTTCAAAAAAATTATCAAAAAGTAATATAAAATAAAAAATATATATTTCCTATTGAGAAACATGTTCACTTTTCATATGTAATACCATGCGATGAATTGGGTGACATCATTCTCGTGGATTTAGCTCGTTCCATTCATGAAAAAAGATACTTTGAATAATACTTTTGTATTTGAACGCCAATAGTCATTTATCTGCTGTAAGAATAACTTATTTCTTCATCCCTAACGCTTGGCGACAAATTTGGCGGAATGTCGTCAACTTGGTGACTTTTTGAAATGTTGCCAAATTAACGAAAATCTCGCCAAATGGATACAAATGACGCTAAATCAATGAAAATGACGACTACTTGTCGAAAATTCAATATCTTGGAAAGAATATAAGTATTTACTATAAGAAAAACCTATTTTTTCACTGTAAAAGTAGTAAATTCATTACATTATATAAGGAAAGTCATATGTTGCCCACACCAGATTTTTTGTTATTGTGAAAATTGAAACCAAAATAGATGAAATTAAAACAAGATATACGAAATAAAATTAAAATATCAATAGATTCATTTAAAAGCAAATAGCAGGATCGTAGAGTTGAGGTGCTAATGCTGATAGTTGACCGCAAGTGACGTCACGTCAAGCAAGAGCTTTAACTTATTGCGCCGGTGCCAATAGTGTCTTCGTGTATATAAGCTCGTTGGTTTCAAATTTAGTTGAGTATGAAACTACGACAACGCTGCGAATTATTAGAATGATCAGTATGATGCGCAATAAAATATTCAAATAAAACTTTTGAAACTACAAGAGAATTAAAGATCCACCAAACAGTTTATTGTTATTTTATTCTCACCTATCGGTGCATAGTGCAAGTCACAATTGGTGGCTGTTGCCTGTCTTTCCCTGTAGACTTTCACAAGCGCCGTTAAATCATCGACATGCCGACGCCAAATCCTTGGACTTTGTCTATGTACGACGATGGTTGGAGTTCGGTTGTGGAAGCGACGTGGCTGAGGAATAAGATGGACCAGTTCCGGAGGTCCACCTGTGACCGTTCTGTGAGTCGTGACAGTACCCCGAGACAAGGCTACTGCAATGAGAATGATGGTCACTACCAGGAGAGTGCAGGCTAAGGAGACCAGGCCCATGAATGTGACGATGCGACGTGCCGGCTGCCATGTGGATGGAAAGTCCTGCTGTCAAAATAAATAAATATATATGAGATCACGAATAAAAATTTCTTACATTGTAAAGTATACTATATATACACTGGAGTCCACAAGTTTATAATTAGTAAAACGTGCAATGGTTGTGGGATTCTTTTCTATTATTTATGCAAATCTTTCAAATTCAGTTCAGAAGAAGCCCACTCTCGTGGTTTGGCAGATCTATTTAGCGGCGGATTTTAAGATTCGACAAGGAGAAGGAAGAAGGTAAAAGTTCTGCAATGAAACGGGAAGTGTCCGGTTATTTCAGAGTATTCGGAAAAGGGTGAAGAAATCGGCCATTCTGCGGCATTATAGTCTGTTTGAATTGCATAAAATGTTCATCGTCTTATCGTAAGTAATTACATGAGTTAATTTCATGTTCGGCTCAAATTCAGTAATGTAAAAATAATTATGTTTCAGATATTGGCGTGTTTTGAAGTATGAGCAGATAGTTTATGTTTTGAGTACGAATAAGAGGGCTTACGCTGTAATTATATTGCATATAGATTTTGTATGTTGGAAATATATCCATGCTTTAGGTTTACAGTGAAGTGCTGAGAATAAAATATTTTAATTGTCAGGATCATTTCGTCGAAACTTAGTCATTAGGAAATTGAAGTATGTTTCATTCATATGTTTTAAGTTATCTAGCACTTTACAATGGCCCTAGAACAGATTACATCATTTACAGGGTCAATGCTAACAGAATGGAAATCATGTTCATGTGGGTTATCTGCTAGCCTAAACCCATCTCTCTGCACATAGAAATTTTATCAGATAAAGGTATATGCGTAAATAAGATGCGTATATCGCAACTCCATAAATACAGGTGACCATCAGGAGGATGTTTTATTCCAATTTCTTGCGATCGCGTAAAAAGTGGTGTTGCTTTTTTCGATGGTAGAATCATCGAAATGATTGAATTAAGAAAGTACGCAGACAGATATTTTCAGAACACTGAATGAGCCACAATATGTAATCTCCAGTAGAGAAGGTTCCAAAACAGTGGAGATGTGAAACAGCTACCAATACAAGGTCGGCCAAGAGTTGTAACACATTGGCATCGGGTCAGTATCACCATGAATCATTCCGTGGCAAAAATAGCCCATGGAGGTAATAGTAAAACTTCATATTAAGAAAACACCAATATAGTTTGAGACAATAATTCAGGTAGTGCTAGGATAAGATAAGTATTTCTATGGGGAAAGACCTAAAATATTTATTTAAACTGTCCATTATGTAAAAATAAATTATTAACGCAATGCAAAGTGGAACTGAAACAATAAGGAATATTCCTACGTATTCAAATTATTTTTACCTTTCAATTTATTTTTCTCTCCATATATTCTGCACTTTAGCCTAGAACTATGAAAAATACTGATCAATCATACTCATAATTAGCGAGTCCTTCATTTAAAAATAATCAAAAATACATATACTCAATACTATGCCTGTCTATTGTGTCAACTAACACTAGCAGCTACTTTACTAACACGAGCGACCTATATAATTCTCAAAGCATTATGGCATTTTCAAGTGTTTCGCCCATAGGAGTTTTATCTCCTTCTTTCTAACTCCATCAACATCCCATTTAGGGAGTGGAGCTTCCTGCTTCCACAGCTTATGGACAACCTCATAGAAAATATGAAAAATTGATGAAAAGGCTTGAGTAGCTGTGAGCGGTGACCACATCCCTTAATAATACTCATGTACTACAGTTGTTTCTGTTTATTTTCTACGAAAATAAAAAAATCACGCTTTGGTATCCATTTTTTTTTAAAATGCATATTTCTTCCATAAGATTATTTTTTTACCGTGTTTTTTCTTTTGTTGTAATAACATTATTTTATTACATACGCTTTTGTTAGGAATATTTGTTAGGAATAGTTTTGTTCCATTTCGATTTTTGGTTCGTGAAATATTCACTCGTATAGCGATGATGCTTAATTTTTGGACACCAGTGTTTAATAATCCTTATCTACAGAGGGTGTTTACACTTTTTCGTAACGATTTTGACTTTCTCCATAAATTAAATTTAAATGAATAAAAAAAAACCTGTCTAGCATCAAGTCGGAATAGGGTTTAATTATCGTCTGCTTCATTACAAATATTCTTTGCTTTAAAATGTCGCTAGAAAATAAATAATGAATCGAATGCTATATTTTTGCGCTTCCCGAAGAGAAATACTCTTATTAAATTATAATACTCTTATTCGATTATTAAAGAAAGATGTGAAAAGCATGGTTTTAATATTTCTGCACGTAAATTAAGAGACATAATTAATAAAAAAAGAAAGAAATGTCAAAGTTTACATTTGACTGGGAAAAGGTAAAAACTGCATACCCAACAAAGGTTAGTTCAGTGAAAACAGGGAACGTTTTGCTAAAGGTTTTATGGTTATTGCTGGATTCTCTTATAACGGAAAACTTAAAATAAGGAAAGTAGAAGAAATGTCAACATTAACTCAGATTACTATCAGAAATATGTTTCAACACCTGTTTTCTAAAAGGACATTCCAACACCTTACTCAAATAATCTTCACTGTGTTAAGTTCCATCAGGATAAGGCTACCAGCCATACCTCTAAATCTACTGTTATATTTCTGGAAAAAATGAGAAATGAAACCGGAATTGAGGCTATTCCGTTTAAATACATCCCACCCAAGTCCCCCGATCTGTCCCCTATTGATTACTGAGCAACTGGGCGTTTAAAACAAGCTCTTTATAAGCGGCATCCCAAAACATTGGATGGACTCTGAAAGATTATGGCGGGGGAGTGAAACGCATAATTAAACTTGATATTTTAAGAAAAGTTCTTTTATCTTAGAAATTAAGATGCAATATGATCGTTCAACAAAAGGGCTATCAGATTGAACATATTAGAAAATAAAATTCTTATCTTTGTTTATATATATATTTTTTCAAAATCGTTACAAAAATGTGTGAACAAACACCCTCTGTATATGCAGAAGGTTTCGCTAAAATTGACGACCTTGGCTATGAATTTGGTTACTTTTTGAAAATGCTACCAAATCAATTACAATGTCTCCTATTTAATGAGAGTGACGCTAAATTAACGAAAATGACGCCAAATTGATTAAAATTTCGTATCTTGGAAAATCAAGTTCAATTTTGTTTGATGAGCACTATCGCTTTATTCTTCTTTCAAAGTATAAGACTTTTCGTGTGGCAGTATACTGCTCGTACTGCAGGTACTCAGTATACTACAGGTACATTTTGTTAGGGGACCTAGGGCGTCGAAAGTTAATTGCGTTTTGTTAAGGGATGATATATTAATTATGTTTTAATGGGGTACGTCTGTCTGATTTTCACTGCTTGTCGTGTAGGTACGTTTTGTCAGAGAGTTTAGGTGGCGTTAAATTAATAGCGTTTTATTAGGGGATGATATAGTATGTATTTTTTAATAAGGCGTCGGAAAAAGAATAATAATTTTGAATGGGCGAGTTGCGTAACTCATATGTGTCTGTGAATATAAAGAGAGCTAGTGCTGCAGGCTGGCGAATGGAAGGTAACTTTTAGCAATTTTACTCCGTTTTATCATGGACTTATCCGTATAGTACTACTATGACTACTATTTTTAAACTCGAGCGCATATCTTAATGCGCATATCTTAATTGGAAAACATTGAAATATGTGCACATTTAATGCGAGAATGAAATGTGTGGTTAAAATGCAGTTGTATTGGCCCGTTTGTTCATTTAGAAGTATAGATCATCTAGATCCAGTGAAAGATACGTTCACTATCCTATTTCTCAAAAATTCGTGTTTAAATTTGGATAACTAAGTGTTCGTCTATTCAGGAAGGTTGTAGTACACATCATACAAAAATCAGTAAGGTTGATAACATACATCATACAAAAATCGGAAGGTTGTAATATACATCATCCAAATACATCTAAAAAACATATTTTGTTTTTAAATTTTGAATATGAATCAGAGTTTAAATATTTAATTCTCTCAAGAATTTATAAACAATAACTAAATAAATCACTGAAAAGAAAACTACGAAATTTAAAAGTTTAAATTATTTTAAAATGAGCAAAATATTTTTAAATTTTTTGTAATTAAAGGTAAGCGGAAACATAAAGTTTAAATATTTAAATTATACAAAATATTAAACGCGTCTTATATGTTTTGAGCATAAAATATATATGAAAACAGGCCACGCTAACAAAATAGCAACAATTCAAACCTGAATCAAAAGTCTATGATAAGTTTTTACTTATCATAGAGCTTTTTGAATTCAATTATGAACAATACCAGACAGACAAATTAAGTGCCATAGACAGAGTTTTCAGGCCTCTATGAAGCAAATGCCAGCTGTTTTACAAGTTACCTACCTTTATTTAATAAATTGCTTGTGCAGCCAGGGCCCCAAGTCTCTTGGGTCTCTTTCCAATGCATCTTTTTGGCCCCCCTTTCGGGTGATCTAAACACTTCAACCTATTTGCTAATTGGTTCTGAAATTTTAATGTGTATTATCAAAGTGGATGTTGGTGAGCGTAGTGAACATGAATCAGAGCTCTCTAACGAAAAGAAATTAATCGATTAGTAATCGTAATAGGGTAAATTCTTACATTACAAGTGACCCTGTGTATTTGTAGGTGAGGACCTTCTTCAAGGGCGAAACTCGTCTCTTCCCTGGCCGGAGGTGACCAGTTTGGCGACGAAATTCCGTCCGTGTCGAACTTGTACGGAATCCGTAGAGCATGGAAGTTGGATATTCCAGAGTTTTCCTCCTGTCCCGGTGAAGATGCGCCTTCCAGTGGTAGGGCTGAGGGACGGACAGTGTAGCCTCGCCTGAAAAGTTGCCAAAAGCATATTTTAGAATGAATATGTAATACTCTCCTCGAATGCTTGTCGACAATTTACAGCAATATCGCCACATTAGCGAATTTGGGAAGTGAGAGTATGGCTGGTGGCAGAAAATAATTCGAAATGTAATAATGTAAATCTGGAGAAATGTAGCCGGTTATTTGAAAATAATTAGAAATCCATTTCTTTTCAATTTTTTAAAAATATATACGCACATCTTTAAATTTGTGCATACATTTTAAGATAAACCGCGCTTTTCTACGTCCAGAATTCTTTTTATATCCCTGGGGTATCAACGGTTATGAAATTGTATCTTTTTTGGTCAGTTTTTGAAAATAAATTACCTTAGATAGACACATGGCCGAATGCTTTTTATTACGGTATATAGCACCCAAGAATAAGCAAGTGCGGTTCCGTTTATTAGAATGTCCATATTCTTAGTGTGTACAGTTCGTCAATCACTGTTGATGATGCATGCTACCTGTGTATGTCACTGAGTGCACATTAAGTGTGCATGCACTAACTGGGCAATATCTCTGCTGACATAATGCTTGATTTATGTACATTGATTTCATTAATATTCCTAACAATTTATAATACTCAATCATAATAGGCTACGCATAATAAGCTTATGAAGACAAAATTGGGTAAATAGCAGATCCATTGAGAATAGCCACTTTTATCTTAACTTTGATTAAAACTTAATTAAAATCTTAACCTTAATTTAATTATCTTAGATAAAGGTGGCTATGCATGGAGTTAGAGAGTTAGTTCCTTTGCCTCCATGAGCCGGTCATAGCTTCCACATCCACAGTTTATTCAAGTTAGACTATTTTGCTGATGGTTACCATGGTTCCAGATTCGCTTCGAGTATAAATTTAGAAAATTCCATTTTTATTGAAATACAAAATATTATAAAGGTGATTTTGGATTTATATTATAAGAATCGATTGATTTGAACTGAATTGTCATCCGTTGTGTACAGAAAACCTAAAAACTATTTCAAACTTGCTCAAAATGACGACATTTTATGCCTCGATACAATTTTATTGCAAATAAAATCATGGAGATAAAGGGGCTCTAACCCCATGAATAAAAATTTTAAAATAAATTAATTTGTGACTCCATAACCAAACAAATTTGACTTTTAAACATAATGTGGCAATACTAATTGGTTACTATGACACCCCGAATCCAGAAAGTGGAATTTAAAATTTTAATATTTTAAATAACGGAGCGAGACAACATAGGAAGAATTTTGTGTCAGGTGTGGCATATGAATAGTTGGCGGTGCTCACGATCTCAGCTTAACTTATTTACGTGGCTAATTGCAGATTTGCCTTCAGCGTGAGTAATTAAAGTAAACATAAAGCTAGATTTAATTTCAATTTTTTTTTGTTTTGGACTTCAGCAGATTTATCTCACTATATTCTTCCATATTTAAATAATATTCTAGTAAAAAATACTATGTCCCAGCCAACAAGAATCCTCGAACTGTAAGTATTTTAATTATATTTTGCTTCATATTTAAGGAATCCATATGTTGTAAATTGTTTAAAAATAATTAAACATGTTTCATGCTCAAGCTTCAAAATAAAATTTTTGTCTTAGATCTACTACCAAAGAAAAAGATAATGTACAACAATACGTTGAAGTAGGATCAAATATATTTCTTGGCACAAAAGATGGAATGAAATATACACTTATACAAACACAGGATAACAAGTACAGACTGGTGGAAACCGTGAGTGCTTTAAGTACAGATTCAAAAGGGTAATTATGCATTATAAACTACTGTAAATTTTTTATGTGATTTTTCTGTCGATGTATTTTATGTAATAAGACATATAATGACACTCATTTTGCAGAATTAAACACAAATTATAGTCGTACACAAAAAGTAATTATGCATTTCTTAGTAGCATTTCTACATATATGCAGAATATTTATAACACTTTTTTATATATTAATCATGTTTACTTGTTTTATTTCTGAGTCTGCATCGTTTCTGAGGTAGATAGAAATATAATTATAGTAGCTATGATTTCAGTTTGCTGTTATGGAAGTGTTTCACAATATTTAAGAAATATGTTAATATAATGACTTATAACGTTGCTATATGACATGAAATTATACTTGAATTGTTGCAAAATCTGTACAAAACTGTTACTATATTATGTTTTTATCTTATTTAAATATATGTTGCATGTATTATTGTTATTGCTAATGTCACATTATGTTGAAATTTTAGTGTATTGAAACTAAATCGTTGAGCTTTTCTTTAAAAAGTACCATATCATGAATATTTTTATTTTAGTGGCAGCAACATTTGACAGAATTGGACGGTAAAAACTTTAATGTTGACAATTTATAGTGCAATTTTCCCACCAGATTTGAAATACTTTTAAAAATAATTAACAGACAAAAACTTTATAGTCATGAAACTAGCCAATGAATGCAGTTTCCAACAATATAAAATCAAACAACCACATTAGCAAGCAGCTTCGGTGGATTGATTTTAATCTTTTTAGCTCTTATCAGCATCAAATAGCCTTTACTAAAGGAGTTAAACATCGCAACTGTTACGCATGGAGAAAACTAAGAAAATCCAACAAATGTAACTGCTGCTTGTGAGAACTCAAATTCCTTGCATCCCTTGATAAGAGCAGACATTTGAAAATTAGGCGATTACAATTGTTACAAAGTTATTATGTCCCCCCTTGATTATGTCAGAAATAGTTCATATACTTTGAAGATGAATCACCTTCAAAGTTCTATTTAAAATCTCGATAAGGGCACATTGCTTCTGACCTGAAGAATGTGGCACATAATACCGTTGAAATAATTACAGTCACCTAATTTTCGGATCTGTGCTTCTATAGCTTTCATATCTTGGCGATTTGGCGCATTTTCAAAGGACGCCAATTTGCTACAATTTGAAAAAACATTCTCTTTGTCATCTATAATTACTTTCTTCAGAGGCATTTTGAGGACATGTTGTACTTAAAGGTGCATTTCAGACCACACAAACATCTTTACAAAGATTCAATTCAATTTTGATTAGTGAAAATTGGCAAATTCTGTGAAAATTGGGCGAAAATATTATGTGTTTTTTGTTTTTTGAATTTTGGTGTGCACACATCGAACAAGAGGGTTGGTGAGTAAATAGAATAGGGAACGGAAACTCATAAGACAAATGCATGATATGTAATGCATTATGGTAGCATTTGGATTTGAAACAGTAATTTTTTTCACTCAGAAAACAATTTTTTTTTTATTTCCAACAGACTAGTTCATAGAGAAATCAATATTATAGACGCAGAGAGTATGATGATGTTTAAGATAGGAACTCCGAACTTTTGAAACTAGCACATCTAAAAAGGATTTGGGGTTTTATGTTTGTTTTTAAAAGTTTTAGTTCCTGGGGCAAAACGAAGTCGAATTTCTTTCAATGTCAGAAAAATTCTAAACTCTTCAGATTTTAAGCATTATGCTGGAGAAAGTAATAATAAAAATTTGATCCAACTAGCAGGCACGATAAAAAAATGTAGTTATGGGTAATTTTAAAATAGAATTTGATCAAATATTATCTGAATTCACTTGCTGAAGTCGCTCATGTAGTTTTCCGAAGACAGTTATTTTTCTTTATTTTTTGCTGTTTTTTGTTTCTGTAGTCTTTATAAACTGGTATCTTTATAATGTGGAAGAATGGTTTTAATTTTTTGATGAAGTAAGTTCCTTAAACAGCTTGTTTCCTGCATTTTTGCTATATTAGATAATTCTGTTGTCTTTTATTTCCAAGTATTTTTACAGTTTTGAAGTTATTTGATAATATTGCTCTTGTAATTCTTAAAATCACCTGTTTTCTTATTTATTTTATCTTAAGGCACTAAGTCAATCGTTTTATTTAATTTAGATAATTCCTAAATCTTAATATTGCTCTTTTTAACACTTTACAACATAGTTGAAAAGTGTTTATGACATCTGATCTCATATATTTGATCATTTTGTCTGTCTGTCCGTTCGTACGATACCTGCCGTAAAAATGACTTTATCGGAATAAAGTTTTAATACGTTTTTGAAACGGTCTGTGGGATGTTTGGAAATGAAATGGAATAATATCACCCAATTAATTTCGGATTTCACAATGGGTTGAAAAAATGAAATGCGTTAAACCTTCTGGGACTTAATTTTTTAAACATTTTTTAAGCGAAGTTAAAATTCACAAATCACTTCGAAAATTTTGGTAAATATTCAAATTATTACATGAAATATGTAAAAAAAGTTCAACAAAATATGGTGTTGGATAGATTTTTAAATAAAAATTGAATGAATTCGCGGGGGGGGGGGGGGGGGAGGTCAAACTTAATTTTGATGAAATGTTGTATTGTCATCGCAAATACATATGTGCGTTAAATTTAAAAAAAATCGGCTCGGTAGAAGTGAGTCAAAAATGTGTTTCAAGATGTGATCCAAACAAACAAACAGAGAAAAAATCAGCCTAAATAAATACGGGTCATAATTAAAAATAACACAGCTTCTTTCGTGTCACAGTTAAGTATATTTATTTTGAATCTGATGAAATTACCATTGAGTTGGAGATAGTTAAAGTCCACGGTTATTATTTAAAGAGATGTTTGAAAATTTTTTATGTTTTATCTCATGGATTTTAATTCCCTTTACCTACATGGTTTAGCTTTTTACATAATCTATTAGTGCAATTGCCATTCAAATGGCAAAAATTTCATAAAATCCAATGATTAGTTTTTGAGTTCGAACAATTAATTACAAGATGTTTTAAAGTCTTGAGATTTCAAAATTATGCAAATCATTTCCATTAAAAGTTAATTTTGGGAGTAACAATGGAATTTTAATATTGACAAAATATTACATAATCAGACTTTAATTGCAACTACAGTTTTGATCAAAAAGTTGCTAATTAACTTTCTTTCATTCTCTAGTTTGTTAGTGTCCGGTCTACAAATATTTTAAATAAAAAACAAAGATAAACTAAATTATGTCAATATTGGTATACTGTCGATGACTATATGCTAGTTTTACTAACATTGAATCAATATTGGCAACATATTTGATAATCAATATTGGCTAGATTTTAGAATCACATTTCATGATAAAAGATTAAATATCAAAACGCTGCGCCTTTCCTATTGGCCTTGTTAGTAGCATTTAGTTCATTCATTCAGGGGTTTTATTTTTCTCTTGCAATATTTAGTTTTACGTGTATTTCCTTCCGCCCATTTATTTATGTTCAATTTATTTACGTTAAGTGTGTATTTTCATGATTAGTTCTTTATTTTTAGAAAGTTTTCTTCAATTATATCCTCACATTATGTTATCTTATGGTACATCTTTAGTTTAAAAACTTTGCATTTGGCGAGATTTTTGGTGGGATTAATGGCGTGATGGGGTAATCTCTTGGCGCAATGTGGCAATCCCTTGTTTAGCTAACTGCGCCGTGTCGTAAGAACAAAGAATATGCATGTAAGAGCCAGTATTTGGTTTTGATTTGAAACGGTTCATTTCAACTGTGTTCTTTCAACTGTGTTGCACAGTGAAGATTTAAATTTTCTGATTTTCATAAGCTTGTGCTCTATGAATGATGGAATACCTGTTGTGTGTGTGTGTGTGCACAAACAGCTGTTTCTACGTGCGACCTCCGATAGCCAGAGGGACCGGATTCTGTGATGTTTTTGCGGGCGAGCATAGCGAGGTAAGCCCGCGCGAAGCTGGCTTAGGTCCATGTTCAAATTGCTACGGATCAACTGTTGCACAAACGGCTGTTTCCACATTACGGCCTTCGATAGAGAACGACCATTTTTATGTAACTTTTCTGTTTCTGCATTATTTTAGCACTTTTTACAGTATTGACACGTGCTATCTTTCGTTTTTGTATAATTTACGTTTTTTATATTATACACTTTTGAATTTTACTTATTCAATTATTTGCACACTAAGTCAAACATGATGTTCGTAATCACATTTGTGTTATCTTTCGTTTTTATATGATATTTGATATTTTTACATTTTTTTAATACTTTTTTACAATGCTGACATATGCTGATTTCTTTTTTGTTTGATATTTGCCGCCAAGTAACACACGAAGTACAAACCGTGACGTCACAGAATTTCCAGCCACTAGGAAACGCGTAGTGTTTTGATATTTAATCTCTCGTATCATCATGGACCTGAAACCACAGAACATTGAATAGAATTATGGCAAAAGCAAACTATTTAGGGTGATCAATATGTGGCCCTATTGGTCACCAAGATGCGTAGTTTCGATTATAAAAATTAAGTTCCTGAGTAACAGATCATTTGATAATGTTGTTATGTTCATAATTCCCATTCAGTTTTCACTGAGCAATATTGGCTATGCATCAGACATATTACAATATATAGTCACTACATGGACAATACTGTCATTAATATTTTATGAACATTGGTTGAAATGCTAACTCCAATATTGGTAAACAATAATAAATATTATACCGAGGGCTTACAGTAGCAGTTTAAGTGACCGGATGTAAGGTAACTTCGTCACTTTTTCCGTATTTCGATCCAGACCGTCTAGTCTACCAGAACGTGTTGAAGACCCAGGCCGTCCGACTCATCCGAGGACTTGAGCAACCGTTTGGACGGCCGTCTACCAGAACGTGTCGAAGACCCAGGCCGTCCGACTCATCCGAGGACTTGAGCAACCGTTTGGACGGCCGTCTACCAGAACGTGTCGAAAACCCAGACCGTCCGGCTCATCCGTGGACATAGAGCAGCAATTTGAACGTGTGAGGTATCTGTTTTGAAAGACGAAGCAGTGCCACCCAATTTAGACCGAAACCCACTGGCGGCGATATCCACAAAAACAGTACCCTCCTTCATCTACCACCAACCTCTTGGAAGGGATTTCAAACTCACAGATTTAGCATGTCCGTACTCCTCGTAGACACAATGGTAGTTCGAATAGCGCCGGGATTCGAACTCGGGTTCTCTGAGTGCAATCCCATCCGTTAACCACTGGACTAACCGGCACCACTTTTTTCGTCTTTCTTTCAACACAGACCGTCTTACCTACCAGAAAGTGCAAGGTATCTCTTTGGACGGCGGGACAGTGTCACACAATTTAGACTGGAACCCAGTGGGGTTACATCCACAGGGGCCGTATCCTATTTTCCTTGACACCAACGTCCTTAATGTACCTTTTGACCCACAGATTTAATGTTCCCGTATTTCGCATATTGGGATATGTTTGAATAGCACCAGAAATTGAACTCAGGTCTTCCGAGTGCAGTCCCTGTACTGCAACCACCGGGATGTTTCGCCCACTTTTGCCGTCTAACATTTGCGACGCTTCATAAATTTTCTACATCCATTTGTTGAATTTGCAAAATAAAATTTAAGTTGGCACATGCAGCCAAGGATAAACGTATGCCTAAAAATGATTTTGACCAGTCTGAATCAATAAAATAAATAAATAAATGTCACAATTGGCAAAATTGCCATACACGGTGCAACTTCGTCATGATGTAGGAAATCGCATACAAGGTTCACGGCAATCGTACAACTAAGTTTTACTCTACAAAACTTAACCGGAATGTGATTCAACTCGACTTTTTCATACCAGAGTCAATTTTTAAGTAGCTTGTGATTTTTTTCCCTTGCAGATTTTGTATAAAGAATTTGAAAAATGTGTATCTTTGTTCCAAATAACCACAATTACAGCATATCATCCTTCCTTTTAAAGGGCTTGAAAAAATATATTTCGATAGATACCAAACTTGACAATGTACACCGTCAGTGGGATAATATGCCGTCACCCCCCCCCCACACACACACACCCACACACACACACACACACACCGAGGAGGTTTAATGATGTCACGAACAGGATGACAAGATACCATACTCACGATGACTCATAATGATGTCACGATACCATACTTAGCAATGTATCCTTCTGCTCAGGGGGGTAACTTACCCCCCCCCCCCCCCGAGGAGGGCTAATGACGTCACGAACACAAAATTGCATCGCGGCTATTTTCCACTATAAAGATTGAAGCTGTTAAGTTTAATCAATGAGCCCTAAATAACCCATTTTATGCATAATTATGTCAAATTTCGTCATATTCTGCCATGCTATGAAAATATAAAATTTCGAATAAATTGAAGTTTTCGCTTGAATTTCAAAAAACTCTATCTAGTTCTAGAGTTTTCGTTGACAAAGCTGGATAAAAAGTTTCGAAAAAATTCATTAATATTTGTGGCAGCAATTGTGCACCCACGAATTGAACACAGACAGACAGCCCGTCATCACTCTAAAAATAGTCAAAACGTGTTCAGGAGACCCTGAAACCTATATTATATAGCATCAAAATCTCGAATTCGAAAATTTCGTGAAAACAATACTTTCTCTATATTCAATAGTAATAGAAAGGAAATATGATATCTGTTATCATAATTGGAGGAAGCAGATAGAAATCGATAATGTTTAAAGCCCAGAAGCGATGCATTTTCGAATTTTCCAGCTGATTGAGTCTTACGAGGAGTACTAATCATAAAATCGAAATTTAGTTTCACTTAGGTTTTAACAGTAGCATTAGTGCGTATGTCTTGCAGATAATTCAGTTTTAATGTGAACCATATCTATGGTGGTACTTCTTTGGCCGAAATCTAAGCGTTACGAAAAATGTAACCGCTTATGTCGCCTATCTTAATAAATATATAAATAATTTTACTGATTTTATAGGAAATATGGTCTTATCGATGAATGTACGAAAATAATTTCAATATTTTAATATTAAGAACTTTTTTGTAGAAAAAATTGAAAAGCTTTTCCGAGCGAATTTTTGCTTTATTTTGCTTACTTTGCTTCTAAATATTTTCTAAACTATAACAGATAGATATAAATAGTAAGTAGTCTTTTACAAAGCTCTTATAGTTTTCAAAACATCTGCCAAAATTTCCATCTTCTCCAACTTGGCATCACGTGAAGTTGAAGAAGATGTAAATTTTTTCGATTTTAAAATTTGTACTGCTTATATCTCGAAAACTAACATGCTAGCTATAAGGAAGTAATTTACATATAGTCCTCTGAAAACCCTACAAGAATCCTAACTGGATTTTCAATCGAATTTTTAAATTTAAAAATACAGTGGTTATAATTACAATATTTTTAAATATTTGATTTGTTAAAGTTTTAAAATGAGTAGGAAAGTGGCAACATTTAAACTGTCAAGAGCCTATTCCTCCTTTTGGAAATAATGGTGCACGAGCTGTTCTGTTTTATTTTAAAGAAATTAGGATATGAAATGAATTTGAATTCGAGAGACGTTTAATGATTAATGATGTTTGATGAAAAGAAATGGAAGCACAATAGTGAAGTACTATTTATGTGCCGTCAGGCAAGTCGTTTGAATCTTAAATTTCATCAGAGATATTGTATAATACTTTAAGATTAAGGAAAACAAAAAAAATAGGCTTAGAAGTATTTTATTAAAATCTCCATTTTACTACGTGCTAAAATCACACGGCCATAGCGTTTTCGGGCACTATTATGTCCTTCATCAATGACGAAGTGAAAATAATTGGCGAACATGTTCTTAAATATAGGCCATAATCGCCGAACAAAAATTTACACATTAATGAATTTACATTTTTACATTTTTAAATACGAGGCATGTAAAATATAAATATAATTATAAAAAAATCTGATGTGGGTAGCACATGACTTTCCTTATATAATGCAATGAATTTACTACTTTTACAGTAAAAAAAAATATATTATTATTATAGTAGATATTTATATTCTTTCCAAGATATTGAATTTTTGTGAATGAGTCGTCATTTTCATTGATTTAGCGTCATTTCTATCCATTTGACGAGTTTTTCGTTAATTTAACAACATTTAAAATAGTCGCCAAGTTGGCGACATCCCACCAAGTTCGTTGCCAAAATCTCGCCAAGCGTTATGGATGGAGAAATAAGTTATTCTTACAGCAGATAAATGACTACTGGCGTTCAAATACAAAAGTATTACTCACAGTATCCTTTTTTATGAATGGAACGAATTAAATCCACGAGAATGATGTCATGAATTTATCGTATAGTATTACTTATGAAAAGTGAACATGTTTCTCAGTAGGAAATATTTTTTTTATTTTATATCATTTTTTTTGATAAATTTTTTTGAAAAATGTGCAATATCTCGTGAACGGTTCATGTCAAAATTTCACTCAAAAATTTAGGGGAGTTCTGAACATTCGATTGCGTATAAAAACAATAGGCTTCCAGTGTTCACGGACTGTATCAAATTAATCACGGACTGTATCAATGTAATCACGGATTTTTGTATCAAATTTCATTCGAATTGGTCCAGTCGTTCGTCAGTTATCGTCTCCACAGACTCACTGATACACACACACACATACATCACTTCAAAAATGTTCGATTCGTGATCAGGGATGCTTGAAACGTGCTCTCCAGTCGAAAACTCGAATTCGAATTTTCGTACCCGTCACAATACTATCCTTATACATTATTGTATATAAGGAAAGTAATACAAATTGCAATACCAGGAAAAAGCTTCATGAATTAAATGGTAAACAAAAGGAATGTAAAAACGAAAAAAAAAAACCGAAATTAAAAACGAAATAAAACAACTACTAAATTTTTAGAAAATCATATAAAGGTTTGACACGTAGTGAGTCGAGAACGAGACGCCAAGCATAACTAAGGGTCTGAACGGACTCAAAATTACAAATTAACTCTCTGTAAAGATAAATAAAAATGGATTCAAAGAAAATTATTAAAGAGGTTATTGCAGCTAATTAAAAAAAGTTTTATCAAACATGGGATGAAAATTATCGTTAATAACATACTGGGCTAGAGACGTGGATAATTTAGTTTGTAAGTTACTGTTTATAAGACAGTTTACTGTATAAGTTTAGTTTATAAGTCAGTAAGTTAGTATATAAAATTATTTGATAATTTGGCGTGAAGTCTATGGTCTGGATATCCGGCTGAAATCGATTGAATACTAAACGTGCTAACTATGAACAATTTGCGAGTCATTTGTAGCCCTCTGAAAGCCCTACAAGGATATGTAATTGGATCTTGGATAAAGTTCGTAGTTTCTAAAATATAGTGGATGTAATTTCGATATTTTAATATTTTGGAAATGTGGTTCTACTTTTTGAAAGTTTAATATTTAGAACGGTTTTAAAAATTTCTAACGAAAACAAACCCCCCTTAAAAAAAAACGTTATTTACGCAACACCATTTCGATTCCATCGTCCTAGAGCCACTACTGACTTTTTTTTTTGCATACTTTTAGCGTCACTGAGAGGGAATTCAACATGAGTCAAATACATAATTCTCTCTAGTTGTAAAATTGCAAGCAAATCAGCATTACTCGTTTTAAGAAAATAACTAATCACACAGACAATGAAACAAAAACTAATTACGGTGTCAAATACAACAGATGACACGGAGTTCAATGATATAGAAATTAATGCTAAAATGCATGATTCGTAAATTATAACACTCACTTATCAAGACCTTTCTGGTAGGTCGGACGGTCTGGGTTTCAACAACAATTCACTTATCAAGTAAAATGTAAGACCATGTTGTTTATAAGACGTACTTACCAAGTGAAAAGTAAGATCGACCATGTAATTTTCAACAAAAATGGCTACTTCTCACTAGTAAGTTGCTCTTTGTGACCGACACTCTGTGAACAGAAAATCCTACACAGAAAGCTTCTTATTCCTTCTTCATGAATTCATTATGGGTGATGTGATTTTAAACACTAGTGAATATGGTGAACACATACCTTATATCAGGACCAATATTGGTAAACACGGCTTAACTCTTTTAACTCATTTTCCAGTTTTTCTCTCCTCTATCTTAGAGATCCCGTTATAACATTTCATTGTCCATTATTACTACAGTACTAAAAATCGATGTAGTTTCTGTTTGAAATTTTTAATTGTGTTGCTATCCTATGCTGCTCATTCTAAGGAATTTTGTATTACACAGGTCATTTGAAACTTCAGTAAAAGATGAAGCAAGTGTTGCTATTGAAAATATTATGCCGTCCGGAGGACATAAAGCGATTAAGGTAAAACTTAGCTTACCTGAAATCATTCTTAACTTACATTTTGTTAGAGATCTTATTGGGGCAAATAAAATTGTACAATCTAAGTGTGCCCAGGATTTTCTTCTCTGTAAGGTAATATAGAAATATACGAAAATAGATAAATTTTTAATAGATAAATGTTGATTCATTAATAAATGAAATGAAAACTTAAATAAAAACTTGAAATTAAAAGGAATGACTGTTGAAATCCGGTTGATATTAAAAATATCTAAACAATATGCTGAATATATTTTAATATTGCTTTTATTCTGATGGATATATTAAGACACGGTGATTATTTTATTCATGCAGATTTATTCATTATTTTATTCAACTAATTCGAGAATTTATTGAAGAAATTTTTTGTTATGTCTTTGCTATGTCGATAATACACCCATGTCCAAAAGTTAAGCATAATTGCTGTTTATGTGAAAGTTTCAGAAAATCTACATCGGAATGGAAGAAAACGCGGTATGCGGGAGTAATAGGGTTATAGAAGAAGAAAACAATGCAAAACAAGGGTAATAACGGCTTTTATTGTCCAAACAAAAGGGTTGAAAGAAAAAGGGTCACAATACGAGTGTCAAACTCAGTGAAACAGAATGATTAAAACAATGTGATGCTGCAGTTTAATACGGTGTGTAGAAACCTCGGGTAGCCATTCTTCGGGTAGCACTTCGGTACGTCCCGTACGGGACGTACCGAAGTGCTGTAGAGAACGCTCCAAATCAGAAAGTTGCGTGTTCATATCACGTCTGGGTCGTCAATGTAGCGAGAACACGAAATCACCAACTTATCAGTGCCGAGGTTTAATCCCAGAGCCAAAGCTTGGTAAGCCAGTACCATAGCGTTGAGCTAAAAACATGTCTTACTTAAGGCATTTAATACTGGCTTATGAGCGTTCGCTACACCTTCTATATACGTACTTGTATTTCGTGCGTTCTTAATACAGATTCCTACTATTTAGACAATGTTATACAACAATGTTCTACTAGTCGTATCCTCATGGACCTTTCCTTACAAAGTTACTGGGGTGTTTAAGAACTTACATAGGAACTCTGTAAAATGTATTAGTTTAGTAATAGTACGTAAATTATAATTTAAAAAATACTATTAAACAGCACAATTAGAAGTGCAACTGAAAAAGAAAGTTATCTTGTCTGTCTTTATATTTAACTAGTGAGGTCCTCTGACATTCTGCACATAAGTAACTTAAAAAAACGGTCTATTCGTGGGATATACTACAATAAAAGACAATACTTAATCACTTTCTGCGTAGCCACAGCACACATGGAGATATTATAATATCATTATTGTAAATAATATCAAAATGAGTCTAATATCCAATGTTTTCAGTATATGATATAATCCAGTTTTCAGTATCTGAAAGCTCCAGAATTCCCCGTTGCTATAAATAAGTTACAAATGAGTCCAATAACTTTGTTTTCAGTATTTGATGCCATACGCAACATAGAACCCCAGAACACTACTCTTTATATATAGATTTTCGTATATTGAATATCTTCATAATATTATTAACATTTACGTCATTTTTAGTTGACGCCGTTGAAATTTGAGCCCAGTCCTTGCCAAGGACAGGGCGACGAGATTGAAAATCCTATCTTAACTTCCTGCTCCCTATCGGATTTCAAAGAATCTGATATTAGTCTCGAAAACGTCTCCGCGGCAAAGAATGAAGATGATATCGATTCCACTTCACAGCTTACTTATACAACTTTGTTGCCAAGACAGGAAAAGGAGCAGGCTGTGGTAAGTGCTAACTCACTTTACATTTGATGTTATACAGCATTGCTGTAACGGCAACACCCGTTTCCGGTATCTATTCATTAAATTCGGTAAATGTTTTGTTTTTGCTTGAATCACATCTATAATCGAGGCATCCAGTTTGAATCGGAGCGGTGCCAAAAATGTGAACACTTTGGGCGCTTATGTCTCCGAACTTAAAAGGTAAAAATAGAAACAATATATATTTGTCTTGTTGGGAATAGTGTATCATTTATGAATATACACATATAATTTCAATATCTTAATATGATAATTTTTTTTTCAACAACAACAAAAAAATCAAAATGTGTGACAGAATTTGACTTTTTAATACCAGAACACATTTTTTTTCCCCCTGCAAATTACGTTTTATTTTTTGAAATCTGTATTGTTAGTCCACATGATCCCAATTACAACATGTTACCCTTTATTTTAAAGGGCTTGAAAAGAATTGTTCGATTGATATCAAGTTTGACAATGTACCCTCTCGAGGTAAGGGGGGGGGGGGTTCAATAACGTTACGAACACAAAAATTGTATCGCGACTATTTTTATTACAGTTATAGCGTGTTACTTTTCACCATAAACGGCTTGACAAAATCTTTCGATTGATACCATACTTGACAATGTAACACTCTGGCGTCCCCCGAGAGGGGGGAGGAGACTAATGACGTCACGAACAAAAAAAATTGTAACACGGCTGTTATTCACAATAGTGATTGAAACTGTTACGTTTCGTGATCATTGAGCCATAAAGAATCCCTTTTATGGATAACTATGTTAAATATTGTCCTATGCTGCCAATTTAAGGAAATACAAAATTTCGAATAAATTTCGAAATTTTTGCTCGAATTTCAAAATATTCTACCTAGCTCTAGATTTAACATTAACAAAGCCGGATGTAAAGTTTATTGAAGATCCATTAATATTTATTGCAGCTACAGTGTAGACAAGAAATTAACAGATAGACAGACAGACATCACTTCAAAAATAGTTAAAAGTATTTAGGAGACCCTAAAACATATATTGGCATCAAAATCTCGAAATATAAAATTTTCGTGTAAAAAATAATTTCTCTAAAATCAATAGTACGAGAAAGTAAAAATAAATGAATAAAAACAAGTTTGTGCTTTACTTTGATTAATTTCACTCAAAATATCATCTTAACTATAAATGACAGATAAGTAATAAAGTAATCGATAAAGATCTGCAGCAGCAAATCCAGTTTCTAGATCAATAATTTACTTTTACAAAGCTCATATAGTTTCCGAACAAAGCTCATATAGTTTCCGAACAAAGCTCAAGACTTTTCGAACCGTTTAATCAATTTGAAGAATATTCAAAATTTTTCCGTTTTTACAGTTTATAATGCTTATTTTGAAACTACATGTGCTAGCATTAAACAATAAAGGAGTAATTTATAAATATTTAAAAGCCCTACAAGGATATATAATTGAATGCCGAATCATGCTCTTAGTCTTTGAAATATAATATTGTTACCATTTGTATATTTCATTATTTTGAACTATTTAAAAAGTTGTTTCTAATTTCAATATTTTAGCTAGCTATGAACACAGTAAAAGTGTAATTTGTAGGCTTTTGAACGCTCTACAAGAATATATTACGGAATTTCGAACTGCGCCACAGCCGATTTTTTTAAGATCGCCCTCCTATTTATATCAGTATCCTTGGACCGCCTTTAAATGCGAAGTTGGTCCAAGAATAACTGATAGGTAATAGGATATATGATAGGGAATAGGATAGGTGGTAGGATAGCTGATAGGATAACTGATAACCAAGGATATTTCGTCAGTATGTAGTAGCTGATATACCTACAACAGCAGCAAAAAATGAAGAAAATAAAATAAATAAATACATTTGTTATGTGCCGCAATTTTAAAAATCTCTATGAAGATCGACACATTCTGCCACGCAGCTCCAATATCTAAAATATTGAGCTCAATATGTATGAGGCTGTAACGATCAACTGCATATTAGCAGAACTCGATTATAAGGGGCGTTCGAAAATCGCGCTCCCATAAGGAATTTGGTTTACAGAATTTAATTTTTTTTATTTATAAGCGTTTTGCAAGGATTTTTTTCCTAAAATGTGTCTTTAAAACATCACTTGACATATGGTAAATTTTTGAACAGTTATTAAATTTTATTTTTTAAAAATACAGTTTAAACATTTCAAAATGTTTAACTTTTTTTTTTGCATAACTGATGAACCAATTGCTCAATTTGCATATTTATTTCACTTTATGCACAGAAAAGGTTTCATGTTAATTTGTCGTCAGGATTAAAAATTTGATGTGGGCAGCACTTAACTTTCCTTGTAGACTACCCAATGAATATGTTGAAGTACGGGTAGTTTAATAAATAAAATATACTCTGTGCAAAGGATAAGGAAAACTAGAGCAACGTAAATAAGCACAAATAACACAAGGCATCATGCAGCTGTTTCGAGGATACGTTAGAACCCCTTTGTCAGTGAAAGAGAACCAGCAAATCCGAAGTCCAAATGAGGAATGGCCATAAAAGAGAGAAGCAGGTGGGATTATATACCCAAGACCTTCTTTTTATTCGACCCAGACCATCCGATCTATCCGAAGGTGTAAGGTATCTGTTTGAACGGCCGAGAAGTACCACCTAATTTAGACTCAGTGAAGGAAGCATCTGCAGGGACCGTACACTTCTTCCCTTACCACCAACCCCTCGGAAAGACTTACGGGCCCACATGTTTAACGTGATCGCATTTCGCGTGAACACAGCGACAGTTTGGGTAGAGGCGGAAATCGAACTCAGGTCGTTCGAGTGCAATCCCCGCGCGCTAACCACTGGACTGTCGTGCCTATATCCATGACCTGGATTAAGGAGAGCCAATCAGAAAGCAGCATGAAGTACAGTCAAGTCAATCTGAAACAAGAAGTAACACACAAGATTGGAGTGCGACAAAACACGACGGAATAATTCTATAAAACAAGCAAAGTCGGAACAAGATCCCCCCCCCCCCCGGATTGCGCTCATTCCTCTTTGGACTTCGGGTTTACTGGTTATATTACACTGATGAAATGGATCCAGCGTATCCTCGGAACAGCTGAATTCTGGATTATTGTGTTATATGTGCTTATTTCCATTGCTCTAATTTTCTTTATGGGTAGTTTGTTTTATCTGTGTTAAATAGATGAAATAGAGATTTAACAGATTCTTCGTCTCCAGTTTTAGTATAATTATTTTCTGTTTTTTCCTCTTATTTTAAGAGTAACATTTGCTACTCAACTCCCAGCAGCTCTTATTATTCATCTCCACCTATTTTCTCGACGCCAATTTCAACAAGATCTTCAAGAGGCACCAAGAAGCAGAAAATTCAACTGATTCCTGTTGGTGCCTCGTACTCGCCGATACCACGACTAAGGGTGGATGCACCGAAGCAAAGGCGACCAAGGCATACTATGTTCCAATATATGGTAAGCATCTGCACCAGTTGACATAAATTTTGCAAATCACTTTATCACTTTGACTGCTATGGATCTAATATTTGGTAACATGATTTTGTGTTTTATCTAATATTTAGTAACGAGATATTTAAGGTTGAGGTTTCGTTTAGAAACTAGGCAACGTGTTTTCAACATTTCAACATTAAGTACAATACACATTCTAAAACATTGTAGATTGCAAATATATAAAAAATATACATTTTTGGCCCCTGGTATAAGTTTGCAAGTCAACATGTTGAAGGAGAAAATACAGTTTGATCCTTTCCCTACAACAGATGGTAATGTATATTACTTTCCCTACAATACATAGTAATGTATACGGAAAATATTGAAATCGGCCGAAAATCGCAATTCGAATTTTCGACGGATTTGCACCTTTTGAGCACTCTAGAACCAGAATAAAATATTTTTAGCATGTCATCTCTGTGTTTGTGTGTGTGTCTATCTAGTGTCTATCTGTGCAATGTATGCATCCAATCTAATTAAAAAATTAGTTGATCAAATTTCATAAAATTTGGCAGGTATAAGTCACTTGTGGGTGCCTCTGGTGCTGATTAAATGTCGGTATGATTGAAAAAAAAATATAGAACATGCCTTTTTTGGCAAAATGACTAGTAAAAATCGTCAAGATTTGAAATTAAAGACTACACATGACCAAATGTATTAATTAAATGCTTGTTTTATACATCATTTTTAACGAAGAAAAGAGCAAGATCAATTCCATTACTCTAAGACTAATGACTTAAAATATTTCTGTTTTTTCATATTTTTTTTTGCTACATTGTCTTTGGAAATACAATAATTTCAAATAATGGCATCTGGCATACGGTTAAATGCAAAATAGTAGTGCAGGTAAAAAGTGAAAATAAAAATAAAAGTATTATTTAAACGAACTGATTTTTCCCAATAAAATCTAATAAATGCGGCGTTTTGTTCACACTAGGCTACATGTTTTCCTTATAAAGGAAAATTATTAAGATTAAACGTTCATGATGGCTAACGTATCATGACAAATAGCAAAACGCATCTGTATTAATAGAGTAAATTTTTAGCAGACAATTTTGTGAGGTCATAATAATAATTTCCTCCATTTTATGACTCATGATTATGATTTATCTGTAAATTAACAGCTTCAGTTTCGATGGTTAATCGCATCGCTTGGCAGACGATTGGATTTCAAACCGGAACGAATCAGTTTTTCGAAGCATGGTTTGGCAATTTGAATCCTTATCTGCAAATTTGCGGTTGTACAGTAAGAGCAAGGAGTGCAACATCCGTTTATTGAGACAGTGTCTGGCTGGTGGTATTCATATCATTTGTATTAAATCTAACTTTGTAATATCGGTTAGAATATTCGCATGTTTTGATTTGAATTACTGTACCGCAGTTGTGTTTAAGTGTAGTATGTGTGTGCTGTTATGGATTACAAATAGTACCTTTTTGTTATTGTTAATGTGTTTTTTCTGTATTAAATAAAGTGTTAGTTGAAGTTTAACTTAGTCTGTATACACATCAATGGTAGTTGGTGAGATTTTATGTTTGCCTTTCACCAGGTTTAAATATTTTGAGTTGGGTCACTTTTGAAAAGTTAAGAGTTAGGACTTTGCAATTAATGTATATTTTTTAACATATATACGTATATTATTTGAATTTAATATATAGTTTGAAAATATGTAAATTTAATATCTATTTTATAAATACGGAATATTATGCATGTAATATCTATTTTGTAAATACGGAATGTTGTAAATATTTATGTATTTTGAAAATACGGAATGTTCTAAATTTAATATATACATCTTGAAAATACGGAATGTTGTAAATTTAATATCTATCTTGTAAATACGGAATATTGGAATTTTAATATCTATTTTGTAAATGCAGAAAGTTGTAAATTTAATATATATTTTGTAAAATAGAAATTGTTATGAATTGAATATCTATTTTGTAAATACGGAATGTTGTTAATTTAATACAGATTTTGTAAGATACAGAATGTTGTAAATTTAATGCATATTTTGTAAGATACATAATGTTGTAAATTTAATATAGATTTTGTAAAATACAGAATGTTGTAAATTTAATATCTATTTTGTAAATACGGAATGTTGTGAATTACAGCCTCATACATCGCATTCATCGAATACCAGCTCGTCAAACGCGAGCGAATCTAAATTTTCTGTGACAGCATCTTCAAGTAGTGGTTTTTCTGCTAGAAGTTTCAGTAAGGGGCAATCCTCGTTTGAAATTCCAAGGTAAATGCCACTATTAATTTTACTCACGCTACATTTTGTGTTTCTGACATGTCTTCTTATTGTTCCATAATTTGTGACGTCAACTTATAGCGCCCAGTAGAAATGTCGTTAATAAAATATTTTTTACTTATTTCTTGACTAAAATACTTCAAAGTAAATAATCAGAAACACGTATATAATGCAATTTATTAATCAATCAATCATCGAATTTTGCATGCAATATAATGATATATATGTGGAAATTAGCCATTACTCGTGCTCACTCAATGTGACACATAACACTTAATAATGTTCTGAATATCAAAACCCGTTTCAAATTTATACTTAAAAATGTTTCATATTTTATAGTTTTGTTAACGTGGAAATTGTGCGATCACTGTATGCTACCTTATTTTCAACGTTTTCAGACATTTTAATTTAAAAATTAATTATTTATATAAAATGTTTCAATAGTTTGATCAGAATAGTAATAGCTATCAGATGATTTTGGTATTTGAAGCGTAACTCTGTTGCTATGGTTACAAATGGAATTATGCACAAAATTTGAATTATAAAATATAAAAATTTGATGTGGGCAACACATGACTTTCCTTATATAATGCAATGAATTTATTACTTTTACAATAAAAAAAATCTGATGTGGGCAACACATGACTTTCCTTATATAATGCAATGAATTACTACTTTTACAGTGAAAAAAAAAGGTTTTCCTTATAGTAGGCACTTATATTCTTTTCAAGATATTAAATTTTCATCAATTAGTCGTCACTTTCATTGATTTAACGTCATTTTTATCCATTTGGCGAGATTTTCGCTAATTTGGCAACATTTCAAAAAGTAGCCAAATTGGCGACATTCCGACAAATTCGTCGCCAAAATCTCGTCAAGCTTTATGGACGGAGAAATAAGTTATTCTTATAACAGATAAATAACTATTGGCGTCAAATACAAAAGTATTATTCAAAGTATCTTTTTTCATGAATGGAACGAGCTAGATCCACGAGAATGATGTCACCCAATTTATCGCGATATTACATATGAAAAGTGAACATGTTTCTCAACAGTTAATATTTTTTTTAATTTATGGGATTTTTTGATAATTTTTTTTGAAAAATACGCAATATATCGAGAACAGTTCATGCTAGTGTTCTAGAGTTTATGTCAATCGTTTACTAAGGAAAAATTACATAAGAAATGCCCATTTGGGTAAGTTTATTAAAGGTTTTGAGTTTTTGATGATTTTTTAAAAATTTCACTCGAAAATTTAGGGGGGTTCTGAACATTCGATTACGTTTAAAAACAACAGGCTCCCAGTATTCACGGATTGTGATTTTTGTACCAAATTTCATTTGAATCACTCCATTCGTTCGTGCGATATCGTCTCCACAGACTCACTGGCACACACACACACACACACACACACCACACACACACAAAGATATCACTTCAAAAATGTTCGATTCGTAATCAGGGATGCTTGAAACGTGCTCTCCCGTCGAAAACTCGAAATCGAATTTTCGACCCCGTCACAATACTTTCCTCATACATTATGTATATAAAGAAAGTAAAAATATCGTCTGCTATAACTATAAATTTAGAGACTCGTAAGAACGGTAGAACGCACATAGAATTACATAAAAAAGTTTAGGATGTCTTTTTTTTTGCATTATAGTATTAAACGAATTCTCTATGTCTAGTCTTCCTCGACTTATAGCTGGAAAAATATTGGAACAAATTAACTGGGTGAGGCTGTACTAGACTTTCACATACCAGAATCCATTTATAAATAGTTCGTAATTTTATTTCTTTGCAAATTTTACAAGTAACATTTTGAAATATCTATATTGTTACTCCAAATGATCACATGTATAGCATGTTACCCTTCATTTATTTTAAAGGGCTTGAAAAAATATTTCGACTACTACTGAGTTTGACAAAACCGTCACGTCAGCAAAAATGTACTATATGGCTATTTTTCATTACAGTAATTAAATCAATTAAGTTTCGTGACCATTGAACCTTAAATTACCCCTTTTATGCATAATGTCTTGTTAAGAAAATATAAAATTGCGAAATTTTGACACTAATTTAAAAAAATTCCATTTTCGATAACAAAGCCGAATATATAATTTCGTGAAAATCCATTAATATTTGTGTACACAAGAAATCGACCACAGACAAGACAGATATACGGACACCACGCTAAATGTAGTCAACAAGTGTTCAAGAGGTCCTAAAACTTATATTGACGTGCAAATCGAAAATGTTCGGGAAAACAATACTTTATATCCCGTATGTGAAATTAAAAATTACGAGATTTATAAATTTTTCGAACAAAAGAGTTTAGATTTTTCTTATTACTTAAGCCATAGGTCAAGTTCCACGTGTTCCACGTAAAATTTCAAGTTTCTATCTTCCGCAGTTCGAGCTGTATAATATATCCTTTTGCCAGTCAATCAGTCTCAAGCAGCTCTATGATAAAAAATAAAGAGATTCAAAATAGGATGCTTCTGTTGTCTTTTAATTGCGATTAAAGATGAAACTGATTTGAGAATTGTAGTATGTAAATGACATTTAATGGTATTATATTGCAGAGAGATTTTAATGAACTTAAATATCGCCATTAAAATAATTTCCGGAAACAACTGTTTAACTTATTTTTATTTAAATGTTTAAATTATTAATAGTTCTGTATCTGCAGTGTTTCTTTCAGCCATGCATGTGGGTGATCAATATCCCCCCAGTAAGCAACCATTCGCCTTCCCCCCCCCCCGAAACATTTTAAGTTACCTTTCCAAATGTTAATTCATAATTCTTAATAATAAATTCATAATAAATTCAGAATTCATAAAAATAAATTCAGAATTCCTAATAATAAATTCATAATTCATATTAATAAATTCAGAAATTCACAATTTTGTGATGATTACAATGATTTTAATCATGTTTGTAGAGAATTTGCAAGGTTACAATTCACTATTCCTATCATAACCTAATCACCACTATGTATGGTAGCATTCAAATAATCATATATTTATTTCGCTTATTTCGCCATTGAATTGATTTACAGAATGATATTTTGCGGCTGTAATCCAGTTTGCAATGTTTTGAAATTCACCCCCTATCGTTCAACTGTTCAAAGTTTGTTCTTGAAATGTTTGAATAAGTTATTTATAACTAGCAAACAGCCGGCCTTTAAATGGACAAGCGCATATGAAGTATGCGAGCTGTGAAATATTTCAAATTAAAACTTTATTTAACAAATAATTATGAAATTAGAAGTATAAAAGATTAATTTCAATATTTGAGAATCCTAATACAAAAGAGTTTTTAGAATTTAAATATTATATTTAATAAATTAGAATACAGGAAAACAATGAAATCAGAGTAACATTTAAATCTCAAAAACATATTTAACACACGGTGCATGCAAGTGCATACAATTTGATTATCTGTTTAAAAGTTTTTGTTTTCGTGTTATTTGTAGGAGGCGTAATGAGCATGCGCTTTATAAAAGTGGTTATATCACCCTGTTACGGTTCGTTTTAATAATTGATATTATGATTCTGCAATCTGCGTGCAATTTTATGTATATATGCTAAATTTCATCTTTCTACCTATTCTAGTTTTCGAGTAACAGGGATTGTAAAATTCAGGCAGATGTTGATTTCGCTTCGTTAGGAATAAAGAATAGATTTCGCTTTGCTCGTCCACAAATACACTTATAAATAAATATAGTAGCATAAATGTAAAAATCTGATGTGGGCAACACATGACTTTCCTTATATAATGTAATGAATTTACTACATTTACAGTTAAAATTTTTTTTCTTATAGCAGATACTTATATTCTTTCCAAGATATTGAATTTTCTTCAGTTAGTAGTCATTTTCATTGATTTAGCGTCATTTTTATCAATTTGGCGAGATTTTTGTTAATTTGGCAACAATGAAAAATGTAGCCTAGTTGGCAACATTCCTCCAAATTCGTCGCCAAAATCTCGCCGAGCGTTATAGACGGAGAAATAAGTTATTCTTACAGCAGATAAATGATTATTGGCGTTCAAATACAAAAGTACAAAAATATTACTCAAAGTATCTTTTTTCATGAATGAGACGAACTAGATCCACGAGAATGATGTCACTAAATATATCGCATGGTATTACATATGAAAAGTGAACATGTTTCTCAATAGGAAATATTTTTTTTAATTTTATATAACTTTTTGATAATTTTTTTGAAAATTGTGCAATATCTCGAGAACGGTTCATGTTAGCGTTCTAAAATTTATATCAATCGTTTTCTAATGAAAAATTACATAAGAAATGTTTATTTGCGTAACTTTATTAGCGGTTTTGATTTTTTGACGATTTTTTCAAAATTTCACTCGAAAATTTAGGGCGGTTCTGAACATTCGATTGCGTATCAAAACAATAGATTTCCAGCGTTTACGGATTGTGAATTTTGTACCAAATTTCATTCGAATCGGTTCATTCGTTCGTCAGTTATCGTCTCCACAGGCTCACTGACACGCACACACACACACACACACACACACACACACACACGCGCGCACACACACACACACACACACACACACACACACACACACACACACACACACACACACATACTTTCACACACACACACACACACACACACACTCACAGACATCACTTCAAAAATGTTTGATTCGTGATCAGGGATGCTTGAAACGTGCTCTCCCGTCGAAAACTCTAATTCGAATTTTCGACCCCGTCACAATACTTTCCTTATACATTATGTATATAAGGAAAGTAATAAAAATCATATTGGAAAACTTTTACCCTTTAAGTTTCTATTTGCCCTCCATCCCTGACGAAAAAGTCTGAAAGAAACACCGTCCATATATAGAATCTTTCATATCTTGTAACGATGATATTCTATCCGAAAAATACCATTTTATCCTGTGCTAAAGCAAATATTTTTCAGAGTTCCAAATAACACCCCAACTTCTCCACAAGACGATGTATTGGACAAACAGAAAGCACTCAACATGCAGTGGATGCCTCAAATAGTAAATCGAGTGGAAGAATATATCGGACTTGATCCCAGAGAATCTCACAACGAGAAGGAAAGAAAGAGGAGGTGAGAAGAAAAAATATCCAGCAAACTATATTTCATTCCAATCGTATGGATGTTTATTAGGTTATTGTGTTCAGGATTTTTTTCTGTCAAAATTGAAAGTAAATCTCTGCTATATCATTTATTGTTTGATGTGGTAGTGGACGTTGAAATCCAATATTTTGAATTTATATCGAATTATCATAGTTGTTTTGTATATTCGGAATGTATCATATATTTACCAAATATTTAAATAAAAATCGGCGGTGGATTCAATCTGGTGGAGCGTGAAGAACATTTTGTGAAATAAAATATCAGTACAGTTTAAATTTATTTATTCGATTTTTTAAATTTTATTTTGGTTGTTATAGGCCCATTCGGCTTCTTTTGTTACCTATTTTTGTACTAGTTACCTATTTGTATAAGTTATTCGCTATTTGTTTATAGGTGTATAGCATTTTCAGTTTTCTCTCCGATTTCATCTAGATACTCTGATAATAGACTTCATCTCAAAATATCAAATTTATGTTACTAACTTGCTTGGTATATAAATTAAATTTGTACAATGTATTTGATGACATTTTACATTCAGCTTACTCTAAAAACTTTTTAAAGGCATATAAATACGTATTTGAATGCGTATATTTCCATATATTCTGTTCAAATCTCATCAATTATCATTAAACATCTTTAGAATCCCCAAGTTCATTTTACCTGCTATTTTTTAAAATAAAGTATTTCGTGTTTATATACGAATAATTCACTAAGGAGTAAATAAACAGATGGAGTTGCAACAATATAATACTTAAATATCTAAATTATAACCACTATACTCCAAAAACGAAGAGCTCTATACAAAATCCACATATGAGTCTTTCAAAGAGATACAAATGCTTCCTTATTGTTCATAGCTACAGCTTTTAATTTTTGAGATATAAGCATTACAAATTTGAAAAACTGAAACTTTTCAATCTCCTTTAACTTGACAAGACAATTATTCGATAACCATAAGAGATTTTTTTAAAAAATAATATAGATTTAAAAACTAAATTTCCTAATGCATATTTTTGTTGTTTACTATTAATATGTATCTATAATAGTTTCCAAGTAAAAAATAGAAAAATGAATAAAACACTCGCTCGGACAGATACTTTTAAGTTTTTTTGAAAAAAAGTCAAAATATTAAAATATTGAAATTATCTTTAGATATTTATAATTTAGACCCTATTTCAGACGAAACAAGAAAATTATTTGATTTTTATCTATTAGGTTCGGCGGTAGAAGCGTCCAAAGCGTTCGCATTTTTCGTAATGCTCCGATTTCTGCTACAGATACTCCAAGCATAGATGTTATTTACATTAAATATATTTTGCTCAAATTTAAGTCGACAATAAAACATGTCTTGTTTCCACTATGCAAAATAGACAATCATATCATCATCCTACTTACGTAGGATGGACTCTCTAAATGTGATTATAAAAAATATATTCACAACACATTAATACTGGAATTGAATTAACATTATATAATTTGAAATTTGGCACAGTTGGCGACTTCTACATGTGTTGATTGTTGTTGAAACCCAGACCGTCCGACTACATGTGTGTATATTCCGGATAAAATGAGCTAAATCAAGGTTCAAAGCCCAAAGAAATAAAAAATTCATAAAATAAGAGTTTTAAAATATAGATTTCAATTATTTTTGAATTAGTAGCGTAGGTCAGTACATTACAATTCAGTTATTTTCGGAAGTTTCTTAAATTTAATTTTTTAACTTTGCACTTTAACTTCCTAAAGTTTTATTTCTTCTTATCAGTGTAATGAATTTAAGTTTTCTTAAGTAAATGATCTTACTGGTCCATTAACAATTTAGTTTTTCACACAATAAGCGTTAATGATCGAATTAAATTCGCACTTAAAAGATGTGTACATGAAAGTTACATGTGTCATTAAGTATTTTGAAAATTTAGTTTCCCAAAAGAATGATAGAATATTAAAGTTACGAATTAATGATAATGTTAGAAGTTAGACATATTACAACAGGAAATATTAATCATACAGACTTCACGTTAAAAATAGTGTTTTCGTACTCTAAGAGGTCCCGGAACTTGTAGATCCGTCAAAACTCGGCATGGTTCCTATACTTTCCCTAAATATTACCATGTATTGCAGGGAAAGTAAGACTGTAAGAAAGTGTACACGAAGATCAACACTAAAAGGTTTATACGAACTAAATAGGTAGAGTAGATATAGCGGACTAGAAACCGATTTTTCCATCTGTGCAAAAAAATAAATAAGTAACTGTTTGTATACATATTTACCACGCATAGTGTTCTTATTTCCAGATTTAGTATTAGCTCAATGTACAGCTAAACATCAGCAAATAAAACTTACGCTACTTGAAGATATAAATGATTGATTTGTTTCTAAGAGAAATAGTTAGCAGGCTGTGCAATAGATGGTGCTATTTACGAAAAGACTGCGCCATCTATTGCTCATTCCGCGAACTACTTCCCTATTTAACAAATCAATTATTTACATCTTTTTCGAGTAAAAGTTTTACTATTTTTGTTGCAGATAAAAAATTTCATGTATCAACACAAATTACATTAAGACTATATGTCAGATTCAACATTCTCAAGTTTATTATCGGATAGAATATTGTTTTCTCGCTATAATCAACCTGAAGCGCACCTGCTAACATATTTTTAGGTTGGGATTCCTAAAAGTTTTTTCAGAATTTTTCGTTCATTACTTCTTCCAAAATTAAGGAAAAAGAAAAACGTTATGTTTTTGCAATCCCCCTCCCTTCCCAGTGCAGGCAAAAAAGAAAAATTTGACATTTTTTCCATGTTTTCATATGATGTTTTCTTTAATATCCTACTATATTGTATTTGTTTATATATGTTTTATTTTTAGACCGAATTTTACTCCCCCCACCTCCGAAGTTTAAATGTTTTGAATTTTAATCAGATTGTTGTTATTGTACCTTTAAATCTACATTTGCATGCCAATTTTCAAGGTTTTTAAATGAACAGGTTAGTTTTAAAATATTGGATTGGAAAGGGGGAGGAGTTACAGACTAATACAGATATCTGTAAACAGGGTACCTGATTTTTAAATGAAAGTTTGATAGTTATCTCCAAATTTTGAATGCAATCGATTTTAGCATCCTTCTGGAAGAATCTTCCATACACCTATGAGAACCAGTATTACGATCTTTATCATTATTCACCACTGGATGGTTCATATGTGCAATGGCAGTTAAAATGAATTGGAATGTGGCTTAATTCCACTTTATCAGACCGAAATCCATTTTTAAGTAGCATGTAATTTTTTTATTTTGCAAGAAATATGTGAAAAATCTATATTGTTGATCCAAACGATCACACTTATATCATATTACCTTTCATTTCAAAAGGCTCGAAAAACTCTTTCGATTGATTGATACCAAGTTTGACAATGTGCCTCATCGGGGAGAGGGGGTAACTTGCCCTCCCCCCTTGTATGGGGCAAATGACGTCACGAACACAGAAATTTTAGCGTGGCTAATGTTTTTATTTCAAGTTCAATTACTGGTCATATACCATAGAGATAAAGGTATGGTCTCATCTCTAACTATATGTGCTGAGTAAAGTTTTCCTTTTACTTTAATCAGGCATTAAAATCTTATGACCATACAATTGCATCACGTTCTGGCAACGCCTTTGGCCTGAGATTAAAATTATAATGCTGATACAGCCTACAGGTTATGTATAATCAGAAGAACATTTACGCATTTGTTTTTGTGTTGAATTCGGAAGTGCAAGAGAGTGGCACTTCCGTTTTATCCTTGTCATATTTCTTCCATGACTTACTGCGTACCCCGTGCTCCATCAGCGGATCTAAGGAAGAGGAAAATAATCTAGGGGGCTTTAGCTCCTGCTAAGATGAAATCGTCTTGCACTAGATAAAATGACATTTTGACTTATATTGCCGGGTATTTTTCCACTGTAGTATACACATTTATTTTAATTTATGTATATTGTTTAGTTGTATTTTTGTACGTCTATAGATCAGCATTACTCAATCCAGAGGAGGTGGGAGACGAATATGCGAGTGTACTTTTGTTCGTCTATAGATCAGCATTACTCAATCCAGAGGAGGTGGGAGACGAATATGCGAGTGTACTTTTGTACGTCTATAGATCAGCATTACTCAATCCAGAGGAGGTGGGAGACGAATATGCGAGTGTACTTTTGTTCGTCTATAGATCAGCATTACTTAATCCAAAGAGATGGTAGATGAGTATGCGAGTGTACTTTTGTTCGTCTATAGATCATCAGTACTCAATACAGAGGAGATGGTAAATAAATATACAAGGAAGGATGTATCCCTTGGCTGATGGTATTTTTATACTAAATTGTATAAAAAATAAAAATAATAATTTATGCAATTTTTTTTTCTTTCTCGGTGTATCTAAATAAAGGCACGGTTTTGAAAACGTATGTGTAAGATTGTTTCACTTTTATTAATTCCTACTAGAACAAAGTTATTTCATTGCGATAAAGAGAGCGCGATATTAAGAAAGCTTAGCGCCCCCCCCCCCACTTCAAAAGAAAAAGAATCGAACTGTGGATCCGCCACAGTTTGTTCCAAGAAGGTTTCGCGTCAAACAGCATGCAGTATACCTCAATTTTTCGAACCTCAGTGATGACTTTCAAAATCACGTCTTTAATAGCAGTGCAAGAAGGATACCTTTTTAGTGGATTTACTAAGGCTTGTATCCAGGAACAGGACCCGACTTAGCACAGCTGGGGCCCGGGCAGACATTTCTCTGGAGCCCCTTTCCCCCTCTATATATGAAATGAACAAAAAATGTTTTTAAAAACATTATTGCGTGCTTGAAAAAGGTATACTAAATGTGCTTCTTACATAAGTGGAATTTAAATTATTGGCAACTTTCTCAACATAGCCAAGATGCCAAAATTCTAAATAAGATCGGTTAATCTTTATATATCCTCAAAATGAATCTATCCGCTGGGCAAACCTAGTTTGATGGCATACATTTTTTTTATGAAGCAACCGTAAATATTTTGACATTTGAATTGTTTAAGTTGGGGTCCCTCTAATGCGATGGCCCGGGCAGTTCCCAGCATGCCTCTGCGTTAGTCAGGCCCTGATTAGAAGAAACAAGAAAGATCAATCATGCTTAAAGCATTGATTATGAAACACTTTCCAACTTCAATGCAATTTTATTTAAACATGTCTAAAATGCAATACATTCCTCGGTGATATTTTAAAACTTATCACAATACTACATTAATTTATTATATTTGAAACCTTAAACCTTCATCGAAAAAAATTAACTTCATTCAAATGACGGCATTAAAATATAAATTGCCTGGTTTAAACATCTCTAAAATGTGATACATTCCTCGGTAATAATTTTAGAATTATCATAATACTACGATAATTTATTATATTTGAAAACTTTATCGAAAACAACTGAAATTCATTCAAATGACGTCATAAAAAAATAACTCGCCTGGCTCTCTCTATAAAAGCAACATTTCATTCATAAATAATTCCCCCATTCATGTCATTCATCACAATACTATAATAATTTATATTATTTAACAATTAAGACCATGGAGCTACAAGTAAGTAAAACTCTATGCGTAAAACTTCATCGAAAATTATCGTCCTTCTCTTTCTAAAATCAATGAATATTTCATTCATATCAGCCATGCAGACTCCATGGACTAAATGCTTTTGTGTTAAAGAATTACAGCGATTCTAATACAACTCATTCTACATATTTTGCTGTTTACATTTTACATAGGTGAAAAATAGGCTTAATAGTAGAAATAATCAAATTTGTATGAGCATTTAAACTGAAATATATTGTCATTGCGTTGTTAAAGTATGTAGATGCACAGAATTTAGGCAAAAATAAAGTAGTTTTAGGATGGATACAACACTCAATATGAATTAAAAAGAACTTTAAAAATCACGATTTTGAGACAAGATGGATGCCATATATCATTTTGAAGTGGGTCATGTGATCGTTTCATATCATGGACACGTGATCGCTTCATATAAGAGGTGTTATTATTATTTTAATTTTTATTTAAAAAACTACTGAATATATTTCGCTGAATTTTTTTTTATATATTTTATGGAATAATTTGAATATTGCCTAAAATTTTCGAAGCAATTTGTGAATTTTAAATTCGCTTAAAAAATGCTTGAAAAATTAGGTCCCATAGGGCTCAATGTATTCCATTTTTTCAACCCGGGTTCAATCCAAAACTAATTGGGTGATATTATTCATTTATATTCCCATAGGTCCTATAGACCGTCTGAACAACGTACTAAAATTTCATTTTGATTAAGTCATTTTTACGGCAGTTATCGTGCTAACGGACAGACAGACAGACAGACAGATTGAACAAAGTCATAAACACTTTTCAACTTTGTTGTAAAGTGTTAAAAAGCCATAACCTGCCTTCAAAACCAGTTGATCCTTTAAAACAATTGTTTGTGCTGTTGCTAATATTTTTCAGAACACTTAAATAGTTCTATCATAATCAATGAAAATGTCTGCTAGATATATCTGACACTTCAATAGCATTTTCACGGATGTCTCTTGCTTTCAGGCTCCGTATTAAAAACGCCTGCCAATTTATGCGAACTCTATTGCCCTGCATTAGTGAGAAAACAGACAATGCGACGGTTTTCGAGCGAGCTGCCAATTACATTGCTTTTATCAGAGATACAGTTGGAAACGAACTCGATATGGTGAGTATATATATATATACTATGCTATGTTTCTCACGTTAAAAGTGCATGGTTTTATATTTCGTATATCTTGCATAATGAATTAATATGAGCCTGCATGTATGTGATGTCTGTAGCCGGAAATAGATGCTTCGTACTGCTGCTAAATTCTTTATTGGGGTAGTTAAACTCTTGGAACGATAAGGCTCGGCGAGATTTTTTAAAATTTGAAATAGATTTTTTTTATGTTATTCTTTTGTTTACAGGTGGGACAGCGTCCATCTCAAACGAAGAACCTATCAAAAAGACAGGTATCTGACATACCCTTGTTCGTTTGGGATAGACGCTGTCGCGCCAGAAAGCAAAAGGTTAAAGCCCGAATTCAAGCTATATTCACACAAAAGGATTTTTTAGCAATCGAAAAATTTATCACGCATATTTCACCTTGACATTATCGCAAAGATAAAAGAACGTTCCTTCTAACCATCTTTAAACGGAATCTGTAACAAGATCCCCATGTTTATTTATTTATTATTAAATACATTAAAAGGTTATCTTATTTTTATTTCGTTGCATCTGAAAACGGATGATTATCACAATTCTATACTTTGCCAAAAATATGGGTGTATGTATATCTATGCATTCTTGTAAAAAGCAATGTGATGGTTAATATTTTATTAAGGTAACTCCTTTAGCAATCAACGTTTTTTAAGTAAATCAACACAAGACCCTAACTAATTCACAGTATTGTATCCCGGTCAGTGCGATTATTGTACGCCCTACATAATACCATTGTACCCCTTATATAATATTATTGTACGCCTTGTATAACATTATCGTATGTCCTATATAATTCTATGTAACTAGCCTTGTAGACCCGCTTTTGGTTTATTCCATGGGCGTAATCCACCTTAAATAAGCGCCCAAATATGCTTCTATATAGTCCAGTCACATTATTATGACCACCAGCTGATGTCCAGATTAACTGTTGTGTTCAGCGCTGACAGCAGCTAGATGGACTAGGAGTGACTCAATAAGGTACTAAAAGATAATCATGGGCATGAGTAGCCATGCTGACTACAGTGCATCTGACAGTTGCTGGAGGGTGCGAGGCGGAGAATCCATGGAGAGAACAACCCGATTGAAGTGATCCCACAGATGCTCAATTGGGTTTAAGTCTGGAGAATTAGGGGGCCAGGGAAATACTTTGAAGTCTTCATCATGCTTCTCCAACCCTTTCTAGGACAGTTTTCGCTTTGTGACATGTCGCATTGACGTGCTGGTAGATTCCATCCACCTCAGTGAAGACAATCAGAATGTATTAGTGTACGTGGTCTAAAAAGATGGATTCACAACAAATTTAGTTCATAGTGCCTTCCACAGGTATGAGTGGACCTAGAGAATGCTACGAAAACATCTCCCAGACCATAACGCTTCCCCCACCGCCCTGTGTTCTTCCAGCAATGGCTGATGAGTGTTCGTTCTCCTATCTTTCACGCCTTATACGCCAACCTCCATCTGTTTGATGAAGCAGAAAAACTTGACTAAACGGAGAAGACAATTTTTGTCAATCAGAGGAGGTCCAATTCCGATATTACCTTGGAAATATAAACATTTTCTGCTGATGCAACTTCGTTAGCATGGGTGCAGTGACAATCCGTCTGCTTCGGAGGTCCATACGCAGCAGGGTTCGCTGAACTGTCGTTCGAGACACATTTCCGGCAGCCTCCTGGTTTATTCGGTCAGTGAGTTGTTCCACTGTAGCGCGGTGACCGGCCCTCACGAACCTTTGGAGCCGACATTCACTTCTCACACCAATGGTGCGTGATGCTCCGCAGTTTCCACGTCACTTATTAGCAATAGTGCCATTTCTCCATTGACAGTACACTTTACCCACAGCAGCACGCGAACAGTTCACACACTGTGCTGTTTCTGAAATACTGCCATCCTTGACCCGAAACCCAATAATCATCCATTTTTCCAAATCTGATAAATCACTCCTTTTAATCATGACAGCAAGGAATGATATGTTTTCAGAATGCTTACACCATACCTTATATATCCACCCAGCCAGCTCACGACATGTGCCTTTTTTCATTGGTTAAGCTCTGTTGACGTCAAAATTAAAAGTGGCCATAATAAGATGACCCCACCCTATAATACGTTTACATACGAATTAAAGCGGTTTATAGAAGTTTTGAATGAGTCGGATGAGGGGAACAAATAAGTATACGAAGAAATTAAGCAACTCCTGACTCTCCAAAAATCAAAAACTAGCCCCAATTGCCCAACGACAGAAACCATTAAAATTGAAAGAAGTAACTTTTACGACGCATACGGTTCTTGATAATCACACAAATAAATAAATAAATACTTCACTTATTATTCCGTATGTAAAATATCCACATAGGTGTTCCGAATTCAAATTTTTCATTTCCCACAGGCATTCTCCATATGCCAAAAAGCTCTTAACTTGAAACAGCTTTCTTTGCAGCTGTTTTATCAAATATTTAATTATCCTCCGACAACTAGCTCCGTGTGTTAGTATCGGATATAGATGTACGGAAGGAAAAAAAATCTAATTGGGGAGTTTGGCCTGAAACGTTTTGAAAAGAAAATTGTCAGTGTCTTGACTTTTGTTATTTAATTTCCTAAAATCACCAAATAAAAAAATTAGAAACATAATGTTTGTTTCTCTAGAGTTAAAGAATGCATTTTGATTCTGACAAATTTGTAAGATGGCATTGTGTTCATTTTCGACGTTTTTATGAAATTTTGGGATCTTTTTTTGGGATCTTTAAAAAAAACATTATATAAAAATATTTAACGATTTTTTAAATTTCTGACTGTATACCTGAAACCGGCCAAATATTTAGCATTCCTTAAAAAAAGCTATTTCTGAGTAAAAAATATGATGTGCGTAGCACGTGACTTTCTCTACAGACTCAAATTCATTTTCTCATTTTGTCTTCTATAATTCATTAAATTGAATTTAATTGCACAAAATTACAGCCATAATTATTTTAAATTACACTGAATTTGCACTTTTAATTCAATTTTCGTTTTCATTTAGTAATTCAACTTATTTTCAAAGGTGGCGTAGTGAAAATGCGAAAAAACTAAAATATCTCGAGAACGGCTTGTCCTAGAGTAATGGGATTGATCTTATTATTTTTGTCTTCAAAAATTGTACATACAACAAGCATTTAAGTGATACATTTGAGTATATGTAGTCTTTTACTTTAGATTTTGGCTATTTTTGCAGGCCATTTCGCAAAAAAAGGCAGATTATTTCCTAATCATATTAATATCTAATCCACACAATATCCCATAATTGATTTACCTACCAAATATTGCAAAATTTGATCGATTAATTTTTCATCTAAAGTGGATACATATTTTTGGGGGACCATTTCGCAAATGGAGCATGTTCCTTTTGACAGATTCATGCCAAAATCTGATCAACATCAAGATATCTCACAAGTGATCCCACAAGTGATCTATCTATCAAATTTTTTGAAATTGGATCAATTAATTTTTTAGCTAGAGTGTATGCATACATTGCATACACACACACATACACACAGATAGATATCACATTAAAAAAAGTGGACAGGACATGACTTTCCCAACAGATTCACATTCATTTTCTCTTTCTTTCCAGTTCATTAAATGTAGTTTAATTGCATAAAATAACACACACATTTATTTGAAATTACACTGAACTTGAACTTCTAATTCCATTTTTATCTATAACGGGACTTAATTTTATCGTTAGTTCTAGAGTTGTATGATTGAACCATTAGTTCTAAAGGTGTATGATTGAACCATTAGTTCTAAAGGTGTATGATTGAACCATTAGTTCTAGAGTTGTGTGATTGAACCGTTAGTTCTAGAGTTGTTATTGAACCATTAGTTCTAGAGTTGTATGATTGAACCGTTAGTTCTAGAGTTGTATGATTGAACCGCTAGTTCTAGAGTTGTATGATTGAACCGTTAGTTCTAGAGTTGTGTGATTGAACCATTAGTTCTAGAGTTGTGTGATTGAACCATTAGTTCTAGAGTTGTATGATTGAACCGTTAGTTCTAGAGTTGTGTGATTGAACCGTTAGTTCTAGAGTTGTGTGATTGAACTGTTAGTTCTAGAGTTGTATGATTGAACCGTTAGTTCTAGAGTTGTATGATTGGTCTTCTTCTAACCATAAAACATTACCTATAAAACAAGCATTCAATGAATATATTTAGGAATACATAGTCTTTTACTTTAGATCTTGAAGTAACCCACAAGTGTCTTATCTACCAAATTTTGTAAAACTTGGTCAATTATTGTTTTAGCCAGAGTGGAGCACGATTCTAATAATTTCTGTATATATTACCATGTATTGTAGGGAAACTAAAAATCTGATGTGAGCAGCACATGACTTTCGCTACAAATTCATTTTATCTCCTCTTTCATCTTTCCAATTCGTTGAATTTATTTGCACAAAATAACTTGGATAATTATTTAAAATTACACTGAATTTATAGTTTTAATTCAATTTTCGTTTCCTTTTGGCGGCTGGATACATTTTCACAGGCAACGTGGCAAAAATGCGAAAAATTTAAAATTCTAGAGAACGATTGGTCCTGGAGTTATGAGATTGGTCTTATTCTTTCTATCATCCAAAATTACGTATGAAATAAGCATTTAATTGATACATTTGAGTATACGTAGTCTTTCATTTTAACTTTTTCGACTTTTCGAGCCATTTTGCAAAAAGGGGGGTTATATTTTTCCGCATATTAATAAAATCTAATCAACATCCCAGAGCAACTCATAAGCGACGTATCTGCCTTATTCTGTGAAATGTAGTCTATTAGTTTTTCATGTAGACTGAATACGTACGAATATTGAAGGCTATTTATCAAAAAAGAGCAGGTTCCCTATTATTCGAATCGTACCGAAATCCAATCAGCATGTGTTTTTGTGATTTAGAGGTTCCAAAACGTGTAGGTACGTTGAGAACTCGACTTGCGATTTTTGACACGAATCCAAAACTTTCCTTTACATTATCATGAGAAGAGAAAATAAAAATTAGTGGATAGATTAGCGTTTAAAAAGAGTTGTTTAGGGTTATTTTCGGAGAGATTTTATGATTAATGAGGATTGAACAGAATAGATAAAAATATACGTATGTAATACGTATTTATGTGCAGCCAGGCAAGTTTGTAGAATACAGTAGTGGCCAAAATTGTTGTTGTTGTTGAGACCCAGACCGTTCGACCTACCAGAAAGGTGTAAGGTAACTGTTTGGACGGCCGGGAAGTGCCACCCAAATTTTGACCGGAACCCAGTGGGGGAGACATCCACAGGGACCATACCCTCCTTCCCCAACCACCAACCTCTTACTTGAACTTACGGACCCACATGTTTAACGTGGTCGTACTCCGCATAAACACGGCGGCAGTGGCCAAAATTGTGAGTCTTTTGGAAAAAGTGTATTTTTGTGGTTTGATGGCTCATAACACCCCTTTTTTTTACCAATACCATAAAATTATGTATCAATGGAAAGACAACTCAATCAAGACTGTAATGCAATAACATTTATGAATTATTTTTAATAGAACAGTATTTATAAAAAAGAAAAGTGAAATACATAGAAAAAATGAGTTATACAAAATTTCTCACCATGTCAGTTAATACTTAGTTGGGTAACCTTTAATTACGGCCTTACAGCGCTTTCCCATGGAGTGTTTTTTTGTTCTACAACTGTTGTAATGTGAAACCAAGATTTAATTACTGCTTCTGTTAATTGGGTTTTATTGCTGGGTTGCTCCTGACTAACGAGTTTCTTTTGTCGGCTCAATAGATTTTCGATGCGGTTAACACTAGAACGACGGAAGCGGTCATTTTGACCGCACAACTACTTTGAGAAAGGATTCCTCCAAAACGGCTAATCCCAGCCCATTAAAATTTTATGACTTTTCTTATTTTCTTCTGTGTTTTCAATAACTTTAAGAAAATAAGAAAAGTCATAAAATTTTAATGGACTGGGATTAGCTATTTTGGAAGAATTGCTTCTCAAAATAGTTATGCGGTCAAAATGACCGCTTCCGTCGTTCTAGTGTTAAAGTCTGGGCTATTCCCAGGCCATTTCAGTAGTTAAATAGGATGACCTTGAAACCACTTTTTGCACACACGAGCAACATGACATGGCGCTGAATGCTGTTGAAATATAAATGCTTCATTATCTTGGATAAGATCGAGTGCAGAAGGCTGCAGTTTGGGCTCAAGTATTTCATTTATGTAATTTTGGTCATTTACATTCCCATTGATCACGCAAATTCTACCCACACCTCTTGATGTCATATAACTCCAGATCATGGTTCTAACTGGGTATTTCACGGCAGGTGTAATGCAATCAGGATGCAAATCTTCTTCGATTCTTCTCCTTACACATTTTACGCTATCCCTACCAAACAGGGAGATTTGGGTCTCATCACTCCATATTACACTTTCCCATTGTTCCGTTGTCCAGTTAACATGGGTTTTAGCCCAGTTTAATCTTTTCAAACTTCCTTTGAGAGATAAAAATGGCTTTTACCGTGGAATTCCAGTATTTAGACTAAATTTATGTAGTCTCCGCCGAACAGCCTTTGCACCCAACTCCACATTGCATTGCGCCATTTCACCTTGTATACACCGAGATGGTTTTTTTCTGTCACCTAGCACAGGCTCTAAATTCTTCTATCATCACTTGCAGTTGTGCACCTTTTCCTGCTTTTACAAGTCTGGTTTTATAGTGACTGAGTCTTCTTATACCTCCTCAAAAATTTAGAAATGCCACCTTTGGTTAAGTTTTCCCCAACATTTCTTCTAATTTCTTCATAACTGTAGCCTTGTTCCCTTAATAGTACTATTTTACATCGCTTTCTGGGTGATCAGTCAACTCTTTGCGCCATTTCTTTAATTTTATTACGTTTTACAAGCTCACTAAATCAAAGAACACGAAAAAACCAACCAACTTGATAGCAATCACATAACACACTGATAAATGTCCTATGACCTGTTGGCTCATTGCCAAAACAAGATGACACCTGATTGGCTCTCTAAACATTCATGCTCATTGGTTACATTCAAATGAAGGAAAGCTACATATAAACCTAAGTAAGTTATGCTTCTTTTTCTGGTTATTTGGCTATAACTTTTGATAGAATATAGAAAATTGAACAAATGTTATTGCATTACAATCTTGATTAAATTATCTTTCCATTGATATATAGTTTTATGGTATTGGTCCAAAAAAGTGGTGTTATGAGCCACCAAACCTCAAAAATACACCTTTTCCAAAAAGTTTCCACATTTTTGGCCACTACTGTTCATTGAATGTAAAATTTTGTCAGATATATTGTATAAGTTTAATTTATATACCGTCAAGCAAGTTAGTAAGATAATTGGATATTTTGACGTGGAGTCTATGATCGAAGCTTCCAGATGAAATCAGGAAGTAAGCTGAACGTGTTAGGTACAGGTGGCTAGTAATTTACACTTTGAACGTCTGTAAAGGAAGCAGATCAGTCTGAAAAACTGTACTGGAGTTTTATTTTACAAAACTAGAGGGTTCTGCATTCTGCTCACTACACTTCGTCAACTTCCATAACTCGGTTCGTGAGTCGGGAGGATTTGCCTCCTACTCGCTGCACTCGCTTTGCGAGCTATTTCAAGCCAAACTAAAGTTTAAATCGGTAAACAGTTTGTTTTATCAAATGACCCTATTATTTATTTATTTATAAATGTACTAAATTTTATATTTTTGTATGCTTGTTTTTACGGTACTAGACAGAGAAAATCGATGGACGTGCCGATACGAAAGAATATTTCTCACTTCAAAAGTGCATAAAAAGTAAAATAACGCGTAAACTACATCGAAATTAAAAAATAGCTCCATCCTGCTAAAATTTAATTACATAGGTACCTGCCTGCAAAAATTCGTGATCTTGCTAGCGTTAATCATCAATCCAGAACGCGAACTTGCAATTCAAATATTCTGTCTTTGACATTAAATAATTTTCAAGTTGCAACATATATCGAACAAGAAACATCAATGATGCATATAGCATTGATTATTAAAAACTTTCCAACTTCAATGCAATTTTATGTAAACAACTCTAAAATGCGATACATTCCTCGGTAATAATTTTAAAATTATCACAATACTACATTAATTTATTACATTTAAAAACATAAAACTTCATAAAAAAAATGAACTTCATTCAAATGACAGCATTGAAATATAAATTTCTTGGTTTAAACATCTCTATAATACCATACATTCATCGGTAATATATTTAAAATTATCATAATACTACAAACATTTATTATATTTGAAAACTTCATCGAAAACAAATGAACTTTATTCAAATGATGTCATCGAAATATAAATCGGCTGACTCTTTATATAAAAGCAGAATTTCATTCATTAACTTCTTTCCATTCCTTTCATTTATCACAATACCACAATAATTTATTTTATTTAAAAACTTAAAAGCATGGAGGTGCAAGTAATTTAACTCTATGCTTAAAACGTCATTGAAAAAATCGCCTGGGTTATCTTTGTAAAATCAATGAATGTTTCATTCATATCAGTTATATTGCAGACTCCATGAGTTAAATATTTTGTTTTAAAGAAATGCAGCAATTCTTATACAACTCATTCTACATCTTTTGGTGTTTACATTTTCCAGAAGTGAAAATTAGTCTTCGTTGTAGAAATAATCAAAGTTTGATGACCATGTAAACTCAAATATATTGTAATTGCGTTGTTTCATGTAGATGCACAGAATTTAAGCAAAAAAAAAAAAAAAGCGGTTTTAGGACGGATACAACAGTACAAAATCTGATATGGCCAGCACATGACTTTCCTTATATAATGCAATGTATTTACTACTTTTACAGTAAAAACAAAATTGGTTATTCTTATAGTAGATACTTACATTATTTCTAAGATATTGAATTATCGTCAATTAGTCGTCATTTTCATTGATTTAGAGTCATTTTTATTCATTTGGCGAGATTTTCTTTGATTTGGTAACATTTAAAAAAGTCGACAAGTTGGCGACATTCCGCCAAATTCGTCGTCAAGATCTCGCCAAGCGTTATGGACGGAGAAATGAGTTATTCTTATAGCAGATAAATGACTATTTACGTTCAAATACAAAAGTATTACTTAAAATATCTTTTCTCATGAATGAAACGAGCTAGATCCACCAGAATGATGTCACCAAATTTATCGCATGACATTACATATGAAAAGTGAACATGTTTCTCAACAGTTAATATATATATTTTTTAATTTAAGGGATTTTTTAATAAATTTATTTTAAAAATGTGCAATATCTCGAGAACGGTTCATGCTAGCGTTCTAAAGTTTATGTCAATCATTTTCTAAGGAAAACTTACATAAGAAATGTCTATTTGCGTAACTATATTAAAGGTTTTGAGTTTTTGATGATTTTTTCAAAATTTCACTCGACAATTTAGGGAGGCTCGGAACATTCGTCTACGTTCAAAAACAACAGGCTTCTAGTATTCACAGATTGTGATTTTTGTACCAAATTTCATTCGAATCGCTCCATTCGTTCGTGAGATATCGTCTCCACAGACTCACTGACACACACACACACACACACACACACACACACACACACACACACACACGCACGCACACAGACATCACTTCAAAAATGTTTGATTCGTGATGAGGGATGCTTGAAACGTGTTCTTCCGTCGAAAACTCGAATTCGAATTTTCAAACCTCGTCACAATACTTTCCTATACATTATGTATATAAGGCAAGTAATATGAATTGAAAAGAACTTTTAAAATCACAATTTTGAGACAAGATGAATGCCATATTTTATTTTGTAGTGGGTCACGTGATTTTTTCATATAATGGTCACGTGATATCGTCATATAAAGGGTGTAATTATTATTTTAATTTTTATTAAAAGATCTACTGAATATATTTTGCTGAATTTTTTTTATATATTTTATGTTATAATTTGAATATTTCCTAAAACTTTCGAAGAAATTTGTGAATTTTAAATTCGCTTAAAAAATGTTTGAAAAATTAGGTCCCATAGGGTTCAATGTATTTAATTTTTTTGAATCCGGGTTCAATCCAAAACTAATTGGGTGATATTATACATTTATATTCCCATAGGTCCCTCAGATAGTCTGAACAACATACTAAAATTTCATTTTGATAAAGTCTTTTTTACGGCAGTGATCGTGCTAACGGACAGACAGACAGATAGAATGAACAATCTCATACCCACTTTTCAGCTATATTGTAAAGTATTAAAAACGGATTATTTCAGCGTGTTTCCCAAAACTTTCTTTACGAGTGTATTCAATTTTAAATTTTTTATGATATAGTTTTTGCGGTACGAAGCCGAGAATCTGGAAGAAATTTGTCAAACAGCGGTGGCATCAACTACTTTTTAACACATTACAACATAATTGAAAAGTGTTTATGACTTTGGTCATTTTGTCTGTCTGTCTGTCCGTTAGTACGACAACTGCCGTAAAAATGACTTTACAAAATGAAATTTTAGTATGTTGTTCAGACGGTCTATGGGACCTATGGGAATATAAATTAATAACATCACCCAATTAGTTTTGGATTGAACCGGGGTTGAAAAAATGAAATGCATTGAACCCTATGAGACCTAAAATTCAGAAATTGCTTCGAAAGTTTTAGGAAATATTCAAGTTATCCCATAAAATATATAAAAAAAATACAGCAAAATATATTTAGTAGTTTTTTAAATAAAAATTAAAATAATAATTACACCCTTTATATGGAGAGATCACGTGACCCACCTCAAAATAATATATGGCCTCCATCTTTTATCAAAATCGTGATTTTTAAAGTTCTTTTTAATTCATATTTAGTGTTGTATCCGTCCTAAAACCGCTTTATTTTTACTTAAATTCAGTGCATCTACATACTGAAACAACGCAATTACAATATATTTGAGTTTAAATGATCATCAAACTTTGATTATTTCTACATCGATGCTTAATTTTCATTTATGGAAAATGTAAACACCAAAACATGTAGAATGAGTTGTATAAGAATTGCTGCAGTTCTTTAACGCAAAATTATGTAGCTCATGGAGTCTGCAATATAGCTGATATGAATGAAACATTCATTAATTTTACACAGAGAATCAGACGTATTTTCGATGAAATTTTAAGCATAAAGTTAAATTACTTTTACCTCCAATGTTTTAAGTTTTTAAATAAAATAAACTATTATAGTATTGTGATGAAGGAAAGGAATTTAAAAAAAATTATGAATAAATGCTGCTTTTATATAGCTGCGATTTATCTTTCGATGACGTTATTTGAATAAAGTCCATTTGTTTTCGATGAAGTTTTCAAATATAATAAATTATTGTAGTATCATGATAATTTTAAAAATATTACCGAGGAATTTGTCACATTTTAGAGATGTTTAAACCAGGCAATTTATATTTCAATGCCGTCATTTGAATGAAATTCATTTTTATAATAAATTAATGTAGTATTGTGATAATTTTTAAAATATTACCGAGGAATGTACCGCATTTTAGAGATCTTCATATAAAATTGCATTGAAGTTGGAAAGTGTTTCATAACCAATGCTTTATGCATGATTTATCTTTCTTGTTTTTTTACTATAGAGAGTTGTTATTCTTGACAGACTATTTCCGTTCCATTGGATTGGAGTTATCTTCGATTTTTTTACAAGTTACAAATAAATAATATTACATTTTAAAATGTTTGTGCAATTTAGATTTTTATGATACAATGAATTTCTGAATCTTTCATAACCGTACCATTAAGTGAATTACCATTATCCTTAAAATTTTGATTAATTAATAATATTTCTGTTTTACGTTACATATGTTTCATTTTAGCTAAATAATGTTATACAATAATCATTTCATATTTTTACAGGAATTTATTGAACATAACTACATTTTTTAGGAGAGCAAAAAAATTGTGAACTGATATTGAGAAAGAATTTATTTTGAGTGGTATGAAGATTGCAACTTGAAGAAGCACCCAGGCTGAAATAATTATTTTTATATTGTTTAAGTAGATAGATTCTTTCATGATGCAAAGTTACTTTTCCACTTATTATTTAAAATCAGGTTTTGCTTTTTATTTTATGTAAATCTTTTACATGTGTTTTAAATAAAGAATATTTTATTTTTAAATTTGCATTTTAAGTTATTCTATATAAAAAAAGAATCCCAACTGTATAAAGAACTATGTGGAACTCTGTAAAACTCTGTAGAAGATATTTTTGTGTATATTACGAATTCATTCCTTATAAGGTGATTTTATAAACCGAAAATTTCTATAAAAAAATTTTGATTTAGAGTAGAAAACTCATGTTTATTTTATTTAAATTTTAGTTAGTTTAGAATAGAAATACTTTTTTAATTTATCTTATTTATCAAATAATGTTGTAAGTTGACAGATTCCGAATATAAAGAAAAGTAAATTATATGTATATATATATGTATTTATGTGTATATATATATATATCATCTATATATATATATATGTATATATATGTATATTTATGTTTATATATATATATATATATATATATATATATATATATATATATATATATATATATATATATATGTATATATATATATATGTATTTACATATATATATATATATATATATATATATATATATATATATTGAAAATTTAAAATATGATTTTTGCATAATATTGGATTGATTAAAATATTTATTTAACTGATAATTTAAAGAAGTGTTTCAGATTTTTAAATCACATCATTAATTTTACACTTGGAATTTATTATTTAAAATTTATAAGTTTATTTAATCTAATTAATAAGAAATAAATGCCTTAGGGATAACAAGGTAATACCATGCACAGTCTTTAATTTGTTTTGCAATTAACTTTGCTTCCTGTAATTAGTGATTTTTTAGAGGAAATACTATAGAAAAAAAATGACGAATTTTCCATATCTCATTTAAATGAACTTCCAATATGTTTATATCATTTCTATTACATTATCTGTATTTAATAATTAAATGCATTCATTAGAAAAAAGGTTGTATAAATGATTTTATTTTTTAGTGTTTTTTAAGTACTGGGCCTTAGGGATAAAAATACCACTGAACATGAAAGCAATTTTGCATTTCTTAAAAGTATTCTACTTTTTAATTTAATTTTGCTTTCTTCTGTTATTTCAACAAGTACTCTAAAATTTTTAATGCTGAATATCGAAGAATCCCAGGAGGCAAACACATCAGATGGTTTAATATGTGCAATAACTTATGACTTCTTTTGTGAAATCATTAAAAATTGTAACGACGATTAGCTTTTGTTGACTATGCATTACAAATGTACAGAAAAATTTCCAATTATGATTTAAATTCATATGAAACAGGTTTTGTATAAATTACTGATAAAAACACATTCAAAATTTAAAAAAAGCTCGTTTTGATGTAAAATATCTTAGGGCGCTAGGTTGAATAAATCTTGAAAAAAAAAAGAAAGTATGCAAAGGAAAAGGAAAAGGAAGTATGCAAAGGAAGTGATATATTGTTATGAACAAGTTCCAGAAAACTATTATTATAAATTGAAAGTCTGGGTCACTTGGCAACCATGGTCCAAAATTTGGTCAATTATAACCAATTTGTGGCGAAATACGGAAAATTTTCTTTTGCGGTTCCAGGCCGTATTCAGGATGATCATACCTTTCACATTTCATTTTCATTGCCACTGATGAAAACTCTGTTATGTCAGAAAGCGCTCTGACCTTTCTATAACTTTTTGTACTTTTTAAATGGTAGATTATTAAAGCCCTTTTACTGAAAATGTATTCACTGTAATTATAGTTTAATGAAACTAACTCGACAACCAAAAAAGATCGGCGAAATAGTCCAATTAAAAAATGAAACAGCGGTGCTTGATTAATGCAAAGCGGTACTTTGCTCAAGCAATCTTGGCAAAGCAACTCATCCCCAGGACCTATGTAACCCCTGTGATGCTGGATGCTGTTCAAGATGCATTTCTGTCTCGAATCCAGATGTGGTTTACATTGTAAACAGCGTGTACGTAAACCAATTGACAGGTACGATGCACCTGTATTGCACAAACTTTGCGTTACATCTGCGATGTTATAAATCTTTAAGATTTTTACATGTCTGGTCTTTTCTCTAAGTGCTTAGGACATGGAGGTAAAAGTAAGAAGTTAAATCTTTAAAGAAAACGCCAATATCGTTTGAGACAATAATTCAGGTGGCGCTGGGATAAGATAAGTAGTCCTGTATTGCATGCATTTCTATGGCTAAAGACCTAAAATATTTATTTAAACTGTCAATTTTGTAAAAGTTAATTATGAATACAACGCAAAGAATAACTGAAGCAATAAAGAATATTCCTACGTATTTAAAACTATTTTACTTTCCAATTAATTTTTATCTCTACATATTCTGTACTCCATCCTACAACTATGAAAAAAAATCTGATGTGGGCAGCACATGACTTTTCTTATATAATGCAATGAATTTACTACTTTTACAGCAAAAAAAAAAGGTTATTCTTATAGTAGATACTTATATTCTTTTCAAGATATTGAATTTTCGTTAGTCATCATTTTCAACGATTTAGCGTCATTTTTATCCATTTGACGAAATTTTCGCTAATTTGGTAACATTTAAGAAAGTCGCCAAATTGGCGATAGTCCGCCAAATTCGTCGCCAAAATCTCGCCAAGCGTTATGGACGGAGAAATAAGTTATTCTTATAGTAGATAAATGACTATTGGCGTTCAAATACAAAAGTATTGCTCTAAGTATCTTGTTTCATGAATGGAACGAGCTAGATCCACGAGAATGATGTCACCAAATTTTTTGCATCATATTACATATGAAAAGTGAACATGTTTCTCAATAGTTAATATATCTATTTTAATTTATGGGATATTTTTATAAATTTATTTGAAAAATGTGCAATATCTCGAGAACGGTTCATGCTAGCGTTCTAAAATTTGTCAATCGTTTTCTAATGAAAAATTACATATGAAATGTCTATTTGCGTAACTTTATTAAAGGTTTTGATTTTTTGATTATTTTTTCAAAATTTCCCTTGGAAATTTAGGAGGGTTCTGAACATTCGATTACATTTAAAAACAATAGACTTCCTGTATTCACGGATTGTGATTTTTGTACCAAATTTCATTTTACTCGCTCCATTCGTTCGTGAGATATCGTCTCCACAGTCTCATTGACACACACACACACACACACACACAAACACAGAGAGACATCAGCTCAAAAATGTTCGATTCGTGATCAGGGATGCTTGAAACGTGCTCTCCCGTCGAAAACTCGAATTCGGATTTTCGACACAGTCACAATACTTTCCTTATACATTATATATATAAGGAAATATGGACGGAGTACTGCGGAGTATGGACGGAATACTGCTTAATTATAAGCATAATTAAGGAATCCTTAATTTAAAAATTATTAAAAATACATATACTAAATACTACGCCTTTCTATAGTGTCAACTAACAATAGCAACTACTTTACAAACACTAGCGACACCTAGATATAATTCTCAACGCATTATGGCATTTTCAAACGTTTCATCCATAGGAGTTTTATCTCCTCCTTTCTAACTCCATGGCTTAGGATGTTCTGAACAAAGTATCGTTTTGGGCTGATCAAACACAGCTCTTTCATTTTATAATTGGACTTGTTTGCCTATTTTTGTCGGTTTCCATATTAATTTCCGTAATTTCCGTATTTCGTCCCTAGAAGCGTTACAAGTGCGTTTTTTCGATTGCTCATAGTCACTTTCCTACAGTTGCATATTACCTCGGGTGCATACAATACGCGGTTTAAAAGTTATAGGGGCAAACGCACTTTCTCTGGAACGTCTATATAAAAAAATATGAAAATACAACTTAATTTTGACTAATAAAATTAACTAGAGTGTGGCTGAACCTCCCCTTCCCCTCCCTCAGACAAATTTGAAAATTTATATCGTTGGCACAAATGAATACAGTTATAGCATGTTACCCTTCGTTTTATAGGGTTTGAAAAAATCTTTTGATTGTAACCAAGTTTGACAATGTACCTTCTCGGACGGTGGTTACTTTTTTCTCCCCCCCCCCCACTTAGGGGGAGTAATGACGTCACACGTGTTAAAATTGTATTGGGACTATTTTTCATTACAATGATTGAAACTAAGTTTCGTGATCTTTGAGCCATATATAAACCCTTCCATGTAGGATTATGTCAAATGTTGTCCTATGCTGTCATATTAAGAACATATAAAATTTCGAATAAGTTTCATCGTTTTCGTTTGAATTTCAAATAAATTCTACCTAGTTCTGGATTCTAGGTTAACAAAGACCGATATAAAGTTTCTTAATATCCATTATGTTTGGGACAGTCATCGTGTATACAGAAATCGACCACAGACGAATATCATTCAAAAAATAGTCAAAATGTGTTCAAAAAGTTCTAAAACATAAATCGGCATCAAAATCTCGAAATCGAAAATTTTTCTGAAAATAATATTCTGACTTTCACTCCCCAAACAAAAAAAAAATTGTTTCTCTGCTATTTTTCACAACCATTGATTCAATCTCGTGATCTTTGAGCCATATATAAACCCTTCCATGTAGGATTATGTCAAATTTTGTCCTATGCTGCCATGTTAAGGAGATATATGATTTCGAATAAATTTCGAAGTTCTCAAATTAAAAAAAAAAATTCTTTTTAGTTCTAGATTTTTTGGTAACAAAGCCGGATATAAAGTTTCGTGAAAATCCATTAATATTTGTAGCTTCTATAGAGTAAACAAGAAATCGACCACAGCCATCAGCCAGACAGACAGCCAAACGGACAGACCGACATCCCTCCGAAAATAGTCAAAACGTGTTGATCTTAAAACATATATTTGCATCAAAATATCGAAATAGAAAATTTTCGTGAAAACGATACGTACTTCCTAAATACAACGTGTGAGAAAGTAAAAATAAAATCTGTTCGATAGATAATCTGAAATTGAGTGATAAAAAAACTGCTTTTGTTTTAAAAATAGAAGATGAGGCAAATCTAAAATATTTCTTAATTTTACTTTAAAATGTGTGAAATTCCTTCAAGCGAGCTCTGAAATTTCTGTTAAAAAGTTCGAGTCCAGCGAACTCCAAAATTTACGTGGATAAGCTGAAGCTTTTCCAACTGTACCACAGAGACACTAATCATCCATTCCATAACAATAAATTATTTTGAAGAATGTACTTACCACTCCATTTAAAAATCTGGGGATTTGTAGATACTTCTATATTTTCTGCTCATCCGAAAAGTATCAGCTATCAAACCAAAAATTAATTTTGAAAATTGATTCGATAGCTGCTCAGGAATTGATTAACAAAAAATCTGATCTGGGCAGAAAATAACTCATTCGAATATTCGACCCCGTCAAAATACTACTTTCTCCATACATTATACTATATGTATATAGGTCAAGTAAAAAGGCTTGTGCTTTAAATATATAGATATTTGTTGTTCAAATCAAATGATAATTGAGTTTTCCCCTTGCGTATATTGCTCATTAAAAAAATAAGTAAAAAAAAAGAGCCAGGAAGTCCTTGAATGCTACATTTCAATTTAGAATTTTATATCTAAGAGGTCAAAAGCTGATGCAAATTTCTATTATAAAATATAATGGAAATTGGATACAACATATAATTTTATTCTTTTTATATAATTCTAAACTAAAATATAGCATTCAAGGGCTTCCGGATTTTTTTTTTTTATGATGCAAACTTAAATAATTCCTGGTTTCCGTCTCTACCGGGATTCAAACGGGCTAGGGGTTAACGGGTTGGACTGTAAATGTGCTGGTCGCGAGTTCTGTCCTCACCTCAAACGCAGTACCTTTTCGATTACACTTTTAAATAATAAATAAACAATGTTATCAGGGTAATTGATTTTGTGGGTTGTGCCTTAGATTTATTCTAATCGCCGATTCAGAGAAATATTTATATAGTTAAAATAAAATCAAAAACAATCAAACCAGACGATAATTGATCTTTTTTCATGCAAAATATTACTCATCATTAAAAAAAAAGTAACCAGGAAGTCTTTGAATGCTACATTTCAATTTAGAAATTTATGTGTAAGAGGCCAAAATATGATGTAATCTGCAATTTTCTATTATCCAGTATAATGAAAATTGGACGTAGTATCTGATTTTATCCTCTTTATACAATTCTAAAAATATAGCATTCAAGGACTTCCTGGCTTTTTTTTTTATTTTTTTGTAATGAAAACTTAAATAGTTCCTGATTTCACTCTTTGTTGTGATTTTGACGGTACAGTGGTTAAAGAGCTCGGCAGCAAACACTCCGACCTGTCGATGGCGAGTTCTGTCCTCGCCTCAAACGCAATACTTTTTAGAGTGTAGTTTAAATATAATAAATAAAAATTGTTGTCAGGGTAAACTATTTTGTGGGTTCTGCTCCAAATTTATTCTATTCGCCAATCCAGAGAAAACTTTAAATAATTAAAACAAAATAATTGCAACGCTATTCGTGGCACAGCGGTAGAGTGCCGTGATAACAGCCTAACGCCAATATTTTGTCGAGGGTTCTGTCCCTGGCAATTTTAGCCGCGTTTTTCTGTTTATTTAAATGGACATGTTAAAATGTTAAATTTAAATACAACAAAATTGAAGCTCAGGTCGTCGCCCTCTTGGCCGAGAGGCTTGGGGCGTCAAGTTGCGGGGCTTTAGGCTGCGGGTTCTATACCAGCTTGGGTAAAAAGGGTAGCGTAAGAGAGTAAGGGGTGTTAGCGCATGAGAGGGGATTCTTGTGTATGTTGATGGCTTCTGTCTTTCCTCTTTATACTTCTTAACAAAATATCTTTCTTTCTTACTAAACTATCTGCACGAGATGGAGGACGAGCGGTGGTTGAGCTCCACCGTTGCTGGCGGGGTTTCTCTTCGGGCCTGCTGGCTTCGGTGTCGCTCTCCCACCCTTCCTCGTCCAAAGTTCGTGCAGGGCTTGTTTTGCACCACGTGACATCTGCTAACGAAGTCCCGAAATTTTATAATTTTTTTTATCAGCGCATCTCTTTTTTCCGTACTTTTTGGCGGACGAACAGGGAGTGACGTACCGGAAGTGACGTCACTTCCGGTATATCACTTCCGGTGTGTCACTTCCGTAACGTCACTTCCGGTGTGTCATTTCCGCAACGTCACTTCCAGGACGTCATTTCCGGTCAAGTCATATGAATAGAAAAATACTTTTTATTAATATCAGATGGCAAAATTATGTTGCTGAGAAAAACACAAATACCGATCCGTCTCAATGCAGGCAAACGGACTCGAACCCACAGCCTCTGGAACTTAAAACAAACAACATGACCACTGAGCCAGCCAGCTCACATGCCAAGGATCCTAATTAATCTATTTAAATTTCACGGAGAGACTGATCAGTAAAAGCACATTACCAAAATGGCTGAATTCCTATACTCAATGCGAGAGGATTGACTCGAACCCATAGCCTCTGGAGTTTGAGACAGACAACAACACCACCAAGCCAGCCAGCACATACCAACGATCCTAATTAATATATTTTAACTTAACAGAGAGACTGATCAGACAAAGCACTTACAAAAATAACTATATTTAACTCGGTTGGACTCGAACCCACAACCGCTGGAATATAGGACAGACAACATGACCACTGAGCCAGCCAGTTCACACAACGATACACCGAATTAGTATATTTAAACTTAAATGTAAAGACTTATCAGAAAAAGCAGGGATAACAAAATGGCTGAATTCGGTATACTCAATGCGAGTGGATGGAATCGAACCCACAGCCTCTGGAACAGGGAACAGACATCATGGTAACTGAGCCAGCCAGCTCACGTACCGACGATCCTAATTCATATGCTTAAATTTCATGGAGACTGGCCAGTAAAAGCGTAGAATACCAAAATATCTCAATTCGCTTTACTCAGTGACGGAAGACGGACTCGAACCCACAGCCTCTGGAATTTGAAACAAACAATATGACCACTGAGCCAGCCAGCTCATATGCTAAAAGTACTAATTTATATATTTAAACTTAACGGAGAAACTGATTAGGAAAAGTACAGATACCAAAATAACTCAATGAATGATATTTAACGTTAGGGGACGGATTCGAACCCACATCTTTTGAAGCTGGTAACAGACAGCATGGCCACTGAGCCAGCCAGTTCACATGGTAAAGATCCCAATTAATATATTTAAATTTGACTCAGTGACCGATTAAAAAGATAAACGAATGACGGGACTCGAACCCAGATCCTCTGGAATTGTAAGAAGGTAACATGACCACAGAGCCAGCCTGCTCACATACCGACAATCTTATTTAATCTATTTAAACCAAACTCGAAAGACTGATAAAAAAAAACAGATACGAAAACGACTCAATGAACTTGATCCTCTGAAATTGGTGGAATGTAACATGACCACTGAGCCATCCAGTTCATATGCCAATGCTCCTAATTAACCTATTTAAACTTAACGGAGAGTTTGAGCAGAAAAATAACGGAATGCTGTTATTCAAAAAATTATTCCTTGGTAGGTGAGAACAGAACCCGCTATTAACAAATCTGGGTCTTGTGGCGGGACACCTTAACCACTAAACCATTCCAGCCACGATTATAACAGAAGTTAGGAACTATTTAACTTTTTATTATAAGAAATTAAAAAAAAGAAGCCCTTGAATGGTTTATTTTTGCTTCGAATTATTATAGAAAGAGGATAAAATCTGATGTAGTACATATTTCAAATTGTTATTGTACTTTATAATAGAAATTTGAAAATATTACATTCGAATTTTTCTCATACATATATTATCTTAAATGCTATATATATATATATATATACATATATATATATATATATATATACATATATATATATATATATATATATATATATATATATATATATATATATATATATATATAGCATTTAAAGACTTCTTTGCTGTTTTTTAAAAAAATGTATTGCAAAATTTGAAAAAAAAATTACAATCTGCTTAAACATGAATTCTGGTATGCAAAAATATCGAGTTAATTAACTAAATAGACAGCGTTTTGATACATTATATTGTAAATGATTTCTTCTGCAATGCAGTGCCTGTTGTCTTATAACAGGTTTTTAAATTTAATAATCTGCTGTGGGCAGTACCTGACTTTCTATACAGACTCAAATTCATTTTCTCTTTATTTCTTTAATAATTCATTAAATTGAGATTAATTGCACAAAGTAACACGTATAATTATTCGAAGTTACTCTGAATTTGCACTTTTAATTCAATTTTCGTTTTGTAACTCAACGTATTTTCAAAAGCGGTGTAGACAAATGCAAAAGAACAAAGTATCTAGAGAACGGCTTGATTTAGATTGATTGGGTGGGTTTTTCTCTAATCATCGTCAAAAATTACGTATAAAATAAGCATTTAATTTATACATTTGAACATATGTAGTCTTTCATTTTAGATTTTGACAATTTTTGCGGGCCATTTTGCAAGAAAAGGTAAGTAAATTTTTTCCGAATCGTAGCAAAATCTAATCAGCACTAGGTAACAAGTTGTCTACCAAATTTTGTGAAATTTGAACCCCTTAGTGTTTTAGCTGGAGAAGATACATACGATTTTTTTGTTTTACATTTAGCAAAAAAGGTAGGTTCTTTTATTCCGAATCGAACCAAAATCTAATCAGCACCAGGGTAACTCTCTATAATATATTATGAAATTTGGTCCATTAGTTTTGAGTTAGAATAGATACATACATTGCACAGACACACACACACACCACAGAAGTCCCGCTAAAGATAGTGTTTTCGTATTCTAGGGATCCCAAAACACGTAGATCCGTCAAAAACTCGAATTGCGATTTTCGACATGATTCCAATACTTTCCTTATACATTATCATGTATTGCGGGGAAAGAAAAAAAAGATCGCTTGGCAATGACACTTAGTGGGCATTGACAAACAACAGATGACCTCTATATGTAGCTGGAAAAACAATTTTTTGTTCGTATTCCGGAAATTTATCAAATCTTTGCTGACACGAAATTCATTTACATTTGATTTATAAGAACGGAAAGATAAACAAATCTTCTTCGTCGTCTAAAAGCTCCGAGGATTTAAAATATTTGATATTAGTGAAATTTCTGAAAAAAACCTTTTGCAAAAATCGTGGAAATTCGCGCCGCGAAACAATAGTCTAAAATGTATAATAGAGATTAGACAATATAGGGATAAAGCCTCAAACTCACGAATATATTTGATATCCGTCAATATTTAGAACACCCTCCCCCTTAAACAAAAATTCGCGGAAATTCATTTCCGAAATCTTAACTGTTTCCAAAATAAATAAGTCAGGAATTGTCCCAATCATTTGTGACCAAATAACTTAATGTCCCCAGATCTTCCGCGGTAAGAGTCAAATCCCCGGAACAACCCCCTACTGATATATCATTATCAAAGCGCTATCAGGCAGGGATTGAAAGTTTTCTATTTACTTCTATTCAGTGTTTGACCTATTATAAAAATTTTAATCACTTTAGCTCACATTTTCATTTTGCTTAAAACAATCTTGACATGCTCGTTTTTAAAATTTTAACAACTTGATTCAAAAATTTTTACAACTCGATTCGCTTTGCGAAAAACTCCAGAAAAAAATCTCGAAATCCAAAGCTATATTTAGCCACTTTTGCTCTTCCATTGGTTAAAATGGAATTCTCAAATTAGCTTCAGATAGAAAAGTATTATCTTAAAACCAGTAACTTTCTTTATGCGGATGCTGCTTTAAATCCTGGACAATGACATTTAAATTCGTTCTAGATATTGAAAACAAAATTATTAATGAAAGTACAGTACGCGACCTCTTATCCGGCGTTCCAATATCCGGACTCTCCCAAAACCGGAATACGGCAAAATAATGCCAAATTTTGCGCCAACAAGCGATTATTTGCTAAATATTGCGCCAAATAGCGATTTTTTGTTTAAAATCCCGCCAAATGCTTTTTTGCTTTAATTAGCAATATCAATAAAAAAAAATGCATTGAAACCTACTATTTCAGAGGGTTTGAAGTAGGACGCGCAAACCGCTCACGAAATTCAAAATTCCCGCGCAGAAAAAAATGCCGCGCGCACTCGCCGATTCTTCTTAAATTTCGGAAACGAACGCGAGGAATTCTCGCGATAGCGACTGAAAATATTCCGTGGATCATGTTTTTTCCGAGAAGTTCCACAATTCCTCTTTTCCGGAAAACATCGGAAGTAGCATCGTTTTTCCCAAAAATTTCCTAAGCGGCTGCATCCGGCCGTCACCCCCGATAGTAGCTCTCGGAGGTGACGATCCGGCACGAGCGAGACCGTCACATTGACGGAGAGACGCGTCATTCCATTCTTCACTAGTTTCGATAGGAGCCGCGACTTGTCCGTAACTAACTCCTGTATAGTATAATACAGGAAGTAGTAACTAACTCCTGTATAGTATAATAGAGGAGTTAGTTACGGACAAGTCGCGGCAAGGTGCTTTTTTAATGGCGTTTCATATTTTTCTGGGTGTATAGGGCAGAGCACACTAGGCACAAAGGTTTCGATTTTTCCGAATTCGTTACATTTTCTTTTCTGCGTTTTGTTCCGGGACTTTGATTTTCGGTAAAATTATTCCAACTTTTTCGCTAGAAATATCCCGATATCGCTAAAGAAATCCTACGCTCTTCAAGCGCGTTGTGCCGCGCAGAATTCACACTATTTTGCACAATTTAATAAACATTTATTGGAAAAGGTGAAAAAAAGAGAGTCATCAACGCATTTACGAGATGATAGAAAGTACGTTTAAGTAAGGAATTCCCGAAATTAATGAGAGTTAACTTTTGCCGAAATGTAGAGAAAAGTATAGTAGCTATAAAATGTCATTCAGGGCCTTCTGATTGATCTCTTTAAATACTTAACCTAAGCAATAAACTTGTCATTTTCTCGGGGAAATCCATTTTTTTTTCATCTCCGTGGAAATATATACACATCTTCAATATTTTAAAAAACGTTGATGGAATTCCAAGATCAAAATCATTTTCAATTAAATCCTATTATTTGGATGAAAATGGCTATTTTGGATCGAAAATTGACCCTAGCAAAAAGTTCCATTGCAGTATATTTATAGAGTTTTAACGTGTTACATTTATTAATTAGTAATTTATAGAATACAGTTTAGAAATATCGCGAAATTTTTTTTTATTTAAACACGATCGCTGGTATATTTCGTTTTATTTTAAAATATTTTCCATTTTTTCAATCTGCTTCCATCCACTAATATTTTTATATTTTTTGTGCTTTTTATGTTGGGATATTATCTTTTAAACATATTGTTGGTGAAAATGAGATATATGTTTAGAATAACGAAATTAAATTTTTTTTATTTATTCAGGCATTTAGAATTATAAAGGCTTATTAGAAACACATTTGAAGAGCATATATTAGAATTTGATATATTTGCACCCATAGTTGAATATCTCATTTCAATTTAAAATGAACATCCTTCTCATCTTAATTTTATTAAAAATACTTTAAAATATTTTGAAACATATGAACAAAGGTGCTTCTGCCAAAATATTAGATGAATATGGTGAGGGCCCACTTTAGTTGAAATGTTAAAAAAAAAAAAAACTTCTTATAACTACCCTGAATAATCAACTTTTTTCAGACATTTTTTTCTTTCAAAATTTTTCTTAATCACTAAATTTGATACTATAATTACATGTAATTTGCATTTTAGTTAACCCATATAGATTGTGAAAAAGCATTTTTTAATGCATTTATGTTTTTAAAATGAATTATTATTTTCTATAAGGACATTTGAGACCATTCCAGTAAGTTTTAGAAAAAGTGTTCCGAATTACGGAAAAACCCCTTATCCAGAATGCCTGAAGTCCCAAGCATTCCGGATAATAGATCCTGTACGTATAAAAATCTTTAAAATTATCTAATCAAATTACTTAATGATTAATTACATCTTTCCACTAAAATATGAATATTTATAAGCTTAGTCTTCATTTATTAAAACTACTGACTGCATTTTAAACACATCGCCATATAATGTTATACTGATTAAAACCTAATGAGATATTTTTATGCTTTAAATTTCCCTCTTCTTGTTTCCTTAATATTCTATGAAATTCCTTTAAAGGTATCTTCCTTAATATGCGCTTTCGAAGATAAAATGGCGGTTACGGACGTTAAACCTGTTTACTACATAATTAGTTCCATTGCAAATGACCACGTATATGTTACCTGGTGTTAGAAATATAATTTAAGGTATTATTAAATAAATAAGGATAAGGATCTAAATATAACTAGTTAAATTTTCGAAAATGCTGACCTTATTTTAAATGTTAAAGTGTAAAATGTTTGCATACAATGAATGTGTGTGTATGTGAACTGAAGAGCTTACGTACCTACAACTATCAAATTTTACATATAAATACATTATGGGAAAAAACATAACTATATAAAATTTTAAGTATTTCTCCTGAGTAGAAGTCCAATTATTGGAGTTATTAGCTTTTTATAGTATTATCTATATAAATAAAACTGAAAATCTGTCTGTTTATTTGTGTGTTTATTTGTCTCATTATCACGGCTGCACCGAATTGAATGTAATTTTCGGGGCAGACTTGGAATTGTCCCACTTAAAATTTAGTCCATGTTTCGAGTTTCTAGGACCAGGGATTGTCTAGATATTAATTAAACACGCACAATTAAACATTCCATAGAGATAGCTTTATGCAGACGATATTTTTTCCACCAATTTATTTGAAGAAAATTATATCATGTCCTTAGCAGTGGATTTAAATCCAATGTGTATATGCAGCAGACGATTTGCATTAAACCTTTTTCGATTTAAATGATAAATATGAGAATATAAAATAAATTTAATCGATATTGCATTTTTGACTGGATTATATCAATTACGGTCTTTAACAGAATTAATGATATTTTCGGGGATTATTGATTTTTCAATGTATAGCGTCTTTGTTTTATTTTGGCAAAAGTTCTTGATACTCATATATTATACATTATACAGGTAATCTTCTACAAATGCACGGGTATTGATATTTTCAATTTATTATGTTATCGATTTTATTTTGGGAAAGATTTTGGAAACTCATATTATTGTACTCAACGGGTAATCTTCTACTAACGCACGAAAAAATATCTTCTAATCTACGACAATATAAGTAGTACGGGTATATCTTCCCATACAAGTTTAGCGCTTGCATTTTGGCATATATTGGAATTAGTTACGGCTTTTAAGTTTAAAAATTACGGGATTATTGATATTTTGAATTTATTACACTATCTGTTTTATTTTGGCAAAGCTTTTAGAAACTCATGTGTTGCACCTCATACGTAGCCATCCAGACCGTGTGTGTGTGTGTGTGTGGGGGGGGGGGGGTTCACCTTGCGCTTTAAAGCTTCTGTTTCCCAGCAGGAGGATTTTGCAAATAGTTAAAAATGTAACATTTTTTTATTAAATTTTTAAATGTTTCAGGAATATACTTAGAGAATTATATCACTTTAATTAAACGCTGAGCTTTTAGGCCAAGAAATATCATTTTAAAGTTTGGAATATACTCCTTACAAACATGTACAGTCTTACTGATTTTATTAGTATAGATTGAGCATACAATTGAATGTGCAATTTATGTGAAAACAATACTGATTCTGCCGAGGCGGTGGCTAAGCGGTCAAGGCAAGCGTTTTTCCGTGATCTCTTGGCTACCAGGTTGTGGGTTCGAGTCCCACCTGCTGGCATGGATGTTGGGTTGTTGGGCGCAGTATGTTCCGCCCCCACTGGTGAGCTGGGACAACCTCATGTGACGACTAAATGCTCCATGATTCTGGCCGATGTATATGCGAATAATAGATGTATCAAGTGCCTGGGTATTTATAATATATATATATATATATATATATATAATAAAATACTTAATCTATAATACAATATAAGAAACAAAAATTATTAGCACATTCATTTCTTACAGGAAAATGCTTCCAAAATTAATATTTTCAAACAAACATATTTGTTTCGTCGCATCTTTGTTATTGAAACTAATTAAGAATGCGTTTCTCAATTTGTGTTAATCAAGTTTCCAAGTTCGTTCCTGAAATGATGTTGTTTCTGAACTCGACAATTAAACCATTGCTTCATAAGAAATAATTAATTACACAGCTCACTATATATTATCTTTTCACAAACTTTTCCCTAAATAAATGAGGTCTCAAGAGTTTATCAATAGTCATTATTGTTCTAACTATTAATATTAAATAAAGTGCTTTATTCAAGTTGGTCTTTTGAATCAAATTTCCGTGCTAGAAACGTTATACTGTCTATTGGGGCTGTTTCACAGGAGAGCTTGTTAAACGTGTATTAATTTCTATTCAAAAGTATAATGAGGAAAATATCTATGATAAACTGGATTATAACTTAAATTGCAAAGCAAATAAATACAAAAAAAAGTATGTACTTTTCAGAAATTAATGTTATTCCTTCTTCAGTACAACAAGCCTGGAATAGAACGCCAAAACAGGTGCAGACTATGCCCAAACATCGATCAACGTAGGCTTAGTCTGTTTGATACAGCTACCTGCTAGATATTTCTGTATCCAGTGGCGTCACAAAGGGGGGAATTTAGTGGCCACCCCTTCATCTCCCAGGATCCCATCAAACCCATTGAATTCCGAAGAAATTATATATGGAAAAATGGAAAACAAAATATTTGGTTACCCCCCCCCCCCGAAATTTTTCTGGCGACGCTACTGTTTGTATCTGTACATATTTCTTTCTTTCAATCCGAAACGTCCGACCTGTCATAAAGTGTAAGGTATTTCTTTGGACGGTACAGTGTTACCCAATTTAGACCGGAACCAACTGAAGGTGACACCCACAAAGACCGTAAACTCCTTCCCCTTACAACAACCTCTCGGAAGGTCTTTTGGGCTGACAGATTTGACGTGTCCGTACTCAGCGTAAGCAAGGGGATAGTTTGAGCAGCGCCAGGAATCGAACTAGGGTCCTCTGAGTACAATCCCCGTGCTCCAGCCACTGGTCTATCCGGCCTCCTGTACAAGCTTCTGGGATTTTTCCAAATTATCATTTCGTTAAGTTATCTTAACTTGCCCTGTATCTTGGTTTTGTTCCCATGTAGAAGGGGGGAGGGATACCCGGCAATCTGTTGAATTTACTTCTGTCTTTTTAATCCAGTTGTGATCCAGATGTGCTTGTTATATCTAATGTCATTTCTGTGTTTTTCCCAACCGTCCGATGCAACAGTTCTACATCCCTTTGAGTGAACTTGACGACCTAGGTAGTAAAACAAAGTCTGACGGATCTTGGTTCTGCAGCCATGGAGGCACATCTCCTTAGGAGAGTTTAAATTTGGGGAATGGTGTGCTGGTGTGCTAGTATACATTCAAATGGTGTGCTAGTATAATGGTGTGCTAGTATAATGGTGTGCTAGTATAGTAGAATGGTGTGCTAGTATACATTCAAAGTATATTATTCAGCAGTGCATATTCAAAGTATATTCAGCAGTGTATATTCAAAGTATATTCAGCAGTATAAATTCAAAGTATATTTAGCAGTGTATATTCAAAGTACATTCAGCAGTGTGTATTCAAATTATAATCAGCATTATATTCTTAAAGATAAAGCAATCCAGTTGTGAAAGTAATTTAATTAAGGTAGTTAGTAACTTTAAAAGAAATCTGCAAAATAATATGAAAATGCTGCATAAAAATTTTCCAAATATTTCCATCATTAGCACTTTAAACATTGATCCTTCAGCATAAGCATCACGTATAAAGGAATGTTATGAATAACAGTACACACATAAATAGGATAGCGCCGATAATATCTTACATACTTGTGAAACATATTTTTTTCCCAAGCATTCAATTTAAACGGCTTTTGAATTTAGCATTCCGAGTGTGTTGCATAGATATTTCTTGAACATCACACGATAGAATATTTTAAAACGATGCAGCTTGATAAACATATTCCCAAGAGAAAAATGGAAAATATTTTTGAACCTGGAAACGGATGGAATATGCATTGCTTGATGTTCCTCGGCGAAATACCAGTAAAATTCCAGTTGAGCAGAAAACACTTTTTATTTTCAGTTCCGGCATTGTTCGTGTAATACATTTAAACCAACGAGTTAGAATATACTCGTTGATTTAAACCTTCTTAAATTTTTTTCTAGCGAATGAAAGAACTGTCGTTATAGACAATTTGTTGTTATAGACAAGGGTGAGCTTGGTACATTTTTAAATGGAAGTTATTTAATATGGGTGTGATATTATGTGTAATAATGTCATGTTAAAACTTATATTTTTGTTTCAATTATATTGCAGGTTGAAATTGTAAACAAAAATAAATCACAAGATTCTAATTACAGTTTGAAAATATAATATGTATATTTTAACTATATATGCCTTTTAATATAAAAAATCGTGTGCTTTATAATAACAAGGAAGATCAATCATGCATAAAGTGTTGATTATGAAACACTTTCCAACTGAAATGCAATTTTATTTAAACATCTTTAAAATGCGATACATTCAGAGCTGATATATTTTAAATTATCACAGTACTGGAATAATTTATTATATTTGAAAACTTGAAACTTCATCTAATAAAATGAACTTTATTCAAATGACATCATCGAAATATAAATCCTCTGGCTCTCTGTGTAAAAGCAATGAATATTTCATTCATACACTTTTATTCCAGACTCCAGAGTTACATAAATTTGCGTGAAAAAAAATCATCAATTCTAATACAACTCATATTACAATCACTTTTTACATTCTGCATTCATCAAAATTAGGCTTTGCTGTAGAAATAATCAAAGTCGGATGATCGTTTAAACCAAAAAATATTGTAATTGCGTTGGCACCGAATATAGATGCACAGAAAATACGCTACAATAAAACGGTTGTAGTACGGATGTAATACTAAATGTCAATTTAAAAGAACTTTAAAAATCACGATTTTTACTCTGGGGGGAAAAAAGCTGCCAGATTTTATTTTGAAGTGGATCACGTGATCTCTTCGTATTAAATGGGTGTAATTATTATTTAAATTTTTATTTAAAAATCTACCGAATATATTTTGCTGAAATTATTTTTATATATTTTATGGGATAATTTGAATATTTTCAAAAATTTTCGAAGTAATTTGTGAATTTTAACTTGGTTTAAAAAATGCTTGAAAAATTATATGCCGTAGGGTTCATATATTATTTCATTTTGTCAACCCGGATTCAATCCAAACACTAATTGGGTATTATTATTTATTTACATTCCCATATGTGCTCAGAGCGTCTCAACAACATACTAAAATTTTATTTTGATGAATCCATTTTTACGGTAGTTATCGTGCGAACGGACAAACAGACAAACAGACAGAATGACCAAAATCATAAACACTTTTCAACTATGTTGTAAAGTGTTAAAAATAAAGTAGGGAATTATGTTTTTTATTCAACAATAAAAATATATTAATAAATAGAAACAAGAACAAAATACCTACTGTATTATTAAGTTATACATTTGTTTAACAAAATCTAAATCATTAAACTATTTAATTATTTCCGACATAATAGTAAAATGTTTACGACTTTGTTTATTCTGTCTGTCTGTCTGTCCGTTCGCAGAGTAACTGCAGTAAAAATAACTTTATCAAATGAAAATTTAATATATTGTTGAGACGGTCTGTGGGACATATGGGAATGTAAATAAATAATATCACCCAATTAGTTTTGGATTGAACTCGGGTTTGAAAAAATGAATTACATTGAACCCCATGGGACATAATTCTTCAAACATATGAGAGAAGTTAGAATGCACAAATTGCTTCGAAAATTTTAGGAAATATTCAAATTATCCCATAAAATGTATAAAAAAAAATTTAGTAAAATATGTTATGTAGTTTTTTTAATAACAATTGAAGTAGTAATTACACCCATATTATATGAAGAGATCACGTTATACAGTTCAAAATAAAATATGATACCCGTCTTTTTTTCGCAGTGTAAAAATCGTAATTTTCAAAGTTCTTTTAAATTTATATTTAGTGTTGCATCCGTCCTAAAACCGCTCTATTTTTCGTATTTTATGTGCATCTATATTCTGTGCCAACTCAATTACAATATTGAGTTTAAATGATAATCAAACTTTAATTTTTTCTACAACGAAGCCGAATTTTAATGGATGTAGAATGTAAACAAGTGATTGTAAGATGAGTTGTATAAGAGTTACTGAATTATTTTCACACAAAATTCTTTCACTCTGGAGTCTAGAATATAAGTGATATGAATGAAATATTCTTTGCTTTTACATAGAGAACCAGACGATTTATATTTCAATGACGTCATTTGAATAAAGTTCATTTTCCCCCACTAAGTTTTAAGTTTTCAAATGTAAAAAATTACTGTAATACTGGGAGAATTTAAAATATAGTAGTTTTGTGATAATTAAAAATATTACCGCTGAATGTATCGCATTTTAGAGATGTTTAAATAAAATTGCATTTCTGTTGGAAAGTGTTTCATAACCAATGCTTTATACATGACTGATCTTTCTTGTTTAATTGAAATAATAATTACACGCATATTATATGAAGATATCACGTGACTCCTTTCAAAATAAAATATGGCATCCATTTTGCCACTCTGTAAAAATCCTGATGTTTAAAGATGCTTTAATTTATATTTAGTGTTTTAAATCATTTTATTTTTGCATATTATCTGTGTATCTAAATTCTGTGCAAACGCAATTACATTATTTTTTTATTTTAAATGATCACTAAACCTTGATTATTCCAACAACGAAGTCTAATTTCTATAGCATGCAGTATGTAAACAAATCAAACGATTGTAAGATGTATTGTATAAGAAATGCTAAATTTTTTTCACTCAAAATTATTTAGCTTTGGAGTCCGGAATATAAGTGATATGAATGAAATATCCACTGATTTTACACAGAGAAGCAGACGATTTATAGCATTGACTTTTTTGATGAAGTTTCCAAGTATAATAAATTATTGTAGTACTGTGATAATTTGAAAAATATTAGTGCTGGATGTATTGCATTTTAGAGATGTTTAAATAAAATTGCATTTCAGTCGGAAAATGTTTCATAATCAATGCTTTTGGCATGTTTGATCTCTATTGTTCTATAAATGGTCAGGCACTTAATTGTCCCATCATCCGCCCACTTTCAACGGCCGGATCGTGAACCATTTTGCTGTTATATGACGTTGCCTCCGCGCACCAGAGGAGGCGGAACACACTACGCCCTTAATGGACAGCACAACATTTATGCCAGGTGGGATTTGAACCTACAACCCGGCAGCCAAGAGAGCACGAGGAAACGCTTGCCTTAGACCTCTTACTTATCATTGATCTTACATCATTGAACTTGATCCAAGAAAATTGTAGTTTTAGTTAACAAGGTAAATAATCGGATATTTTTTTTCTGAGAATACACCCACCTCATTTATAAAAACATTTAGCAAAAATTTAGATATACACCTGGAACACTCGTTAGTGTAGATATAAAGTGAGTGAATTTTCGAGTGAATTTTTTCAAAATTCACTCGAAAATTTAGGGGGGTTCAGAACATTCGATTATGTTTTAAAACAATGGCTTCCAGAATTCACGGATTGTGATTTTTGTGCCAAATTTCATTAGAATAGCTCCATTCGTTCGTGAGATATCATATCCACAAACTCACTGACACACACACACACACACAGACATCACTTCAAAAGTGTTCGATTCGTGATCAGGGATGCTTGAAACGTGCTCTCCCGTCGTAAACTCGAATTCGAATTTTCGACTGCGTCACAATACTTTCCTTATACATTATGTATATAAGGAAAGTAAAAATCTTGAAAAGTGTAAATTTACCGTGATATACAGGTTAACTCAAAAGCAAATTATCGTTAGAAACAAGTTTGATATGTACTAGTACTATAAGAATCCTGCCGGGACCTCGAAAATATCGTTATGTACTGGTATGTCGTTATAATACATATTGTTATAGCCAGATAATAATACCATATATCCAGCACGTTACTTTTACTACCATTTTGTAAGTTTAGATACTGCGATGTAAATAATGATGCAAATTAGAAAATTCTCACAACTAGCTGTTTTAGTCTTTTGTCGATGAAATTTTAAAATCGTACGAAATTAAGAAAATTACTTGATTCCTTCGAGAGATTTTTAGAAAGGCGGACATTTTAATATTTCGAGAAGTACTTGCTTCATAACTAATTTTCGCATTGGAATTCTAAAATCTGAGATTATAGCTGTTGAAATATCTTTCAAATGATTAAAGTATGTGTTTTGGGAGATTGTATATGCAAAGTCTTCTTGAAGACATTATCTTGCATTAAGAATCATGTGATGTAGTTCCTTGTTAATTTGATAGATATGCTTTTACGCGAAATTAGATTGGATCATACATTTTCATAACGAATTTTGCTTATGTAAAGATTTCCCTCCTTGGCTGAACTTTTACGAAATGCTCTCTAATGAATTGAAAGGCTGACCTACTTTTACGCATACTTCTAATTTTATTTTTAGTTTCTCATAATGTTGGATATAGTATAGAGCAAGTATTGTCTTCACGAAAATTCTCGATTTTGTTTTCACTCCAATATATGTTTAAGGACCTCCTGAACACGTTTTGGCCATTTTAGTGTGATGTCCGTCTGCCTGTCTGTACGTGGTCGATTTCTTGTGTACACAATATCTGCCACAAATATCAATGGATTTTCGAGCAAATTTTGTTATCAAAAAATCTAGAATTATATAGAAGTTTTTGAATACTGAGAATAGAAATGTACATAGATGCATAGAAATTTATTCGAAATTTTTTATTTTCTTAACATGGCAATATAGGACTAACTTTGATATAATTATTCATAAAAGGGATAATTTATAGCTTAATGGTCGCCAAACTTAGTAGTTGTAGTTAAAAATAGCGATTTTTTTTGTGTACATGACATTATTATCTCCAGTGAGGAGGAGGAGGAAGAAAAATTACCCCCTCGAGAAGGTACATTGTAAAATTTGGTATTAATCAAAAGACATTTTCAAGCTCTTTAAAACGAAGGATAACATTCTAAAGTTGTGTTCATTTGGAACAATGATGCACATTTTTTAAAATTTTTCTTGCAAAATTTGCAGAAAATAAGAAATTGCAAGAGTGAGAACTGGAAATAAATTGGCGAAATTTCGTCAAATTATTTTTAGGGTTACCTAATCTATCAATGTTAAGTGACCCAGACCTTCAAATTATAACAATGGCCTCTTGTTACGTATTCGTAACAATATGATGTCACTTCCGTTACATACTTCCGTTTCGTACCCGTCGCATTTATTTGATGATTTATTCCATACTACGCAGCCTAAGGTGTTTCACATTAAAAATAAAAAAAAATAGTTCCAACGTGCATACTATAAAAATTTTACTTTCATCACAGATATTATATATCTTGAAATAATACAAACAACTGAACAAACTTGAATAAAACTTTGTAAATATTTCATATACTATTACTATTACAAAATAGTTTTTCCAAACTACATTTCAAATTGTACTTGAATATCGCTTACGAGATGTTCAGATGTTCTAGAGTTGGAACATCTAAACAACTAAAACTATGAAAAATTTTAGAATTTTGCAACTTGACAAAAATATATTCCAAAGGGAAAAGTTTCCCCTTTCAAACAGGATGGATTGTTTAAAAAATGTTTTGTCATGTGGAATATAAAGAAAATAATAAGAGAATTACATTTTCAAATAGAACATATATAAACGTATATTTTATAAAGAAAATGGCATGCAAACCGTACAAATTCTTTGTACGGTTATCTCTCGATTATCAAGTCCCTGTAAACTGAGGTTCCCTCTTATCCGAACTAGTTCTTTTTATCAATGACTCATCGCTTTTCAAGGTGAAATTGAAACATGAGTTCTCGTGATGTCCTGAATTTGTTTCAATGAAACCAATGAAGAAGAAGATGATTTTCCGCTCATAGAGCTAGTAAAAAATTCTCCAGTTTTAAAACCTCTTACGGAAGAAGATATTCAAGTTTAAGTGAATGAGGATGAACAAAAGTATATGGCCAATGACATATTAGCCTTTTGCTTAAGGGTGGGACAGCGTCATTCCCAAACAAATAACCTCTCAAAAAGACAGGTATTTGACATACCCTAACCCAAACAGTTCAATCCCCCTTCGCATGAACGCCAATGTCTGCAAAGGGGGATCGAACTATTTGGGTTAGGGTATGTCAAATACCTGTCTCTTTGAGAGGTTCTTCGTTTGGGATGGACGCTGTCCTTCCTGTAAGCAAAAAATTAATAAATATAGTGAGTGAGGAAAACAAGAGAGAGACAAGGAGAATCATATGTGTTCAGGAAGGTTGAAGATATTCGCATAAGGAAGGCCTAAATGCGATTGAGACCTCACTGCGATACACCGAACAGCAAAATAATAGTACACCGAGTATATACAGTATGGACTAAACAAATAGGATCATAATTTCGTATGTATTTAATGCATATATTCTATCTCTTACAAAAATATTTCCTTAAAGGCAAGAATAGTGGAGATCCCAGAGGGAAGGGAAGCATTATCGCAAATGTCTTCGCTGTGTACAGTGTACAATTGTACAGTGCCATGTACAAAGCTCTTTTTGTGTTAACTGAGTTTAACCATATGCAGAGTATAGAAAAATCTGTTTCGCTGTTCCAAATTATCACAAATATGACATAGTACCTTTCAATTTAAAGTGTTTGAAAAATATTTCGATTGATACCAAGTTTGACAATGTACCCCCCTCCCTGAATGATAACGTGCCCTCCCCCTCTACGCACACGCCCACACCTTCGAAGTGGCTAATGAGGTCACGAGCATAAAAATTGCATCGACACTATTTTTCACTGAAAGGATTGAAACTGTGAAGGTTCGTCAACATTGTGCGATATAGACCTCTGTTATGCATAATTATGTCAAATTAGGGCAAATATAAAATTTCGAATAAACTATATAAGTTTTGTAAAAATCCATTAATATCTGTGGCAGCTACATACGAAATACACCACAGACAGACAGACACACAGACAGACGGGCATCATTCTAAGTATATTTTAAACGTTTTGAGGAGGTCAAATATATATTAGCATCAAAATCTCGAAATCGAAACTTTTCCTAAAAACAATATCTCCCTTCACTATATTCTATAGTATGAGACAGTAAAAATGTAGTCATCGATATGTACCTGCTGTCATAAAGGAGCGACCCACAGAGTTTCAGTTACGGTTTATAAATACTGATAAAGCAATCTTAAGATGACTAAATGTTAAGAGAATCATATGATGAGGTGTATACAGTTCGGTAAAGGATTCCCTCCGATCCAACCACCTGCAGATTTGCGCTCCTAAAATATCTGGACAAGCGCCGATAATCACACATCTCAGGATCAGTATAATTATTACTACTAGCTGTACACACGCTGAACATCTGTACTATAGATTTCTTTAATGTTCCGTATATATTAGTAACTTGCTACACAATGTCTAGAGTGTGAGTCCCCACTCGACTTTTTCAAGCATTAATATTCCGTAGTAGTATTTAGTTCTGTTCGCCTCACAATCATTATTAGAATGAAGGTATTACTATTGCACTCCTAATATCCTCAGGCATATACTAGTTAATTATTATATGACGCTTTAATGAAGCACAAACAGTATATACGTATTTAAACCAAATTAACATTAGATAAAATAATCTATAATATGTAGGGCAAAGTAGTAGCAACGTAATTAAACTAAATTAACTTTAGATCAAATAATCAATAATAATATATAAGACAAAGTAGTAACAACGTATTAAAACTAAATTCACTTTAGATCAAATTATCTATAATATGTAATGCAAAGTAGTAGTAATTACTGCAAAAATCGTTATTGCAGAATCTAGCTCATTAAATGATCATAATTAAATGACTAACTATTTTAAAGTCATTATCCTTTTCACTGTTAATTAAACTCCTGAGGAAAATAATCAATAACTATTTGAGATATAACTACAGACGTAAAATGAATCTCTAGTTCCATGGATATCTTTTATGAAGTGTTTAAATCATGAAGTAAAAAGCCTTCTTTACCTTCATGTTTTAAACTATGTAATTAAGTCTAAATTAGTAGCAGCCATTCGGCAAACGTTTTTTAGGTCCGGTTTTAGTGCGACGTACTTAAACGTTTTATATATGTAGATATGACACCCTGGTAAAACGCAATTACTTTTGATCCCCTGCCAAAACGCAAATTTTATACGAACCCCCCAACAAAATGAGCCTGTTCCACAAACAATGAAACTCGCATATTTTTTTTTTTAATTTAAGAATATCAAATTATTAATTCCCACAAAGCGACAGGGATTGTCAAAATGCCAATATAAATAATATTTTATATTCAGAGATTTTTAATAATCGCTAACTTGGGGATTGTCGGGAATCTGAATTGGAAACAAGGTTTACGTATAATGTTACGTATTTTTTACGTACAATGTTGAAAAATGCTGTCTCAGATCACCTCCTAACAAATCAAATTGTTCCTCCTGGCAATCTATCATCTTAGATAAACGACTTTATGCACCTAGAAGACATCAAAAACATAATTTAAACAAAATGTAAATTATGTTTCCTTATCATAATGAAACGCGATTTTATATTCTAACTTCAAAGGAGGAAAAAAAAGGAATATTTCTTAAAGTTATGAAGATAAATGATCCGCATAGCTTGTTATCATAGACTTGCCAATTAAATTATTTTTTGAAATATAAAGGACCAGACAAGCAAATATATGCTAATAGGGTTTAAGTGACAAAGTCAATATTTTCTTTGCGTATTAAAAACAGTAATTACGCTTCAGGAGGATTTGTTTACATCATTATATATATATATATGAAAGCGATGCAAATATTTTTCTTTCATTTTCAACTCATATTGATGAAGTATTTAAAATATACAATGCGTTATATGATGTGAATACTTAAAATTAGGTACAACAGAGGAAGGTGAGGGATAAATAATATAGAACAGCAGAATAGTGCAGAAGATTGAAATATATTTTTGCAAATTTTAGGAATTGAATGCATAGAAAATTTAAAAAATAGTCAAAGGTAATAAGAGCAAAATATATTATACTAAAATTTAGAAATTGAATGTAGGGAAAATTAAAAATTAGTTATACGTGATAACACAAAACTGTGACTAAAAGAAAATACTTAAGATTACACACATCACAGGAAAGGGTTAGTACTTGGGTGGGTGACCACCTGGGAACACCGCGTGCTGTTGGCACATTTCGTGTGCGGTAGTCCGGTGGTTTGCGCGCTGGATTTGCACGCTGCCACAACTGCCGCCGTGTTCATGCGGAGTACGATCACGTTAAACATGTGGGTCCGTAAGTCCTTCCGAGTGGTTGGTGGTAGGGGAAGGAGGGTACGGTCCCTGCGGATGCCTCCTCCACTGGGTTCCGGACTAAATTGGGTGGCACTTCCCGGCCGTCCAAACAGTTACCTTACACCTTTCTGGTAGGTCGGGCGGTTTGGGTCTCAACAACAACATCACAGGAAAGTGAGAAATAAATAACAGAGAGCAACAGAACAGTAGAGAAAATTAAAATATATTCAAGAAAATTTTGGGAATAAAATGTACAGAAAATTAAATAATAGTTAAAAGTGATAACAGTTAAATATATTATAGTAAATTTTAGAAATTGAATGTAAAGAAAATTAAAAAATTTAAAAATTAGTGATACGGGATAGCAGAAAACTGTGACTAGTAAAAATAAATGTTATACTGTTAAAACCATTTTTGCCTTATCATGTGATTGTATAGAGAAAATATTGTTTTCAAATTCGATACCTTGATGAGAAAGTGCATTAAACGGCATTTGAAACCGTTGAACATACTTCGAACACTTTGCGAAAGAAAGTGTGTGTTTGCACATACGATAACTTAAGAGCGATTGCGTACCTACCTTATCAAACATTATGTGTAGATTCAATATGTAAATAATTAGAACTAGATAGACATTTTACGAATTTTCATGATTAGAACTCTAATTTTAAGATTTTCATAGCATTATTTTCTGCGAAAGCAACGAAAATTCCAGTATCAAGGATGGCATTAAGTAGTATATGGGGAAAATTTATAATTTGAAGTACGCTATGAATGCTAATTGTATCGAATGGTCGAAACAGTTAAAAATATTACGGGGAAGGGGCAAATATGCAGATTCAGAACTTTCGTTAAAAAGAAAAAAAAATAACTATAAAAATCGAGTTAATTTAACTTGCTGAGGAAAGAACTTATTGAGGAAAGAAAAGTTATTAGAACCGAAATAAATAGATATGTACAATAAACTAACTGCATCAGTTTGTTGTTTTGATTGTCTTCATTCTAGCGTCTTCTGCTGTATTTGAGAAGCATGATAGGATGTATCATCTTGTATATCTATGCATATCTTTTGAGGATGTATATGTTTGATGCTTCAAGCTTGATCAAAAGTAGCAGCGATCTTGGTTCTCTCTGTTCTTGAGTCTGGTGTTGTCTGCGTAAAGCTTGATTTTATGCAGCAGCATTTAGTTTTGCCTGTCTTAGTTCGTGTGTTTTAGATGCTCTTGATACCACATTTTGGGGCACGGAACATTTTAGGAAGCATAATGATTAGAACTAGCAAAAAAACCCTTTGAATGAGCTCGCGAATATGAAGAATGCAAGCTGAGAAAGATTCCAAATTAAAACTTAATTTAACAAATAATTATGAAATCAGAAGTATAAATAATTAATTTCAATATTCGAGAATCTTAATACAAAATATCGCATACGATTTTAGAATTTGAATATTAAATTAAGCAAAGTAGAATACAGGAAAACAATAAATCAAAGTAGCATATTTAAATCTTAAAGACGTCTATATCATAAAAGGCAATTTCTGTGTGTCTGTCTGTGTGTGCGTGTGTCTTATATACTATAGGTTCAGCGATCGCGCGTCACAGAGCTATGAAATTTGGCAATCGGAGACCCGGGGGGGGGGGAGGTGACACGTGAAAAACCGATTTTTAAAATTTGAATTATTTTTTTTTGTTATTTAATGTTTTATGCGATTTCGACCGTTTTTTTTCATTTTTCCATTTTTTTCTCCACTATCCAGACGTCGTAGAAGAAAACAAATCACGCGACCGGAAAGAGCAGACAATTGCGAGTAAAAATATATCAATTTCAAATCTCAGGGACAAATTCTAATAATTTTTAAATATTTTAAAACAAAAGGCACTTTCGTCTCAAATGAACGAACTTTCGTTTTTAAATCTTTGCGTCGGGAAAAGTACCGACAATTTCGACAAATAGTTTACATTTTTAAAAAGCTCAAAGATCAGACTTTCTTACAAGCCCAATCTGGTCAAGAAATAATAAAAAGTAGATCCGGATTTTAAGGAAGTAATTATTTTCAATTTTTCGGTAAAAGCGCGAAAGAAGTTTTTCACCCACATACGCGCGCAGATGCATGGTGTTCCTATGGAGAAAAAAAAATAATAAGAAAGTTATGGAGATTGTCGCGGTGCATTTATGCATCGGGTTAGAAAATTACGTTATATTTTAAATGCTGGAATTAAGAGTTTAGCATATGGTTTATTATAAAATTTAAATGATTGAATTATGGTTTTAACGTCATTAAACGAAAACAAACTTTGTTAACTCCACGGGGTTATTGGCGCAAGCCAGTTTGCCACGGTCAGAATTTTCAAGGGCAGCGAACAGGCTGGTCGCAGAAGGCGGCTAGTATATAATATACGAGAGCATGTTTGAATCATAATGCATGCAAGCGCACACACTTTGATTAGCTGTTTGAAAGTTGTTTATTTGTACGAAACGTAGTAAGCATGTGGTGTTTAAAATGGGCTCTTCATCCTGTTACAATTCGTTTTTAATATTTAAGTTGTAATTCTGCACATCTGCATCCAATTTAACGTACGTGTGCAAAATTCCATCTTCCTAACTATTATAGTTTTTGAGTAAAAACATCACAAAATGCAGGCAAATGTTGGTTTCATTTCATTAGGAATGGAGAATAAGCTTGGCGTCGCTCGTTTATAATGAAGTACTATTTTCCTCTGATATATGCCAAAATAAAGGCAAACTTTAAATGAACAATCACAAAATTCTCGAGTCACCATTTGGCTAAACTCATCTCACCGGTGAGCAGCTTTCATATGCTAAAAGCAAGTTTCCGGAAATGTGGAGCACAAATATATATGAGAGAAATCAATATATTTTGATGTGTCACGCTTGAAGACAAATTTTTGCGGCGAATTTGGCACGATATCTCCAACGTCCCCACTTTGCATGAAAATTATTTCTAAACAATGCAATAATGCCTTTTGAATAAGCAATGCCTTTTCATCTGCAAGAGTTGCAAAAAAGGGTATTCTAAATGTGCATGCAGAATAAAAATAATGTTCTAGAAAATTTTAACCCTTACCAATAGCTTCTTTGTGCCAAGTTACCCAACAAGAACTCTCATAAGGCCTCGAGACATTGCTCCTTTCGATCTATCTTGATGACCATCAAACAAACATAATGTTAGTTCAGGAAAGATCGATAGTAGTCACAAGATTTTATTTCCAGAATTCCTTTCCTTAGTGTTATTTACCTTATAACTCTAGTACTTTTTTATGTATCTAAATATAAATCTTTATCTTACACTCTCGATCTAGTCACATTTTCATTTCCGATACCATTTCGTTTAAATTTCGCATGAGAAAAACATTCTTCATAATATTTTTTCTTTTTAACACTTTACACAACAAAGTTGAAAAGTGTTTATGACTTTGTTCATTCTGTCTGTCTGTCTGTCTGTCCGTTAGCACGATAACTTCCGTAAAAATGACTTAATCAAAATGAAATTTTAGTATGTTGTTCAGACGGTCTGTAGGACCTACAGGAATATAAATGAATAATATCACCCAATTAGTTTTGGATTGAACCCGGGTTGAAAAAATGAAATACATTGAGCCCTATGGGATCTAATTTTTCAAACATTTTTTAAGAGGATTTAAAATTCACAAATTGTTTCGAAATTTTTAGGTAATATTCAAATTGTTCCGTAAAATATATAAAAAAATTCAGCGAAATATATTTAGTAGTTTTTTAAATAAAAATTAAAATAATAATAACACCTCTTATATGAAGCGATCACGTGACCATGATATGAAACGATCACTTGACCCACTTCAAAATGATATATGGCATCCATCTTGTATCAAAATCGTGATTTTTAAAGTTCTTTTTAATTCATATTGAGTGTTGTATCCGTCTTAAAACAACTTTATTTTTGCCTAAATTCTATGCACCTACATACTGAAACAACGCAATGACAATATATTTGAGTTTAAATGCTCATCCAAATTTGATTATTTCTGCAACGAAGCCTATTTTTCACTTATGTAAAATGTAAACATCAAAATATGTACAATGAGTTGTATTACAATTGCTGTATTTCTTTAATACAAAATCATTTAGTTCATGGAGTCTGCATAGATGATATGAATGAAATAATCACTGATTTTAAAAAGAGAAGGACGCTTTTTTTCGATGAAGTTTTACGCATAGAGTTTAATTACTTGCAGCTCCATGGTCTTAATTTTTAAATAAAATAAAATATTGTAGTATTGTGATGAATGACATGAATGGGAAATTATTTATGAATGAAATGTTGCTTTTATAGAGAGAGCCAGGCGTGTTATTTTTTCTATGACGTCATTTGAATGAATTTCAGTTGTTTTCGATGAAGTTTTCAAATATAATAAATTATAGTAGTATTATGATAATTCTAAAATTATTACCGAGGAATGTATCACATTTTAGAGAAGTTTAAACCATGCAATTTATATTTCAATGCCGTCATTTGAATGTAGTTCATTTTTCCCTTTGGATGAAGGTTTAAGTTTTCAAATATAATAAATTAATGTAGTATTGTGATAAGTTTTAAAATATTATCGAGGAATGTATTGCATTTTAGACATGTTTAAATAAAATAGCATTGAAGTTGGAAAGTGTTTCATAATCAATGCTTTAAGCATGATTGATATTTCTTGTGTATATATGCCTATATTCTTCATAATAGTTTTATAACCCTCTTTCTTGACTTTTGAAATTCTTATAATTCAACGCTTGGTATATTTTCCACTATAATTCTGTTTTATAATTCCCCTATAATTTTTATTTAACTCTCCTAAGAATTATTTTTCTTATAAATCTTAACATTTACCCTCAGAACTCTTCCATAATTATTTGAATACTTTCCTGTATCACTCTTCTTTATATAATTTTCTGTATCTTCACTTTTATATTATTTTGTATTCTTCACTTTTATATTATTTTTCTTATAAATCTACATATCATTCCTTATAACTCTTCTGGGTCACCATGCCTTAGTTTCCGGATAATTATACATTTCATTATTTTCAACATAACTCTGTTTTATATGTTTCTGAATAATTCTATTTGACATTACATATCTTACAAATCTAAAAATTGTTCCTTATCACTCTTTTGCAACTCTTTACATACTTTTCCTGTACTTGTATAACCTATTTTATATTATTTTCAGTATAACTCATTTTGGTATACTTTTCCTTATAAATCTAACTGTTATCTCTTATAACTTTCTAGTGATTTCTCGCTATACTTTTCGTATAACTCTAATTTATATAATTTTACGTATGACTCTTCTAGATATTATTTTCTTTATAAATATAAATATTATTTTTTACTATTCTAAATATTATTTCTTATAAATCTAAATATCATTTCTTATAATTCTATGTATTATTTCTTATATAAATCTATATATTACTCCTTATAAATCTGTCGTGACTTTTGGTATACTTTTCCTTATAGATCTAACTGTTATTTCTTATAACTCTCTGACTCTTTGTATACTTTCGTATAATTCTAAAATTTATAATTTTACGTATATCTCCCCTTGATATTATTTCCTTTATAAATCTAAATATTATCTCTTATGAATCTAAATATTACTTCTTATACATCTAAATATTATTTCTTATAATTTTAAATATCATTTTCCTTATAAATATAAATATTATTCCTTATAATTCTTTCGTGACTTTTGGTATACTTTCCCTATAACTAATATGTATATAATTTTCAGCAAATATATGAAATTATTTTCCTTGTAGTAATTTAAAATATAAATAAGTTCTATTTTCCTGTTTTGTACGAAAATATAATTACCACTTGGATACCATACAAGTATAGCCACCAAATTTAAGGAAATTCAGTTGGATAGTTTCAGACAAATAGACTCAATAGTTTATTCATGTTCTAGATATTTTAATGCATATCCTGTAAATCCATAAAAAATTTAAAATGTAATTTTCGATCTTATGTTTATACTAGCAGCATACCCGTTCTTCGTACGGAGTATATAATATAAGAAACTTAAAATTCACAATCATGTGCAAATTTCTATAGTATACTAAATAACATTTTTAATCAAAATATTCTGTTAAGATAGTTAATTGAATGCTCCTAAAAAGAAGTTTAAGAATATCTGTTCTTGCTATACAAAATTATTTTTACGGGGCAGATCTGAAGAATAAAATATCCTGTCCCCTTTTGTAAGCAAATTTTCAAAAAATATGGAATTGAATCAATATATGCAAAATTAAAGCGTTAAAATTATATGGGACCCGTACTACTTATATACGCGAATATTAGAAGATATAACCTGTATTAGTAGATTACATGTATAAATTGAAAATTTCAATAAACCCGTAATCTTTAAACCTGAGGGCAGTAATTGATTCCAATATATGCCAAAATGAAAGAGCTAAAATTATATGGGAAGATATACCCGTACTACTGATAATGTCGTAGATTAGAAGATATATCCGAGTGTTAGTAGAAGATTACTCGTATTACAATATGAGTCTCAAAACTCTTTGCCAAAATAATCCAGATGACGTTTCAAATTGAAAATATCAATAATCCCCGTAATCTTCATACCTGAAGGTCGTACTTGATTACAATATATGCCAATATATTCCAAAATATATGCCAATGTACCTGTACTACTTATATTCTCGCAGATTAGAAGATATAACCGTGCATTCGTAGAAGATTTCTCGTACAAAGTACAATATATGAGCTTCAATAATTTTTACCGCAATAAAACAATGAAATAATAACTTGAAAATATCAATAATCTCTGAATCAATAATTCCCGAACATATCAATAATAATAATGTTTAAACTTGAAGAACGTAACTGATATTATCCAGTCAAAGATGCAATGTCAATGAAATTTATTTTTTATACATATCTTCATTATTCAAATCGGAAAAGATTTAATAAAAATTGTCTGCCTCATAAACACATTGGATTTAAATCCGTTGTTAAGCGACAAGATATCATTTGCTTCAAATTAATTGTGTAAAAATATCGTCTGAATAATGCTATCTCTATGGAAAGTTTGGCGAAATTTTCGTCAATTTAGCGACATTTTAAAAAATCGCCAAATTTATCGCAAAATGGGACTGTAGGACTGACAGCCCCATTTTACGACAAATTGACGAAACATCATCACAATACTATCTCTTAACAAAACACAATTAATTTCATTGATTAAGCGATATTTTATCAATTTTATTATATTTTTATGTATTTACAAACATTTTTATCAATTTGGTGACATTTTAAAAATTCGCTAAATGTGTTACTAAGTAGGATGGATGGGCTGGCCGATAAACGCTACCTAAACATCGTTTCAGTACTGTCTTTTAAAAAAACAAATTAAATTTAATTGATTTTAGTCGTTTTTATCAATTTGTCGACATTTCCGTCAATTTGGCAACGTTTAAAGAAAGTTGCTAAGTTAGCGATATTCCGCGAAATTCGTAACTCTGAATTTGCAGATCTGAAGAATAAAATATCCTGATCCCGTTTGTATATACTAAATGAAAACACTAAATTTGTATTAGAAGATGTACCCGTTCTACTTTTTTTCTGTTTCAACAATCGGCTAAATAAATTTATTGGGTAAACACAATGAGTTTATTAGCTAAACACAATATATAAGCTTGAAAACTCTTTGCCAAAATAAATGAAAGTGATGTACGCAGTCCGCAATTAATACAATTAAAAGAAAAATCAAACCGTTCATTTATAAAATATATTTTTACATTCATTTACTTATTATTCAAATAGAAAAAAAAATAATAAATATTAACAAACACATTTAATTTAATTGCGTTGCTAAGCAACATGATATAAGATAGAATCTTCCTCATAAAATGCGAAATTAAATAACAATTTTAATTTCTTTACTTTTCATTGTTGAGTAAATGCTTGTGAAAAATAAACCATGGAGATAGATTTTCCATTTAAATTCATGTTTCATACAATTCATGCTTTCAGTTAGTGACTAATTAGCGCAAAAATCCTCCATCAAACTCAGAAATGAAGTTTTAATTCACTTTGATGTTTTAAACAAACGATTTTCATCCTTTCCGTTTGGATAAACCACGGAGTCAGAGAGTAGAACTCCTAGGAAAAAGTACCGTTTCTCATTAATATCTCAACAACCTCTGTTCTTAGCAACCCGAAACTTAGGTAACATTTATGGGGGGATATTTCAAGGCTACCCACAAAATTTCATTAAATTCGGTTCAGTCGTTCTCTCGTGATGATGAGACAAACGAAAGTTTCGTTTTCACTAATATCTCGTGAACCATGGACTGAATTTTAAGTGAGGCTATTTCCAGGCTACCCTTGAAATTTCATCAAATTCGTTTCAGCCGTTCTTCCATGATGACGGGACAAACAGACATACAGACAGACAAACAGACAGATTTTCAATTTTATTTATATAAATTAAAAAATGTTCTCTTAGCTATCGGGTAGGAATTAGAAAGTTTTGTTTTAAATAGTTTAACGAAAAACTTTTTTCGTAATACTTGCAGCAATCGGTTTTATTTGGGTTGGATAATATTGCCGCTGTACTCTTTTATTTTACTCCTTTTATTTTGTGTATAATTTGGCTCAGAGGGCTAATGCTCACTTGCTTCACATGAAAAGTTTCGGGATTACTTCGATTCTCTAGTTCTTTTTATGCACATTATAACTACATTAATTCGAACTTAATGTTTAATACAGATTCCAAACTGTTATGGGGCATACATGCATGCACAAAAATTTCCTCCAGTACCCGGAAATGAAACCCGGCTCCTACGTATCTGATGGCCAGAGGGTGAACGTTTGACCACAAGTGGGTCTTGCAGCTCTACGAAAGTTTCCTATAAGAATAATGCATGTATTTTTCTGCATTCTAAATCTTCTTGTTCTGAAAATCATATTATCTAAAAAAGAAAATACAGACCTTGGACTTTTCTTTGTGGGTAGGAAAATCTCAGCGAAATGTTTCACAGTGCATGGTAGGAGGCCAACGACCGTCCCGTGCTGAAAACACCGGTTCTCGTTAGATCACCGAAGTCAGGCAGCATCGGGCGCGGTTAGTACTTGGGTGGGTGACCACCTGGGAACACCGCGTGTTGTTGGCTCTTTTCGGGCGCGGCACCCCAGTGGTTAGCGCGCGATTCTCGCCGCTGCCAGAACTGCCGCCGTGTTCATGCGGAGTACGATCACGTTAAACATGTGGGTCCGTAAGTCCTTCCGAGAGGTTGGTGGTAGGGGAAGGAGGGTACGGTCCCTGTGGATGCCTCCCCCACTGGGTTCCGGTCTAAATTGGGTGGCACTTCCCGGCCGTCCAAACAGTTACCTTACACCTTTCTGGTAGGTCGGACGGTCTGGGTCTCAACAACAACAACAACAGTGCATGGTAGGGTAAATACTATGGACTTTTTATGTAATAATTGTCTAAAGTGGTTGTGGCTTTCTAGACACACTGGAAGCTCTCATGTGACCAAGGAAACTGAATACTTGCACACTTATAGTACTGACTACGAGACAGAACCAAACTGAGACGGACTTTTGATTCCTTACACCGGGAGCCAAGAAAATGGGGCGTTTTCGAAAAGTCTTTCCACACCCTTCAGAAGCCCCCTATGGCTTAGAAGGCTGAATACTTTACACATCCACGAGACTAAGAATTCTTCCCAGGAGGCAAATAAAAGGGAAAATGAGGTCGAAGCCTTTCCAGACTCCCCCCCCCCCATCAGGTGTCCCAAAAAACAGTCTCGTCCATGGAAGTCTAACTGTGTCAATTTTTGATTAAAAGTAATATTTTTAACACTAAGCGCCATGCATTCCTAGTACCATGCAATATTGGACCAATATTATATGTCTTGGTGTTTCATTCGGAATATTACCAGTACAATGCCAATACTGGTCTAATAGTGGAGATACATTAGCCATCAATATTGGATAAAAATTAGAATTACAATATAGCACCAATATTGGCATTACATTAGGAATATTTCTAATTAAAAGCCAATATTGAAGATATGCTTGTTGGCTGCCTATATTGACTAAATATCGAAATTACAATGTTGTTCCAATACCGGTGTTACATTTCAAATATCTACATTGAATCCCTAATATTGTCCCCATATTGGTATGCCAATATTGGCAAGCAATATTTCCCCAATATTGCTAGACAATATTTTGCCCATATTGATGTTACATTGGAAATTTCAACGACCGATGTAATTTTTATTTTAAACCAGTGTCCATTGATTGTATTGCCATTTTTCTGATGTTGATAATTTTTTCAATTTTACGGTAATAAAATAGTAAAATACATCAGTTAAGCTGTCGATAATTAATAAATCAATTGATGTATTTAAAATAAAACTTATTGAAAAGAAGTTGCAAATTCAGTTTATAGTGTTAGTTTCCCTGCCGTTTGCAGGCTTAAATACAATTTTATTTCTTAAATGTCTATATGTTTTCTAGAAATACGTAGTAATAGAAAATATCAAGTTGATTTATTGCAAGCTTAAAAAATGACATGAAATGTTTTCTTATACTTGATCTTTCACGCTCAGAAGGTACTTACAAGTGAAGAATCATTCTACGATAAATTCTCATCCATTGAGTTGTTTATAACTAGTTCTAAAGATCTTTTCACGTTTATTTAGCGCAGCCAATTGGTTGAGATACCTCCGGTCTCGTTTCTTTAAAGAAGAATGAAAAACATTTCTTAAAAATTTATTTTGGGCACCAAATATATACACGAAATATATATGTAATAGAAACTAGAGTGCTTGTATAGAGAGTGGCAACGATGAAGATACTGCGCTGTACTGCGCAATCGCAGCCAACAGAATAAGGTAACCTAAGCCGCATCCTGGTTGCCAGGAACTGGCGAAAACCGCCAAGTTGGCTACTCCATGCCGATTCTTATATTTTTACTAACTTGCCTTATGGGACAATCCAAGGAAAACGTAAAAGTTTCTCATAGTAAATAATACTTTGCCATATGAAGTAAATTTAAATTAGTAAGTCAAACATAAATTATAGCAATGGTACTTATTGTGAGACCAGAAATTGTTCTCACATGAGACACTTTTATTTGAGTATTTATGGTGGCCAGAACGGCAAAGAAAGCGGTAGTCTGGATGGCGCCGGGGTTTATGACAACGTGAACTTTAAGGTCAAAAATACTATAAATTTAGGGGTGCCAGACCAGAGGGGCTGAGCGGGGCCTTGCTTAATGTGAAATGATGCCATTGGGTTGGGAAGAACCAATGAGCGCCAAGGGGAAGAAGGGCGGAGCTACCTCCCCCCCCCCCCCCCGCCGAGAGAACCACAGCAGACGAAAGAAAAGGAGTTCAGTTGTGGACGAAATCAGAGATGCAGACAACGAGAAGCAGGGATGGAGATCAGCCATGACGAGAAGATGATCCAATTTTGACTAGAGCACGAGTAGAGAGAAATGAAAAACCTAACAGATTTGTAGAGTGTCCCGTAAAGGTTCCAAACAATGGGAAGATATCTATGTGCGAGTGCATTAAAAGTACGAGTAAGAGCCACACACCACAGAGTTATGGCCGTACGCCAGCTCTATGACTGGTGCAAGTCTGTGAGAGATGATAAGTCCAAGACTAAACTGGAAGGTATGTGCTCAGATTATCACAGGTTCTAGACACTATCGTAAATCTAATAATTCTGGTCGCATATGTCCCCTCGCTAAAAATAATTAATGAAAATTGATGTTATTGATAAATTAATGTTGTTAATAAATGGTATTGTTTAAGTTTAAATGGTGTGATCAATTTAGCATTATATTAATTAATAATTCTTTGCAGGACTTACACAAAAGGTAAAAATAATTGGAGGGTTTATTGCGGCACAACAAAGAGCAATGCACGTTAAATGTTAATTCCACTATATATGAATTTACGGTAATATTAAAATAAATAAATACTAAATTAATGTTAATTTAAAGTTAACTTTAACATTATTCTATTTCGGTTGCCACACTTATAACTCAATATTTAACATAAAACTTTTCTGCTTTATTAATGGTCTTATCCGAAAAAGTAAGATTTTAGAAGACAAACTTTATTGAATTTGCCTGGATATTTTTCTTGAAATAAAATTAAACTGATTATCTTTAGAATTATGCAAGTAGTATTTTTACGTGCATCGTTATTAGTTGGATACACGTAGACTAGTATCTAAGTGTTTAGAAATAACACACAAAATATTTTTCAGTGGAAATAATTCGCTTCAGAGCTTTACAAAATATTCGCCATCAGCATCAATATATTTTTGCATTCGAATAAACCCGTCTTCAAAACAGTTGTTCCATTCAGAAGTTAGTACTGCAGAATCATGTGATTTATAAGCTTCAGCTTCTTCTTCTGGACTGTTAAATCTGGGCTGTTAAGTCAATTGGAGGAAAACTCGGTTATAGTTTGCGGCGGCGCATGACTGATTTCGACCAATCAGAATTAGTTACCTCGAATGACGGCACTCTATCTTATATAGGCACTCTAACAGAAACTAATCCTGGTACATATATATATATATATATACATATACACACACACACACACATACATATATATATATATATATACATATATACATACACATACACACACACACACACACACACACACACATATATATATATATATATATATATATATATATATATATATATATATATATATATATATATATATATATATATATATATATTATAAAATACAATCTTAAAAAGTTAAAAATTCAAGAGATCATGTCTAGAACTAATCGAATCGGAATTATGGGAGGCGAGGGAAGTGGACTCTCTAGAGATTACTATTTATTATGATCTTTGTAATAAACTGTGTTACAAGTTATATGACAAAAGACATGAATATGATTGCAAAATTAATTTTTTCACCAATTGGAACACTAATCTGAGTTTAAGTGTACAACGTAATTTGAACGTAAATTACTTGAAGAGATACCAACAATTAAATTCTTCTATATCACAGTTTAATAAATGCTTACTGCAATTATTCATTGGAACTACAGAACATTCATATCCCTTACGATTTATCAAACACTATTATGATAATTTTTTTACAAAATACAGTAATGAAACTTATGTTAACTTTATAGATTTGCTGGAATATAACTCCACTCTTATCTGAGATACTCTGTATCTTTTTTACTGAAAGCACACGTTATTCACTGTATCGTGTCTCATAATGACTTTCTCTCCGGTGATTTTTTGACTTTGTAGCATTTTTTTTTCCTGTTTCTCATTTGGTTGGTTTATAAATTTTTCATTTTTTACTGTTCCTTGTTTGGTGTTGTCTGGGATTCGGTCTTTTTATCGCCACAGACACGTTCGATTGTTGTTTCGGGCGAGCAGTGTTTCTGGGAGTGTTTTCTAGAAGTCAAAGCCAGCTTCTAACCAGGAAAAGGGGTCACAATCCCCCTTCACCTATCTGAAACCCCGTAAACGCAATCAATCTAACCTTTTTATTTCATTATTTGTATATATATATATAGGGAATCCCAAAACGTATTTCCGAACTTTGAAAATAAATATCTCGGAAACGGTTACAGATAACAGGGTATATGACAGATAACAGGGGTAAAATGTATGTTTATTCGATAGCCAGTAAAATTTACATACGTTGGTTTTCAAACCATAGGTCAACTTACCGCCAATAGATGCCGCTGCAGGCGGCGTTTAAATTTTTTTTAAATAATGGTGTGTTCTACAGTTCATTTAGTCTTTTTTGCGTTCCGCTGGGGAAACGTGAAAGAATATTTTGTGCAGTAAACGAGGTGGACAGAAACAGTGGAAGAGCCATGTATTTGTCGGAGCAAAAGATTTTCATTGTGCTCGAATACCATCGGTTGAATAGCAGCCCGACGGTACCAAGGTATAGCTTTTAACGTAAATTTCAAGTATTGAAAAGTCCGGATCGGGAAAAAATTCCATATTTGTTCACAAAATTTGAAAGGAAAGGTAGCGGTGAAGCTGATTTGACTATATAAACCTATCAGCGATTGACTATATATATCAGTATTAACATCGCAAAATAGCTTGTCTTTGTTCGTGGTTGTGTGATAGTATGATCTATCATTGCCCTCTCTAACCCTGATCACTTGTTGGAGGGAATGAACCGTTGGTGCTAAGTCAGTATCAGTTTCTGAAGGGGTGTTACCCTATATTAAGCATCACTTGGCCCCTCTATGTATCTGTGGGGGCAGCATTGCGCCATTCACTGCCACGAAAGACATTCCCGGTTATTCCCTATGCTGCGGAGAATTCTTTAGAGCTGATGGCATAGCGCGGGATTAGAAATCCAAGGTTCCTAGTTCGATCCTATCTCCCACCGTCGGAGATCTATAGCCATCGCCCCCTCCCCCCCTCAATGGTGACCCGGACGTGATCACGTCCGGGTCACCATTGTAAGAATTAACGTTGATAGTCTTGAGCCCACTCGAACACGGGACCGACAGTTTACAAGACTTATATTATAAGGTGAGACCAAAAGCTAGCTTCTGATCCGAACTGCCAATTCGGGTACTGATTTCTAGCATCTTCGATCGATGTTTTTGGCAGGAGCAAAGATGGCTGCTGCCACATATCTTTATGAATGTTTATCCTCTCTATGCATCATTCTGCGGTAGCAATCTATATAAATAAAATTGAAAATATGTCTGTATTTATGTTTATCTCGTCATCAAGGGAGAACAGCTGTAACGATTTTTAAGAAATTATGTGGGTAGCCGTGAAATAACCCGACATAAAATTTAGTCCATCGAGTTTCTAGGCTCAGGGGTTATCAAGATATTAATAAAAAACGAACCTCTCACAAAGATAGCATATGTAGATTATAATTTTCTCGCAAATTTATTTGAAGAAAAATCTTCATGTTACTTAGCAACGGGATTAAATCCAGTATGTGTTTAAACAGCAGACGAATTTTATTAAATATTTCCCATTTAAATATTGATGTGTACAAAAACAAATGATATTGGAATTGCATTTTTGATTGGATTATATCAATTAGGTCCCTCATATTTAGAAATTAAGGGAATTATTGTTTTTTTTTCAATTTCTTACGTCCTGTCTTTTATTTTGGCACATAATTCGAGTAAAATGATACGGGTATGTCTTCTAACACCAGTTTAGCGCTTTCATTTTACCACATATTGATCCAATTTCATATTTTTTTTGTAAATTTGTTTACAAACGGGAACAGGATGTTTTATACTTCAGATCTTCTTGTGAATATAATTTTGTATTGCGAGAACATATGTTCTTATCATTATTTTTAAGAGAATTAAATTAAATATGTTAATAGGTTGTTTTGAATAACAATGTCATGTAGAATACTGTGGATGCATGCGATTTTTGAGAGGCATTTCTCAAAAAAAGGCTGGTTCTTTTTATCCCAAACTGTATCAAAATTTAATCAGCATCAGGGTCACACGCATGTGACTTATCAACCAAATTTTATGGAATTCGGTCGATTAGTTTTTCAGTTAGAATAGATACATACATTGCATAGACAAACAAACACACAGATGTCACGCTAAAAATGGATTTTTCGTGTTCTAGAGGTCTCAAAAGGTGTAGATCAGTCGAAAACTCGAGTTGCGATTTTCGACATGATTCCAATATTTTCTCTATACATTACCGTTACCATGTATTACAAGGACAGTATCAAACTGAAAATCCTGACATGTTCATTTAGAAAGCAAACATTATTTAGAAATATGTACAAGATTTAATTGTTACTAGTTGTGTTGAGACCCAGACCGTCCGACCTACCAGAAAGGTGTAAGGTAACAGTTCGGACGGTCGGGAAGTGCCACCCAATTTAGACCGGAGCCCAGTGTGGGAGGCATCCATAGAGTCCGTACCCTCCTTCCCCTACCACCAACATCTCGGAAGGACTTACGGACCCACATGTTTAACGTGATCGTACTCCGCATGAACACGGCGGCAGTTTTGGCAGCCGCTGGAATCGAACCCGGGCCCACCGAGTGCAACTCCAGCGCGCTAACCACTGGGCTACCGCGCCCTGTTACTAGTTGTGTGTACTAATTCCCCGTGGTGAAGGGGCGCCTAAGCACCACGTTCATAAGACCCTCCAGGGTGTCTCATGGAGAAGGGGAGGAGATTTGCAGCTTCACTTTTATAGAAGCCCTCCGAAGGGTGGAAGTCTGACTTGGCTTCGACATGACAACATTCATGCCCGCTGTCGGGATTCGAACCCGCAACCCGACAATCCAGCTATAAGTCGGAAACGCATGCCCCTGACTGCTCGACCACCAGATCGGCGTTAGTAGTTGTGAAATGTATCCATTGTTTATGTAGACACGCCCAAGTGTGTCCACATCTTTTTCCCTTCTGAAATTTTTTGGAGGCATTGAAATAGCTTTTATTTGCAGTAAATATGAAAAAAAAGAGGCGAGTTAATATCTAAAAATATAGTTTTAATCCAAATCAATATTTACGCAGATTCTAAAATGATCAAAAATAAATGCGGAAATTGCCATTTCAAATCTAGGTTTTATTTTATTTCATGTATAGCCTGACAGTTGATTGGGAAATTTTTTCGATGACAGTTATTAGAACAGCTAATTCTAATGCTTTGCTATTTTTAAAATGAATTACATTAAGTTATCTCCCCACAGAGAAAGAGATTCTGAAAAATTAAAAAAAAATATTATTATTTTTTTTTTTATTTTTGCTAGTAAGCCATGAATACCGATAATATTTTAAAATTATATTTTATATATAAAACGATTTTGCTTACATAACTGTTATGCATATATAAGCATTCTTATTCAGAAAGCTGCTCTAAATAAGGTAGCAGCCAATGAGAAAAGGTAACGTCAACAATCCGAAACATCCCCTCCAAACTAGCTGGTTAAGGAAACGTATTGAACGGCATAAAATTGTGTAGAGCAGTGGTTTTGAACCCTTTCGAAGTAACTGGAAAACATTGCAAAACAACAAAATCATTAAGATGATAAAACTTAACAATAAAAACGCGAATGAATATACATTTTAAGAAAAATTACAGATTACATAACAATAAGAAAATAAAGCATAACAAAAAATATTATATTTGTAAAAACTGTAACTAAAATAACTCTCGAAACTTCTTAAAATCAATTATTAATGCGGTACTTGAGCTTGAAGACGTTTTACAAATTTCAGAGATATCAGGTTTTATATGCGATATAGCTACCCTCATTTCTTCGGCTGTATTAGTAAGTCTTTCGCGTGTATTTATTTTTATATTGGTTACTGATGATGAAGCGAGTGTAGCGTGTACTTGCACGCACGTCCAGTCAAGATGCTAAAATTTCGCAATAAACTCATTCCTCACGATTGATATTTATGTGGCCGCTAACGTACTTAGTATATACATATTATTAAAAATATTTGAAAATGAGGACATTAGTTTAAAATATAAAAATACATTTTATTATAATAAAAAACTCCACTTATATTTTTATATGTATCAAACCTCTTATTTCACACTTATATTCTTCCGCCACTCAACGCTGAAAACCCTTAGGACAGTCCAGTCGTCTGGATCTTTAACACTTATATTATTATATTCTCATTTCATATGTATTTTATCGTTGGATCATTTTAAATGTCCTCTTATTTCTTGTTAATCAAAAAGCAAATCTCTTTTTTCAATAACTCTCTCTCTCAGTACTTAAATTGTTACCGTCTCTGTTTTGGCGCCCTCTCTTTCCCGTTGGTCAGCATAGGGTTACATATACGCCCCAGGTTGCCCCTATTGGATCGGCTTGGTGCTTGATATTGTTGGGTTCTCGAAATTAATAACTTTGTGCGGCCGATTTTCCACGCGTCCAAGTAATATATGATACCGGGGCAGTCAAAAGAAGTTTTTTCAATGACAGCCATTAAGGCAGCTTTTAACTAATCTCAAAACGGACAAAAAGCATTTTATCTCCCCACAGAGCATGATATTCTGAAAAATTAAAAAAAATATATTTTTCCGAGCCGTCCAAATGCACCGATAATATTTTATAGGAATACTTTATATAAAGTATGATTTTGTTTGAGCGGCGTACGCTAAATATGTTGAACCATCCCTTCAAACTGGCTGACTGAGGCAACGTGTTGGAAAGTATAAAAAATTTTATAGAGCTGTGGTTCCTAACCTTTTCGGAGTAACGAAACACTTTTGATTATAAGAACAATTTGTAAAATAATTAAGGTCATAAATAATAAGGTCAGTATAGTTTTATGACATGCGATTTTTCTAAATATAGATTGTTCTGAAATGGCGACAATGTGTCAGTAGATATTAAAATATCTTCATTTTTTCCTTGAAAACCTTTATCAACGCTATTTAATTAATAGAAATATCGGTTGAATATGCCATTTTAGGGCACCAAATATTATTTTTAAGACATTTTACAAAAACATCTGTATCGTCATTTTGAAGAAAAGAAAACAATTACTTCTTAAAATCTAAAATTCGGCATAGCACATTAGCCCTGGCTAACCATGTTACTTCAGTGCACGAAAGCAAAGATTCATACTGGATTCTATAGATATGCAAATTCTATAAATATTTTGAACAGGACTGGCTTTAGATGTTTTGATGTAAATTCTATAGATATTTTGAAAAGGACTGGCTTTAGATGTTTTGATGTAAATTCTATAGATATTTTGAAAAGGACTGGCTTTAGATGTTTTGATGTAAATTCTATAGATATTTTGAAAAGGACTAGTTTTAGATGTTTTGATGTAAATTCTATAGATATTTTGAAAAGGACTGGCTTTAGATGTTTTGATGTAAATTCTATAGATATTTTGAAAAGGACTGGCTTTAGATGTTTTGATGTAAATTCTATAGATATTTTGAAAAGGACTGGCGTTAGATGTTTTGATGTAAATTCTATAGATATTTTGAAAAGGACTGGCTTTAGATGTTTGAGGTATATTCTATAGATATTTTTAAATGGACTGGCTTTAGATGTTTTGATGTAAATTCTATAGATATTTTGAAAAGGGCTGGCTTTGGATGTTTTGATGTAAATTCCATAGATATTTTGAAATGGGCTGGCTTTAGATGTTTTGATGCAAATTCTATAGATATTTTGAAAAGGACTGGTTTTAGATGTTTTGATGTAATTTATCATATTTGCAACTTGTTTTAGTACCGGCATTCAGTACTGTAAAGTTGTCGGTAATGTTTTTGAAACTAGGAATTATCTGCGTAAAAAAAAAACTAGGCGCATATATAATATCTGAGTTTCTTGCTTTTGAAAGGGTAACGAACCCTTTACCAGAGCCTACTATTGATGGTACAACATATGTACCGTACAAATTCTTACACACAGCCCCCATGCTGTTGTTGTTGAGACCCAGACCGTCCGACCTACAAGAAAGGTGTAAGGTAACCGTTTGGACGGTCGGGAAGTGCCACACAGTTTAGACCGGAACCCAGTGGGGGACGCATCCACCGGGCCCGTACCCTACTTCCCCTACCTCCAACCTCTCGGAAGGACTTGCGGACCCACATGTTTAACGTGAAAGTACTCCGCAAAAACAAGGCGGCAGTTGTGACAGCGTGCAAATCCAGCCCGTAAACCACCGGGCTACCGCGCCCATGTGAATAACACAGCTCCCATGTGAATAAACTATGCAAAATCACGTCTAAAAATGATATTTAAAAAAATAAAACGCTTTTAAAATGAAAGAATGGTTTTGATCACACTAAAATGCGTTAAAATTATTTTAGACATCTAAATAAGTTATTTTTATATTTTACTTCTATTGTGCCGATTTTATAATTACATATTCTATAATTACATACACTCCAATATTCTTCCTTAAGTAATCTGGCAATTCATAATATGAATATTTTGCTCACTGTTTTTGACTGAGTGTAAATATATTCTTCTTTTGCAATTCCCTCTGATGAAGGACGTTTTACGTCCAAATGCGATCGGACTTTTAATGTGATTTTAACGTATTATAGTGTGTATGATCAAATAAATTCTTTTATTCTAAAGTCTTTTATTCTTTAAAAGCTGCCATGATATTAAAAAATTTTCTGGCTTAACAGAGTAAAAAAGTCTTGTCCTGTTATACGTTTGGTAAGTTCTATGTAACATAAAAATTGATTAATTTTACTTTCCCTGCAAAACATGGTAATGTATAGGGAAAGTATTGGAATCATGTCGAAAATCGCAACTCGAGTTTTCGACGGATCTACACGTTTCAAGACCTCTAGAATACGAAAAAAACATTTTTAGCGTGATGTCTGTGTGTGTGGCTGTGTGTCTGTCTGTCTGTCTGTGTGTCTGTCTGTCTGGTTGTCTGTGTGTCTGTCTGTGCCGATTTTGTATCCACTCTAACTAAATTAATGGACCGAATTTCACAAAATTTGGCAGGTAAGTCACTTGTGGGCGAGTCTGGTGCTGATTAGTTTTGTCTACGATTCCGGATAAAAGAACCCGCCTATTTTTGCGAAGTGGCCCGCAAAAGCTTGTATCCACTCTAACTGAAGAACTAATGGACCAAATTTCCCAAAATTCGGCAGATGATTCACTTGTAGGTCACCCTGGTGCTGATTAGATTTTGGTATGATTCGGGAAAAAATAATCTGCCTTTTTTTGCAAAATGGTCCGCCAAAATCGCCCAAATCTAAACTGAAGAACTACGTATGCTCAAATATATCCATTAAATGCTTGTTAAATACGTAATTTTTAGCAAAGAAAAGAATAAGATCAACCCCAGTACACTAGGACTAGCCGTTCTTGAGATATTTTAGTTTTTCGTATTTTCTCTACGCCACCTTTGAAAATAAGTCCCTTTACCGAATGAGAACGAAAATTGAATTAAAAGTGAAATAAATTTGATTAAAATAAAGAGAACGTGGATTTAAGTCTGCAGGGAAAGTCATGTGCTGCCCACATCAGATTTTTTATTTTCCCTGCAATACCCGGTAATGTATAAGGAAATTATTGGAAAAATGTCGAAAATCGCAACTCGAGTTTTTGACGGATCTACACGTTTCAGGACCCTCTAGACAAGAATAATCTATTTTTAACGTGACATCTGTGTATCTGTGTGTGTGTGTCTGTCTGTCTGTGCAATGTTAGTATCCGCTCTAGCTCACTTATTCACCAACTTCCATAAAATTTTATAGGTAATCCACTTGTGGGTTACTATGGTGCTGATTACATTTTAGTACGATTCGGGATAATAAAATCTGATGTGGGCTGCACATGACTTTCCCTGGAGACTGATATCCACGTTCTCTTTATTTTAATTAAATCTAATTCACGTTTAATTCAATTCCCGTTCTCGTTTGGTAACTGGACTTATTTTCAAAGGTGACGTAGAGGAAATACGAAAAAACTAAAATATCTCGAGAACGGCTGGTCCTAGTGTAATAGGGGTTGGTCTTATTATTTTCTTCGTTAAAAATTACATATAAAACAAGCATTTAATGGATATACTTAAGCATACGTAGTTTTTACTTTAGATTTTGACGATTTTTGCGGGTCATTTAGCAAAAAAAGCAGGTTATTATTTCCGAAGCATACCAAAATCTAATCAGCACCAGAGTGACCCACACGTGAATCATCTGACGAATTTTGTGAAATTTGGTCCATTAGTTTTTCAGTTAGAGTGGATACAAGCTTTTGCGGGCCACTTCGCAAAAATAGGCGGGTTCTTTTATCCGGAATCGTAGACAAAACTAATCAGCACCAGACTCGCCCACAAGTGACTTACCTGCCAAATTTTGTGAAATTCGGTCCATTAGTTTTTTTGTTAGAATGGATACAAAATCTGCACAGACAGACACACAGACAACCAGACAGACAGACACACAGACAGACACACAGCCACACACACAGCCGTCACGCTAAAAATATTTTTTTCGTATTCTAGAGGTCTTGAAACGTGTAGATCCGTCGAAAACTCGAGTTGCGATTTTCGACATGATTCCATTACTTTCCCTATACATTACCATGTATTGCAGGGAGAGTAATAATCTGCCTTTTTTTTAGAAATGATCCGCAAAAAATATCTGTATTTACTCTAGAAGAAAAACTAATGGACTAAGTTTTACAAAATTCGATAGGTAAGTCACTTTCGGGTGACCCTGGTGCTAATTAAATTTTCCTAAAAAAAAACTTGCCTTTTTAGGCGAAGTGGTCCGCAAAAAAAGTCAAAATTTAAAATAAAAGATCACGTATTCTCAAATGTATCAATTAAATGCTTGTTTTATACGTAATGTTTTACGATAAAAATAATAATATAAACTCCATTACTCCAGGACTAGATGTTTTCCAGATATTTGAGTGTTTCGCATATTTACTACGGTTTTCATAATACTCCCAGTTACCAAAGGAAAACGAAAATGGATGTAAAAGTGCAAATTCAGAGTAAATTCGGCGTAAATTCAGTGCAGTTTCAAATAATCATGCGAGCTATTTTGTGCAATTAAACTCAATTTACTGAATCATTGAATAAATAAAGAGAAAATGAGTTTGAGTCTGTAGGGAAAGTCATGTGCTGTACACATCAGATTTTTATTCAGTGATGAAACAAACTAATCCTAGTATATGAGCTTTACCGCTAATGTCAGTGGATTCATTTGTAAAGCAAAATGTCATTTGCAAGGCTTATCAGTAACAATTTTCTCAATATCAACTGACATATTTTTAATTCTACTTTCTATTTGATTGTCGGAATGAGGAATTTTCAGAATTTCTTTTTTGCTTCGTCGCCAAACATAATTTTTACTGTTTCAACAACATACTGGTAAAGCATGAGACTCGGCTACAATATGTGGTTTTAACTTTAAATCAATTAATTCGGTTAGCTTATATGAGACAAAATGTGCCTTACTAGAAATATTAATAGTTTTAAAAATATTTTGCTTGTTTAATTTGCATGTTCAACAATCTTTTGAAATAGTCTTTAGTTAGTCTTATAAAATAAATATTCTTATGAAATAAATTAAGAGGTTATATTAATTTAAAACGTAAGAATGTTCTTTATTGTTTGGGTTATAATATGTTTTGCACTGATAATTCGTTCATTCGAAATTAACAGTTTACATAAACAATTATTTCAAAATGCATATTATGCGGTGGGACTTATCTTTCCCCAGCGTTACCTAAATTACTGTCTTAAACGATTTTGGCATTTTATCAACATGAAGCTTTAATTCCTTCCCTTTAACTCTATGGCATAACTATTTGACAAGTATCAAGGTTTCAAAAGAAGAAAAGAGCCTTTTTAGTTGCAATAAATAAGAGAAAAGAAACACTACAGGCAAGTAAGAAAATTTCTCTCAACAAAATAATACTCACGTGATCCAGGAAAACAGACGTTGGTGAAAAATTAATCATTAAACGAAATATCCAAGAAGGTATGAAAGCAGTTAGTGACGAACAGAAGATTGCATAAACTCAATGGAAAAATGAAAGTTATTTATGAATAAACAAAACTGCGAAATTTAGTGGTATCTATCAAAATTAAAGAAAGACTGTATAAATAAAAATCAGTTTTAAAAACCAAATGGGTTATCATCAACAAGAAAGGTAAAACAAGTGGAAAATATCTCCACAGGAGTCTTATTTCATTTCTTCCTTAATATCGTATGGAAGGCTTTAACTTGCGTCTTTCATCATTTCTTATCCGACTTTCTTCAAGTCTTGTACGGGTTCATATCGGCATGTCCAACTTTAATCGTCTCCTCATCGCTTCGTTTCCGGTTTTCATCTATGGCTTTCATCGTTTCTTTCCACTGGTCTTGACCGACTTTAATCCTTTCTGCTATCTCTTCTTGTCCGGCTCTTATATAGTCTTCTCCTTCTTTCATCTCATATTGTCTTTCTTTCATCTTATCTTGTCCGCCTTTCATCTCGTCTTGTGCGGCTGTCATCTCGTCTTGTACGGCTTTCATAGTTTCTTGTTCTTCTTTCATGGCTTTAATTGAAGTCATCATCTCTTTCAACTGTTCCTCAAATCGTTTTTCTAGTCACTACTATATACACTTGTATGGTAGTGACTTCTGACTTCCACTTCTGACACCAATTTGTTACGATGTATCCGCCGGAATCGTTGGTTTACGCTAGGGATATAAAAATGAGTCCAAATTTCTGGATAACAAATACATTTATTTACAAGCAGAGCGTAAACAGAAACAACAAATAGCTCGATGACTATTTCATAAAATCGCTAGACAACTCTTTGGCACAGTAAAACAGTAATTAAATGCTTCACCAATTTTACAAAACGGCCAATACTGTTCTCAAAACATTGACGTATGTCACAACAGTTCAATGTAGCTCGTATCATGTTAATTGTTCTCCAACTGAATGAAGACTTTTTTCTATATATACTCTGTAGAATCTTCTAGAAATTTCTCGTATTTCATAGAATATTCGTTATATCGAGAAGGTTCTCAAACATTCGAGAAGTCGCCCAAAGTCGCCAAATTGACGATAAATCAACAAATCTGGCAAACCTTCCGAACTTCAGCATATGGCAATTTTAAGTTCACGTCATAAGAACGGCTGTTGTAAAGGTGTTTTCTCCGTCTGGTGTTCAAAAGAGACTCCGGTAGAGGCATAGTAGAGACTGGTTCCTAAAACACATTCTGGGAGCGCAGCTAGTACGGGCGAAGCCTCCCGAAGGGGGTTGGCGAAGCGTAGCGAGCAGGGAACAGAGCCCCTCGTATTGTAAATAAGAATGCAAAATTTTGTAGTTTAATGATACTAGAGATATTAAATCCTTTTAGTGCAAATGTAGTGAATCCATGTTGATAAAACTGAAAACTATTGCTATATTTATATGTTGGCTTCATGTACATTGGGAAACTGAAGAACAAGTTCATTTTGAAATAAATGCAAGCTTTTGGATAAGTAGACTTCTTTTTTTTCATATGCTACAAATTTAATGCCATTTTGCCTTTGTTTTCAAAGATAATTAATTATTAACAACTCTGTGAAGGCGTATTATGAAAATATAGCTTTTTATTTAAACTAGGGGGCTCTGCCCCTTGCTCGCTCCTCTCCTGCAACCCCCTTCGGGAGGCTTTGCCTCCTACTCGCTGCTCTCGCTTTATATCTATCTGTCCTTAAAATTCTACTTTCGAAAATCGCTTTTCTATCCCTGCCTATTTTCCGCAGGAGGGAAAAGCAGGGATTTTTCTTTGCCCAGGGAATCCAAAAACTGAATTCCTTAATCATGAGCTCGCTTCGCGAGCTATTTCATACCAAACTACAGTTTAAATCGATAAACGGTTTATTTCATCATGTTTCCCTGTTATTTCTCTATAAATGTACCAAATTTCATACTTTTGTATGTTATAGTTTTTAGGTACGAGACAGAGAAATCGCTAGGCGTTCTGATACGAAAAAGAAAGTTCACTTCAGAAATGCATAAAAAGTAAAATATATGAAAAACTACATTAAAATTAAAAAGGGAACTCTGTCCTTCAAAAATTCACCCATGTAAGTACCTGCCTGCAAAAATTCGTGGTTTTGCTACTGTTAGTCTACCCAGGACGCCAACTCGCAGCTCAAATATTTTGTCTTTGATTGTGATAATAAATATTTCTTAAACTACAATATATATAAAAAAAAGTTTATTTCAGCATCTTCTCCAAAGCTTTTTCTACAAGTGTACCAAATTTCATATATTTATATACAATAGTTTTTGCAGTACAAAGCAAAGAATCTCGAGAAACGAGAAATTTGTTAAACAGCGGCGGCGGCGGCGGCGGCGGCGGCAGCTACTTTTTTTAATATAGAGAGAAAGTATAACAGATGAAAAGCGAATATAGGGTTCCTGGAAAAGTCCTTAATCAATCCTGAAACTTTGTAAGGGAAGGTTCATGAATGTACACGTCAGATCTATCTATAGTAAAATGATCGTGTCCAATGAATTAAAATGGATTGCCACACATCTCGCGGAGAATTACGAGGTTGTAGATCATTAGCCAATTTCAAAGTTGAAGAGCATTAGCAAATTACGAATCTGAAGAGCATTAGCTAATTACACAGTTGTAGAGTATTAGCCAATTATGAAATTTGAGAGCATTGTTTAATGAGTAGGAATCATCAACAGACATTAATTTGATACAATAGGGTAATTAGCGAATTACTGCTATAATTCACGAATGATACAATATAGAGCATTTACAGGAAGAGAAATCTTGTGTAAAGCTTGTTTAAAAGGTCTTCCGTCAGAGATAATGCACAGTTTAATTCAAGAAATAATATTATTGCTTGCTTTGACAAGCATTGTAAGTGTTAAAGCATCGACCAACGGATGAAGAATGACCCCCTATTTATTGCCTTCCATGTACGTATTTTGTGCATTTTTGATGTCGAATCCCACTAATCAGACAAAGTTTAACAACGTCGTAATGAACATTTTTTCTTCTATCTTGCTTTTATACCGATTTTCTGTCCCAATCTTCTGCAATTCTTCACTGAGGGCGCTGTAGTCACTTTTATTCCATAGAGAATAGCCATACCTTTCCTTACAAAGTTATTGGGGTGCTCTTTTAGGAACCTTTTATAATTAATATAGATACAACTACTATACAATTACCTAAATACAATTACTATACACAATTACTTAAATATTATTACTATTTGCAGTGTGATTTAAAAGCTGTGTACACACAGGAACGTGTACGCTCAGGACATTCTGCTTCTTCTGCTTCTTCGACCCAGACCGTTCGACCTACCCGAAGGTGTAAGGTATCTGTTTGGAAGACTGAGAACTGTAATTCAATTTGGACAGGAACCCAGCGTGGGTGGCATCCACAGGAACGATACCCTCCTTCCCCTACCACCAACCTCTCGGAAGGACTTACGGACCCACATATTTAATGTGCTCCTACTCCGCGTGAACAGAAGGACAGTTTGGATAGATGCGGGAATCGAATTCGAGTAGCCCGAGTGCAATCCCTGTGCGCTGACCACTGGGCTGTCACACCCCACACTCAGAACCTTTCATTCCGAAGTTATTTGGGTGAATACGGGTTTTCCTCGGAATCCAGTATAAGTCACACTATAAATTTGGTATTTCTTATAACCGCTAAGAGGCATTTTCTTCACATTCCATGATTCATTTTAAAAAAATTTCAAAGTATGGTAACGGCCGTTATCGAGTTCGGAAAGTTTCGACAAAAGCTAAGAATATGAAAGGTGTAAAGATTTCGCATGGAAATGGAGTTAATACCCACTTTCATTCGGAAGAAATTTCACTTGAATGTATCTCTTTTTAAAATAAAACTCTAAACCAATGTAAAACAGTGCAATTTAAGACAATTAAAGCTTCTAAGAAGTATTCCCTTTAAAGCCAATTTCGACAATCGACAAAGAATTGAAATCTATTAATATATTCATATATGGGCTTCAAATACAGTGCGAAACTGAAGAGCAGGCTTAATTTGGAAATACATGCGTGCTGTTGTATATGTAGAAGGCTGGCTTTCTTTTTACACTATTGTTTGCTTGTCTAAGTAAAAGCATGAAACAAATTTTTGACCCACTTCTTCCGAGCCGATATTCTTGAAATTTTACACAAGTGCGTATTTACGTTCCCGACCACTCAAACAGTTTCTTTAAGCCCTAGGGCCAGTCGAGTCGTCTGGGTCTTCGACACGTACGTATTTGCGATGACAATACGACATTTCACCAAATTTTAATTGATCCCCGCCGTGGATTCTGACACCCCACCGGAAAGGACCGTAGAAAGATATGTTGCCAGTTAACTTTAAAAGTTTTCTCTCATATACCATATATATATATATATATATATATATATATATATATATATATATATATATATATATATATATATATATATATATATATATATATATATATATATATATATATATATATATATATATATATATATATATTTTATATATATATATGTATATATATATATATATATATATATATATATATATATATATATATATGTATATACATAGAGAGATAGATAAATAGATAGATAGATAGACATATGCACGCAAATATTGCACTTTGAATATTTACGTGCATACATACAGACACAAAATCCTATTCTGGAAATAATCGTGGGTGCCATCGGCATAAATGTGGTGCCATCTGATTCGATAACCGATCACCTCTAGTTCGTATCAGAGGCACGATAAAGGCGCAAATTTATGTGGATGTAGTGCTGCGGCCAGTTGCACTGCCCTACCTTCAGGGGTTGCAAAATGCTTTTACCAGCAAGGTAATGCACGACAACACACGGCAACCATCAGCAGATAAGCCTTGCAATGTATCCAGATGCTTCTTTGGTCTCAGCTTTCTGCAGATCTCTCACCCATCGAGCATGTATGGGACGTAAATGCCCGTCGTTTGACTGCCATGCCCCCGCCTCAAATTGAGGACGGCCTGTGGAGGATGGTTGAAGGCATATGGTTATCCATCCCTCAGGAAGCTATCCGCATGCTCATTATATCTGTTCCTCGGACCTTTCTGGTAGGTCGGACGGTCTGGGTCTCAACAACAACAACATCTGTTCCTCGAAAGGTTGCTGCTTGCATCGCCGCAAGAAGTGATACTACTGCCTACTCTGCGGTTTAATATGAGTTCAATATGCGGCCTCACACACACACACACACACACACACACACACACACACACACACATATATATATATATATATATATATATATATATATATATATATATATATATATATATGAGGCCATATATATATATGAATGATACATATATATATATATATATAAGTGATTAAACTCCTTTTGGATATCTTATAGCAATGGGATTATATACAGCGTATGAGATTTTTTGCGAGCCATTTCGTGAAAAGATATCAGTTCTATTATTCGATGATCCATATATTAATAGATTAAAATATTCCACTGGGCTAAGCTATGTACCAAATTTAAGATCTTTAGGAAGGAGGGATATATTCTAAAAATGCCACCAAAGAAGTGGAAACAGACATCCAAACAGACAAACATCGGCCATGACGAATTCAATAAAAAAATGTTAAAACAGTTTGAGTGGATATCTGATTATAAAATTGTTTACAAAATCGTAAAAGATTAAAAAGTATAAAATGAAATATTATAAAAAAAATCTTTTTTAAATTATACCATTTTATTAAAATGCACTAAAATGTAAAGAGTAATTTTTAGCTATCGCAACATTATTGATCATATGAGATTACAAATAAAACCACGGGGCGCCCGTAAAATAATTGTATTTGAATATTAACACAATTTTAAGTAACAATAGAGATGATAACTAGCAACTTCCAGATTTTATCCCGTTTGAAGCAGTTTTATGCACTGCATGGGGGCTTGGGAGATTTGGGAGTAAATATAAACAATTTATAAAAAAAAGGTTTATAACTTGCGAGAAAAGTGCTGAGGTCGCTCATTTGGTAGGTCCACTTAAAATTTATAGGTGCACTTAAAATTTCGTAGATGGCACTCTATGTAAATATTCATAATATGCAAACACACTAACTCAATAACATATGTAGTACTATACAATTTTATGTCTTGATGTACGTGTAAAAACTAGAACTGAATTGATTGTTTTTTTAATTTGATTTCTCAGCTAATTGCTTTTAATTTGATTAACATTTTTTCAAAATTTAGGATTTCCATCGCTTTATTTCTTAGCTCAGGTTTTTGAATTATTTAGGAATTTCGAAGCATTATTAGCCGAAACAACACCTTTGAAATTTCGATGTCTGTTTCTTAGTCCCCATCTCTCTGACAGACAACACATCTCTGAATATTTACCTACTATAAAATGATTTTCAATGGAATTGGTATAGGGTCTTCACTGAAATTTGTGTATTTTCAATGGAATTGCAAGATACATAGTAACCACGCTGTTGCAGAATGATTGACAAACACATATTTAACGAGACACATCAATCATGCATAAAGCATTGATTATACAACACTTTCCAACTGAAATGCAATTTTATTTAAACATCTCTAAAATGCGATACAGTCAGCGCTGATATATTTTAAATTACCACAGTACTACAGTAATTTATTATATTTGAAAACTTAAAACTTCATGGAAGTAAATGAACTTTATTTAAATGACGTCATCGAAATATAAATTGTCTGGCTCTCTATGGAAAACAATGAATATTTCGTTCACATCACTTTTGTTCCAGACTCCAGAGTTAAATAATTTTGCGTGAAAAATATTCAGAATTCTTATACAACTCATCTTACAATCATTTGTTTACATTTTGCATCCAATTACATTCTGCATTCTTTGTTGTAGAAATAATCAAAATTTGATGATCATTTAAACTAAAAAATATTGCAATTGCATTGGCACAAAATATAGATGCACAGAAAATACATAAAATAAAGCGATTTTGAGACGGATGCAACACTAAATATAAATTTAAAATAACTAATATAAATTTAAAAGAAAACCACAGGGGAAAAAATGGATGCCATATTTATTTTGAAGTGAGTCACGTGATCTCTTTATATAATATGGGAATAATTATTATTTTAATTTCTACTTAAAAAACTACAAAATATATTTTACTGAAATTTTTTCTGCATATTTTACGGGATAATTCAAATACTTCCCAAAATTTTCGAAGCAATTTGTGAATTTTAACTTCGCTCAAAAATGTTAGAAAAATTAGGTCCCACAGGGTTCAATGTACTTCAACCCGGGTTCAATCTAAAACTAATTGGGTGATATTATTCATTTACATTTTCATATGTTCTACATACCGTCACAACAACATACTAAAACTTCCTTTTAATGAAGTCATTTTTACAGTAGTTATCTTGCGAACTGACAGACTGACAAACATAATGAACAAAATCAGAAACAATTTTCAAATCTATTGGAAAGTGTTAGAAACGGCTAGTTCGTATTCAAGGATGTACAAAATGTGTAAATTCATCAAACTATAAGAAATGGATTTTCAACCCAACATATTCCTTTCCTTTGCAAATTAATACTCATTGTTCCAATGGAATTCGCCAAACCGCCAGGATGATTAATGACAATAATTTACTTTCATTATAAGAAATATTTTGTTATGGTATTCATCAAATATCTATACTACATAAAAATACAAGTCATCTTCCTAGATGTTTTTGGAATCATGTGTACTATCTTATAATCTAAGCACTTTGCCCTTATCATTTGCACATTCCATCCCTTATTGCCTTCATTCTGAGACGTCTTAAGACAACTGGGGTTTCAGGGCATATTGCAGTCAAATGCTTACATTTGCTGGGACAATATTTGGGGTAATAGCGTTGAGCAAGCAAACATTCATAAATTATCATTCCTGTCGAAGACATTCCGACATTAAAAGTGAGATGATATATCCTTTTTCCCTTAAGGGGACGGTCGGCGTTGAATTTTTTTTATTTATTTATTGACTTTGAAACATGAAAGTTTGTCTAAATATTCCTCTTAGCATTACTATATAAAATACCATTCCATTTTTTTCAATTTTGTTATAATTTTTTTTTAACTTAATTTTTTTAACGAACATTTGAAAATGCTCCTTGCGTGCCATTTGCTCATATTTTTTATTTATTTTACATTATGATCACTCCAAAACACATTGTGAACAAATTTGGGTAATTATTAATTATTTTTAAATCCCTTAAAAAGCCAATTTTTTAAAAATATTTTTCTGCATTGAAATTTAATTTTCATCATTTAATTAGGTTCTTATTCATCTTTAATTACCTTAATGAAGTTCAATTATAAAATTCATACCCAGTTTCATTAAAACGTATAAAAGGTGTCTTCTTGCCAAATTTCATGCATCTCAAATAAAAATTAAGACGCATGGAGCATTTTAAAAATTTAAAACCTTTGAAAATTCCGTTTCGAAAAAAATGCATTTAACCTTTTGCTTGCGGGTGGAACAGTGTCCATCCCAAATTAAGAACCTCCCAAAAAGAAACAGGTATTTGACATACCCTGTCCCAAACAGTTCGATCCGCCTTTGCAGGCATTGCCGTCCATGGAAATCGCCGACAGAAACATTGCACCTGCTGCAGCGGGAGAGAGATGAAGCGAGAGAGAGATGAAGCGAGAGAGAGATGAAACAGAGGGGGGAAGAGGGAGAGGAAGAGAGAGAGAGGTGCGTGTTAAATATAGGGTGTCCCACAAAAAATGAACAGTGGAAGATTTATTGAACTGTTGGTTGTAGACCAATTGTTCCAATTGCAAAAATGCTTTAAATAAGGAAATTATGAAATAGTAATTTAACTAAACTGGCTGATAGACTGACTGATATGCGGACAAATACGACACATGGACATCATGGTTGACTCACATTCCATAGCACTGAAAATCCATCAAAAATGTTAGAATCAGATATTTGACCACATTATAACACTTTCCCTTTGAATATATGATGTACAACACTTTCCCTTTGAATATATGATGTAAGTTAAGGAAAATAACAATGTGATATATTTAAAACAATAAAGATTTACTAGACTCAGAAATTTGAGATAAAACATCGCATCTAAATATTACAGGAGTATTAAGAGTGAATAAATATGCCACATTTGCCCTACCGTATTAAATAAAATCGAAATATGCTAGAACTAACATAGATAATTTATTAACTACAATGCGCACCAGGACAATGTTTATATAAGATAATCGCATTATGTCCTTTTGAATTACACGCTCAAACAAGCACGCATTGTTAATTTGATATAAAATCGGACTTTAATAACAATGCAGGAAACATCCATAACTGCAGGCAGTGTTCTCATTTCCATACTGTTAATAGGATGAATTCGGAATAATAATTATTAATGAGCATCAAAATTACAATGCAAATTAACTGCAAGATTTATTGATTGCATTGTTTGTTATATTAAACGTTGGAGTTGGGTATTTGTTATTAAGGAATTCATGAAAATATGTATAATTGGATCATATAAGATAGCATAATTGAATACAAGAAATTTTTGAAGAGAAATTCATATATGGTGGCAAATGATGTGAATATTTCTTATTTATTTTATTATCTTCTAGGGGGCGGGAGCAAATGTTTGTCTTTGCGTCTTTTCATAATCTACAGAAGCCCCGCTAACTTAGCAGGCTGAATTTTTTAATACTTAAACAATTAACCACGGGGCAGATCCTAACGGATCCGGAATTTCAATCCCTCCTCGGGAATGGTGGAAAGAGAGCGGGTTTGAAAAGTATTTCTAGACACTACAGGAACTATATTGATAACCTAGACAGCCGAATCTTTGCCTACTTATAGATTCGACCGCAGGACAAAACCTAACGAAATCGGATTTTTAATATTTTATTAAATATGAAAGAGGACGGTCTAAAAGCCGTACATTTATAGTACTGACTACAGGACAGAACATAATAGAGCCAATTTTTGATAAATACGGGTATTTCTACTTTTGAGCAACATACATTGTTAAACAATATAAATAAATATTTAAAAATGTTAATTTTTACAAAAGTTTCTCTGTTTTTGAGAAGCTTTAATACTACGAATTTCTTATAAAATAAGGCGTAGTTTCTAATAAAACTCGTAGTTTCTAATAAAATAAGCTATGTTCGTAATCTTAGTGATGGGAATATTTGTTATGGAAGAAGATAAAAAAATGCCTGGAAATTTACCAGCAGCAAAACACTAAAGCATAAACATCATTACATATGTTTATATACCTTTTGTGTTTATTTACATATGTTTATGTACATAAACTTAAAAGGTTTCTAGAAAGTTTCTAGCTGCCATTACAGATATCAGCTATTCCAACAGAAGAGCACATGATAATCTCAAAATTGGTCGACGGATGATGATCCCTGCAATGGGAGTGAATCCCGAATGAAACTACTAATTCACAAATCTTGTCTAGTAATGATAGAAAGGTAAACATTTCGACAAATATATATATTTTTTAAATGTCGACTTTATTTTTTCACATGTTCGTCTTAGACATATAATTGCATTTACAAAGAAAATCATCGAATTTCTTAACTCTTATAGCATCTAATTTGTCTATAAATATCGCCAACTTGATATATTGCTCCAAATATATCAAGTAAATCCGATATATTGCTCCAAATTGGCGAAAATATCGTTAACATTGCAAAAATTAGGCTAAGTTAACGAAAATGGCGCCAAATTGATGAATTATTAAAATATTTCAATATATGAACTATATTGATTTTCGCGAATGATATCAATATTTATAATTTTTAATTTAGAGATGCGTGACATATAAGTTAATTGGATACTTCGAAACAATTGTTTTATATTTTCCAAAATACATTCTATTTCCTGTTTTCCCAACTATTTTTCCATTGCATGTTCCATTACATCCGAGAGAGCTCCAAATATACAATTCAACATTAAAAACTGCGTTTCATGGAAATTATACATTATTTATTAACAGGGAAAGAAATAAATTCATAGCATTATATAGGGAAAATCAAGTGCTGCCCACATTAGATTTTTTTTTTAAAAGTATACCGAAAGTTTCAATTTTTTCATTGAAATCAATCTGGAAAAGAAAAGAAAAAAAAATACTCAGCAAGAAGAAATGAAAACTATTTTTCTAATAAATTATTTCCACAAGAACAAATGCGAAATTGATTTATATCTGATAAATGTGATTGCTGGTTGAAAAAAATAAAGATTTCCACATCATATTTTTTATAATGACAAATATATCATGCTTCTACTTGCAATTTCTCGAAATAACTATATATTTGACAGGATTCTTATCAATAACAAAACCACATTGTTTCAAAAGAGGATAATTATTTTTTCTGGATAAAAGTTGCAAAAGTTACAAGATAATAAAATTTCCTACTAACAAATTTTGATTTTGCAGCAAAACAGTAACAAAACTCTGTTTCATATTTTTATGTAAGGCCGTTTCTCTTATAATCTGTATAACAATGAAAGAAAATATATATTTTTACTTCCTCTATTTAAAATCATGTGTAAGGAAAGTATTGTTGTTGTTGAGACCCAGACCGTCCGACCTACCAGAAAGGTGTAAGTTAACTGTTTGGATGGCCGGGAAGTAAGGAAAGTATTGTTGAAGACCCAGACCGTCCGACTCGTCCAAAGGACTAGGAGCAACTATTTGGACGGCCGAAGGAAAGTATTGTTGTTGTTGAGACCCAGACCGTCCGACCTACCAGAAAGGTGTAAGGTAACTGTATGGACGGCCGGGAAGTGCCACCCAATGAAGGAAAGTATTGTGACGGAGTTGAAAATTTGCATTCGAGTTTTCGAGGGAGCACGTCTCAAGCATCCCTGATTTCTAATCGAACGGTTTTGAGGTGTTTCCCGTGTGTTTTAGTGTGTGTGTGTGTGTTTGTGTGCACTTTAATGCATGTGTATTTCAGTGTGTGTGTGTACTTTAGTGTGCGTGTACTTTAATACATGTGTACTTAAGTGTGCGCGTGTGTGTGTGAGAGAGAGAGCGGGAGAGAGAGCGAGAGAGAGCGAGAGAGAGAGCGAGAGAGAGAGCGAGAGAGGGAGGTAGCAAGAGAGAGCGAGAGAGAGGTAGCAAGCGAGAGCGAGAGAGAGGTAACAAGAGAGCGAGAGAGAGAGGTAACAAGAGAGCGAGAGTGAGAGAGTGAGAGAGAGAGCGAAAGAGAGAGTGAGAGAGCGCGCGAAAGAGCGAGAGAGATAGCTAGAGAGAGAGGAAGCGAAAGAGCGAGAGAGAGAGCGAAAGAGCGCACGAGAGAGAGCTGGAGAGAGAGAGAGAGGGAGAGAACGAGAGCGAGAGAGAGAGAGAGAGAGCTCCAAGAAGAAAACGCTTCCATACACAAGCTTAACACCATTTTATATAACCTGCTGATATATGTTTTATTATCGTCTTTTACATTGCTGTTAATCATTAACTGTACAATATGTCGATTATATAGCCTTTTATATTGCCTCTATTCATTTATACATTCTGCAATACATTTAAAAAATGATAGATTCAAATTTTTTTAAAGGCAATAAAACGTTTTGGGAACTGAATAATTTATTTCATACTTTCATGCGGAAAGGGGTTTTAGTCAACGGTGATTAACATTTTTTAAATAAGATGCCATTCATGTAAAACCCTTTCAGCTCCATCGGACAAAAGCCACCTCTGATTTCATTTTTTGTTTCAGATGTTTTTTTGTTTACAGAAAATACCTCAAACGTTGTTCGTTCAGTTTCTTAAAAAGTCATAATTTGGACTATTAGCCTCTCTGCTTGTCGTGATTCATTTGCGCTGAGGGATAACCAAAACGTTAAAACCTGACAAAAAATAGATTTCAAATTTTTGACCCCATGCAACCCTTTTACTATGCATACATTGTAAGAAAAGTAAAAATCTGAAGTAGGCAGCACACGATTTTCCTTGTATAATGCAATGAATCACAGTGAGAAAATTATGTATAAGATCCACGGCACAATGTTTTAATGTTGAATTATACATTAGGTGCTTTTTCGGATGAAAACATGTGTGGCGGGGCTGCATTGCATCACTCACTGCTACGAAAGACATCCCCGATTATACCTTCGGGCTCGGAGAATTCTTCTCTGGCAAAACGGTCATAATACGAGTCAATGATGATTTAGGTTCCGAGTTCGAACCTATCCCCCACCATAGGGGATCTCACACACATGTAAAACTGTTTCAAAGTACTCAATTATCTCACATTTTGCGCAACTCTAAATTCACAATTATCAATAATGACAACAAATATATTAAAATATTTTAAAAATAAAAATTCATCCGTTTGGCGATATTTTCATTAATTTAGCGTAATTTTTGCAGTTTTGACGATATTTTTGTCAGTCTGAGGCGCATTATTGCCAAGCTGGTGATATTTCGCTAATTTAGACCCCAAGTTCGCTAAATTGTTCTTGTAAGTGATTATTGGCGAATTGTTAAGCGTCAAACTGCAAAACTATTATCCAGAGTATCTCCTCTCGTGAAGGGAACAAACTAGATTCACGAGAATAATGTTAACAAATTTATCATATATTATTACATTTAAAACATGAACATATTTTACTCCCTAATTAATACGTTCTTAAATTTTGTGAAATTTTTTTTAAATTTATTTGAAAAATGTGCAATATCTCGAACACAGTGCATGCTAGTGTTCTAAAGTCTATGTCATTCGTTTTCTAAAGACAAATTGCATAAGAAATGATATTTTACGTAAGATTATTAAAGGTTCTGATCTTTTAATAATTCTTTTTTTAATTTCATTCAAAATTTTGGGATGTTCTGAACTTCTGATTGCATTTAAAATCAATAGGATTCCGGTATTCACCGATTGTAATATTTGTACCAAATTTAGTTATAAACGCTACATTTTTTCGTGAGATATTGCATCTACAGATTCACGGACACACATATACAGACAGACATCACCTCATTAACGTTCCATTCAAATTTAGTGATGCTTGAAACGTGCTTATTAGCCGAAAACTTGATTTGGAATATTCAATCCCATCATAATACTTCCCTTATACATCATACTATTTATATAGGGAAAGTAAAAATGTTCAGACGCATCTCTCTATATATTTCCGAATAAAGGCTGGCAACGCAAGTGTTTATTAACATGAGTGACATCTAACGGGCAATTTATTTACCAATGTTTGTCAAGGATTACCGTCTATTGTTAGCTTGCCCTCTGTGTTTTCTTTACTGATTTGCAGCGACTGCAGAAATAAAGGACGTTTATTAAAAACTTCGAATATTTGCACGTTAATGGTGTTTTCTTCTTTATAAAACTGAACTTTATAAGAAAACTTCAACAAAGCTTTGTTTTTGAAGTAATTAGTAGAGCGGAATTATAACAAAATATTTAAACGTGAAATTTTATGCCAATTTAAGGGTTTTATGTTTTTGTTCGTAAAAGTCATGTGCTGTGAACAGACATATCAGAATTTTTCGGATGGAGGGACTAAATTTTAATTAAATGCTAAGGGGGGGGGGGGGTGCACGTGATTCAAGTTATTGAATTCATTTATTACATTTGATATCCCCTTCCACACCTTAGGAATTACTAAAATTTTCTATTTCGTCGCTGAAATCAATCTTCAAACGAAAAATGAAACCGATATTTTTCTCAACAGATGATTTCTTACTGCGAAATTGGTTTCTTCCTGGTAAATTGAATTACTGGATAAAAAGAAAAAATAAAGAATTGAACATCACATTTTTACAATCACAACCGTATCTTTTCTTTTTTTTTTTCGCAGTTTTGAAACGTGATTATTTTAGAAATACTTCCTCTTGTTATTTACGAAAAAATCGCATTTTTTTTTTTGTAAAATGTGAGAAACACGTAGGTGTACAAATGCATATAAATATTCTACATGCAAGAAAAGAATCTAACTTTTCTTACGAATTAAAGAGAATTTTAATTTCATAATAAAATTGATATGGGCAGTACAGGACTTTCCCTGCATAATGCCCTACTTCTTCCATAGCGAAATAATGATGTATAAGATCCATAAAAGAATGCTTTTGGTGTTACATTGTACATTTAAATTTGACGTTTTTACTTTCCATATATAGGTAGTATAATGTATAAGGAAAGTATTGTAACCGGGTCGAAAATTCGAGTTTTCGTCGAAAGAGCATGTTTCAAGCATTCCTGAACTCGAATCGAAAGTTTTTGAGACGATATGTCTGTGTATCCGCTATCCTGTGGAAGCGATATCTCATTAACAAATAGAGCTTTAAAACAAAATTTGATACACATCTTACAATCGGCAAATAGTGACAGCGCATTGATTTTAAACGTGATTGAAAGTTTGGAAAACCCCCAAATGTTCCAATGAAATTTTGAAAAATTCATTAAATTTTCCGAACCTTTAATAATATTACGTAAATAGTTACTTCTTGTGTTATCTTTCGCTGGAACACGAATGACAAACTTTAGAAGGTTAGCATGAACCATTCTCGACATATTCGTTTTTCTATTAAATTTATCGAAAATATTACATAAAATTAGGAAAGTATTTACTATAGTTAAATTTGAACTTTGCATGCAATATTATGCGACACATTTTTATTCATCATTCTTGTGGATGTAGTTCTTTCCAGTCACGAGGGAAGATACTTGTTGTTGTTGATGTTGCTGAATAGCAATGAAAAGAACTTCGAAGATGATCCTGTAAAAACACAGTTCGAGTAAAAACTCACTTTATGGGCTATCCTCGATAAACAAACCAGCAGCCGACCTGTTAGTCACTCCGAAATTTTAAACACTCCTAACTTCAGTAAAAATCACTTCAAAATGATAAATTGTATATCTACATTACCGTAAACTCACTCATAAATTTATAAATGAAATATCAACTTTAAAGAAAATTAGTGAAATCTAGAACACAACAAGGCTAAAGTGAACAACTTCCAGCCGCCATCTTGCAGTCGAGTTGAGAAGATTTTTTTCTTACTTTTCCTGTATACGTAGTATAATGGGGGTAACATAGTACATATACGCTGTAATACGTAGAACAACGAGGTTAAAAATTGAAATTCGAGTTTCCGACTGAAGAGCACGTTTCAAGCATCCCTAAACTCGAATCGAGCGTTTTTGAAGTGTATGTGTGTCTGTGTGTGTGTGTGTGTGTGTGTGTGCCCGTGAGTTAAGGAGACAATATTTTACAAACGGATGGATTGTTAAGAACGAAATTTGGTAAAACAATAATCACAATCAGGGAATACTGGAAGCGTTTTGATTTTAAACGCAGTCAAATGTTCGGTTCACCTCTAAATTTTCCAATGGAATTTTGAAAAATTCATTCAATCATTAGCAGCCTCAATAATGTTACGTAAATAATAATTGCTTATGTAATTTTTTATTAGAAAATGATTGACATAAACTTCAGAACTTCATTAACTCAAGTTGTTCTCAAGATATTGAACTTTTCCAAATAAATTTATCAAACAATCGCATAAAATTAAAAGGTATTAACTATTGTGAAATATGTTTACTTTTCATATGTAATATTAATCGATACATTTCTGAACATCATTCTCGTGAATCATGTTCATTCCAAACACAAGAGAAAATACTTTGTGAAATAGTTTTTTTATTTTGACGCCTAACAATTCGCCAATAGTCACTTTATATAAGAAATGCGCTTCCCTTCGTCTGTTTGTAACGCTTTAGCAAAAAATTTAGCGAACTTTGTGAATAATTAAGCGAAATATCGCCAACTTGACGATATTTCACTCCAGATTAAGGAAAATATCGTTAAAATTGCAGAAATGACGCCAAACTAAGGAATTAATTATAATGTTATTTTAATATATATACTAGTTTATTGCAGATGCTATCAGTGTTGATAATTCTTAATTTAGCATTGCGTGAAATTAAAGTTAATTAGGTACTTTGATATAGTTTTACATGTTGTTATCTGAATAAGTGCTAAATGTACAATTTCACATTAAAAATATTTTGCCGTGGGTATTATACATAATTTGTTTGTTCACTATGAAAGAAGTAAACTAATTGCATTATATAGGGAAAGTTATGTGTTAGTCACATGACACTTTTTTTAAAATTACAACATGTTAAAGTATTTCGAAGTATTAAATTAGCTTATATTTCGTGCAATCGTAAAACCTATGATTTGAGTTGAATGGATTCTTAAAAATTAAAATTAAAACTTTAATTATATTTTTCATATGTTAATAATATATTAAACTTTTCATTATTTAATTTAGGGACCTAAATCACGTTATTATGATAATCATCTAATCACAGTATATAAAACCATCAAATGTGTGCGTCTTACATAATAAAAGAAAATGTTTCTTACATAATAAATTCTTACATAATACAGGAAAATGTCTGTGTGTGTGCGGCCGGTTGCGTGAACTTTAAACGTCGTACAGTCATGAAATTTTGTACGCATGTACTTCAGGATAGGGGAACGTGCACCTCGACGATATTGTTATTTTTAACTCGGATTTGTTTTTTGAGTAACTTTACGCGTTAACGCGATTTTGAGCGATATTCGCGATTTTCACACAAATCGGTTTCTCGGGGAATGAAAATATTATGACAGAGTTTTCATTTGGACGCCATCAGAAATATCAAATACAGTTCCTTCGACGATGTTTTTATTTATATTTATTTATTTTAATACATGAAGATTTGCATTTTTTAGGTAGTCTGATTTTTATTTCGCCGCATCCGAAAAAATAAGGTTAACTCAATCCTACAGTTTGGCAAATGGTTGGGAGTATATATTCGCATTATAACATTTTTTTTATTACATCTCTGTAATTCTATTTTCTTCGATTATTTAGCCAGCGAACTTTAATATTTTCGATGCTTGCCATTTTGTCCCAGGGACGGGGTTTCCCCCCCTTCGTTTCGTCCCCTGCGCATGCGCTTAATGTCTTTTCTCCAAGAGATAGAATTTCCTTAAGATTTTTTTTTTGTTTGTGTGTGAATTGTAAGCATTAATCATCATTATTTATATGAATAAAATTTGCATTTTTATTATTTTTATAATTTAATGAATTCAATCTATCTCTGTTTTAACTTCATGGCAACTCTGGGTACATTTTATAGTAAATGGATAAAGCTAAACTACAATGTTCTGGGCATCGAATTAAAAACATGTAAATTTTATAGTAAAAATTTTATAGTCAAATTTAATTTACCTAAATGATATCTTCTATGTTCCTTCTTCTGCTTCCAAAATCATTTTTGCTGATGATACGAGCTTATTTTTTTGTTGATGAAAACATTCAGATCATTGTAAATCAAGTAAATTCTCAAATCCATAACTTTATAGACCGGTTTCATCAAAAGTTCTTAACCTTAAATACTGAAAAACTAATTGTGTTCTTTTTGATAGGAAAGAATCTGCTCGTCATATAAATACTATTTATATAAATTGCTCCGACATTCTCCTTTCTTCAGGCGGAAAGTTCTTGGGCGGGATTTTACAGAATGATTTTAAATGGAATAAACAAGTTGACCATATTTGTAATAAAGTAAGAAAGAACATTGGATTAGTTAGAACTAAATTACATTTTTTACCTAAAACTATTTTGATTATGCTCTATTACAGATTAATTTTTCCTCATTTGTCTTATTGTAATCTTGTTTGGGGAAACACTACTACCAGAGATATAAACATAATCAATAAGAATCAATAAATAAGAATCAATAAATAAGAAATCAATCATAAATAAGAATCAATTGTAAACCCCTTTCTCTCGTACAAATAGCTTATACCTAAATATATCACTTCACTTTCTCAAGATTATGGAATTCTTTTCCACTTTTTTTAAAATCACTGAACAATGAAAATAGTTTTAAGATGTACTTAAAGATGTTTTTTCTGTTACAAGTTTGCTGATCGATTTGCTGACCTATTATTTATTTACTTTGCTGCTTGTATCCCTGCTAATTGTTTCTTGTTTATTTCGTTATGGCTTTTGTTCTGCCACTGACCATTGTTTTAATGCCAGCGTGTTGCCAGTTTGGTGGGGGTTGCTGACCCGTCAGGTCCATTTACAGCGCATTTTTTCGCAGTTACTTGCTCCACTGTTATACATTTACTTATAAGTAGAAATTGTATGTATTGTGTATATTGTGTGGCAAAATAAAGTTTACTTATTATTAATATTAATTTAAATTTGGCGCTTTATCAACTTCATTAGTTGAAACAGAATTACTTACCCATAGCAGCGTGTAAAATCGGCAACAAAATGCATATGCCATTCAATTAATATCCTTGAAATAAATTACAATTGGAGAATTGTTGACCCCCAAATGCAAAACGATCGCAAAATTTGTCTTTTTTCGCATATGAAACGAGCTAGATCCACGAAATCGATGTTAATAGATTAGCAAATGCAGCATTGTTGTGTAGAGCATTAGATATAGAACTTTTAAATTAAAACTAATATTAAGTCAATATCTCTAAACTGTTCAAGCTAGCTTTTAAAAGATAATGGTCATTCGTTTTCTAATGAAAAATTACATGATCTTTTTAAAACTTCTTTCGAAAATTTGGGGTGGGGTTACGAACGTTCGATATCGTGATATTCATTGCTTGTAATAATCAGACCAATTTTGTTCTATTCCTTTGAGAGCTATCGCGTGCACAGACTAACTCTTCGACACACACACATCTTTTAAAAATATTCAATTCAAGATAGTCCAAACATGTAAAGAAGTCGAAAACTCGAAATTGATTTTTAGACCTCGCCAAAATGTTCTCATAACACATTGTATATAGGGAAAGTCACTGTGACAATTGCCACTAGTTTGAAATTTAAAAAAAATTCTGATGTGGACAGTGCATGACTTTCGCTACAAACACAAATTTATTCATCTCTTTCTTTCTTTCCCAGTTCTCTAAATTGAGTTTATTTGCCCGAAATAACATGAATTATTATTTAAAATTGTACTGATTTGCAATTTGAATTTAATTCTAATTTTCTTTTGGCGACTGCATGTATTTTTAAAGACAACGGAGCAAACATGCGAAAAAACAAATATCTCGAGAAAGATTAGACCTGAAATTCTGAGGTTGATCTTATTATTTTCGTCGTCAAAAATTACATATAAAACAGGCGTTTAATTCATGAATAAAAGTCAATGCTAAAATGTTAGTCTTTGAAGATTCTTTCGTATCATTTTGCAAAAACGGCAGTTTCTATTTTCTGAATAGTACCAAAATCCAATCAACAACATAGTAACCCATAAGCGACTTATGTACCAAATTTTGGGAAATTTGGTCTATTAGGTTTTCAGCTAGGGCGGATACATTCGACTTTTTCGGGCCATTTCGGAAAACCGAGCAGGTTCTTTTTTTCCCGAATCCTATATCGAAATCAAATCAGCACGCACCAGTATAATCCACAATTAACTTACTTATCAAACTTGAGGGAATTTTTTTTGAGATAGAGTGGATCACACATTGCACAGACAGGCATACAGATAGACAGACACACAGACAGACACAGGTGTCACTTTAAAGATGACGTTTTTGTGCTTCACAGGTCCCAAAGCGGGTAGATTAATTGAAAACTCGAGTTGCGATTTTAGTTTGAATTCCAATACTTTCTCTATACATTACCATGTATTGTAGGGAAAGTAATATTGAATACTTAATATATATAATAATATTAATATATATGATAATTCATATTTATAACTAAAATTGATCCTATGCTGAACAATAAACCAATAACATTACACCCTTTACGATAATATAAAACCAGTTTCGAATATTGCAAATATTTGCCGTTCTTGCGCCACCCTTGTTTGCTCGACGAAAATATTTTCCTTCATTTCAAAGTGGCTATTTTGGGATATCAGAGTGTTCCCCTATGATTGTGTGACTAAGAGTAATTTATATTTCTAAAGTTGTTTTTGAGAACAAAAAGAAATCTAATGTTGGCAGCACGTGAATTCTCTACAGACTCAAATTAATTTTCTGTTTGTTTCTTTAATATATTACTAAGTTCAGTTTAATTGCTCAAAATAACACGCATAATTATTTGAACTTACACTAAATTTGCATTTTTAATTCCATTTTAGTTATCATTTGGGAATTGGACGTATTTTCAAAGAATGCATTTTTCAAAAATGCGAAAAAACTAAAATATCTCGACAACGGATAGTCCTTGAGTTGGTTTTATTCTTTTGTCCGTTAAAAATTACCCGCCGACCCGGTGGTCGAACGGTCAGGGGCATGCGTTTCCGTCTGATCGCTGGATTGCTGGGTTGCGAGTTCGAATCCCGCCAGCGGGCATGGATGTTGTCATGTCGAGGCCAAGTCAGACTTCCGCCCTTCGGGGAGCCTCTATAAAGGTGAAGCTGCAAATCTCCTCCCCTTCCCCATGGGATACCTTGGGAGGTCTTGGGGACGTGGTGCGTAGGCGATCCCTCACCACGGGGGAATTAGTACGAAAAAAATTACCCATAAAACAAGCATTTAATTGATACATTTAGTATAGTCCATTTTATTTTGACAATTTTTGTGGGCCATTTCGCAAAAAAGAGCAGGCTCCTTTTTCCCAAATCGTACCAAAGTCTAATCAGCACCAGGGTAACCTACAAGTAACTTACCTATAAAGTTTTATATAATTTAGTCCATTTTGAGTTAGTGTGGATACATACGACTTTTGCTGGCCTTTTCGCACATAAAGGCAGGATTATCTGTTTCGAAGTGCACTCAAATCTAATCAGCACAAGGGTAACCGACAATTGACTTACCTACAAAATTTTATGAAATTCGGTTCATTAGTTTTTGAGATAGAGTGGATACATACATTGCACAGACACACACACACGCAGACAGACGTCACGCTAAAAATAGTTTTTTCGTGTTCTAGAGGTCCCAAATCGTGTAGCTCCATCAAATAATGTTCAATCATGTTCTCTTTATTTCTTCAATAATTCGTTAAATTTAGTTTAATTGCACAAAATAACATCTATAATTATTTTCAATTACACAGAATTCGCACTTTTAATTCAATTTTCGTTTTCATTTGATAACTAGGCTTATTTTCGAAAGGTGGTGCAGCGGAAATGCGGTAAATCTAAAATATCTCAAAAACGGCTAGTCCTAGAGTAATAGGGTTTGTCTTATTTTTTTCCTCGTCAAAAATTACGTATAAAACGATCTTATAATTGATACATTTGAGCATACATATTCTTTTATTTTATATTTTAATGATTTTTGCGGGGCATTTTGCAAAACCGCAGGTTCTGTTTTCCAAAATCGTATCCGAATCTAATCAGCACCAGGGTAACCTACAAGTGACTTATCTGCCAAATTTTGTGAAATTTGGTCAATTAGTTTTTTTGCTAGAGTGGATACAGGTAATTTTTGCGAGTCATTTCGCAAAATAGGCAGATTCTTTTTTCGCGAATCGTACCAAAATCTCAGCACCAGGGTCACCCACAAGGGACTTACCTACCAAATTTTATGAAACACGATTAGTTTTCAGTTAGAATGAATACAAAATCTGTACAGACAAACAGACAGACAGATACATACCTCATGCTAAAAATAGTTTTTTCGTGTTTTAGATGTCCAAAATGCAACTCCTTTGTAAACTTGAGTTGCAATTTCGACACGATTCCAATAATTTCTCTATACATTACCATGCATTCCAGGTTAAGTAAAAGTAACCATGTCTGAAGTTAAAATTCCGAAAAATCATAGAACTATTTCTTTGAGAAGAAAAAACATATAAAAATTTAAAAAAAGTAAGAAATATTAAATATCTGTATGTTGAGCCCATCACATGACAGGGTGTAAAAGTTGATATAAAAGTTTTCTTCCTTGTCCCGGGCTTTCCATACTTTTCTAAAATCCCCGGGCACGCTAACTAGTCCTCCATAAAAAAAATATGATGAATGTTTGGTTGCAGAAATCAGAATTTGAGTTTCGGTATGAAATCTGTAGAGAAGGAATGTAAGGTTTGCTTTAAATATGGAAATAAAAATAATCTTATCAATAGCTGAATCAATGGATAGACAGTATCGAACCAACGAACTTCGGTTAAATTTATCGGAATCATAATTTCCGACCAAGCGAAGATTTTTGGTTCGATAACACCGTGATACAAAATAGACAGTACATTTTTATTCAAATTTGCAGTACACTTCTCTGTTTAATTAAATAAAATTCAATAGTTTGTTTTAAGTAATGTGTAACGTAGAAACAAAATCAAAAAGAATATGTGTCTTTTAAAAATCTTAATCACATTTCTGGTGCAACATGGTATTATACTGCCGTAATGTACATTCGTGGTAAATCCTAATATAGCTGAAGTGGTGCTCTGGAGCTATAAAGAGTGCCCAAGTTCAATCTGGTTCTGGTGGTTTTTGAACTTAAAAATAGTTTTAATGCTCTTCAATACTCTGCAGATACTCTACTGTTGCTGTTGAGACCCAGACTGTCCGACCTACCAGAAAGGTGTAAGGTAACTGTTTGGACGGCCGGGAAGTGCCACCCAATTTAAACCGGAATCCAGTAGGTGAGGCATCCACAGGGGCCGTACCCTCCTTCCCCTACCACCAACCTCTCGGAAGGGCTTACGGACCCACATGTTTAACGTGATCGTATTCCGCGTGAACACGGCGGCAGTTTTTCGCAGTGGCGGGAATCGAACCCGGGCCTACCGAATGCAATTCCCGCACTCTAACCACTCGGCCACCTCGCCCAGATACTCTACAGTAGAATTGGTGGCAAAATTTGTGTGATGCTATTGTTTTTACTAAAAACTTTTTTTACACATCCATTTCTCAAGATCTGCTACAGATAGAGAGCTTAGATGATGACTGGTATGGATTAAGTATCAAATGGAGACTCCGATGGAGGTATGGTGATTTACTAAAGATTTTCATTCTCAGTTCAAATATTTCCCTTGAAACGTGTATTTCTCGAAATTAGTTATGGATAAAGCTGAGATGATGACTGATGTGGATTCAACATTAAATTTCAGAGAAAATAGGGGGTTTAATAAGGATTTCCTCTTCCGGAGATGTAATTTCCGGATTTTCCGAAAATTCGCATGACTATACGAAAGAAAAAAGCTTTCATAGTTCTTTCAAAAATGAAGTGTAAACACCACTTGTCAACATCTGAAGTCCTTTTCATAAAATATCTTGCTAATTCTGGTTTGAAAGGAAAATGCATTGGAGATGGAACTGAAGTTTTACTACCCGGATACACAACAAAATACGCGTTTCTACTTGAGGCATAAACCCTTCCTCGCGTGGTAAGGTCTCCCACAAATCAAATATTTAGTTTCTGCGGCAATATCTCTCCTGAAATGACGCAGAGAAACCTCTGTTTGCAGGATGTCAATATTTATGTTCTCAATACGAATTTCCCAGATGGTTTCGAATAGGGGTGTGGTACCTACATGTCCATTACTACGAGGGATTTGGGAAGCACTAGAAGTAAATTTCGGGATACGTACATGGGATTCCTTTCATTTCAGAATATGTTTTAATAATTGTTATAGAATATAAATTAAAAATAAAAGTGGTAGTAATTATTTGTTAACTTGAAAACGGAGACAAGTGTTGAAGTGACAAAATATATTAAAAGTAATTTATTAAATTCAATTTAATATTATTAAGCTGCATTGTATCATTGTATCATCGAAAATCATCACATTATGGAAAGCTCTTAGTTATGGAATTGTTTGTTTTTCCAAAGTATGGCATGTTCTACAGTTAAGATTTATACTCCTATACTTTGTAACAAAGGAATTAAAATACCCGACTTATCTGTCTGCAATAACCTCTTCTAATTTAAGAACGATTATAGAATTAAACACATTCACATATTTTTTCACTGGTTTGTTACGCTTTATTAGAAGTAGGTTTATAGTTAAAATATTTCAAATTTTGGGCTTCGTTAATTTTATTTCGGTATTACCCAAAGCAACGGCGAGTATTTTGGCTAGAATAAAGATATTATTTTACTAATTTGTATAGATTTCGATTAGTAAAGATATTGACAGAGAAAAGCTTATCACCTTAACTTTGGAATGACCCAGCGACAAAGGAAGGAAGTCAGAAATACGCCCTTACAAATGGAAAAGTTAAAGGAATGGAAATAAACTACAAAAGGCGCTCCCTAATTGAATGTAAACACAGACAACAACGGATTCTGCAGTCAAATAGAATCTTGGAATTGTTTCTATTGCCTCCTGAAAATGTCAGGAATGATTTCGAAGCTGCGAAACTGACAAAGGTAATTCTCTCACAGCAGACATAGACGTGAGCACTTCTGAATAGAGAAATAATAATAAGAATGTATATCTTCCGATATTATTGCGAAAAAGTTGTTAACACTGAAAGTTAAATATTAATATTTACAGCTTCAATTCAGAATATTAAATAAGCGAATGGAATAAAGAATAAAAATGCGTTAAATGATTTTCAATTCTAATATTATTTCACAGGAAGCAATTGTAAACAAATATTCATCAACAATATGTAAATCTACGTGTTTCGTAGATTAATTAATCATGTTATCACAACAAAATCTGTAAATTGTTTAATGTGTTTGCGTTTTTCTAGACCTTCCAGAATAACCCCCCCCCACACCCACACACACACTTCAGCGACCTAGAGGACTGAATCTTTACGTCGACGACGGGACATATACTAACAATGCCGGATTTTCAACTTCACACCGGGCGGAAAAAAGAGGGGAGTCGAAAAGTCAATCTAGAACTTCCAGATATTTCCACGTGTGATCTAGACAGTTGCAACTTTGTACACTTATAATATCCACCGCGGGACCAAATCTAATGGAACTAGATTTTCGATTTTTCACTCCAGAGGTCGGGGATGGATGGTTTTCGAAAAAAAAGTATTTCCAAAACCTCTAAATGCCTCCGGTGACCTAAAAGGTTGAATTTCTGCCCACTCATAAAATCGACCACTGAACAGCACCTAGCTGGTGTTAGATGTTCGACCCCCCCCCCCCCCCCCCAAGATACGGGAAAATGATTTTTTATGTCTTTTCAGACACACCAGACCTTCCTCCTGTGACATAGAAAAATAAAACTGTACATAATTATATTATCGACAACGGTGCAGAACTCGTGGATTTTCTATTAAAATGACTATTTTCGATGCTAAGCGTCATACACTGTTAGGCAAAATAAAATTCATTAAAAAACCGCAACCAAATTTTTAAAAAGTGTTAATTTCTATGCCTTTGACAGGCTTTAATATTAGTATATTAAACATTATACTGAAAAGGATTGTTTAAAAATAAATAAATAAATAAATTAAAATACGAAATTTTTTCACATGTTTCAAAATATTAGAAAATAGAAAAATGTATATGTAAAAAATAAAAACTTGGTTTAAATGAAAACAACTTGAGAATTTAGTGTTTGTGGAATCCACCTTTCCATTTATGGCGCATGTATAGTTGGTGTGGCATATTATCTGCTAACGTGTTGCATAGTCTTAATTTGACAATAAAGTTTTATTGAAAATCAGCATTTTTTACAAACCATCGACAATATTTAATTGTGAAATGCTCGGCAGCATGTATCACGTTCTTGGTTACGCCCACATATGACCACACCCATATTTATTTCCCAATCGGAATCATTGAAATGGTGTCAATTTACAATACATATGAAAAGGGAGAAATCAGTGAGTGCAGCCACTTTGTGCAAAAGATAAGGATGAACTTAAATGACATAAATAACCATAAATTAATAAACAATGCAGCATGATTTGAAAACTTATGCCTTTTCAAACCAAAATTGCAAAAACGATTGAATTTTTCAGAGCAATAACACTTTGTTCAATTAATTCCTCCCTAATTATGTTTATTTTTTTAGTTGTTATGAAATATATATATATATATATATATATATATATATATATATATATATACATACAATATATATATATACATACAATATATATATATATATATATATATACACGTGACAGTGAAAATGAAACACCAAGGAGTGGGCAGAAAGTGATGAAAGTCGGCAAACAGAGAGAGACAGCAACGAACGATAAGTGATGTTTATTGCAACATGATACACCTATACACTAAGTGATAACAATGTCTGATCTGAACGTTGTAGGAGCACAGCAGGCGGCGATACAGGCAGCAACAAGTCTAAGAACACAGTCAATGAGCGTGCGGATGGTGTCCTGAGAATTTGGATGCCCATTCCCTGTGAACCATTTGCCAGAGTTCGTCTTCTCAACGCGGCGGTGGCAACGCACACAAGCGATATCCAATCACGTCCCAGACGTGTTCGATTGGTCAGAGATCAGGGGGGACTGGTGGCCAAAGAAGCACCTGGGTACCTTGCAGGGCATGTTGGCTGATTCGTGCCGTATGTGGTTGAACGTTATCCTGCTGGTAAATGACATTGAGCACCCTCTGAAGGACGGGTTGTGTCACCGACCGCAGCACGCAATCCATGTATCATTGGGCCGTCATAGTGCCTTCAATACGGACCAGGTGTGACTTGCTATTGTAGGCGATGGCTTCCCAAACCATGATGCCCCGTTGTCGCGCTTTGTGGCGTTCCACAGATGCGGCCGGATTGGACCTGTCACCACTTCGGCGCCAGACTCGTATACGGCGACTGTCATTGCTAAAACAGAAGCGTGACTCGTCTGAGAACATGACCCTGTGCCATTCCGCAGTCCACTTGACTATATCCCGAAACCATTGCAAACGGAGGCGTCTGTGCTTTTGGGTCAATGGCAGTCTTCTTAACGAACGGTATGAGTCTGGTCGCCGGCGACCAATCGGCGGATAATGGTCCTGGTCGATATGGGAGCATCTAGGGTGTCCTTCAGCTGCTGCAAAAGGGCGACGGAAGTGGCCTGCGGAGCCGCCAACGCTTGCCGACGGATTCGTCCACGCGTGCTGACGTCGCTCTGGCCGTATCGGCACCCCTCAGACGTGCCACATCCCCTTGCTCCAACCATCTTCGCTACAGCCGATGGCGCATTCGCTACAGCGTGGGTGCGTGTAGGTAGCTATCCGCTGAGATTTGACGGATGGATCAACCTGTCCATCTGAGTCTGTTCACCGTACCCGTCGTGAAATCGTCTGTCTGCTGGAACTGTCTCGGTTGGCGGCGGCTTGGTATTCTCTGCTACTACATGTTTCCTCTGAGACAAAAAAAATTGCAAGATGATTTCCCTGGAAGACCGAGCGGCGCAACTATTGTCGATTCTGCAGGTCCCTTCCCTTATATTTCACTCAACGTGCACTGGACAGCTGAGCATTTCGCATCATTTACATAACTCGGTGAAATGTTTCTATCCTGCAATTTGCATATTTTTCTGCTCACTCCTTCTTGGTGTCTCATTTTCACTGTCACGTAGTATATATTTCACACTGTTAGTATGCCCCAATATTATTTTAGAATTAGATTCTATAAAATAAAAAGATCATTTTAATGAAGTAATTCTGTACTTTCGAATGCATTGCAATGTTCCAGAAAGTTGTCCTGAAAGAGGGGCGCAATTAATTGAAGTAGGTAAATAAGTAACTAGTCATGGGCACGATACAGGGTGCCCAGAATTTCCGGGACGACGCAATATCTCGAGAAATACACTTCGGATCAAAAAATAAAAAAACACATATTCAATATTTTTAGAAAAGCTATCCAATGAATCCAAAATTGACCCCCCGGGGGACAACATTGAAATTTTAAATAGGAACCCCCATTTTTTATTGCAGATTTGGATTCTCCAGAAAAATACCATACATTATTTGACCTACGATTTCTGATTTTTGCTGCCACAAACGGCGCTGTAATCGAGAAAAACGGAAGTGGAGCGAAAACGTTTAAAAATGGGAATGTCTCGGGAAATACATTTCGGATAGAAAAATAAAAAATTACGTATTCAATATTTTCAAAAAAACTATTCAATGATGCTAAAATTGACATTGGTGGTAGGGGAAGGAGGGTACGGTCCCTGTGGATGCCTCCCCCACTGGGTTCCGGTCTAAATTGGGTGGCTCTTCCCGACCGTCCAAACAGTTACCTTACACCTTTCTGGTAGGTCGGACGGTCTGGGTTTCAACAACAACAACCCCTCCCCCCGCGTGCTCTTAGCACTTTTCGGGCGCGGTAACCCGGTGGTTTGCGCGTTGGATTTGCACGCTGCCACAACTGCCGACGTGTTCATGCGGGCTACGATCACGTTAAACATGTGGATCCGTAAGTCCTTCCGAGAGGTTGGTGGTAGGGGAAGGAGGGTACGGTCCCTGTGGATGCCTCCCCCACTGGGTTCCGGTCTAAATTGGGTGGCACTTGCCGGCCGTCCAAACAGTTACCTTACACCTTTCTGGTAGGTCGGACGGTCTGGGTCTCAACAACAACAACAACCCCTCCCCCCGCTAACCGTTCACTTCAGCGACAACTGTTGACTTCAGTTTAGAAAACGGTTCAAAATTACTTTTTTCACTACCCAGGAACAAGGATGTGGACGTAGTAGTTTTCTGCTCCCTTCGGGGTGTTTGATTAACATGAGTCCCCTTGCCTCTCATGATCAGGGTGCTTTTTCCTGTAACTTCTAAACGTTAGTGCCTTAAGATGCAGCTGCCGATAATTTCGTATACCTTCAACATATGACTCTGCATTGAAAGGAATAATTATTGAAAGGAATAATTAAACGAATACCATGAAACATGTAAAATAAATTTGCTCTACTTACATGAAAGTTGCCCTTTGTTGTTTTCACATAAAATGTCTGCTACAAAATATAATGAATTAAAAATTGCTAGCTTATAATATGCATTAAAATTATATATTGATGTTACTAATGATATTAATGTTATTAAAATTATACATTAATGTCGTTTGTTATTAATGTTATTAATTATGATAATGTTATTAATTTTATTAATGATACTAAAATTAGCGGTTCCGGACATAATCCCGACAGCCGAAATCCCGACAAGCCAGAATCCCGACAGCCGAAATCCCGACAAGCCAGAATCCCGACAGGGTCAAAATCCCGACAAGTCAAAATCCCGACAAGGTCGAAATCCCGACAAGCCAAAATCCCGACAAGGTCGAAATCCCGACAAGCCAAAATCCCGACAGCCGAAACCCACTCTTGCACAGACTAATACAACACTAAGGCGGTCATCGCAGTGACGTCATTAGGGTTAGAATTTACTAATCAGCACCCCCCCCCTCACGCACATGCGCTGGACTCACGCTGGGCCCACGCACATGGCTCTCTACGCCTATATGTATAGCTTGATCAAAATTATCGGCGTTTTTACATCTCTACATTTTACAAATTAATAGTTTTAATCACTAAATCATAACAATTATGCCATTACTGAAATAAATTTTGGCAAATTGAAATGACAAAGATTAAAATGATATAACAGGTCGGTATAAGATTTAGGAAATTCATTTTATTAAAAAAGAAAAAAAACACTTACACATTCTGCATACGTTCAAATAGCATATTCAAATAGCATATGGCTATTGTAGTAGCAAGCGGATGGAGGCAAGAGGGAGCGTGAGTCCAGCGCATGTGCGTAGGGGGCGGGGTGCTGATTAGTAAATTCTAACCCTTGTGACGTCACTGCGATGACCGCCTTAGTGTTGTATTAGTCTGTACAAGAGTGGGTTTCGGCTGTCGGGATTTTGGCTTGTCGGGATTTCGACCTTGTCGGGATTTTGACTTGTCGGAATTTCGACCCTGTCGGGATTTTGGCATGTCGGGATTTCGGCTGTCGGGATTTTGGCTTGTCGGGATTTCGGCTGTCGGGATTACGACCCAGACCCTAAAATTAGATATTAATGTTATTCGATATTAAAGTTACAATCAATGAGTTGCAAGTTTTATAAATCGTACACTATTTCCTCCTAAAATGCGACTATTTCATATATAAACAAAAAAGATCAATCATGAATAAAGCATTGATTATGAATCACTTTCCAACTGCTATGCAATTTCATTTAAAAATCTCAAAATGCGATACATTCCTCGGTAATATTTTTAAAATTATCACAATACTACATTAATTTATTATATTTGAAAACTTAAAACTTCATCGAAAAAAATGGTCTTCATTCAAATGGCGGCATTGAAATATAAATTGCCTGGTTTAAATATCTCTAAAATGCGATACATTCCTCTGTAATATTTTTAAAATTATCATAATACTACAATAATTTATTATATTTGAAAACTTCATCGAAAACAAATGAACTCTTTCAAAGGACGTCATCAAAATATAAATTGGCTGGTTCTTTAAATAAAAGCGGCATTTCTTTCATAAACATTTTTCCATTCACTTCATTCATCACAATACTATAATAATTAATTTTATTTAAAACTTAAAATCATGGAGGTAAAAGTAATTTAACTCTATGCTCAAAACTTCATCAAAAAATCGTTTGCTTCTCTGTAAAATCATTGATTGCTTCATTCATATTAGCTATATTGCAGTCTCCATGGGCTAAATAATTTTGCGTTAAAGAAATGCAGCAATTCTTATACAACTCATTCTACATCTTTGGTATTTACATCCTCCATAAGTGAAAAGTAGGCTTCGTTGTAGAAATAATCAAAGTTGGATGATTATTTAAACTCAACTATATTGTAATTGCGTTGTTTCAGGATGTAGATGCACATAATTTAAGCAAAAATAAAGCTGTTCTAGGACGAATACAACACTAAATATGAATTAAAAAGAACTTTAAAAATCACGATTTTGACACAAGATGGATGCTATAATTTATTTTGAAGTGGATCACGTGATCTCGTCATATAAAGGATGTAATTATTATTTTAATTTTTATTTAAAAAACTACTGAATATATTTTCTGAATTTTTTTTTATATATTTTATGGGATAATTTGAATATTTCCTTAAACTTTCGAAGTAATTTGTGAATTTTAAATCCGCTTAAAAAATGCTTGAAAAATTAGGTCCCATAGGGTTTAATGTATTTCATTTTTTCAACCCCTCTTATATCCAAAACTAATTGGGTGATATCATTGATTTATATTCCCATAGGTCCTACAGATCGTCTGAACAACATACTAAAAGTTCATTTTGATAAAGTCATTTTTACGGCAGTTATCGTGCTAACGGACAGACAGACAAACAGACAGAATGAACAAAGTCATAAACACTTTTCAACTATGTTATAAAGTGTTAATAGCGGACAGACAGACAGACAGACAGAATGAATGAACAAAGTCATAAACACTTTTCAACTATGTTGTAAAGTGTTAAAAACATTTTTTTTCAAAATAACCAAAACATTTCAGTTATTTTATTTCATCAAAATTGATTATATCTTATATCGTCAGTTGAACCATCTTCCAAAACCATGATCTAATGAATAATATCGTACAAAATCAACAGAATAAGCAAATCAACTGAATAAACAAGTCAACAGAAATGAACAGAATAAACACATTAATAATCTAATTTACTATCAACTTAAAATCATTTGAATGGAACTGTCGCTCAAAATCATTTGAATGCAAACTATCGCCAAATGCGAACGAATACTATTGCTAAATGCGAATGGATATTATCGCTAAATGCTATTGAATACCATTGTGGTGGCCGATAGCATTGTAATCGTCCAAAATCATCTGAATTCATTCATTTACGTGTGTTACTATACTACTATCGAGCGATTGCTATTGGCCGAATAATATTCGAATTGATTTTGAACTATGGAGTTTGGGAAAAGCGCTGCCATTGATCAAATAGTATTCGAATAGTTCTTTACTATTATCGGGACTACCGAATAATTTGAAACGATATAATTAGTTAATAATTCCTTCGAATAAATCCCATTATATACAAATATCTGACCCAATTTAAGCAACATCGTAACGTTTCGTTCCACCAAGTGGTTATGTACAACCGCGGAAAAAAAAAACGCCCCACCCTGTCTTAATCGAGCATCGTAAATCGCAGATAAAATTGAATGATACCATTCGATTAGGAATCACATCCTCTACAAATGAATGTGCGTAAAATTTGCATAAAGGGCCGTCTGCATATCTAAACGCGCACAAACTTCGAAATTTTCAATGGCAACACCCAATTTTGACGTCACCCACAAGTTACCCCCAAATTAGTCCAAATTCAAATTTTAACGACGTTACTATCTTTATATCCAAAAATATTCAATATTCCGGAATGTGGAATTTTCGGGGATCAGCTCCATATTGAAAACCGCAATTTGAAGGGCGATGTTTCTTTGATTGACCACAGCACTGTTGTAAATTATTGAACTATCCTCTTGACATTCAGCATTATGGCTTACCTCACAGCCAATGGGTCGCAGGTTTGATTCCTGCATGAGAGGGGGAGCATTTTCATGGCTGTGTGTGGTGTTGTCTTGTGCGTGTGTGTGTGTTACTAAGGCAGTAGGCCTGTAATGGGTAGAATTATGTGAGCCTCAAATAGGGCACGATTATTAGGGGTAAAAAGTCGTACTGGGTACGTTGCTGAAAACTAATGGGACATTCGTGCCAGGGTCAATAAAACAAAGAAGAAATAAAGAGGAATGAAATTTTTTTTCCAAATGTTATTTTATAATGCTGTTTCAAAAACAATTTATGAAACTAACAAATATCTACAGATCACGCGACAAAGCAACTCCGTTGGAACTTGGTGACGAATTTAAAAGTATCAATCCGTCATTATCAATCACCGTTTGAAGTCCTGTTGGTGTTTAATATCACATAATTTTATAATTTGTTTTTGTTTTATATAAATATTTTTTATTATAAATTATTACATTTTGTGGGCAATTTCAACTTACAGTAGCTCGGGAACTATTAATCGGCAGTAATATAAGTATATCTCATTTATAACAATAGAAGTTTGCACCCTTCAATACAGTAGCAGAATTACGTTTATTAGGCTGCATCTATACAACACTGTTTATACAAAGTTTTTATTAAAACTGGGTAAAAATAAATGCCGTTTTCTTAAATAAAGATTAACTTACAGTTAATATAACTTTTTCAAATTAGTCATTTTTTGAAATAATATACGACCCCTAAAGTCATCGTGATGCTGAATATTTAAATATTTCCAAAGAACTAGAGGGAGGAAAGACCTGGAATTATATATAAACATATAAAACCTCTTTGTGAATCGATTTTTATCAAAACGTGTCCAGGTTTGTATTCATATTTTTTCGATTATTGATTTCATAATTATTTCATACAAGCAATGTATTCTACAAAAATAAAAATCACGTAAATGTGCTTGGGTTGTTCAGTAGTAACGTCATACAAATAATCAGCGTGAGCAGATAATTATTACAGAAGATATGAATGGAAGTCTTGGAAACTAATTTAACATTAGGAGTTAAAAACTTTACATACTCACAACTCAGAAACGCTTCACCCAAATGACTTGAAATTTGGTATCACAGGTTGAATTTTGCTCTAGTTTCGAACTATGTTGTCAAACTAGGGTGTTGCCATTTAAAATTTCACAGTTTGTGCGCGTTTAGATATTAAGACGGCCCCTTATGCAAATTTTATTTGTAGAGGATGCTATTCCTAATCGAATGGTATCATTCAATTTTCTCTACGATGAACGATGTTCGATTAACAGAGGGTGGGGCGTTTTTTTTCCGTGGCTGTACATATCCGTAACCAGCCAGTGTATATACATGATGTGACAACCCCCAAATTTCAAAGGGTCTGCAGCTCAGCCACCAAAATAGCTATTGAATTGACGAGATATATTTTCGTGTAATATGAGAAAACTAAACAAAAGAATTATAATTTGTGTTATAACACTCAATATTTGTATGATCTCTGGTGGGAGGCAATAACTTTTGATTTGAAACTTTGATTTGGCATTTTAAAAATTGAAAAAACTTGATTTTTCTACAATTTTCTTCACTGTTTAATGGACCTACAGCCTAAGAAACTGAACCTATTTTAACCATATGATTGCTCGTTTTGTGTGTTCTGCTCGGAAGTACACAATATTATTTTATTATACTTTACTCTACATACTTTAATTTGATTTAGAACTTCAAAAATTGAAAAAAACATGAATATATGGTGATCGGCGGTAAAGTAAAATTGGCATTATTCATGCTATATCATTGCTGCGTGATCATGTTGATAAAAATCTCTACAAAAAATAATTAAAATCTCATGAAAACACCACTTCATATTAAAGAACTAAAGTAACAGAAGTACAAAAAACTTAAACGAACCTTCCAAAAAAAATTATGAAATCTCAAAATAATATGCACCCACAGAATAAGTTCCCACAGGATCGGAGCTGTACTTTTAGATAAAGGGAACCCTGCTGAAGGAACCTAAACGTTTTCAAATTCCACGCATTTTTAGACGTAATCAATTTAAAAACATAATTATTACAACTAAAAAGATCTATGGGTGATTTCGCTGAGGGTTAGGATCCTTCAACAAGGTATCCTTGGTTTGAAAGTACAGCTCCGATTCAGTAGGAACTTGACGCAAACCATTTTGAGATTTCATAACTCTTTTTGGAAGGATGTTTTTGCTTCTTATACTTGGCGGGGAGTTATTTTTACCATAAAGTGATGTTTGCGAGAGATTCAGATTACCTCAGCTGGCTATGGGGAAACGTGTTGCGTGTATTGACAAAATTGCGTCATCCTAACCTTTTTCAAATACACGTAAGCATATTTAGTTGTAATCAATTAAAAACAATGATGGCAACTAAAAATGGTCTACTTGTGCTTCCGTGAAAGTATCTACCTTGGATATGCCATGCTGAAGGATCCAAGATCCTTCAGCAAAGTATTTATGACCTGAAAGCACAGCTCCGATCCTGTAAGAACTTAGCGCAAACCATTTTGAGATTTAATAACTTTTTTGGAAGGAGGTGTTTGTTTATAATCCCCGTGTAGGGGCGGGTTGTAGAATAACCCTACCACCCCCCCCCTGTGTTTCGTAGAAGGCGAAAAATGAGGGCCCCAGTGCTTGGGGGGATAGCCAGGTACCCTGCCCCTGGGGATTATATCAGGGAACTGGTCCTCCAGGTTGGGGGTTGGGTGTGGGGCTAACTATTCCACCCAGGAAAAAAACATTCTTGTTACGAAACCTTAAAGGAGGTCTTGGCCCTACAAGGGCTGTAGTACCATGATGATGATGATTTTTGTTTATTATACTTAGCATCGTGTTATTTTTACCATAAAGGGATGTTTTTGTCGGATCCAGACTACTTCAGCTGGCTGTGGAGATACGTGTTGCGTGCCTTGACACGAAAATCCCCTGTGTGAGGTTGCTTAACATTTCGCCACCGTCATTTTAGAGCAATCAACTGTAGATTAGCTATTTTGTAAAGACCTTTAACTATTATATATACTGCATTTATTATATGTCGGAACTTCTACATGACTGTCCAGTTTCACATTTCTCGCAGAGTCCAGAATGTGAAATACAATTTTGTATCTCGCACACAACATTTTAAACACATTGAGTCATTTGATAATTCTAAAATTTCTGAATAAAGTTCTAAGAAATATTACCAACACTCAAGAGTAACTTTTAACAGAGGCGATTTGACATATTTTAATTGTTACTCATATTTCTAAAATAATTTAAAACTTTTATCAAACTTTAACATTTTATTTAATTCCTCGTTATATCAATATTTAAAATATTTTTTATAATTTACTGGCAACAATAACCGCAGCTAGCGGTTAAGTCTTTTGACTATAGATACTTTCCCTTCATCTATCCTGAAGATAGTTCTCGCATTATTAGTATAGCTCTAGCATTATTAAGTCAGCTATTTCTTGCATTATTTGTCTGGCTAGAGTACATAGGGCGGGCCGCCTTATGACCCCTAGTTGCCTGGCCTTTCCTCACATAACATCCGACTTGAATCATTTTTGAGGTATCTGGAGGCACATCGTTTACAACCTGTATCATAATTTTGCACAACCCAAAAGAATGCTAAGATCCAACAATCAACTAAATTATGCACAAAACACACTAACTTCGATGTGGGGATATGTGAGTTTTCTTACAGATGCTCCGAAAAGAAAATGCCTTGGGCTTGGACCTTGGATAATTTTGTATAGCCATAAAAGCATTATCCTTTGTTCCAACCAGTCGTTATTTCATTGTTTAAGTCTCAACTAGTCACAGGAATTTGTCAGTTTCTTTTTTTTAAAAAATTATCCTTTTCCAGCTTAATTTTTGCAATGTTAGTTGTTCTTAAAATTATTTCAATCATTTTTAAAATACCAGCTCTGCGTCATTACACTAATTTTAAGCATTTAAAAATCGTTCAACAATTTTCCTTAATCTAAGATTCTTTTTTCAAGAATCCCAAAGGCTTGTGCCCCTTAAATGGACTATGCATTGTAAGGAAAGTAAGAATATTCTTTAGAATTGAAAATTTTTATTCAATCCTTACAAAAACCCAATTGTAACATTTTTGCTTTGCACTTCGATACTTTATGAAATACTTTTAAGTGGGGTAATTTACATTTCGGGACACTAAAGAAGTACTTCCAGTAAACATTTTTTATCTATTTTAATGAGAACAAAGACGTTAGTTTAAAATTCTCCATTACGCAACTTTTTACCTTGCAGTGTATGTTAATGGGAAAAAATAAGATTTTTCCATTCTTCTTCCGTTAAATGCAAATTGCTTCTTTTGTAAGGCCTCAGAAATAAATTAATTTGTGAAATCCTCGTTAAAACGGTTAGTCATGGCAAGAAGATTTTCTTAGGGAACATAAAATAATACAACGAAAAGTAAAGTTGTCTTGCAGTCACCTGTTCGTATTCCTGGATACAATGTTATTCTTGGATTATTCTTGGAACTGGAAATAAGCAGTGGTTTCCAAATTTTTTTCATTGCGACCCATTCCCTCACAGCGAATTGACTACATGACTCAATTTCATCAGACCAAGGTTCTTAGCTATGTCTAAAGCAATCACAACAATAAGCAATCACAACAATAACTTTGTAATGAAACGCCCTTGACTACTTGCGTTAGGTTATCTGTAGTAATGCTACCGCAAGCCTAATCAAATAAAAGGGATTGCAGCACCCATAGCGGAAAAATTTTAAAAGTTAGGATAACGAACTCGGTAATGAAGCGAGATAGAAGAAAAAGTATGCATTTTCTAATTAATAGGCTTATGAATAAAACTATTACATAAAGCAATTGTTTCACAAAATATGGTTACGGTTATTAGTGAGTGGCTATCCTATTCATGCATACTAAAATAAGCAACTGTTACATGTATAAGACTCTAATGTACAGTCTGTTCAATACTATCCTATTCATGAATTCTAAAATAATCAACTGTTGAATGCATAGAAATCTGATGCACACACTGTTCAATAAACTACTAAAATAAACAACTGTCACATGCGTAGAAATCTAATGTACAGTCTGTTCAATACTATCTTATTCATGAATACTGCAATAAACAATTATTACATGCATAGGAATCTAATGTACAGTCTGTTCAATACAATCCTGTTTATGAATAATAAAATGAAAAAACTATTACATGCACAGGAATCAAAAGTATAGTTTGTTCAATACTATCTTAATCATGAGTACTTAAATAAAAAACTGCTACATGCATAGGAATCTAATTTACAGTCTGTTCAATACTATCCTATTCATGACTACTAAAATAAGCAACTGTCACATGCGTAGAAATCTAATGTACACTCTGTCCAATACTATCCAATTCATGACTACTAAAATAAACAACTGTTACATGCGTAGGAATCTAATGTACAGTCTGTTCAATACTATCCTATTCATGAATGCTAAAATAATCAACTGTTGCATGCAAAGGAATCTAATGTACAGTCTATTCAATACTATCTTATTCATGAATGCTAAAATAATCAATTTTTGCATGCATAGGAATCTAAAATTCCGAGCAATACTCTTTCAATACTCTTCGTACACTCTGTTCAATGCTATCCTATTCATGACTACTGTTGTTGTTGTTGCTAATCTCCCATCTGGTCAGATCAGATCAGTAAAACCGTTGACTTTAATAAAATCCGATACCAAAAGGGGAGAACCATAAATGTCCTCCCCGCCCAGCCCGAGACAGTCCAAAATATGTTCTGGCGAAACCTGGACTTGCCGGCACTTAGTGCAAATGGGAAAAGTTTTTTGGCCTCCAGAATACAACAGGCCTTTCAAGTGTCCACTGGCTAGCCGGGATAGACAAGTGTTGAGTTGTCATAAGGAAGAGACAGAGAAAGTCCTGGTCAATTTCCCCTATATCAGCAGTGAGAGGGAGGCAGAAGACATTTTTCTTTGTTTTGGGCCTTTTGCCTCGAGAATAGTTCCAGGTAAGTAAGCTCCTCGACAGCAGGAACAGGAAGATCCAGCCCCTCCCTAGCAAGGGAAACCGCCAGTTCGTTTCCGTGAATATCCACATGGGACGGGATCCACTGAAAGTGTATTTCATGTTGGTGGGAGATGATTTTTACTTTCTGAAGGATAGATAAGCTGGTTTTATCTCCAATGTGGGTCCAGTTTTTAAGGTGTTGAATAGAGCTACGGCTATCAGATAGTATCCAGATACCTCCATAGTTGCCCGCACTCATTATAATCTCAAGTCCCATATTGATTGCTAGTAATTCGCTTCGGAAAACCGAGCAGTAGTCGGGGTTTCGTTGTTTTATCGAGTATTCATCTGTAGGTGTTTTAATAAAAACTCCACTTCCTGCCTTTTCGTCCATTCTGCTACCATCTGAGTAGATAGAAATATCATTTGGAGGGATTTGGGCAATAATCTCCAGGGCCAATTGTTTAAGAAAAGCGGGTAAACAATCTTTCTTATTTTGAGTAGTTTCAAGGCCTTCATGGAAATGAACATTGGAAAATTCTACACAAGGATTTAGATTACTATGTAGAAAATGTCGTTCAACATTCTCTGCGATTAGTTGTTGAGATTTAATTTGACTAAATGGACTAATTTTCTTGAGTCTCTGGTTACAAGTCCAATTTTTTAAATTAACGGCAGTTTTATTATCTTGGTTTAGACTGTAAAGTCTATTGAAGTGTTTGACCAATCCTGCCAATCTTCTGTCAATAAGAGGCTGCAAATCCGCCTCATAAAGTACAATCTCTGATGGACAGCTTCGTTTCATTCCAGTAATGATGCGAGCGGCGCTTAGCTGAACTCCCTCCAGTTTTTTCAAGTTCGTCTTTGAGGCACAGCAGTAAATAGGAAAGCCATAATCAAGAATGGGTCTGATGAGAGCTTGATAGGAAGTCCTAAGAGTAGAAGTGTCAGCGCCCCAATCTCTACCAGCTATATGTTTAATGATATTTAAACGTTTCCTGGCTTTCAAGGTTATATATTCTATATGTTTGTTACATGTAAATTCGGGGTCGAGAACGAAACCCAGATATCTAGGATGTTTCTCGTAGGGAAGTCTATGGTGGTTGAGCATTAAGGATGGTTGATAATTATAGATGTGTTTATTGGTTGTAAAGAAAGTGGTAATAGACTTGGCAGGGTTAAAACTTATCTTGAGCTCTTCTGCAAACCTGGACATGGCTGCCAGTGACTTGTTGAGCTCCAGCTCGACTTCGTTAATCACCTCACCACTACTCCAAAGTGCGATATCGTCCGCAAAAATTCCAATGTTAACCCCGGAGGAGACAGTTTTCTCGAATCCGGCCATGTATAGAGTAAAAAGAGTTGGACTGAGAACTGTTCCCTGGGGAACACCCTGGCTAAGGTGAAAGTTGTCCGAGAGGGTTTTATTGAACTTAACCCTAATAAATCTTTGATTGAGATAGTCAGACAACTAAGCCAAAGCATTACCTCGGATGTTAAAGATATCGTGTAATTTAATAATAAGTTTATGCTTCCACACTCTATCAAAAGCCTTAGTGAGATCCAATAGAGCCGCTACACTGTGATGAGTAGGCCTGTAGTTCTGTACATCTCTAAAAGTTTGGGCGAAGAACAGAACAAGATCAATAGTGCTATGGCCTCTCCGAAAACCATATTGTTCGCCAGGGAGTAGATTATTGTTGATTAGAAAGAACTACAGCCTGATGAGGACCATTTTCTCTAATAATTTACTTATAGTACAGGTCAGTGCAGTAGGTCTATAGGCCTCAGGCGAGCCAGAGTTTTTATTTGGCTTCTTAATAGGTATGACTGTGGCCTTTTTCCACTCTCGAGGCACACGCCCTTTTTTCCAGGAGAGGTTAAACAAGTCTAACAGTTTCTGTTTTCCCATGGATCCAAGGTTTTCAAGCATAACTCCATGAATCCCATCCGGTCCCGGAGATTTTATGAGATCCAGAATAGCCAATGGAAGAAGCATTTCCTGTCCATTAAAATGAGTGATCAGAGTATGGTTTCCATAATCAGTGCTGCGACATCCATGTACAACATTTCTAGCCTTGCGCAGGATCGGTTTATCCTCGCTTGTAAAGTTGAATCTGCTAATTTGTTGGTAATGGAAAGCAAGGCCATTAGCAGCTGATTTGTCGTCTATAAACATTTGGTCATTGCTATCTTTAATTGTGTTGCATTTTTCATATTGCGTTTGCTCTTTGTTGATTCCCTTGAGTAGTTTCCAAAGTTTTGAGTCTGGAGTCCTGGCATCAATTTTACTGCATATCTCGTTCCAACGGGATCTTTTTAGCCGAGTGTAAGCCAGTTTAATTTCAGCATTGATCTTGCCAATCTCTGGTCTTAAGTTGTCCCCCGAATGCCTGGCAGATTCCAAAAGATGTTTTCTCCTCTCAAAGAGGGGATCAAGGGTGGCGGAATGCTGTGAGAAATAAGGCACAAAACGTTTGATGTTCCCTCTAGGGATGAAAGCCCTGGCGTGCCTGAGTAGAATTATTCTGAAAATTTGCCAACTTTGGCTAACATCTTCCCAGGGTGGCAACGAAGCCAAATCCTCATCAACAGATTCTTCAAAAGATGCCCAATTAGCTTTCCCGAAATTCCAGAATTTATCAATAGGGTACGAAACTCTTTGTCTCCTTCTGAATTCTATAATAATTGGGAGATGATCGCTTCCAATGTTATCATGGACTGACCAAGAGCATTGATTAGATAATTCCGAGCTAGTCATGGTGATGTCCAGAGCCTCAGTTGTATCATAGCTAAAAGAGGTATGTGTGGACGATCCGTCGTTAAGTATCATGTAGTTATTATCGTCAGCAAGTTGGAGAAGATCGAGGCCTCTATTATTATCACTGGAGCACCCCCAAGCGGAGTGTTTGGCGTTGAGATCTCCAAGAATGATGGAATTCCTGTCCATAAAACCGGAAAAGCAATGAGGTAACTGATTTTGGTTGGGAGGATGATAGACATTGAAAATATTTAATGGTTTTCCTCTCCAGAGGATCCTAATACCCTGAATTTCGAGGTCTGAGTTTTCATCTGAATGAGTGTCTATACTTTTATAGTTGAGGTCTATTCATGACTACTAAAACAAACAATTGCCACATGCTCAGAAATTTAATGTACAGTCTGTTCAATACTATCCTATTCGACTATGTTAAATCCTGTCCGATAGTAGGTACTATAAGTGTCGAAAGCCCAGACCGTCCGGCTCATCCTTAGACATAGAGCAGCAAGGTGGGCGGCCGGGAAAAAGGTACTATAAGTGCGGTTGTTGATAAGACCCAGACCGTCCGACCTACCAGAAAGGTGTAAGGTAACCGTTTGGGCGGCCGAGAACTGCCACCCAATTCAGACCGGAACCCAGTGGGGGAGGCATTCACAGGGACCATACCCTGCTTCCCCTACCACCAAACTCTCGGAAGGACTTACGGACCCACATGTTTAATGTGATAGTACTCCGCATGAACACGGCGGCAGTTGTGGCAGCGTGCAAATCCAGCGCGCAAACCACCGGGCTACCGCGTCCGAAATGAGCCAACAGCACGCGGTGTTCCCAGGTGATCACCCACCCAAGTACTAACCGCGCCCGATGCTGCTTGACTTCGGTGATCTAACGAGAACCTGTGTTGTCAGCACGGTACGGCCGTTGGCGGTATTATAAGTGTTTAAAAATTGAGACTTCTAAATCACCACGGGGTTTCTAAAGGGTTTGGAAAGATAAAATCACATTAGATCCATTAGACATTTATATACAGTTGAGCCACTTATAACGAGATCGGGTGTAGCGAATTATCGGTTATTACGAATTTCTTTCTGTTATCTTGGATTTTCAATTTCTCCACAATGTTAAACGTATCATTCATAGCTAACAATTATAGATACCTGTGATTCGAATATTGCGAAGAGTGGGAAGGGTAAAGAAAAATAATATTTTCTATGAAATTCTTGAAGTAAAAGCGAAATCACAGAAGTAACAATTCGTCCGGTGACAAAAGATTCATTCCCTGATACGTTGACCCTAAACATTTTTCTGAATACATCTCCAGATACGTTGAGATAGCCCAAACACATGAAGATTGGCTTTGAACTCTTAGATGATGCCTGGCGTATTATATATCTGGAAGTGGATAAAAGCTGCTGGAAACAAACTGGGTTTTTAGGAAAAAACAAACAGTCTTTCATTTCTAGTCCTGTGTATGAATATAGTTCAATCTGGAATAGGTCAGAGGTAAAAAGGAATCTAAGAAATCTGTTGATGATTATGTTGAGTGATGATGGCTTTGAAACTGGCACTCAAGACACAAATAATGCCATTATAGCTACAGTTACTGATAATGCGTCTGATGAATTTGAATCCGAAGAAACCGAAGTGGATGTGCAAAGCGTAAGGTTAGCATCCAAAATTACTGTGGAAATCTTCAAAAATGGGCAAGACTATTTTGAAGCCACTGCGTTAACTGTTGTTACAATTTAGATTCAATAGTAAAAATGGTATACAAATATATTGCAAATTCAAATGTTCAAAAGAAAGTTACGAAATTTTTTCAGCGTAAATATATAAGCAATACATTTCAACTTTAATCTAATAATTTTTTCCATACTATGCCGCCAGATAAGTCATCCATATTGTTTTTCTCATACTTAAACTTTCTATCGGTTATTGTGCAAATATCGGTTATAACGAATATTTTTCAGATCCCTAACAGCTTCGCTATATGTACGCTTTACTGTAAAGGGATTTCAAAAATAAAAAATTCCAAATATTAAAAGTTTATGTTTTTTATATTCCGTACGAAATACGGACATACAGCTAGTTTCACAATAAAACGTCGACAGATTTTCAGTGAGAAACAAAAGCACAAATTTATGTTATTGTTTTCTCATGGTACCGAAATTTATAATTCTGTAGAGAATGTCATGTATTGGACACACCAGTTTTATATTCTCATAACTATATTTCCTGTTTCTTGCGGCTTCCCTTATATGCGGGCTCCACTGTATAGAGATTTCAAAAAGTAAAACTCCAAACTTTCAAAAGTAGAATCTCCAAATGTAAAATGTTTTCGCAAATTGTCAAGTAATTTTATTTTTATATTCCGTACAAAGAATGGGCATACAGCTGGTTTCACAATAAAAAGTCTATAAATTATTAGTGATAAACAAAAGCACAAATTTGTTTTTTTCACAGGATCGACATTTATAATTCTGTAGGGAATGTCAACTTCTGATCACACCGGCATTAATATTCTTATAAATAATTTTTCCTGTCTCTTGCGGCTTCATTTATATGCGAGCTCCACTGCATACTTATTTCAAAAACAGACTCCGAATATAAAATGTTTTTGCAAATTGTGAAGTAAGTTTCTTTTTATATCCCATATAAAGAACGTGCATACAGCTAGTTTCCTAGTAAAAAGTCGATAATCAAAATCACAAATTTACGTTACTGTTTTCCCATAGTATCGAAAGGTATAATTTTGTAGGGAAAGTACTGTGTTGGATACACCAGGTTTTATATTTTTATAAATATTTTTTCTGTCTCTTGTGGCTTTACTTATATGAGGGATCCACTGCATAGTTATTTCAAAAAGAAACTCCGAATATAAAATGTTTTTTTCAAATTGGGAAGTAAGTTTCTTTTTATATTCCAAAGAACGTACATACACCTAGCTTCACAATAAAAAGTCGATAGATTTTCCATGATAAGCAAAAGTAAAAATGCATGTTATCGCTTTCCCCCCACAATATCGAAATTAATATTTCTGTAGGGAATGTCATGTATTGGACACGCAAGTTTTTATTAACTAGCAACGAAGAAACGCGTTTGAGATTAGATAGAGTTGCCATGGAAGGCATAAAACCAGATAATCGAGGAAAGATAATACTGCATGAGTACTCCTCTACCTGCTGATAAGCTCAACGTCATACTGCAGACGATTCTCATCATTTCCATTAACGGAATATACGAAATGGGAAGTTCTGAGTCTAAACAACAAGGACAAGAAGGCACAGAAGGCAAACTGTTAATTGGGGGCGTGACGTTCTTGTGGAAGATAGAAAATTATTCTAAAGTACCGCTCGAGCAATCGATCAAAAGCTCTTCTTTTGCCGTTTTTGGAATTTCATATCACTTAAATCTGCACAGGAATGGTGACTTATACTTGAAGCTGCATCGAGGCGGTTCGTCTATCCAGCCGTCTAATTTCCAATCCAAAATATGCGTGATCGACCGACATGGTAAAGAGAATCACACAAAAATCAAGGAGATTGTGATGGGAAAAGGGAGTGATGATCTAATTCTTATGAAGATCTTGGATGCAGATTTGCAAGGGAGGGAAGAGGATATTCTTCCTATGGATACCTTGACCATCAGCTTGTATGTGACTTTTCTGGGCGAGATGGGAAATGTGGAACCCTCAAGTGAGTAACTATAAATATGCTGCAGCATTCCCAATATATAGCGTGTTTTAAAGAGATTGCAAAAACAAATATATCTCGGATAATTGATGGTATGTGCCCATGTTTCAGTTTAAGAATTGCTTAAATTAAGGTAGGCTATCATCGTATGCAACGTTTGATCATGTGGCACCTTGTAATAAAAAGAATGCAAATTGTAACTTTTATACGGGCCCCTTAAAAAATCATCGTATGCAAATTTTTATCATATGACATCGTTTATTAAAAAGTGCAAAATGTAACTTTTCATACGGAACCCCTAAAAATTATCGTATGCAAATTTTGATCATGTAACACCTTTAAGAAATTATTATTTTTTTTTCTAATGGCCAGGCATTTGATATTTCATCATTCGCCTATACTCCGGCCAGAACCGTGAACCTGTTAGCCGTCACATGACGTTGCTCCGGTGCACCAGTTGGGGGTCAGAACACACCGCGCCCAACGACACAACATGCATGCCTGAAGGTGGGACTCGAACCCACCACCTGGCAGCCGAACGATCGCTAGGAAATGCTTGCCTTGACCTTTCGACCACCGCGTCGGCTAAGAAATTAAGTGCAAAATTTAACTTTTCATACGAACCCCTAGAACTTTTTTTTCAATTATAATATGTTTCATAGATTTGGCAAGCATTGCTATAGGATCCAAATTACCCGAGATGGGTTGGAGTTTTCAACGGATAGTTGGAAACGGTACAAAACTTTTGACAAAGACAGGCATGCATGCAAGTTTTTGCATACAAATTTCACCTATAAATTCAATTTTTGTACCCCCCTGAAATCGATGTTTTATACGTTTCTTTTCATCATGTTAGAAGAGTTTAATTCCTTCTAGTTCGACAATTTTCTCAGGATCATTTTTGCATATCTGCGAATATTTTTTTTTCAAAAGATCTTTAAACGAATAAGGACCAATATGCTAACTGGAGCTACAGTTTGTAAGGGCCGGTAAAAAAAGTTAATTTTATACCTTTTTACTAAAACATGTCACGTGATCAAAACTGTGGTAAACTGAAAATATATCTTATTTGAATCATTTTGTAAAGAAGAACCATGGGTCTGCTTCCAAGCATCCAACAGAGTCCTGCAACCTTTTTTAAACATCCTGTACAATAAACGTTATAGTAGTGATTTCAAAACTTTCATTTAAATTTAAAAAACTGCTGTCTACAAAATATTTTTATAGAGTATTTCAAACTCAACCATTTCAATCTACAATTTTTTAGAAATGCCATTTTATAAATAACAGTTTATAATAAATGTTTCGTGTACTAGTATCCATCAAAATAATACCAATTTAATTAAATCCTAGAGCTGTAAACATTTGCGGTTAGAAGTAGATAGCTTTCTTGCAAGAAAACTGTCTACTTCTGACTGGTGGCCTGGATTTTTTTTATGCCAGCGATCGCTTAATAAGTGCGAAACCAGTCCATGCATGCTGTTATCTGTAGTGAGAGCGTATTTCAAATTCTGGGCTGTTATCTGCAATAGAAGTGTATTTGAAATTTTCAAAATCAATTTATTTTTAATATTTTCCTCGTTAATTATTTTACTACTATGATTATTAATTTCCGTTTAACTTTAAAATTTCTATTTTTGTTCTTCTTTGTGGTTTCTGGCTTTTTCCAATTGTGTCAAAAATTATTACTTTACGTTGATTAGTTTGTTCTAACCATGCTCACGGAATAAAGGGTGTTTATTTTTATTAAATAAAGAATAATTGAATCATAGCCCAATTTTTAGAAAAGTGTAGTGCAAACCGTTCCATACCCACTATTGGCTTATACTACTCGTGTGCATTACCATACACGCCAGAAGAGGATCCTAGCACATTTGTTTTTTAAAGTGTAGGGGAAGTTGGATCATGGCCACCATTGGCTTCTATCTCGGAACATTGCTACGCATTCCTCGTATGATCCATTATCTCAAAAAAAATGTTAAGAAAGTCTGTAAAAGACTTTATACTACACTGACACACAAATATATAATCCATCAGTGGTTTATTATTCCATTTTGTAATAAGTGTAGGGAACGTCGATTAATGGCCACTATTATGTTATACTGTTGGTGGTCATTTCCCTACAACGGATGAATTCTAGACCTTTTATTAAAAAAGTGTAGGGGAAGCCGTTTCATATTCATCATGATGGTGTTCCCAACAACAATTTATATTACTTGGGAAAATTGATATAAGTTTCTTAATAAAATCTCAGTATTTTTACTTTCCTTATATACATAATGTATAAGGAAAGTATTGTGACGGGGTCGAAAATTCGAATTTGAGTTTTCGTCGGGAGAGCACGTTTCAAGCATCCCTGATCACGAATCAAACATTTTTGAAGTGATGTCTGTGTGTGTGTGTGTGTGTGTGTGTGAAAGTATGTGTGTGAGTCTGTGGAGACGATAACTGACGAACGAATGGACCGATTCGAACCAAATTTGGTACAAAAATCACAATCCGTAAACACTGGAAGCCTATTGTTTTTATACGCAATCGAATGTTCAGAACACCCCTAAATTTTCGAATGAAATTTTGAAAAAATCGTCAAAAAATCAAAACCGCTAATAAAGTTACGCAAATAGACATTTCTTATGTAATTTTTCATTAGAAAACGATTGGCATAAATTTTAGAACGCTAACATGAACCGTTCTCGAGATATTGTACATTTTTCAAAAAAATTATGAAAAAGTTGTTATGCCGAGATTCTACAGTTCTAAATTTAATTATTAGTTCAAAATTATGTAATAGCTTAAAATTCATTATTTTCCCCTTTCCCTTCAAAATTCTAAATTTATTTGTTGTTTTGGAATATTTCGGCGATTTATTTCCCCTTTAGCGTAATTTGTTATCTTTTTAATGTTTTTATTATTCAAAATTGTGCGCAATGTGCCTTTAAACGTTAAATAATCTTTTGTTAATTCTCATAATCTTCGTCTTCAGCTGTTAACTTCATTTCACTTCATTCATCAGTTTGCAGAAAAAAGGCACTTTTTAAGGGAAAGTTTGGCCTTGACGCCGTTATCGGCTGGACACCTGTTTTCGGGGTGCTAGAACATCCGGTGGGTTGCTGTGCGGCGGGTTGCCGCATCGGGAGAAGTGATCTTTTTTATGATTCTTGGCATAACAGCGTTTTATTTCCGCAGTGTATGCGTGGGCGCTCGGCGCGAAGCGCAGGGTTTCACTCGCCAAGTTTGGCGTCTCCTGGGAAGGCAAGCGTGTTGCCGGACTTTCGATTTGCTGACCAGCACGGTGAGAGGTGGTTTTTTTGTGGTCGTGAAGAAGATCCGTGGAACGGGCCCATGCAAGGGCGCCCGTATCCCGCGGTCGCCAGAAATATGTGTTACAATGGTACAGAATTGCCTGACATCGCAGGGGCGTGCTTCATATTTGGACAACTTCCATGGTGTATCAACAGAACGTAAGAGGTGGCCTGGATCTATGAACCAAGGACTACCCTCTTCGGGAAGCGCTCGAAGTTAAAATGGCAGTATCAATGGCTATCATCTACCTCATTGCCGCCGTACTATGGTCATCACTCATCACGGGTATTCACCTACTTTCATGCCATCATCGCTCTTAAGTGTGCTGGCAATATCAACTGCCCTATCATCTGCTCAGTGTTACCGCTTTATGGTCATCACTCATCACGGGCATCACCTACTTTCATGCCATCCTTTGTGAGTGTTCAAGTCTTGGGGGAGCCCAGTGTGAACAGGGCTAGTGTTCAAAGATCAGTGTGCAAGCCCTCAGTGATCGTGTGCGTGCAAGCAGTGTCATTTAATTTTTAACGTGATTAAGTCCAAAGAAGTAAAGAGAGTGATAAATAATTTGTTGAAGTGTTAGCACCGAGAAAGTTGAGTATCTAGAGAGAAAAATGTTTGAGAATGAGTACTTAGTTATTTTTAACAATGCTATATGGTTGTTATGTAATGAAGAAATGTGATTTTTAATATTTTCCTTTTAATTTTCAAATTTAAGTTTCTTTGAGAAATATTCCTTGAGAAAATTTTTTTATTTAAGGTAGTTTTGTGGAAATTTTTTTTTCTTTCTGTTTAAAAGTATTTTGGTTCTTAAAAGTTTGTTGCTGGAAGATTGTGTATTCTCTTCGAATGTGTGGGAGAGGATTTTGGAATTGGGTTTTCAGTTGTTTAGTTGTTTTGTTAATCTTGGATATCCGCAAAATTTTATGTTTCGACCCTTTGAATTCTTCGGCTGGTCCAAAGTCTTCATCAAAATTATTGTTTTTATTGGAATGACAAGTAATTGGGAACTCTGTTTTGTTTTCTTCTTTCCAACTGCTTGGGTGATGCATTTTTCAAAAGCAGATTTTTTGTTTTGAAATTTTTTTTAATTGAAATTCTTTTTGTTTTGAAATTTTTTTTTTAAATTGAAACTTTTTGTAGTTTATTGAAATTTTTTTTATTACTTGTGATAATTGGGAGTGTTAAGAATGAATTGATAGACTGGAAGATTAGAATTAAATTTTGTTTTTGTTTAAAATTACATTTTGAAAATTTTTTTTTGTTGTTTGTCGGAATTTTAATTTTCTGGGAGATGGAGCTAAAACTTTGGTTTGCTTGAAATTTACATTTTTGGGATTTCCTTTTTGTTGAGGTTTGTGATTCAAATTTTAGACAGGGGTTTGATTTTCAAAATCTTACCATTTGTGGGAGTTCTTCGAATTTGTTAGATTTCTGGGGACCTTTGAGTTAGTGAAATTCTAGTGGAAGTACACTTGTTTATGAAAGTCACTGCTGCAGAGATGTTTTTTTTATATTTTTTTTTTTTTTTTTTTGGGAGAATTTCTCGTTCGACAGGATTTGCTTTAGGAAATTAAATGGGACCTTCACGGTTATGTGCTACTTTGGGCCTACAATAGTTTTTTCGAAGGATCTCGATTGTTCGACTCCTTCAAGTTCAAGTTAATTTTCTTCTTTTACCCGTCTTGGAAGTACATAGCTCTGGCAGTTCTGTTTGCAAAATTTTTATTTCACAGCATTTCTATTCTAAATTTGTATTCAACTTTTTCATTGTGAAAATTTTGAAATTGTCGATACTATTCATTAAATTTCAGTTTTAGAGGGAGTACAGACGTGTACTCTCGCCTGTTGGAAACACTTGATTTTTTTTTGTGTTTTGTCATTGGGAATTTTGTTTATTGAGGAAGTCTGGCAGGTTTTGGTTCTGTATCACTTGTGCAACCCGAGGGATGTGGAACGGGGGTTTGACAGACTGTTTTTCAGTGTTTTGAGATTTTCTTTCACCTGGGCGCAGTGCAGTTTAAATTCAAAATTTTTGTGATCATTTGCTTTTAAGTAGGTAGTGCAAGGCTGAGCTGAGGGTGGTGTAAGCATGAGGAGGCCAGGCTCATGTTGTATATAGGAAGGGAGGCGGACCCAAAGGCGAGGAATGCTTGGGGGCGCCATGGGAAGTGTATTTTTTATGTCACATTGCCCAGGCTCTGCTACACACTACTGGGGTTCTTTGGCTTTTGTTTTGATTGGGAGGGATTTGTTTTTCTTTTGTTTGTGAGCAGTGTATTTTTCCCTTGTTGAGTTTCAATTTTTTTTAATTAAATTTGATGAGAATTCAGATTTTTTTTTTCTCCGTTACGTTCGGTTCGAGTTTTTGGAAATTTTAAAATTTTGGAGTTGTAATGAATGTTTTCTTTTTGGAGGTTTTTCTCTTCTCTTAAAGGAGGGATACGAAATTTTTTTCTAATGAAAGTCTAGGAAAAGTGCAAGTTTTAAATTTTATGGTCATGATCAGTGTGCCTTCCCTGTATGTAAAATATGTATTGTAAACTTTTTGTTTTCAGATTGTAATCCCAGGAGTTGCTACATGAAGCGAGTGTTCTCGTAGGTTTACAATTTCTCTGCCACCAGGATGGTGTTCTCTTTTGGCTATTTTCGGCTCTTTGTTGTGAAAAATTTTATTCTAAAATTTTTTTTCCGGTGGTCGAGAGGAATTATGTTATGCCGAGATTCTACAGTTCTAAATTTAATTATTAGTTCAAAATTATGTAATAGCTTAAAATTCATTATTTTCCCCTTTCCCTTCAAAATTCTAAATTTATTTGTTGTTTTGGAATATTTCGGCGATTTATTTCCCCTTTAGCGTAATTTGTTATCTTTTTAATGTTTTTATTATTCAAAATTGTGCGCAATGTGCCTTTAAACGTTAAATAATCTTTTGTTAATTCTCATAATCTTCGTCTTCAGCTGTTAACTTCATTTCACTTCATTCATCAGTTTGCAGAAAAAAGGCACTTTTTAAGGGAAAGTTTGGCCTTGACGCCGTTATCGGCTGGACACCTGTTTTCGGGGTGCTAGAACATCCGGTGGGTTGCTGTGCGGCGGGTTGCCGCATCGGGAGAAGTGATCTTTTTTATGATTCTTGGCATAACAGCGTTTTATTTCCGCAGTGTATGCGTGGGCGCTCGGCGCGAAGCGCAGGGTTTCACTCGCCAAGTTTGGCGTCTCCTGGGAAGGCAAGCGTGTTGCCGGACTTTCGATTTGCTGACCAGCACGGTGAGAGGTGGTTTTTTTGTGGTCGTGAAGAAGATCCGTGGAACGGGCCCATGCAAGGGCGCCCGTATCCCGCGGTCGCCAGAAATATGTGTTACAATGGTACAGAATTGCCTGACAACGCAGGGGCGTGCTTCATATTTGGACAACTTCCATGGTGTATCAACAGAACGTAAGAGGTGGCCTGGATCTATGAACCAAGGACTACCCTCTTCGGGAAGCGCTCGAAGTTAAAATGGCAGTATCAATGGCTATCATCTACCTCATTGCCGCCGTACTATGGTCATCACTCATCACGGGTATTCACCTACTTTCATGCCATCATCGCTCTTAAGTGTGCTGGCAATATCAACTGCCCTATCATCTGCTCAGTGTTACCGCTTTATGGTCATCACTCATCACGGGCATCACCTACTTTCATGCCATCCTTTGTGAGTGTTCAAGTCTTGGGGGAGCCCAGTGTGAACAGGGCTAGTGTTCAAAGATCAGTGTGCAAGCCCTCAGTGATCGTGTGCGTGCAAGCAGTGTCATTTAATTTTTAACGTGATTAAGTCCAAAGAAGTAAAGAGAGTGATAAATAATTTGTTGAAGTGTTAGCACCGAGAAAGTTGAGTATCTAGAGAGAAAAATGTTTGAGAATGAGTACTTAGTTATTTTTAACAATGCTATATGGTTGTTATGTAATGAAGAAATGTGATTTTTAATATTTTCCTTTTAATTTTCAAATTTAAGTTTTGGGTGGACAGCTCCTTAGGCAGACCAAACTCTGGTCTTCAGACCAGAGTGGATTCTGTTCCCAGGGTTATTTTTATTAAATTACAAAGTTAAAAGATTTTAATTTGGAGCAATGTACTAACTTAACTTTATGCCACTATACAAATAATGAAATCTTATAAATGGTTCAGATGTTGAATTTTTAATTGTTAATAAAAGTTAATTTTTAATTTAACAAATGAGTTGTGATTCTTTAGTTGGCTGTGCTATTTATTTATTTAAAAGGTAAGTGGATTTTTTAGAAATATTAAGAAGTTGGAATGTCTTTGAAAGTGTAACATGGTTCAGCACAGACCAAGCTGTAAGTAACAAAGTATATAAAGAAACTAAATAAATAATAATATTAAAAGTAAACTTTATTGATTGGTTAAATCTATACGATCAGGAATAAATAAATTAAGGTAAATATAAATAGTAAATTATATAATAAAGAAAAATAAATAAAATAATGCAAAAGCTTTATAACAAAGTCACATAAAAAAAAATTCCTATTGAGAAACATGTTCACTTTTCATATGTAATGCCATGCGATAAATTGAGTGACATCATTCTCGTGGATCTAGCTCGTTCCATTCTTGAAAAAATATACTTTGAATAATACTTTTGTATTTGAACGCCAATAGTCATTTATCTGCTGTAAGAATAACTTTTTTCTTAGTGCATAACGCTTGGCGAGATTTTGGCGACGAATTTGGCGGAATGTCACCAACTTGGCGACTTTTTTGAAATATTGCCAAATTAATGAAAATCTCGCCAAATGGATAAAAATGATGCTAAATCAATGAAAATGACGACTAATTGTCGAAAATTCAATATCTTGGAAAGAATATTTGTATCTACTATAAGAAAAACCTATTTTTTTACTGTAAAAGTAGTAAATTCATTACATTATATAAGGAAAGTGTGTTGCCCACATCAGATTTTTTTTTTAAAGTTCAGTGAACGTTGGTGCATGTATACTGATAGTTTATAATAACCCGGGTGGATTGTCCGAAAACGGAATACTAGCCACCCACCGTTTTTCAAAATGTGTAAGTAAAATTGGTTCATGGCCACTATTGAGAAATATAACCCGGGGAATATGACAGGGATATACACTCCACAAATGAATTCGTTCTAGAGTTTTCCGAGAAAGGTAGGAAAAGTTGATTTATTTTCGTTCCCCAACACACAGACCAACCATTTCTCAAAATTAAAATAAATTAAATTACAATGTAAGAAGGTAAAATATAAATGCAGAAATACAAGGACTTTAAGTATTTTTTTAATTATTAGTTCCTTTTTTCATGACTAGGTGATGTCTTGTTTTTTACTTTCCCTACAATACATGACAATGTATAAGGAAAGTATTGAGATCGCGTCGAAAATCAAAACCCCAGTTACCAACGGATCTACACGTTTCGAGCACCTTAGAACACGAAAAGACTTATTTTAGAGTGACGACTCTCTCTCTCTCTCTCTCTCTCTCTCTCTCTCTCTCTCTCTCTCTCTCTCTCTCTCTCTCTGTGTGTGTGTGTGTGTGTTCAATGCATGTATCCATTCTAATTCATAAATTGACCAAATTTCATAAAATTTTATACGGAAGTGGGTTATCTTAGTGCCGATTACATTTTAGTACGATTTGAAATAAAAAAACATACCTTTTTTTTGCGAAATGGCCCGTAAAAACTGTATGTATCCAATGTAGCTAAATTAACTGATAAACCAATTTTCATAAAATTTGGTAAATACATCACTTCTGGGTTACCTTGGTAATGATTAAATTTTGGTACGATTCGAAAAAAAAAGAACTTTTTTACAAAATAGCCCGCAAAAATCGTATTTATTCACCTTCAGTTGAGAAAGTAATTGACCAAATTTCACAAAATTTGGTAGATAAGATACTTGTGGGTTACCTTGGCGCTGGTTAGATTTTGGTACGATTAAAAAAAATTATCAAGCCAAGGCTCTTAGAAAAGTCTTTAAGTACATGTTCTTCTTGTAATTTTTGACCGCACAGAGAATAAGACTAACCCCATGACTATAGGATGAGCCGTTGAGATATTTCAATTGCTTTTTTACTTTCCCTGCAATACATGGTAATGTATAGGGAAAGTATTGGAATCATGCCGAAAATCACAACTCGAGTTTTCGACGGATCTACACGTTTCGAGACCTCTAGAATACGAAAAAACCATTTTTAGCGTGACGTCTGTGTGTATGTCTGTGTGTCTGTGTGTCTGTCTGTCTGTGTGTCTGTCTGTATGTGTGTCTGTCTGTCTGTCTGTCTGTGCAGATTTTGTATCCACTCTAACTAAAAAACTAATAAACCGAATTTCACAAAATTTTGTAGGTAAGTCACTTGTGGGCGGGGCTGGTGCTGATTAGTTTTGGGTACGATTCGGAATAAAAGAACCCGCTTTTTTTTTTGCGAAATGGCCCGCTAAAGCTTGTATCCACTCTAGCTGAAAAACTAATGGACCGAATTTCACAAAATTCGGTAGATGAGTCACGTATAGGTCAACCTGGTGCTGATTAGATTTTGGTACAATTCAGAAAAAAATAACCTGCCTTTTTTTGTAGAATGGCCCGCAAAAATTGCCAAAATCTAAATTAAAAAGCTACGTATGCTCAAATATATCCATTAAATGCTTGTTTAATGCGTAATTTTTAACAAAGAAAAGAATAAGACCAACCCCATTACACTAGGACTAGCCGTTCTCGAGATATATTAGTTTTTTTCGTATTTTTCCACCCCACCTTTGAAAATAAGTCCAGTTATCAAATGAGAACGAAAATTGAATTAAAAGTGAATTACATTTAATTGAAATAAATAGAGCGTGGATATAAGTTTGCAGGGAAAGTCATGTGCTGCCCACATCAGATTTTTTACTTTCCCTGCAATACATTGCAATGTATAGGGAAAGTATTGGAATCATGCCGAAAATCGCAACTCGAGTTTTCGACGGATTTACACATTTCGAGACCTCTAGAATACGAAAAAACTATTTTTAGCGTGACGTCTGTGTGTGTGTCTGTCTGTCTGTCTGTGTGTCTGTCTGTGCAGAATTTGTATCCACTCTAACTAAAAAAGTAATTGACCGAATTTCATAAAATTTGGTAGGTAAGTCACTTGTGGGCGAATCTGGTGCTGATTAGTTTTGGGTACGATTCGAGATAAAAGAATTCGCCTTTTTTGCGAAATGGTCCGCAAAAGCTTGTATCCACTCTAGCTGAAAAACTAATGGGCCGAATTCCAAATAATTCGGTAGGTGAGTCACTTGTGGGACACTCTGGTGCTGCTTAGATTTTGGTACGATTTGGAAAAAAATAACCTGCCTTTTTTTGCAAAATGGCCCGCAAAAATCGCCAAAATCTAAAATAAAAAACTACGTATGCTCAAATATATCCATAAAATGCTTGTTTAATACGTAATTTTTAACGAAGAAAATAATAAGACCAACCCCATTACACTAAGACTAGCCGTTCTCGAGATATTTTTGTTTTTTCGTATTTTCTCTACGCCACCTCTGAAAAGAAGTCCAGTTATCAAATGAGAACGAAAATTGAATTAAAAGTGAATTAAATGTAATAAAAATAACGAGAACGTGATTATAAGTCTGCAGGGAAAGTCATGTGCTGCCCACATCAGATTTTTACTTTCCCTGCAATACATGGTAATGTATAGGGAAAGTATTGGAATCATGCCGAAAATCACAACTCGAGTTTTCGACGGATCTACACGTTTCGAGACCTCTAGAATACGAAAAAAACATTTTTAACGTGACGTCTGTGTGTGTGTCTGTCTGTCTGTCTGTCTGTGTGTCTGTCTGTCTGTCTGTGTGTCTGTCTGTGCACTGTATGTATCCACTCTGGATCAAAAACTAATGGACCGAATTTCATAAAATTTGGTAGGTAAGTCACTTGGGTATGACCGTGGTGCTGATTAGTTTTTGGTACGATTCGTAAAAACAGAACCCGCCTTTTTTTTGCGAAATGGCCCGTAAAAATGTCATGTATCCACTCTAGCTAAAATACTAATTGACCAAATTACACAAAATTTGGTAGATAAGTTACTTGTACGATACTCTGGTGCTGATTAGATTTTGGTATTAATCGGAAAAGAACAACCTGCAATTTTTTACGAAATGGCCCGCAAAAATGTCATGTATCCACTCTAACTAAAATATTAATTGACCAAATTTCACAAAATTTGATAGATAAGTTACTTGGGGGATACTCTGGTGCTGATTAGATTTTGGTATTATTCGGAGAAGAACAACTTGCCTTTTTTTACGAAATGGCCCTCAAGAATCGCAAAATCCAAAAAAAGCTACGCATGTTCAAATATATCAATTAAATGCTTGTTTTATACGTAATTTTTGATGAGGAAAATAATAAGAACAACTCTATTACTCTAGGACTAACCATTCTCGAGATATTTGAGATTTTTCGCATTTAGTTATGCCACTTTTAGAAAAATGTCTAATTACCAAATAAAAACAGAAATTGAATTAAAAAGCACAAATTTAGTTTCATTTTGTGCAATGAAACTCAATTTAATGAATTATTAAAGAAAAAAAATATGAATTTGAGTCTGCAGAGAAAGTCATGTGCTGCCCACATCAGATTTTTAATTTTGAAGGGCTGAAGACTTTAAAATACATTACTTTGCCAAATGAAGCGAACATGCATTAAAACTGCAAATTGGATATAATATCAGAAAACTATCCATGTTATTTTCTGCAATTTAATTCAATTTAATGCATTATGAAATAAAAAATCTGATGTGGGCAGCACATGACTTTCCCTGCAGACTTATATCCACATTCTCTTTATTTTAATTAAATTTATTTCACTTTTAATTCAATTTTTTTTCTCATTCGGTAACCGGACTTATTTTCAAAGGTGGCGTAGAGAAAATACGAAAAGCTAAAATATCTCGAGAACGGCTGATCCTAGTGTAATGGGGTTGGTCTTATTCTTTTCTTCGTTAAAAATTACGTATTAAACAAGCATTTAATGGATATATTTGAGCATACGTAGTTCTTTAGTTTAGATTTTGACGATTTTCGCGGGCCATTTTGCAAAAACAGGCAGGTTATTTTTTTCGAATCATACCAAAATCTAATCAGCACCAGGGTGACCCACAAGTGACTCATCTACTGAATTTTGTAAAATTCGGTCCATTAGTTTTTCAGTTAGAGTGGATACAAACTTTTGCGGGCCATTTCGCAAAAAAGGCGGGTTCTTTTATCCCGAATTATACCCAAAACTAAACAGCACCAAACTCGCCCACAAGTGACTTACCTACCTAATTTTGTGAAATTCGGTCCATTAGTTTTTTAATTAGGGTGGATACAAAATCTGCACAGACAGACAGACACACAGACACACAGACACACACACACACAGACGTCACGCTAAAAGTAGTTTTTTCGTATTCTAGAGGTCTCGAAACGTGTAGATCCGTCGAAAACTCGAGTTGTGATTTTCGGTATGATTCCAATACTTTCCCTATACATTACCATGTATTGCAGGGAAAGTAAAAATAAGAAAATTAATTTGAATTTACAGTGAAAGTCATGTGCTGTCCGCATCAGATTTTTAATTTTATAATAATTTTTCATGCAACGTTTTAAAAACGTTCTTTTCGTGTGTTTTCTCTATTACTTCAACTGTAATCAAAATGTTACTTTTGCCTGCATGTGTTTTGTGGTAATCGAGCTTACAGTATCAAGGGTGTGTTTAATTGAACTGTAAGGAACTCACGCCGAAATTTTATTTCATTTGCAACTTAAGGGCTGATAAATCGATGTTCAATTTAGATTGCACTGAATCTCTACAAATTTTTATCTATATATTTTTATCTCTCTGGTTACGTGCGAAAGTAACATGTGCGTTGATATTTTAAGAAATCTGACGTGGGCAGCGCAGTACTTTCCCTACATAATACAATGATTTAGCAAAATATTGTTGTAAATGATCCACGCCATAGTTTTTTTAGAATTGAATTAAGAAAAACGCAAAAAAGGGCGCTTTTGGCAACAGACAGAATAACTTTATTCACTAACGTGCGACATCCTCATCTGATTGCAATTGGCATTTAATTACTGATATCCTGAGAAACAAATGACTGCGGGCGAATTCTTGAGCGTCGAAATACAAAACTATTACAAACAGTATCTTCTCTCGTGAATGGAACGAACTAGAACACGAGAATGATGTTAATAAATGCGTCGCAAAATATTGCATATGAAAAGTAAACCCATTAGGTGATGCTTAATACATTTTACTTTCCCTGCAATACATGGTAATGTATAGGGAAAGTATTGGAATCATGCCGAAAATCGCAACTCGAGTTTTCGACGGATCTATACGTTTCGAGACCTGTAGAATACGAAAAAACTATTTTTAGCGTGACGTCTGTGTGTGTGTCTGTCTGTGTGTCTGTGTGTCTGTCTGTCTGTGAAGATTTTGTATCAACTCAAATTAAAAAACTAATCAACCGAATTTCACAAAATTTGGTAGGTTACTTGTGAGCGAGTCTGGTGCTTATCAGTTTTGGGTACGATTCGGGATGAAAGAACCCGCCTTTTTTGCGAAATGGCCCGTAAAAGCTTGTATCCACTCTAACTGAAAAACTAATGGACCGAATTTCACAAAATTCAGTAGATGAGTCACTTGTGGGTTATCCTGGTGCTGATTAGATTTTGGTATGATTCGGAAAATAATGACCTGCCTTTTTTTGCAAAATGGCCCGCAAAAACCGTCCAAATCTAAACTAAAGAACTGGGTATACTTAAATATATCCATTAAATGCTGATTTAATACGTAATTTTTAAAGACGAAAAGAATAAGACCAACCCCATTACACTAGGACTAGCCGTTCTCGAGATATTTTAGTTTTTCGTACTTTCCCTACGCCACCTTTGAAAATAAGCCAGGTTACCGAATGAGAACGAAAATTGAATTAAAAGTGAAATAAATTTAGTTAAAATAAAGAGAACGTTAATACAAGTCTGCAGGAAAAGTCATGTGCTGCCCACATCAGATTTTTACTTTCCCCGCAATACATAGTAATGTATAGGGAAAGTATTGGAATCATGTCGAAAATCGCAACTCGAGTTTTCGACGGATCTACACGTTTCGAGCCCTCTAGAATACGAAAAAACCAATTTTAGCGTGACGTCTGTGTGTGTGTCTGTGTGTCTGTGTGTCTGTCTGTGTGTCTGTCTGTCTGTGCAGATTTTGTATCCTCTCTAACTAAAATACTAATGGACCGAATTTCACAAAATTTGGTAAGTCACTTGTGAGCGAGTCTGGAGCTGATTAGTTTTGGGTACGATTTGGAATAAAAGAACCCGCCTTTTTTTGCGAAATGGCCCGCAAAAGCTTGTATCCATTCTAACAGAAAAATTACTGGACCGAATTTCACAAAATTCGGCAGATGTGTCACTTATGGGTTACCCTGGTGCTGATTAGATTTTGGTATGATTCGGAAAAAAATGACCTGCCTTTTTTTGCAAAATGGCCCGCAAAAATCGTCAAAATCTAAACTAAAGAACTACGTATGCTCAAATATATCCATTAAATGCTTGTTTAAAACGTAATTTTTAACAACGAAGAGAATAAGACCAACCCCATTACACTAGGACTAGCCGTTCTCGAGATATTTTAGGTTTTCGCATTTTCTCTACGCCACCTTTGAAAATATGTCCGGTTACCGAATGAGAAAGAAAATTGTATTAAAAGTGAAATAATGTTAATTAAAATAAAGAGAACGTAGATATAAGTCTGCAGGGAAAGTCATGTGCTGCCCACATCAGATTTTTACTTTCCCTGCAATACATGGTAATGTATAGGGAAAGTATTGGAATCATGCCGAAAATCGCAACTCGAGTTTTCGACGGATCTACACGTTTTGAGACCTCTAGAATACGAAAAAACTATTTTTAGCGTGACGTCTGTGTGTGTGTCTGTCTGTGTGTCTGTCTGTCTGTGCAGATTTTGTATCCCTTCTAACTAATAAACTAATGGACCCAATTTCATAAAATTTGGTAGGTAAGACATTTGTGGGCGAATCTGGTGCTAATTAGATTTTGGTACGATTCGAAAAAAAATAGCCTGCCTTTTTTGCAAAATGGCCCGCAAAAGCTTGTATCCACTCTATCTAAAAAACTAATGGACCGAATTTCACAAAATTCGGTAGATAAGTCACTTGTAGGTCACTCTGGTGCTGATTAGATTTTGGTACGATTAAAAGAAAATAACCTGCTTTTTTTGCAAAATGTCCCGCAAAAATCACCAAAATCCAAAATAAAAAACTATGTATGCTCAAATATATCCATTAAATGCTTGTTTCATACGTAATTTTTAACGAAGAAAAGAATAAGACCAACCCCATTACACTAGGTCTAGCCGTTGTCGGGATATGTTTGTTTTTTGCATTTTCTCTACGCCACCTTTGAAAAATGCCTAGTTATCAAATGAGAACGAAAATTTAATTAAAAGTGAATTAAATTTAATTAAAATAAAGAGAACGTGGATATAAGTCTGCAGGGAAAGTCATGTGCTGCCCACATCAGATTTTCTAATTTCATAATCGTTTCTTTAAATTTATTTGAAAACCATGCACTATGTTCATTTAAGCGTTCTAAAGTTCAAATCATTCGCTTCTAATACAACATTGTATGTAAAATTATTATTTATTTATAAATAATCATTTATTCAAACAAAATAAAATGGTACGGGTATACCTTCTAATACCATTTTAGCGCTTTCCTTTTGGCATATGTTGGCATATGCAATTATTTATTTATAAGTAATCAATTATAAATAAATAATTGACATTTACTATAAGGCAATAAGATATTCAGTACAGAATTAAGCCAGTAGTGAATGTCTTAATTCTGTAATGATTTATTTAAAAAGTCATTTGAGAACCATACAATATCTCGAAGTGGTGCTTGATAGCGTTCTAAAGCTTGTACTGCTCGTATTTTAATGAAAAATGAGGTCTGAAATGAATACTTATTTATCGTAATTGCAGATCCTGAGTTTTCAGTGATTTTTACTAAAGTTCATTTAAAAATTGAGGGGGGGGGGGTCCTTTCGAACATGTATTTTTTTTTTAAATCAATAGGGTTCAAGTATTCACCGATTGTAATAATTGTAGCAAATTATTTTAGAATGTCTCATTTGTTCGGGAGATATCGCGTCCAGACTCACAAACACATACACGCACACACACAAACAAAGAGAGAGAGAGACTAAAATGCATTCACATACAGACACACACACACAGATTAAAATACATGCACACACACACACACATTAACATATATGCACACAGAGAAACATCACCTCAAAGAAGTTTGATTCGAGTTCTGGGATGCTTAAATCGTGACCTGCCATGAAAAACTTATTTTTTTTTACTTTTTATTTCCAATCGTAGGCGAAAAATTCAGAAAAAAAAGAGACCAACCATATCACAAAAGGAAAAAATCTGATGTGGGCAGCACATGACTTTCCTTATATAATGCAATGAATTTACTACTTTTACAGTAAAAAAAATAGATTTTTTTTCTAGTATATTCTTTCCAAGATATTGAATTTTCGTCAATGAGTCGTCATTTTCCATGTCGTCATCAATGAGTCGTCATAGATTTAGTGTCATTTTTATTCATTTGGCGAGTTTTCGTTAATTTAGCAACATTTAAAAAAGTCGCCAAGTTGGCGAGATTCCAGCAAATTCGTCTCCAAAATTTCGCTAAGCGTTATAGACAGAGAAGTAAGTTATTCTTACAGCAGATAAGTGACTATTGGCGTTCAAATACAAAAGTATTACTCAGAGTATCTTTTTTCATGAATGGAACGAGCTAGATCCACGAGAATGGTGTCACATATTTATCGAATGGTATTACGTATAAGTGAACATGTTTCTCAATAGGAAATATTTTTTTTTATTTTATATGATTTTTTGATATTTTTTTTAAATGTGCAATATCTCGAGAACGGTTCAAGTTAGCGTTCTAAAATTTATGTCAATCGTTTTCTAATAAAAAAATTACATAAGAAATGTCTATTTGCGTAACTTTATTAGTGGTTTTGATTTTTTGACGATTTTTTCAAAATTTCACTCGAAAATTTAGGGAGGTTCTGAACATTCGATTGCGTATAAAAACAATAGGCCCTCCAGTGTTTACGGATTGTGATTTTTGTACCAAATTTCGTTCGAATCGGTCCATTCGTTCGTCAGTTATCGTCTCCACAGGTTCACTGACACACACACACACACACACAGACATCACTTCAAAAATGTTTGATTCGTGATCAGTGATGCTTGAAACGTGCTCTCCCGTCGAAAACTCGAATTAGAATTTTCGACCCCGTCACAATACTTTCCTTATGCATTATGTATATAAAGAAAGTAACAAATGTAGCCTCAACACAAAAATATTATAAATCCCTTCCCAGCATATTGAGCACTCTCTAGCTCTTATTTATATGTTTTATTTCTATATTATAATTGCATAACATGTTTCTGTCTTTACAGGCCCCTCTAGATGGCTTAATCTTTGAAAACGCTTCGTACCGACCACGGCGCAAAACCTACCAGAACCAGATTTTTTTATTCCCTTCCCCAGAGACGAAAAAATTGGGCTTTTCGAAAAACATTACATGCCCTTCAAAAGTCTGCTACTGACCTAGAAGGCTAAATATTTGTCCACGTATAATATCGTCTAGGGAATAGAGCTTAATGGAGTCGGATTTTAGATATCTCCTCTGAAGGAGGCCAAATGATGAAAGGGGACGGGGGCGTTGAAAAGTCATTACAGACTACCCAAAAGCTCCCAATAATTTTTTTTCTTAGTGGCTTAGGTAGTTGAACTGGATGATTCTCCTACACAAAGTTTGAAGAGTGAACCGGTTTGTCTTTATACAAACTTTGTCCCGGCACACCACAAGAGGAGGATCACGTTTCACTCTTTAGCTACCCATTTTTGACGGAAACTAGTAGGGGTGAAACCCACTGTGACCGTACCTGCCTTCCCCTGCCACCAACCTATTGGAAAGGCATTCAAACCCACAGATTTAACTCGCCCGTACTCCACGTAGACACGGTGACAGTTTGAGCAACTCCAAAAATCGATCCTCCGAGTTCAATCCCTGTGCCTAATCCACTAGGTAGTATCACTCTAAACTTAAGTGAATTAAAAAGCTGAAACTTTGGGTACTTATAGTATCGACCGCGGAACAGATCCTAACTTGGCTAGCGTTTCATTGAAATGAACACTTTCAACTCGATTTGTTTTAGCCAATGGCCGTACCGTGCTGAAAACACCGGTTCTCGTTAGATCACCGAAGTCAAGCAGCATCGGGCACGGTTAGTACTTGGGTGGGTGACCACTTGGGAACATCGCGTGCTGTTGGCACTTTTCGGGTGCGATAGCCCGGTGGTTTGCGCGCTGGATTTGCACGCTGACACAACTGCCGCCGTGGTCATGCGGAGTACGATCACGTTAAACATGTGGGTCCGTAAGTCCTTCCGAGAGCTTAGTGGTAGGGGAAGGAGGGTACGGTACCTGTGGATGCCTCCCCACTGGGTTCCGGTCTAAATTGGGTGGCACTTCCCGGCCGTCCAAACTGTTACCTTACACCTTTCTGGCAGGTCGGACGGTCTGGGTCTCAACAACAACAACTCGATTTGTTTACAATGATATTGTTAAACAAATTAAAATGTATTTTACAAACAGTTTCAACTTCTTTTTTTTAATTTTTTTTATATAATCCTTTTCCGGCCATGCAGCTAGCTGCTCTAACCCCACTAAGTGAGTCGCACGGTCTGGGAGTCTTCAATTTATCTTTTAAGAATGTTACTTTCCCTGTCTTTGGCAAGCTTAAATACTACTATTTTATATGTTATAAATGTCTATATTTTTACCTTAAAACTTCCATTTCAGAACAAGATTCAGCAATGTTCTTAGAAACGCTGTCGAACGATCTCGGAAGATTCTATCAAGCGGAAACCGCTCCCGACTGTGTTCTCAAAACTGACACTAAAAAATTTCCAGCACATCGAGCTGTACTCTCAGCTCGCTCAAGCGTGTTTGCCGACATGTTCCACAGTGAAACAAATGAAAATCGCATTCAAGAAATGGATATCAAAGACATCGAAGCAGACACACTCAAGGACTTAATATACTATCTGTATACAAGCAAAATTAACGAGCTATCTGCAGACAACGCAGCGTCGATGTATGTAGCTGCAGACAGATTCGCCCTGCTTGAATTGAAAGAGAAATGCCTAAAAAGTTTCATTAGCAATCTTACAATTGATAACATATGTAAAGCTGCTATCATTGCTGACATGCATAACGAGCCCACATTAAGAAACGCTGTCATTCGGTATGTCAAAGATAAATCAGAAGATGTCTTGAACAGCGACGAATGGGAGAATTTTTTCAACGAAAATCCCAGATTAGGAGGTTCTATATTAAAGGCAGCAGTTCTTGGTGATAAGAGCAAAAATAGCAGCTAGATTCAGTAAAACAGTCTGGTTAACTTTTTAAAAGCATACATAAAGTAATTACCCTCTCATTAGCAATCTCACAGTTGATAATCTATGTAAATGTCAGTTGATAACATAAAACAGTTTATAGCATAACAACAGTTGATAACGTATGTAAATGTCAGATGATAATATAAGAAAACAGTTTATAATATGATAACAGTTGATAACATAATAAGAGTTGATAACATAGTAACAATTGATAAAATAACAAAAATTGGTAACATGAAACAATGTCTAGAAAGTGCCATAAGCAATCTCATATTTGATAACATGAAGCTGCTATTATTGTTGACATGCACAATAAATCCACAATGAGAGACGCCGTAATTCAATATGTCAAAAATAGATGTGCTGAATAGAGATAGAAGATATCCAAGAAGATGTTCTGAATAGAAATAGAAGATGTGCAAGAAGATATCCTGATGAGCAATAAAAGAGAGAATGTTTTCAATGAAAATCTTCGATTGGGAGATTTTATGTTAAAGGCAAAAGTTTTTGGTGAAAAGAGCGAAAAAAGCAGCTATATGTAGTAAAATAGCCTGATTATTTTTTAAAGTACATATAATGCAATTTCCCTCTTAAAGCCTCTAAATTCACTTATTTTGAACTAATTTTCACCCCTTTGCCCTACAAATAATCAGCCTATACTTTTGAGGAAAATTTATTTATTTTCTCGTGCAAAAATTTCACTCCATTTTGAGATTGTATATATTAACATGTTTAAAATGAAAAAATGACCATAAAATATCAAAATCTATCATAATCTATCAGAATTATTGAAATCAACTCTGTTTAAAGCAGGAAACAGTGCAGGAAGTGCAAAAATCGCTCATTGATGTGACATACAGCTCTGTTTTGAGAGAAAATCTAAGCAGAAAGTTTGAAAACGGAGCCAATTTTTGTTACATTTAGCTCTGCTTAGGGTTATAATTAGCACATAAAATAATAAAATCACTTGATACATATTACATTCAGCTCTGTTTAGAGCAAAACCAGTGCATTAATTGTGAAAATAACTCATTTTGGAGTTGTCACATTCCAAAACCTGTTTAGACTATGTAAAAAATATGAAAATATTTCTGTTTGGAGTTGTTATATATATATATAGCTTTTTGTAAAGCGAAAAGCAGTGCTTAAAATGTGAAAATGGCGTTTTTCTTTGTTGCATTTCGCCCTGTTATAAAATATGAAAATCGATCAATATATGTCACTTTAAAACAGCGAAAACAATTTTAAAAACTTTCCTTTTCAGATCACTAAATTTAACTCTGTTTAGAGCAAAAGCAAGTGTATAAAGTTTGAAAATAGCTCTTTTAAAATTCTTATATTTTTAAAAGTCAAAATCAATACAGAAACTGTAAACATCAATTCTTTTGATGTTGCCATATCTTTAGAGCAAAAATCAATACATAAAATGTGTGAAAATATCTTCTTTTAATGCTTTTACATTCAGATCCAACGAAAACCAGTGCATAAAGTTTAAAAATAGAGACTTTTATTGTTGTTACATTCCACCGTGCTTGAAGCAAGAACAAGTGCTTTAAATGGGAAAATCGCTCTTTTTTGAGTTGTTACTTTAATATTTGTTTAGAGCGAAAATTCATACACAAAAAGAGAAAATCGATCAATATTTAATCATAGTTTTTGTTCAACTATTTATAGTGTTTAGTGATTTATAGAGTTGTTACAGGAAAACACAAATGATAACCCATTGCTGTTGTTGTTGTTGCTTATAACCTCCTGTTTCGGCGAAGCCGCAAACAGGACCAGTGATACCAGAAGACGGACAAAGAATGACACAAGACAAGATCACAAAGTTTATTAACACAAACAAGCATCACTGTCGAAGGTCAGGGGGGGGCTTCTCATTTAACGAGGACCCAGAGGGCGGAAGACTGTCTTCATCCTCAAGAAAACAACCATGCCTTACTCGGGATTCGAACCCAAGCCCACTAGACAGCAGTCGGAGACGCTATCCACTTCACCGCCTGGGCTGCATGATAACCCATAACTAGTATGATGAATGTGATGTTGTGGTGCTAAGTTAACACATACGAACATGATTTAGGATAAATGCTGAATAAATTGAATATTGAACAATGAACATGAAATAAATTGTAAATAGGATGAATGTATAAAATAGTTAATCTTTAAATTTTAGCTATATTGTAAATTTTTGAACTTATATTCCTTATTATGATTATTTAAATAAATTGAGAAGATATTACTCGTATTTTGTTAATAATTATTTGAATTAGCATATAACATTGTATAATATGAAATAATTTTGAGCGTAAATAAGAATTATGTATGTTTGAAATTTTAATTTTGTGTAATTGATGAAATTCGCAGGAAGAAATATGGTTATCGGAACACTTGCACACACCGTTCAAAATAGACCATTGTCGAACTTAAAATCACCATTGATAATTTGAACATTGCCATCGGAACAAGATACAAGTGATATACATGTCCGTATATCACTTGTCCGTATATCACTTGCTGAGGCAACATGATGTGGGACAAAGGCCACAAGGTCACAAGACCTTAAGGTTGATAAAAAAATACTGAATGAGAATAAGAGCAAAAGTTAGAGAGTTGGTTTCAGACAAATAGATGCAATGGAGCTCTTGGGGAATTGGCGGAACTCTTCAATTTGAAAGCGGTCCAACCTAACTGAGCAGTTACGTAAATAGAGTTTGAAAAACACTTGATCACACGTTTTCATACAAGTCACGCTTACTTTACAACCAAATCTGAGTTATGCCAAAAAAGTGAATATAAAAATGGGGACTATAAAACTCGGTGTGAAATGTTGGAAACCATATGAATGCTGCTATGACACTGTCTGTGATGGAAAGCAGAACATGACATGACAACAACTTCACAGAAGAGGTATATGTTAAATTCCCATTTGTCTCATTTTATGATACCATGCGAGATATAGCAAAGTAAAATTAAAACATTCCTCTGGGCAACAATTTTAACTCAATGGTATGCAGTGTTAATTATTATTGGTTAGCGTCTAATTCTTCTGAAATAAGATTAACAATTTTATAATTGGTTAGCGTGTTCTTCTGAAGGATTGTAAATATATTCTGAACAAGAGAGTAAATAAATAATTTCCCGGTAAAGTTGTCCGTTTCATAAGTATTTGTATGTCTGACAGTTTTCCTTTTCAGACTTGATGAAGGCACCTCAGAAGCAGCCACTAAGGTAGGTCTGTTACTGATGACCGGTTTCTCTATGTGATCACAGCCACATCACAGATTCATTTGAGTTATTGATACTTCATATTCACTGCTGCTTATACATTGAAATACGTATATAAACATTTTGATTCCCATCGAACGTTTTAAATAACGTTAAATTCTCGGTTTAAGAACAATCAGGACATGATTCTGATAATGAAAAATCTCTATCAGTTAAAAGAGAGAACGGAGTAAGAATTTTGTTCTGATTCATTAAAAACCAAGTTTTTATTTTTAGGTTGGTGATTTTATCGACTATATGGTGATTTTATCGATTTTCTCGACATAATATATAATCCAGTATCAGATCATGCTGGCATATATCATGAATCATACATGCCGCTATAACCGGCAGGAACATAAATCACAAAATTTTGAAAAACAATATTTTTACTTCATTACTTTTAGTAAGAAAATGACATATTACAAATTTCTCAGGAAGGTCCATTAATGTTTAGTTCCTTAATGACCATCGAATTTTCTCATAAATGGTTTATCAGATTTTCTCTACTACGAAAGTTCGATAAAATAATCGTTTTTGCTTGATTGTCAGATTCCATAAATGATAATTTAGGTGGTTAATCATTTTGAAGGTAGTGAAAGAAAAAAGTTGCAAGAGAAAATTAAGTCATTCACTTAAAAAATAATCTACCAGAATAAATATATAGTTCATGTAGTTTTACATCTGAAAGAGATCGGGAATACAAAACTTCATTTTTTATTAAGTCTTCATTTTTTTTTATAATTTAAAACAGCTATAAGATACATTTTAAATATAGAAGAAAAAATTATTGTCTCAGAAACCAGTATCTATATTATTGCTTATGCGTATTTTACGCACCCAATATCCGTCCTTGGTGGTAGGAGATGAAGGGTACGGTACCTGTGGATGCCTCCCCCACTGGGTTCCGATCTAAATTGGGTAGCACTTCCAGGTCGTCCAAACAGTTACCTTACACCTTTCTGGTAGGTCGGACGGTCTGAGTCTCAACAACAATACCCATTATCCGTCCGGCCGTCGAAACAGTTGCTCAAGTCTTCAGATGAGTCAGACGGTCTGGGTCTTGAACGCAGCCTTCCAAGATTTTGTTTCCGTATTATAGATAGATATGGAGACTAGCCCAAGGCGGTGATAGAACTCTAGCCTTCGTAGTATTTTTCAGATATTCCTGTATTATAGATGGATATGAAAATTTTGGATTAGAGATGCTTCACCGAAAAGTATTTTGAGTGATTTAACTGATTGCCATAAGCACATATTAAGGGAATTTGCTTAATTGTAATCGGCAACTCATTCTGGCATATTATACTACGTGAACTCACTCATCCTAATGATATTTCACCAAGAGACAATAAAATGTTAATTATAAATTAAAAATTAAATATACCCCACCCTTATTTGTAATTATACTTTAAATATACTTTATTGTTAATTATACTTTAAACATACTTTATCTTTAATTACACTCACTAGAACGACGGCAGCGGTCATTTTGACCGCATAACTACTTTGAGAAACGATTACTTCAAAAGGGCTAATCCCAGCCCATTGAAATTTTATGACTTTCCTTATTTTCTTAAAGTTATTGAAAACACCGAAGAAAATTATTTTAGGTTTTATAAGAGAACAAATCAAGCTGCCCGTCGTTCAAGGTAGTTCAAAATATCCGTCGTTCTAGTGTTAAATATACTTTTTTGTTAATTATACTTTAAATATATTTTATTTTTAATTATACTTTACATATACTTTATTGTTAATTATACTTCACACTCTGTAGTTAGCAACTCAATGCACACTCATCCTACTAATATTTTACCAAGAGGCGTTAAATGTTTCAAACAGTCGCTCGGATAAATTTTAAATTACCCTAATTTCTGGAGTGATTGACAAAGTGATTGATTCCATGCCCATGAAGACCGTGTAACACAATACCATCTTAGCTGATTCGTTGAACATCACCGTGGGGACATATACTGTTCAGTTAGGCATGCTCTTATATTGGATACTCAAGTGTATTCACTGCATTTAAAGTGGCTTATTAAATGGATTGACACTTGCGTGCACAATATGGAAAACAAAATTTCGTTCATTGAAGCACCAAATCATCATGCTAAGAAAGAACAGGACATCTTCATCAGATGTTTCATAATACACGTTACTTCCATAAATGGTCTCAAATCGATTTTAAAAAAAACAATAGCTATATTTTCAGATATTAAAGTTTGCTGGAGAAAATTAATTCCAAAACGCATCTTAAAAAGGAAAACAGTAAATCTTACTTGCGTTTGCCTGATACGAAGTTGATCTTCGAAGATGAAGATGTGATTTGATTAACTGGAATAAATGTCTATAAACCTATCCTCCATTAAAATCATGCCTACTCAAGAAATGTTGAAATGTAGAGAAACATTTGAGACAAAATTCAAATAATTTTCGCCATGCCATCCACAAACTGTTGATTGAGATATCAACATCATCTCTGGGACTATTTTAAAAGTATATAATAAAAGTGATCGATACATTCAGTTCACACTTCTGTCGAGCAAATAATCCCTTCTGTTCAACTCGAAGAACATTATTCAAAATCTCTAAACTAAAATTGAAATGGGGAACACAATGTGGAAAGCGGTCGAATTGCAGCTATTTCCATGGCTCTAGGTTAATAATTATACTAATAGAAATTATAATACTAATAATAACTATTGTAAATTTGAAGAACTTGTGGAAAACTTTGGACTGTATGAGGCCTAAAGATTATGATTAAAATTTTTGATTATGATTAACTTTACGATTAAACCTGAAATCAGACATACGTTATTACATATTCAATTCCTTCCATATCTATAAATTGCCATTCTGCTCCGGAAGATCCATTAATGTTTAGTTCCTTAATGACCATCGAAATCATTTCTCAATTTATCTCTACTACAAAAATTCGATAAAATAATCGTTTTTGCTTGATTACCAGCTTCCATAAATGATAATTTAAGTGGTTAATCATTTTGGAGGTAGTAAAAATAAAGTTGTAAGAGAAAATAATGTCATTCGCCTAAAAAAATTATCTACCAGAATAAATATATAGTTCATGTAGTTTATACATCTGAAAGAGTATTTATGTAGTCGTGTAGTTTATACATCTGGAAACACAAAAGCCTCATCATTGCTTTCCTTATATGCTTAGTATAATGTATAAAGAAAGTATTGTGACGGGGTCGAATATTCGACTTCACGACGGGAGAGTACGTTTCGAGCATCCCTGAACACGAATCGGACATTATTGACGTGATGCCTGTGTGTATGTGTGTGTGTCGGTGAGTCTGAGGAAACGATATCTCACGAACGAATGGAGCTATTCGAATGAAATTTAGTACAAAAATTACAATCCGTGAATACTGGAAATCCATTGTTTTTAAAGATAATCGAATGTTCAGAAATTCAGAAACCCCCTAATTTTTTGAGTGAAATTTTGAAAAAATCATCAAAAAACAAAACCTTTAATGAAGTTACGCATATAGACGCTTCTTATGAAATTTTTTCTTAGAAAAGGATTGACATAAATTCTAGAACACTAGCATGAACCGTTCTCATGATATTGCACATTTTCAAATAAATTTATCAGAAAAATCACATAAATTAAAAAATATTAACTGTTGGGAAATATATTTATTTTTATATGTAATATCATACGATAAATTTGGTGGCATCATTCTCGTGGATCTAGCTCGTTCCATTCATGAGAAAAGATACTGTGGGTAATACTTTTGTATTTGAACGCCAATAGTCATTTATCTCCTATGGATCTGCTACGGAGAATAACTTATTTCTCCGTCCATCACGCTTAAAAAGATTTTGGTGACGAATTTGACGGAATGTTGCTACTTGGCGACTTTTTTTAATGTTGCCAAATTAACGAAAATGTCTCCAAGTTGATAAAACTGACGCTAACCTATTGAAAACGGCGACTAATTGACGAAAATTCAATATCTGGGAAAGAATATAAGTATCTACTATAAGAATAACCAATTTTTTCGTCCGTAACGCTTGGCAAAATTTTAGTGACGAATTTTTCGGACTATCTCTAACTTGCTGACTTTATAAAAGTTGCCAAATTGACGAAAATGTCACCCAATTGATAGAAATTCGCCAAATTGATGAAACCGGCTCTAAATCACTGAAATTACGACTAATTGATGAAAGTTCAATATCTTGGATAGAATGTAAGAGTAGACTATAATAATAACTCATTTCACCGTCCGTCCGTCCATAACGTTTGGCGTGAAAATTAACGGGACGTTGCCAACTTGGCGACTGTTTTAAATGCTGCCAAAGTGACAAAAATGTCGACAAATTCACAAAAATGACGCCAAATAGGAGTAATGATTCCCAAATTCTGATTTCCCTTATATGATGGGAATACCTTCTAGTATAAGACATACTCTTCTCTCCGTTTGTTTAACATTTGGTGATGCTTTTTGGCAAACATGGCAAATAATCTCGTAAAATATCGCCAAATTTACGATATTTCACCCTAGATTGACAAAACTATAGTCAAAATCGCAAAAGTGACACTAAATTAATAAAATTACGTCTAACTGATGAATTAATTATTAAAATATTTTAATACGCATGGACTATATCGCTAAGGATACTATCGATATTGATAATTGTTTATTTGGAGTTGCGGGAAATATAAGTTAATTGGGCACTTTGAAATAGTTTTACATGTTGTCATCCGTAAAATTGCCAAATGTACAATTCAACGATAAAAACTCAATATCGTGGGTCTTATACATTATTTTTACTTTCCTTATATACAATAATGTATAAGGAAAGTATTGTGACGGGGTCGAAAATTCGAATTCGACTTTTGGACGGGAGAGCACGTTTCAAGCATCCCTGATCTCGAATCGAACATTTTTGAAGTGATGCCTGTCTGTGTGGGTGTGTGTGTGTGCGTGTGTGTGAAAGTATGCGGGTGTGTGTGAAAATATGTGTGTGTGTGTGTGTGTGTGTCAGTGAGTCTGTGGAGACGATAACTGACGAACGAATGGACCGATTCGATTGAAATTTGGTACGAAAATTACAATCAGTAAACACTGGAAGCCTATTGTTTTTATACGCAATCGAATGTTCAGAACCCCCCCCCCCTAAATTTTCGAGTGAAATTTAAAAAAAATCGTCAAAATATCAAAACCTCTAATAAAGTTACGCAAATTGACATTTTTTATGTAATTTTTTATTAGAAAACGATTGATATAAATTTTAGAGCGCTAACATAAACCGTTCTCGAGATATTACACATTTTTCAAAAAAATTATCAAAAAGTCATATAAAAAAAAATTCCTACTGAGAAATATGTTCACTGTTCATATATAATACCATCCGATGAATTGGGTGACATCATTCTCGTGGATCTAGCTCGTTCCATTCATGGAAAAAGATACTTTGAGTATTACTTTTATATTTGAATGCCAATAGTCATTTATCTGCTGTAAGAATAATTTATTTCTCCGTCCATAACGCTTGACGAGATTTTGGCGACGAATTTGGTGAAATGTCGCCAACTTGGCGACTTTTTTAAATGTTGCTAAATTAACAAAAAACTCGCCAAATGGATAAAAATGACGCTAAATCAATGTAGATGACGACTCATTGATGAACATTTAATATCTTGGAAAGAATATAAATATCTACGATAAAAATAATCTATTTTTTTACTGTAAAAGTAGTAAATTCATTGCATTATATAAGGAAAGTCATGTACTGCCCACATCAGATTTTTTTAATGTAAAATGAGTAAATTCATTACATTATATCAGAAAAGTCATGTGCTGCCCACATTAGATTTTTTGCTAAGTCGTTATTTTTTCACAATTTCAAGCAGCTATCAGGTTCATTCCAAATATAGAAGAAAATATTATTGTCTCAGAAACCAGAGTTTATATTATTGTTTATGCATATCATACACACCCAATATCTGTGTTCCAGCCTTACAAGACTTTGTTCCCGTATCATAGATGGATATGAAGACTAATACAAGGCGGTGTTAAAACTCTAGCCTGCGTAGTCTTTGCCAGATATTACTGTATTATAGATGGATATGAAGATTTTGGATTAGAGATGTTTCACTAGAAAGTTTTTTGAGTGATTTAACTGATTTCCAGAAGCACTTATTTCTGGAATTTGCTAAATTGTAATCGGCAACTCTGTTTCCTGCATTTTATACTACGTGAACAGACTCATCCTAATAATATTTTACCAAGAGACAATTAAATGTTAATTATACTTTAAATATACCCCACATTATTTTTAATTATACCTTACAGACATTTTATTGTTAATCATACTTTAAATATATTTTATTTTTAAATATACTCCACACTCTATAGTTAGGAACTCAGTGCAATCTCATCCTAATAATATTTTACCAAGAGGCTTTAAATGTTTCGAACAGTCGCTAGGCGAAATTTTAAATTACCGTAATTTCTGGTGTGATTAACAAAGTGATTGACGATTTTTTACATTTATAATCTACTTCAAAATCTTTCAAATAAATTGCAATTCCCACGCTAACGCGATACTAATTTTCGCGAAGTTCCTTGTAAGTTAATATTTAATGTAAAAAATATAATTTCTTTGCAAAATTACTTCCAATTTTTTCATTTTTGATATGAGTTCCTTTGTTGCTAAATTGCTAATTATACTTCACACTCTGTATTTAGCAACTCCATGCACCATCTGTATTTAAAAAAGGGAAAAAAAAATTGCCACTTTCATTACCCCATCTAATTTGCTGTCCTGTCCTCCCCAGAGAAATATATTTAAGTTAATTCCGTTAACTCCACTCTGAATTAGTGAGAAACTAATGGGAAAATATGCATTAATAAAACAGCTACAAAATAGGAAAAAAATCAATGCATTTAGCTAAATGGAAAGATCTAAAATAACTAAATAAATTTGAAGAAAAATATCAGTCGAAGATGCATATATAAACCTTAAAACTGTCGTCGTTAGAAAAAAAATATGCCAAACAAAATCCAAAAATTATATTTTGACCTATTTACAACAGTTTTAAGATGATCGATTTTAACATAATGTGCAGATTAGAATAAAAAATTAGATTTATAAAGGTTTTAAATAAATATTTTCAACAATTTTAGATAGATCAGTTAGACATTTTTTTATATAAAATGGCATCTTTGGCAGTATAAAAGGAAATTTTCATAATTGCTGAAATAAAAATTTAATGTGGTCCGCACATGACTTTCGCTGCAGACTCAAAATTATTTTCTCTTTCATAATCCATTAAATACATTTTAATTGCCCAAAATGGTAGGGATACTTTTACTTTCCCTACAATACATGGTAATTTAATATATAGGATTATATAGAATATTGGAATCTTTCTGAAAATCAGAATTCAAGTTTTCGACAGATCTACACGTTTCTACACTATGGAACGCGAAAAAACTGCTTTTAACGTTACATCTGTGTGGGCGTCTGTCTGTGTATGTATCAACTCTAGGTGAAAAACTAATTGAACAAATTTCACAAAATTTGGTCGATAAGCCACCTGTGCATTTCTCTGGTGCTGTGCTGATTACATTTTGGTACGATTCGGAAAAAGAGAACCTGCCGTTTTTGCGAAATGGCCGGCAAAAGTTGTCAAAACTAAAATAAAGGCCTACGTGTGCTCAACTGCATCGATTAAATGCTTATTTTATACGCAATTTTTTGGCGATAAAAAGAATACGACTAATTCCATAACTCTAGGACTAACTCCATATCTCAAGAACACTGGTAAAAGAATGTCTGAAACTTGTCACACGAGAACGTCCGAGTTCTCGTGTGACAAGCTGTAGGCATTATTACTTTCCTTATATACATAATGTATAAGGAAAGTATTGTGACGGGGTCGAAAATTCGAATTCGAGTTTTCGACGGGAGAGCACGTTTCAAGCATCCCTGATCACGGATCAAACATTTTTGAAGTGATGTCTGTGTGTGTGTGTGTGCGTGTGTGTGTGTGTGTGTGTGTGTGTGTGTGTGTGTCAGTGAGTCTATGGAGACGATAACTGACGAACGAATGGACCAATTCGAACGAAATTTGGAACAAAAATCACAATCCATAAACACTGGAAGCCTATTGTTTTTATACGCAATCGAACGTTCAGAACCCCCCTTAATTTTCGAATGAAATATTGAAAAAATCGTCAAAAAATCAAAACCTTTAATAACGTTACGCAGATAGACATTTCTTATGTAATTTTTCATTAGAAAACGATTGACGTAAATTTTAGAACGCTAACATGAACCGTTCTCATGAACCGCTTATTTTTCAAAAAAATTATCAAAATGTCATATAAAATAAAAAAAACTATTTCCTATTGAGAAACATGTTCACTTTTCATATGTAATACCATGCGATAAATTGAGTGACATCATTCTCGTGGAACTAGCTCGTTCCATTCAGGAAAAAAGATACTTTGAGTAATACTTTTGTATTTGAACGCCAATAGTCATTTATCTGCTGTAAGAATAACTTATTTCTTCGTCCATAACGCTTTGAGAGATTTTGGCGACGAATATGGCGGAATGTCGCCAACTTGGCGACTTTTTTAAATGTTGCCAAATTAACGAAAATCTCGCCAAATGGATAAAAATGACGCTAAATCAATGAAAATAACGAGCAATTGTCGAAAATTCACTATCTTGGAAAGAATATTAGTATCTACCATAAGAAAAACCTATTTTTTTTTACTGTAAAAGTAGTAAATTCATTACATTATATAAGGAAAGTCATGTGTTGCCCACATCAGATTTTTTTACTCTCAGCACACAGCATCCCCAAAACGGACGGAGAAGAAAGCTATAATCATTATCCGAAATCAAGATAAAGACTTTGACAATTTCTTCATTTGCATTGGATCATTTCATAATAGAGTTTTCATGCTTTTGGAGCTCATGGCTACTATCTTGAAGGTTCAGAGATTGAACATATTCTTAAAGAAACCGGAGCTGTGGCCTATGGTTCAATATAAGGATTTCTCAGAGGAAAGTATTTCAACAGATGTAAATGAGTACACATATTAGTTTCCCAGCCCCTCTCTTAGAAGCTACTTTTCCTAGTAGTTTATATAGAACAACGACAAATAGCATAATATTGGAAGCTCTTCAAGATCAGGTGAAAAACTGAATGATAACATTTCCAAGATATTTCCGAGAAGTTTATTAATAAATCATATATAAAGCAAGTTTAATGATGTATTCCATACAAAAACAAGATTAGGATTTCACGGAAAAACAACTCGATTCTATCAACAATACATTTATAGCGTCGATATCTTTTCAAAGAAGCTGGAAGTTGCAATAAAAGTGGGGCATCCAATGAAATATATATTTTTAACCCTTCTCACAGAATATAGTTTTTATTTTGGGAATAGTTTGTACATTTTTCCTGGAGATTTAAAAAACATTTGCTAAAATAGCTTAACCTCATAAATTGTCTGTTTTAGTATTTATTTCATCACACTTGTTCTGATTGAAATTTTATTGAGAATAGAACATTTGAACATGTTCAGCTGTGAAAAATGCAGGATTGTTTATTTTGTTCATTACAGATGCTTTCTAAATATTTTAGACACACAGAAGTTCGAATATCATTCATATTTGTGAGATGCGACGTTAAGAAGTGATGGTTAAAAGGTATTTATAATGAAAATATTCCGATAAAAATATTATGAATATCTTTTGCAACAATCCGTTTCCAGAAAATGTGCAATGCTGATAATGACTAAAGCAATATGCTTCCAGAATCTGTAATTTAATTTCAGATCTCCATGTTCCTGCTGAACATTGTTGTCGCTTACTATTTGTAGCTTCATTTTATTGCATAGAAGATATTTCTAGTGACAGTACGCAAGTGATGGAAAAGATTATTGTCTCAGAAGCAGTCTATATTATTACTTATGTGTATCATACACACCCAATATCCATGTTACAACCTTCGAAGATTTTGTTCCTGTATTATAGATGGACATGAAGACTAGTCCATGGCGGTGATAAAACTCTAGCCTTCGTTGTCTTTACCAGATATTTCTGTATTACCTGTATTATCGATGGAGATGAAAATTTTGGATTAGAAATGTCTCACCAGAGTATATTTCGAGATATTTAACTGATTTCCAGAAGCACATATTCGTGGAATTTGCTTAATCTGTTTCCAGAATTTTATACCACGTAGACATACTCATCCTAATATTTTACCAAATAACTCGCCCATACAAAAACTTATTAGTTTTCCTAAAAGAAAAGACATAGAAATAAAATATAAAAATATTGAAATTATTTTCATATATTCATAAATATAACCCTATTTCCGACAAATCAAGCAAAAATTGTTTAGATTTTTACTTTCCTTATATACATAGTATAATGTATAAGGAAAGTATTGTTGTTGTTGAGACTCAGACCGTCCGACCTACCAGAAAGGTGTAAGGTAACTGTTTAGACGGCCCCGGGAAGTGCCACCCAATTTAGACCGGAACCCAGTAGGGGAGGCATCAACAAGGACAGTACCCTCCTTCCCCTACCACCAACCTCTCGGAAGGATTTAAGGACCCACATGTTTAACGTGATCGTACTCCGCATTAACACGGCGGCAGTTCCGGCAGCGTGCAAATCCAGTCCGCAAACCACCGGGCTACCGCGTGTAAAGTATTGTGACGAGGTAAGTATTGACGAGGTAAGTATGACGAGGTAAGTATGACGCGTAATGACGAGGTAATGTATGACGAGGTATGACGTTTATGTATGACGTTTATGACGAGGTAAGTATGACGCGTAAATTAATGTGACGAGGTCGCAAATTCGAATTCGAATTTTCGACGGGAGAGAACGTTTCAAGCATCCCTGATTGCGAATTGAACATTTTTGAGATGATGTCTGTGTGTGTATATGTGTGTGTGTATGTCAGTGAGTCTGTGGAGACGATATCTCACGAATGAATGAAGCGATTCGGATGAAATATGGTACAAAAATTACAAGCCATGAATACTGGATGCCTATTGTTTTTAAAGACAATCGAATGTTCAGAACCCTTCTAAATTTTCGAGTGAAGTTTTGAAAAAACCATCAAAAAATCAACACCTCTAAAAAAATTACTCAAATAGACATTTCTGATGTAATTTTTCGTTAGGAAACGATCAACATAAACGTTGGAACGCTAACAAGAACCGTTCTTGAGATATTGCACATTTTTCAAATAAATTCATCAAAAAATCCCATAAATTAAAAAAAAATTAACTGTTGAGAAACATGTTCACTTTCCATATGTAATAGCATGCGATAAATTTGGTGACATCATTCTCGTGGATCTAGCTAGTTCCATTCATGAGAAAAGATACTTTGAGTAACACTTTTGCATTTGAACGCCAATAGTCATTTATCTGGTATAAGAATAACTTATTTCTCCGTCCATAACGCTTGACGAGATTTTGGCGACAAATTTGGCGGAATGTCGACAGCTTGGCGACTTTTTAATGTTGCCAAATTAACGAAAATGTCGCCAAATGGATAAAAATGACGCTAAATTAATGAAAATGACGACTAATTGACGAAAAATTAATATCTTAGAAAGAATATAAGTATCTACTATAAGAATAGCCTAATTTCTTTTACTGTAAGAGTAGTAAATCCATTGCATTATATAAGAAAAGTCATGTGCTGCCCACATCAGATTTTTATCTATTAGTTTCTGAGATATAATCGTCCAAATTGTTTACATTTTTCGTAACACTCTATTTTAGTCAAATATGCCCCATCCATGAATGTTATGGACATAAAATAATAATAATAACATTAATTCTAGCTGCGCTAACTGTCGTCGTAGTCTTTACCAGATATTTCGGTATTATAGATGGATATGAAAATTTTGGATTGGAAATATTTCACCATTTTGAGTGATTTAAAAAGGTATTTTGAGTTATTTAACTGATTGTCAGAAGCACATATATAGAAGACTAGCAGCGATTACCCGGCGCTGCTCGGTATTTACCATGCAAAACTGTGATAAAAATTACACCTGAATATATAGGACCGTGAATCTTATACATTGTTTTGTCACTGTGAAAGATGTAAATTCATTGCATTACGTAAGAAAAAAAATCATTGCATTATATAAGTCATAGCAGCATAAGAAAGAACCTTCCTCATAAAATGCTGATAATTAAATAACCATTTTTAACACTTTACAACGTGGTTGGAAAGTGTTCATGACTTTGTTCACTCTGTCTGCCAGCACGATAACTTCCGTAAAAATGACTTTATCAAAATGAAATTTTAGTATGTTGTTCAGACGGTCTGTGGAACCTATGGGAATATAAATGAATAATATCACTCAATTGGTTTTGGATTAAACCCGGGTTGAAAAAATGAAATACATTGAACCCTATGGGACCTAATTTTTCAAACACTTGTAAGCTAATTTTAAATTCACAAATTGTTTCGAAAGTTTTAGGAAATATTCAAATTATCCCATAAAATATATAAAAAATATTCAGCAAAATATAATCAGTGGTTTTTTTAAATAACAATTAAAATAATAATTACACCCTTTATACGAAGAGATCACGTGACCATTATATGAAGAGATCACGTGACCATTATATGAAGAGTTCGCGTGGCTATTATATGAAGAGATCACGTGATCTTTCTTGTGATTTCTTTACTTTTCGTTGTTGAGTAAGCCTGTGAGTAATAAACCATGGTGATAGTTTCCATTTAAATGTGACTAATACGTTCAATAAACTCCCACAAAACTCAGAGATTTAATTGATTTTCACGTTTTAAACTAACTATTTCCAATCTTTTTTTGTTGGGAATCATGGAGTTAAGAGAGTAGAACTCCTAGGAAAAAGGTTCATTTTCCATCAATATCTCCACAACCCCTAGTCTTAGAAACTCTAAACTTGTACTAAATTTATAGAGGGCTATTTCAAAACTACCAAATTTCCTTAAATTCGGTTCAGCTGTTCCCTCGTGATGATGAGACCACGAAAATGTGATTTTTCACTAATATCTCGGGAACCACTGGTTGTAGAAACTCGACACATAGCCTATGTTTTAAGTGGAGCGATTTCAAGACTGTCTACCAAATTTAATCAAATTCGGTTCAGTCGTTCTCCCGTTATGGTGGATCATACATACATACATACATACACACTTTTCTTCTTTATATATATAGATATTTTCAGTGACAATACGAAATATATACATTTATGAATACAGAGGAAAAGACGCAACATTATAATAAGATTGTAAAATGTATAGCATTTTAATGCTGTAACAATAGTTTAATAAAATAAAACATCTACAAAAAAAGCTTGAGTCTACCATCAAAAATACTTAAGCCATCCATTTGCAACACATCACGTCTTAATGGAAGTGATCTCCTGGGAATTCCAACGCTTCAAAACAATTGGAAGACTCGTAAGAAAACAAAATACACGTATATACTTGCTGTAGAAAAAGAAGAATATAACAAAAAAAACAGGTTTGAATGATATCGAAGAAGTTAAAAAAGTGCTCTTAAGTGTCTCGTTTAATAAATGGTCTCTATTGTATAACACCAAACGTTAAAAACTGTTATTCTCAAAGCTGAAGAAAATTTATAAATAGCTCGGCTTTAAAATTTCGTAAATTTTGCAATCGTGCTTCCAATGCAACGACCAGCATCTTGTGAACCGGTTTTGAGTTTTTTTAGCGTTCTTCAGAACTAGATATCTGATAAAGATTCTTACTGAGACACATCAAGATATTAATATGCGTTTACTTTACATTTAGGCTAATGCAAAATAACTGGACTTCTATACATATATGATATTAAGCAAATCGAAATGATATAAACTACGTTTTCAAAACGTATATACTATATTGAAGGCACTTAATTGGTTAAATATATGATAATTAGTACGGTGAAATTTGTTAAACGTATCTAGCATGGAGGTAAATGTATTAAATAAAAACTTCATAGAAAACCCTAATATCGTTTGAGAGAATAATTCATATGGCGTTGGGATAAGATAAGTTCTGCTTTGTATGCATTTCTATGGCGAAAGGCCCAAAATATTTATTTAAACTGTAAATTTTGAAAAGTAAATTATTAGCACAATGCAAATTGAGAACTGACACAATAAGGAATATGCCTGCGTATTCAAAATTGTTTTACCTTTCAATTTATTTTTATCTCCATATATTACGTACTTTATCCTATAACTGTGAAACATTGCTGATTAAGTATACTCATAATTAGGGAATCTTAATATAAAAATATTCAAGAAAAAATCTGATGTGGGCAGCACATGACTTTCCTTATATAATGCAATGAATTTACTACTTTTACAGTAAAAAAATAGATTATTTTTATAGTAGATATTTATATTCTTTCCAAGATATTGAATTTTCGTCAATGAGTCATCATTTTCATTGATTTGGCGTCATTTTTAACCACTTGGCGAGTTTTTCATTAATTTAGCAACATTTAAAACAGTCGCCAAGTTGGCGATATTCCACCAAATTCGTCGCCAAAATCTCGCCAAGTGTTATGGACGGAGAAATAAGTTATTCTTACAGCAGAAAAATCACTATTGGCGTTCAAATACAAAAGTATTACTCAAAGCATCTTTTTTCTTGAATGGAACAAGCTAGATCCACGAGAATGATGTCACCAAATATATCGCATGGTATTACATATGAAAAGTGCACATGTTTCTCAATAGGAAATATTTTTTTTAATTTTATATGATTTTTTGATAATTTTTTTGAAAAATGTGCAATATCTCGAAAACAGTTCGTGTTAGCGTTCTAAAATTTATGTCAATCGTTTTCCTATGAAAAATTACATAAGAAATGTCTATTTGCTTAACTTTATTAGAGGTTTTGATTTTTTGACGATTTTTTCAAAATTTCACTTGAAAATTTAGGGGGGTTCTGAACATTCGATTGCGTATAAAAACAATAGGCTTCCTGTTTTTACGTATTATAGTTTTTGTACCAAATTTCGTTCATATCGGTACATTCGTTCGTCAGTTATCGTCTCCACACACACAGATATCACTTCAAAAATGTTCGATTCGTGATCAGGGATGCTTGAAACGTACTCTCCCGTCGAAAACTGGAATTTGAATTTTCGACCCCGTCACAATGCTTTCCTTATACATTATGTATATAAGGAAAGTAATAAGTATATACTAAATACTACGCCTTTCTATTGCATCAACTAATAATAGCGACTACTTTACTAACACTAATGACACCTAGATATAATTCTCGAAGCATTATGGCATTTTCAAGCGTATCATTCAAAGGCGTTTCATCTTCCTGCACATCTTAACACGGGGATAATTCATACGCACAATGATTTGTGTATAATGATTGATGACTGTGCATACCTTGACTGTTCACCTTACATCGATTTATCTGTCAGTCGAACCTGTTATAAACACATGGTGGTATCGTGTTGAAATGCACAAACTGGGATACTGTATTAGTGACTGTATTACTGTATTAGTGACTAGGATACTGTATTATAGTCAACTCTCCTATAACGCAATTAATTCGTACCGCGTTATATGGACACCGCGTTATAAGAAACTCATATTAGTGCAAATCAGATTAATTCGTATCGTGCTATATGGAAATTGCCACCGTGTTGTATGGAAACCGCGTTGTAAGACAGAATTAGTACAAAACAGAACAATTCGTACCTCGTTAAGTGAAACTCAGAACATATAAATCAGGCTGATTCGTTCTACGTTATATAAAACTGCATTTTTAGAGCACCATGTTATGATGAATACTGTTATGAAATATAAGTTCAGGCCGACGCGGTGGTCGAACGGTCAAGACAAGCGTTTCCAAACGATCATTCGACCGTCGCGTTGTGGGTTCGAGTCCCACGTAAGGCATGGATGTTGTGTTGTTGGACGCAGTGTGTTCCGTCCCAGGACGGCTAAATAGTTCACGTTTCTGGTCAATGTATAGGCGAAGGATGAAAGTCAAGTGCCTGGTCATATGATAAAATACATATATATAAGTTCGGAGGCGCTATTGGGTAAAGAAAATCACGTGAGCAAGGTACAGCCAATAATAATACCGTTGAGCTGCCACAGCAATGCTGTATATTTCTGTATTTGCAGAGGATTCCCCTGATAACTGAAATTGAAAATGGTGATGAACGTGGATGAAAAAGCAGGGGAATGTCCCATTAATTTCAACTGTAAAAGTGTAATAGAAAAATTCATGCTATGGGGATACAGCTTAAATTGAGTTGTATTATGGAGAAACCGCGTTATAAGACTACCGCGCTATATGGAAACCTCGTTTTATAAGTACCGCGTTATGAGAGGGCTGTCGTAATTTTCGCTCCGCATTTTACGGAAACCGCGTTATGAGAGGATCGCGTTATAGGAGGGTTGACTGTATCGCATTAGAGACTTTTTCAAACCAGTCATCATATGCATTGAGAGTTTTTGCGAAAATATGGGCAGTGTTTAATGATTTACGTGTAATCAATTATTCATCTTCAAAGTCAATTATTTTGGTTATTGAAAAGAAACATTTTAGGACTCATAACATGGAGTAAATCATGAAGGAAATGTGACAGGGATGAAATGTGATATGTAATGGAAGTAGTAACACCATACCATAGTGTTGCGAATACGTAACCGCAAACCATTGTTATAATATGAAGATTCGGGTCGCTGGAACCTTGGCGAAAAATTCTACTATTTCGGTGACGAAATTTTAGAAATGCCGCCAACTTAGTAACTTTTGAAGAGTTCTGGAATCTTCTCAAATTTTGTGGGATGGTTTAGAATTTCAAGATTTACTTGTTTATTACAGAACTTTCCCCGGCCATACAACCTCCTCACCATCCAGTTGGGTCGTTAAAGGGATACAAATAAAACCAAATTCAATACTGAATTCAATATATATATTTTTTTTCAATGGCAAAAGGTACTTAGCTAGGGAATAATATATATATATATATATATATATATATATATATATATATATATACTTGTTTATTTGTTTTCTAATACAACCGAAAGGGTACATATAATCAAAAAAATAATTATATATTAAGTTCTGTATTGAGTTCTGCAGTGCAAGAATAGTGGACGGAAGTAAAGTGCACGGAAGTACAACGGATGTATAGTGGCACTTCCGTTACATAATTGCAATGCATCATCGTCACATTTCTTACACCTTACTTGATTTTCTCAGGTACTAATACATTCCCAATTCACTTTTATCCGTAGGACGCCAACAACCCAACTGAACTATGACGACCTTATACACCCTCTGTTGAAGGCCCAGGCCACACAGCCAACCCTGAGGTTAACGGCAGTTTGATGTGTGGCCGGTTATACACTCTCTGTGGAAAGTTCTGGGAAAAGTTTACGCAACTCGTGAAGTTCTCCGCCAATCAACAAAATTCGAAAAGTTTGAAGAACTCACAAAAAGTCTCCACTATCAAGTGACTTCGATCTTCAAATTATAACAGTGGTTTCCTGTTAGGTATTCGTCAAAATATGGTGGCACTTCCGTTCTGGTGGCACTTCTGGTGGCACTTCCGTTCTGAAATATATGCAACCGTCCGTTTCATTCCCAATGCATTTATTTCATGAATTACTCCGCACCGCGTACCCTAAACCACGTTTCCCATCAAGAACTCATGTCATTTCTTCTTACCCGTCTTCATCTCATCCTTTTTCTATAAAGCTATTTTATATCTCCAGCATTTCAATTGAGAGAAACAATTGGAACATACATTAAAGAATAATTTATGCACTTCAATAAGGAAAACAGCATGCAAAGAATAAAAAGGAAATGGATTAAACCGAGGAATTTCGTAAGAAAGGCGCCTAAACTGGCATTTAATTAATGGCCTTGCTGGTTTATCCTCAAAAACGTGAAGTATCTTTTACTCTTTCAGAACAGAAGACAACATTTACGGAGAAATAAAATAGGGATAAAATACTCGTTTTAAGTCACAACTGAACAGCTTGTAAATGAACGTTTTGGATCTGGATATTAACTCAAGAAGTATTATTATATTTTTATTTTTTCATACTATAGAATATGGTATTCCTTATTTATTGGATTATTGGATTTTAGCTTTTAGATTTATTGGAATTTAGCTTTTATATTTCGGATTTATTGGATTTTAGCTTTTAGATTTTGGATTTATTGGATAATTGGATTTTAGCTTTTAGATTTCGGTCTTATTGGATTATTGGATATTAGCTTTTAGACTTCGGTTTTATTGGATTATTGGATTTTAGCTTTTAGATTTCGGACTCATTGGACTATTGGAATTTAGCTTTTATATATTGGATTTTAGCTTTTAGATTTCGGATTTATTGGATTATTGGATTTTAGCTTTTAGATTTCGGCTTTATTGGATTATTGGATTTTAGCTTTTGGATTTCGGATGTATTGGATTATTGGATTTTATCTTTTAGATTTCGGTTTTATTGGATTATTGGATTTTAGCTTTTAGATTTATTGGATTATTGGATATTAGCGTTTTAGAGAACTTTCGCTTATCGTTTCCAAGACCTGAAACTGCTCTGTCAATGCAGACATCGGTGACACAGGTTACGCGTTTCATATCGCTCTTCAACACAAAATAGATGATAACTGCATGGAAAAAAAAAAAAAAAGAAAGTTGCAAATGTTACAATTTTGCGCACCTTTACAGTAGCAGAAGATGTCAAATATATTACTCAGGCGATTTCATATTTAAAGATGGAGCTCGCACTGCAGGCGGTATTAATATATAAGTGCAAGTCATTACATAGTATAACAAGTTTTCTTGCTCACAGTAGTGCAATCATCTTCTATATCTCGCTCTAAAAAGCACCGACTAGGCGAAACTGGTACCATCAAGATAACCACTGCACTAAAAGTGCGACCAGTATTTCGAAGATCTGACACTGCCCTCCAGTGCAGAAGCAGACAGACATCGGTGACACGGGTTACACGTGGCACGGTTATGCGTATCACAGGTTACATAGTGGCACAGGTTGCATGGTGACTTTTCGGAAATATCGCCAAGTTGGCGGTATATAAATAATTCTGAATATTTAAATCTTATTTCTTGATGATTGCTGTTGCTGTATGATAATTATTACTTTAATCTTAATTTTAAAAATAGCGACCTATGGGGTTAAAAATTAGACTAAATGTTTCTGTGAAACTAAGGTAACGAAACAAACATGTTGGCGAAAAATTCGTCACGATTACACTAATATACATGAAAATTATTAGAGTTATTGGTATACAAGAAAATTATTAGAATTATTGGTATACAAGAAAATTATTAGAATTATTGGTAATATCGTTATCGATCAAATATACAGTAAACCAATATAGCTGATTGTCTGTTACGTATGGCGAGAAATTTGGCGACCGTGACAGGGAAATTTGCACAATATCTCCAACATGGTGATTTTTTTAAAATATAGACAGGTTGCCGATACATAGATAACAGTGAAAATTTAAAATTAATTTTTCAATGATCTCTATCGCTGTGTAAAAATTATTAATCGTATCTTAATTTAAAACATAGCGACTTTGATTGTTAATGGATCAGGCGCGTTTTGTTAGGCTGTTGTATAAAATTTTAAGTTTTCTTCGGGGTCTAAAGGGGATTTGAAAGTAATTGAGTTTTATTTGAAACATCGTATAGTAACTATGTTTTGTTATTGGATCGTATAACAATTAATAATACTGATTGGAAGATGGATGGTTCGGGTATTTCCGGGATCTGAGAAGCATAAAAACTGCAGAAAAGCGGATGTAAGTCTGGGATTTTAGGCGAATAAAACGGGTAGATGTTATTCTGAGATTTGAAGAGCATAAGAGCTGCAGGTGGGCTGATGTTTGTTTGGGATATGAGGAGCAGAAACGCTGCAGACAGGCGAATATTAGTCTGGGATTTGGGGAGCACAAAATGTGCAGATGTTATTCTAGGATTTGAGGAGTACATTAGAGCTGCACATGGGCTGACGTTAAGATGGGATCTGAGGAGCATAAGGGCTTCAGCCGGGCTGGTGTGATTCTGGGATTTGAGGAGCAAAAACGCTGCAGACGGGTGGATGTTAGTTTGAGATTTGGGGTAAGCACAAAATGTTCACATGTTATTCTAGAATTTGATGAGCACATAAGAACTACACATGGGCTGATGTTAAGCTGGGATCTCAGGAGCACAAGGCTGCAGAGGGGCTGGTGTGATTCTGGGATTTGAGGAGCAGAAGATCTGCAGACGGGCGGATGTTAGTCTGAGATTTGGAAAGCACAAAATGTTCAGACGTTATTCTAGAATTTGATGTGCACATAAGAACTACACATGGGCTGATGTTAAGCTGGGATCTGAGGAGCACAAGGCTGCAGAGGGGCTGGTGTGATTCTGGGATTTGAGGAGCAGAAGAGCTGGCGGGCGGATGTTAGTCTGAGATTTGGAAAGCACAAAATGTTCAGACGTTATTCTAGAATTTGATGAGCACATAAGAACTACACATGGGCTGATGTTAAGCTGGGATTTGAGGAGCACAAGGACTGCAGACGGGATGGTGTGATTCTGGGATTTGAGGAGCAGAAGCGGTCAGATGTTTGTCTGGGATTTGGGAAGTACAGAACTTGCGGATGTTATTTTAGGACTTGAGGAGCAAAAGAGCTGCACATAGGCTGATCTTAAGCTGGGATTTCAGGAGCAGAAGTTCTGCAGACGGGCGGGTGTTAATCCCGGATTTCAGAAGCACAAGTGCTGCAGACTGATGAAGACTCATCCGGAATGTAAGAAGCACAAGTAATGCAGACGGCGGATGTAAAATATTCTTTTGCATAACTTTCTATATCCCGTCATATGGCTACAATTTTCGTAATTTGTCGGAATATTTACAACAAAATATCAAGTTAAAATATTTAACATTTTATAGTTTATAAAAAAATTTTAAGAAAAATAAACGGTGATTTTGCTTTTATCTCATTCTTTCAAAACCAATGAACTATTAATATGCGCTTGAAAAAAAAAATAATTTGCCTGGAAATCCAGTCAAGTTATTGAATTTTCTCTTTTATGCAATCTTATCGGGAAATTTTACTGTCGAAGAGGTGCACCATAAAAAAGGGCAATTTTCCAACGATTTTAAGAAGATATGAATAATTTTTGCATAATTTAAGGCCCTGGAACATTTACTTCATAAAAAGATGATTTAAAGTCATTTAGAAACTGTGGTTGAACTTTTACTGGCTTCGGATTTATGCGGTAAAATAAAATTAAATCAGTTTTTCATATTTATGTCAAATAGGTTGAGATTGCTCATAAGTTTAACTTAGTTTCCTTGAATTTAAAATCAGTCGTTAATAATTTTTTACCGAATTGTGAAAAATTTGAGAAGTATATTTCATGTAGAAACATATGAATAGTTTATAAATGCGCATTTCTGTAACTTATTTTTTGTAATTGATAATAAACGTCTGAAGTATGACTTTCGTATTAATATTCTGAATTTTGATATGAATAATATCTATAGGGTATCAGTCGTAAATAACTCTTTATCGAATTGTGAAAAATTGGAGACTCATATTTCATGAATAAAAATATGAAGCGTTTATAAAAACGTATTTATTTAACTTATTTCTTGTAATTGGTAAAAACGTCTAAAGTACGTCTTGAAGCTCGTTTCAATTAATACAGACAGATGGACATCACTCCAAAAATAGTCAAAACGTGTTAGAGAGGTCTTAAAACATATATTGGCATCAAAATCTCGAAATCGAAAATTTTCGTGAAAACACCACTTTCTCAATACTATGTGTGAGAAAATCTGATGTGGGCAGCACATGACTTTCCTTATATAATGCTATGAATTTATTACTTTTACAGTTAAAAAAAATGTTATTCTTATAATAGATACTTATATTCTTTCCAAGATATTGAATTTTCTTCAATTAGTCTTCATTTTCATTGATGTACCGTCATTTTTATCCATTTGGCGGGATTTTCGTTAATTTGGCAACATTTAAAAAGTCGGCAAGTTGGCGACATTGCGCCAAATTCGTCGCTAAATCTCGTCAAGCGTTATGGACGGAGAAATAAGTTATTCTTACAGCAGAAAAATGACTATTGGCGTTCAAATACAAAAGCATTACTCAAAGTATCTTTTCTCGTGAATGGAACCAGTTAGATCCACAAGAATAATGTCACCACATTTATCGCATGATATTACATATGAAAAGTGAACAAGAATTAATATTTTTTTATTTCACTTGATTTTTTCAGAAATTTATTTAAAAATGCGCAATATCTCGAGAACTGTTTATGCTAGCAATCTAAAGTTTATGTCAATCATTTTCTAAGGAAAAATTACATAAGAAATATCTATTTGCGCAACTTTATTAAAGTTATTAATTTTTTAATGATTTTTTCAAAATTTCACTCAAAAATTTAGGAGGGTTCTGAACATTCGATTTCGTATAAAAACAATAGGCTTCCAGTATTCACGGATTGTGATTTTTGTACCAAATTTCATTCGAAACGCTCCATTCGTTCGTGAGATATCGGCTCCACAAACTCACTGACACACACACACACACACACAAAGCCATCACCTCATAAATGTTTGATTCGTGATCAGGGATGCTTGAAACGTGCTCTTCCGTCGAAAACTCAAATTCGAATTTTCGACCCCATCACAATACTTTCCTTATACATTATGTATACAAGGGAAGTAAAAATAAAAATAAAAGCCTTAGATAAATTCAAAAAAACTTTAAGGAGTTTTATTGAAGCATGCATAAAGTCTTCTATTCTCTTGACAGTTTGTCGTGACGTTGCTCTTTGCGAAGAACATGAATGGTCCCAAAAAAAATTATCTGACACGAAATAAAAGAAAAAAGTAGTAAACTTGTGTTGCACGCCGACTGCATCACGCAAAGTTCAAATAATGATGCCTAATATTTGAAAACGATGTTTATAGATGTGTATAGATTAAATATATATTGTGCATCGATAAATATACATATTAATACTTTTTCACGAAAATCATATGTAGCATTTTGAGATGGGATTTGGTGTGTTGTAAAGTACGAGTTCTTGTATTATTGCGTATTTAAAACATGAAAGAGAGAGAGAGAGAGAGAGAGATCAATCATGCATAAAGCATTGATGATAAAACACTTTCTAACTTAAATGCAATTTTATTTAAACATCTCTAAAATGCGATACATTCGGCGGTGATATTTTTTTAATTAGCAAAAAACAACAATAATTTATTTTGCTTGAAAACTTAAAACCTCATAAAAAAATTAACTTTATTCAAATGACGTCATCGAAATATAAATCGTCTGGCGCTCTATGTAAAAGCAGTGAATATTTCATTCACTTTTATTCCAGACTCCAGACAGTGAAATTTTGCATGAAAAAAATTCAGCAATTCTTATACAACTCATCTTACAGTCACTGGTGTACATTCTGCATCCATTAAAATTAGGATTCGTTGTAAAAATAATCAAAGTTTGTTCATTATTTAAACTGAGAAATACTGTACTAATTGCGTTGGCACAGATTATAGATAACTAGAAAATACCCAAAAATAAAGTGGTTTTACCATGGATGCTACAATAAATATACATTTAAAAGAAATTTAAAAATCACAATTTTTACACAAAAAAAGGTGGATGCCATATTTTATTTTGAAGTGGGTCCCGTGATCTCTTCATATTATATGAGTGTAGTTTTTAACACTTTACAACAAAGTTGAAAAGTGTTTATGACTTTGTTCATTCTGTCTGTCTGTCTGTCTGTCTGTCTGTCTGTCCGTTAGCACGATAACTGCCGTAAAAATGACTTAATCAAAATGAAATTTTAGTATGTTGTTCAGACGGTCTGTAGGACCTATGGGAATATAAATGAATAATATCATCCAATTAGTTTTGGATTGAATCCGGGTTGAAAAAATGAAATACATTGAGCCCAATGGGACCTAATTTTTCAAACATTTTTTAAGCGGATTTAAAATTTGCAAATTGCTTCGAAAATTTTAGGTAATAGTCAAATTGTTCCATAAAATATATAAAAAAAAAATTCAGCGAAATATATTCAGTAGTTTTTTAAATAAAAATTAAAATAATAATTACACAACTTATATGAAACGATAACGTGACCATGATATGAAACGATCACATGACCCACTTCAAAATGATATATGGCATCCATCTTGTTTCAAAATCGTGATTTTTTAAGGTTCTTTTTAATTCATATTGAGTGTTGTATACGTCCTAAAACTACTTTATTTTTGCTTAAATTCTGTGCATCTACATACTAAAACAACGCAATGACAATATATTTGAGTTTAAATTCTCATTCAAATTTGATTCTTTCTACAACTAAGCCTATTTTTCACCTATGTAAAATGTAAACAGAGAAATATGTAGAATGAGTTGTATTAGAATTACTGTATTTCTTTAACACAAAATAATTCAGTCCATGGAGTCTGCATGGCTAATATGAATGAAATATTAATTGATTTTATAAACAGAAGGACGATTTTTTTCGATGAAATTTTAAGCATAAAGTTTATGAATTGTAGCTCCATGGTCTAAATTTTTAAATAAAATAAATTATTATAGTATTGTGATGAATGAAATGGAGAAAGTTAGGAATGAAATCCTGCTTTTATAGAGAGATCCAGGCGTGTTATTTTTTCTATGACGTCATTTGAATTTATTTCAGTTGTTTTCGATGAAGTTTTCAAATATAATAAATTATCGTAGTATTATGATAGTTTTAAAAATATTACCGTGGAATGTATTGCATTTTAGAGATATTTATACCAGGCAATTTATATTTCAATGCCGTCATTTGAATGAAGTTCATTTTTTTCAATGATGGTTTAAGTTTTCAAATATAATAAATCAATGTAGTATTGTGATAAGTTTTAAAATATTACCAAGGAATGTATTGCATTTTCTACTTTTTTAAATAAAATTGCATTGAAGTTGAAAAGTGTTTCATAATCAATGCTTTAAGCATGATTGATCTTTCTTGTTATTTTTATTTTTATTTAAACAAGAAAGATCAATTATGTATGAAGCGTTGATTATGAAATACTTTCCAACTGCAATGCAATTTTATTTAAACAACTCTAAAATGGGATACATGCACCGATAATACTTTTAACAGTTTACAACAAAGTTGAAAAGTGTTTATGACTTTGTTCATTCTGTCTGTCTGCCTGTCTGTCTGTCTGTCCGTTAGCATGATAACTGCCGTAAAAATGACCTAATCAAAATGAAATTTTAGTATGTTGTTCAGACGGTCTGTAGGACCTATGGGAATATAAATGAATAATATCACCCAATTAGTTTTGGATTGAACCCGGGTTGAAAAAATGAAATACATTGAGCCCTATGGGACCTAATTTTTCAAACATTTTTTAAGCCGATTGAAAATTCACAAATTGCTTCGAAAATTTTAGGTAATATTCAAATTGTTCCATAAAATATACAAAAAAAAATGCATCGAAATATATTCAGTAGTTTTTTAAATAAAAATTAAAATAATAATTACACCTCTTATATGAAGCGATCACGTGACCATATGAAACGCTCACATGACCGACTTCAATATGATATATGGCATCCAGCTTGTCTCAAAATCGTGATTTTTAAAATTCTTTTTAATTCATATTGAATGTTGTATCCGTCCTAAATCCACTTTATTTTTGCTTAAATTCTGTGCATTTACATACTGAAACAACACAATTACAATATAATTGAGTTTAAATGCTCATCCAAATTCGATTATTTCTACAACGAAGCCTATTTTTCACTTATGTAAAATGCAAACAGCAAAATATGTAGAATAAGTTGTATTATAATTGCTGTATTTCTTTAACACAAAATTATTTAGCTCATGGAGTCTGCATAGCTGATATGAATGAAATATTCACTGATTTTACAAAGAGAAGGATGATTTTTTTCGATGAAGTTTTAAGCATAGAGTTTAATTACTTGTAGCTCCATGGTCTTAATTTTTAAATAAAATAAATTATTTTAGTACTGTGATGAATGAAATGATTGGGAAAATATTATGAATGAAATCCTGTTTTTATAGAGAGAGCCAGGCGTGTTAATTTTTCTATGACGTCATTTGAATGAATTTCAGTTGTTTTCGACGAAGTTTTCAAATATAATAAATTATTGTAGTATTATGATAATTCTAAAATTATTACCGAGGAATGTATCGCATTTTAGAGATGTCAAAACCAGGCAATTTTTATTTTAATGCCGTCATTTGAATGAAGTTCATTTTTTTCGATGAAGATTTAAGTTGTCAAATATAATAAATTAATGTAGTATGGTGATGAGTTTTAAAATATTACCGAGGAATGTATTGCATTCTAGACATGTTTATATAAAATTGCATTGAAGTTGGAAGTTGTTTCATAATCAATGCTTTAAGCATGATTGATCATTCTTGTTAAAATTATGACATTTTTTTCTATGAAGTTTTAATTTATTATATATGAAAACTTAAAACTTCATAGAAAAAAATGAACTTTATTCAAATGACGTCATTGAAATATAAATTGCCTGGTTTAAACATCTCTAAAATGCGATACATTCAGCGGTAATATTTCTAAAATTATCACAATAATACAATAATTTATTATAGCTGAAAACTTCATTGCAATCAAATGAACTTTATTCAAATGACGTCACCGAAATATAAATCGCCTGACTCTTTATATAAAAGCAGAATTTCATTCAAAAACTTCTTTCCATTTTTCTCATTCATTACAGTACTACAATAATTTATTTTATTTAAAAACTTAAAACCATGGAGGTATAAGTAATTTAACTATATGCTTAAAACTTCATCGAAAAAATCGTCAGCTTCTCTATGTTAAATCCATAAATGTTTCATTCATATCAGCTATATTGCAGACTCCAGAGCCAAATAATTTTACGTTAAAAAAATTCAGCAATTCTTATACAACTCATCCTACATCTTTATGTGTTTACATTCTCCATTAGTGAAAATTAGGCTTTGTTGTAGAAATAATCAAAGTTTGATGATCATTTAAACTCAAATATATTGTAACTCCGTTGTTTCAGAATGTAGATGCACAGAATTCAAGCAAAAATAAAGTAGTTTTAGGACGGATACAACACTAAATATAAAGTAAAAAGGACGTTAAAAATCACGATTTTGACACAAGATGGATGCCATTTTTAATTTTGAAGTGGGTCACTTGATGTCTTTATATATTATGGGTGTAATTATTTTAATTGTTATTTAGAACTACCAAATATATTTTGCTAATTTTTTTTCATATTTTTATGGAGTAATTTGAATATTTTTTCAAACTTTCGAAGCAATTTATGAATTTTAAATTCGTTTAAAAAATGTTTGAAAAATTAGGTCCCATAGGGTTCAATGTACTTCATTTTTTCAACCCGGGTTCAGTCCAAAACTAATTGGATGTTATTATTCATTTATATTCCCATAGGTTCCACCAACCGTCTGAACAACATACTAAAATTTCATTTTGGTAAAGTCATTTTTAAGGCAGTTATCGTGCGAACGGACAGAGAGATAGACAGACAGACAGAATGAACAAAGTCATAAACATTTTTCAAGTATGCTGTAAAGTCTTAATAAAAAAAGGAAAAACATTGAAAACAGTTTGTCCTGGAAAAATAACGTTGATTTTATACTCTTTGTTATCGAAACTTACGCATAGAACCTACGTTCAATTTATGCATTAACGCATATTTTATTCATTTTGTTACATTTATTCGTGCATTCATGTCCATACATTAAAGTATATTTTGTCTTTTATATCACATTTTAGCGATTTTTGCGGGCAATTTCGTAAAAAGGGGACGGTGTGAAATTCCGAATTATACCAAAATTTATTCAGCGTCACGATAACGCATGTGACTTTTTTAACAAACTTAGTAAAATCTTGTCAAATAGTTTTTTAGTGCATACATTGTACATTCCACATACACAGCCATGGATGTTCCGGTAACTATAGTGAATTCGTGTTTCAGTGTGTCCGAAATTTCAGTGTGTAGTGTTCAGTGTTTCAGTGTGCCCGAATAAACCATACACAAAAGTGAGTTTTAATTTTTGACCCTCTTCCAGTATTTTTCCTATATACTGCCGTTGTATTGTAGGGAAAGTAAAGTAAATTTCAAAGTCATATACTGCCAATAATATATTTTTTTAACACTTTCCAACATAGTTGAAAAGTGTTTATGATTTTGTTCACTTCGTCTGGCTGTCCGTTCGCACAATAACTGCAGTAAAAATGACTTTATCAAAATAAAATTTTAGTATGTTGTTGATACGTTCTGTGGAACATACGGGAATGTAAATGAATAATATAACCCAATTAGTTTTGGGCTGAATTCGGGTTCAAAAAGTGATATACATAGAATCCTATGGGACCTATAATTCTTCAAACATTTCTTAAGCGAAGTTAAAATGCACAAATTGCTCCGAAAATGTTAGGAAATATTGAAATTATCCCATAAAATATATAAAAAAAAATTTCAGCAAAATGTGTTCGGTAGTTTTTTAAATTAAAATTAAAATAATGATTACACCCATGTGATATGAAAAGATCACGTGACCCACTTCAAAATAAAATATGCCATCCATCTGTTTTTACCAGTGTAAAAATCGTGATTTTTAAAGTTCTTTTAACTTTATATTTAGTGTTGCATCTGTCCTAAAACCGCTTTATTTTTGCGTATTTTCTGTGCATCTATATCCTGCGCCAACGCAATTACAAAATTTTTTTGTTTAAATGATCATTAAACTTTGATTATTTGTACAATGAACCCCAGTTTTAATGGATGCAGAATGTAAACAAGTGATTGTAAGATGAGTTGTATAAGATATGCTGATTTTTTTTTCATGCAAAATAATTTAGTTCTGGAGTTTGAAATTTAAGTCATATGAATGAAATATTCATTGCTTTTACATAGAGAACCAGACGAAATATATTTTGATGACGTCATTTAAATAAAGTTAATTTTTTACTATGAAGTCTCAAGCTTTCAAATATAATAAATTACTGTAGTACTGTGACAATGTAAAATATATCAGCTCTGAATGTGTCGCATTTTAGAGATATTTAAATAAAATTGCATTTCAGTGAGAAAGTATTTCATAATTAATGCTTTATGCATGATTAATCTTACTTGTTTTATATTTCACATGAATTGCAACTGATGCAGTCACGTGTATCAGGAAATGGAAGGTAATAGTACTAGATCCAAGTAAACGTGTGTACAAAATTTTGTATAAAAATTTACTTTAGAAACTGTCTGGAAGTTACTGAACATAGAAATGCGTTAGGATTTTTAAAATGCTATACAGATCAAACTATTTCTAAATCAATAATAAATATAACGAAAGTGATGGGCGTATCAATGCATGACATATACAATATATCGATATTTTATATCAATACTTTCTGTGTAACGATAGTGAATGTTTATTATTATCGATAATTATCGATATTTAGTTTAAACTTTTAATTTCAGAAACACTATAAGTGAATATTTTTATATTGATAAAAGCGATTCGACAAGTTATATTTTCTTCTGAACTGCATTCTTGAATATTCTTAAATATTTTTGCGACCTGAAAGCGTGTGTAACCTGAAAAGTGATAAAAGTTCTGAAAAACACTACATCTCGAAAAATATGAAATCGGAAATATTCAGAGTCATAAACCGGTTCTTTAAACAGCTCAAAATTATTAAAAAACGCATGAAAATTCATAGAGCAGTCAGTTGTCGAGTAGCAGTGGCGTTCCGTCATGAAGTGGGAACGGCAAGTCGCCGAACGAGATGGGGACGTCTTTTGAGCTAAATATATTTCTAGCTTAAAAACTAAAGATTATGCATTATAGGTAAGACCGCCCTCTAATTTCTTGTCAAAAGGTACTAACAGCCTAGTTTCGCTACTGGTTAAAAGTGATCATGACGGTCAGACAGAAATAGGTCTCTTATTCGTGATTCAGCACTTTTTATAGAGTTATAGAACTTATATCATAAAATTCCTTGCATCCAACTCCATTGCTTGAAAAAAAGTTCAACAAAATTCACCCCTTGGTTAAGACGGGAAGGCATTTACATATTTAAATTGAAATCGTGTATAAAAACTTTGATTTATATATATATATATATATATATATATATATATATATACAGAGAGAATGCACGCGACCTTGAGTAACTATCATAGCTATATATATATATATATATATATATATATATATATATATATATATATATATATATATATATATATACAGAGAGAATGCACGCGACCTTGAGTAACTATCATATCTATATATATATATATATATATATATATATATATATATATATATATATATATATATATATATATATATATATATATATATATATATGTATATGTATATATATGTATATATATATATATATACATATATATATATATATATATATATATATGTATGTATATGTATATATATATATATATGTATATATATATCTATATGTATATGTATATATATATATATATATATGTATATATATATATATATATATATATATATATATATATATATGTATATATATATATGCATATATATATATATACATATATATATATATATATATATATATATATATATATATATATATATATATATATATATATATATATATATATATATATATATATATATATATCTGTATATATATATATATATATACATATATATATATATATAGATAGATAGATAGATAGATAGATAAATAGATATACTATGTATGAATACTTTTGTACTATCCTACATACTGATATCGATACTATACTAAACGATACGAATCGATACGTTGTATAGAAGACCAGTGTCAATACACAAGACCAATTTGCTCAGCATTAATTGAAAGGATTCAATGTATTTCAGGTAAAGTAATTTATTTCTACTCACCGCCCGAAGGTGCATCGGTTGACAATTCCAGCCTGTTCTGTTCCATGCGTGGGAGAATTTCCAGGTGCTCGCTCGATCTCACTTGATTTCTTGGTCTGCTCTGCAGGAGCAGCTCTTTCTATGAGTACTGTAGTGCTAGCCACGGTTGTTGCAAAGATTCCAACACCGAATGAGTATGCAAATTGTATATTCACGAAAGCCTATATACAGTTCATGTTGAAGCCAGTTTGCAAGGAAAGTATGTAATAAAAGCATGCATAAGTGCTCTGCTAGCCACGATGGTTTCCAAGATTTCCAATGCCTATGCACATCTTATGTTTAAAAACATCTAAGAACAGTTCCTGTTGAAGCCAGTTTTCGAGAAAATGTATGTAATAAGAGAATGCAAATATTATTTCTTAGCCACAGCTGCTGACAAGAATCCAACACCTTATGAGTATGCAAATTGTATATTTGAGAATATCTAATTAGAGATCTTGTTGAAGACAGTTTGTGAGAAAAAGAATGCAACCAGATTATGCAAACATCTGCTAACCACGGTTACTGACAAGTCTCCAACACTGAATGAGTATGCAAATTTTATATTTAGGAACATTTGTCTACAATTGCGTAATATTGAAGCCAGTTTGTTAAAAAAATTATATAATACGAGTATGCATACGAACTATAACAGTCACAGTCATTGATAAGATTCCGTAACATGTACACAAATTTTATATATAGGAACATCTAAATGCTGTGAATGTTAAGCTAGTTTTGGGGAATGGAAGAGGTAAACTGAAAAAGCATGTGCAAATATTAATATTTTTAAATGCTTTTTTCCACATAAGTATCTATACAATATATAAATATTTATTTTTATTTATTCGCTTCTGAACTTAAGTATGCTAAAATATTTGAAACTCATCAATAAAATATATTAATTTTAATACAAATATGATATTTCAATGTATGAAAAAAAAATATGAGTTTCAGAAATTTCTGTTGAAACAGAAAAATTCCAATCATTCATTTTCCAAATAAATTCTACATTTTGTATTATTTCGACATTATTTTTATATTCTGAACATTTTCATGCCGTTTGTAATTGAATTTTTCGAATAATGTTTTAAACCGTGATAACTAGTATTTGAGCATGAATATCAACCTTAACTTTATTAAATATACAAAAACAAATTATAACTCATGAAATGTTATTGAATAAATGTCTATAGTTATAGAATTTCATGAACAACTATTTTACGAGCCAAACTTCAGTCTTAGATGAAAAGTACTTACAGAATACTTTAAGTACTTATAAACAGTTATCGTCCTAAGAATTTGATATATTTGAGTTCAACATTATCATAATTCAGCACTACTGTCAATAGCATTCTAAAACGTTTGCAATTCTTTTATCTTTGATTTCTTAAAATTTCAGTGAAAAAAATAATAATCTTAAAATTATTTTACTTGCCGTATCTTCACTTGCTGTTATTATAATTTCAACATAATTCATACTATTGAAATTTAATAAAATATTAAATTATATACTAATTTAAGGCCAATTTTCTTAGAATTTTCTTATTTTGCTTCTCTACCAACATTCTACAACAGAACTCTCAATTTTTCTAAAATTTGCTTTATGTCGAAACTATGTAACAATATGTAATTCGAATTATGATACCTGAGGTATAACAGCAAATGATAAATAATTCCAGGCGTCAGAGTGATACAACACAATTTAAAATAATCCCAATCGGGGGAATTTAGTTTCAAACAAGAGATATTGAAAAATTAACATGTTCAACTTTCGAGATATTTAAATTATATGCGCTTGAACCAGCCACTAATTTGACTAAAATATTTAAACATGAATAATCAGTTTAAATTTTCAATATCATTCAGATTTTTAGATTATATTTTTTTTTTCTATGAGAAAAATAAATTTAGTGGTAGTTAATATCTGACTTATTAAAATGCAAATAACACACTAATGGATGCTCACACGGCCATCAAAAAGCATCAGAGTTCCAGGATCAAAAGACCGTGACACCACAATTTAAAACGATCCCAGCGAGCTGCGGCAGCGTTCGATTTTGACTCTGCCGAAGCAGACGATATTCTGACTGTAGCTTATTTCCGCGGCATCGCTAGAAAAATGGCAACAGCGCCGCGTGTTGGTCAGATTTTTTTAATTTATGGCAAATGATGGGATTGAGATGTACGACACGTTACAAAGCTAAGAGATACAATTTTTTTCTCTTACGATAGGGCCATTGTTTCCTAAACATTCTGCTATGCCGTACCATATTTAGGAGATTGACTCTTTGGAATCGCGTTTCCATTGCAGATACCACCATCCGCAATTTTGCACTTTTTAGTCCTATTCACTTCGAAGTCGATAGCAGGTATAATAGTTACCAACTCCGTACTGATGTCACCTATAAGAATTCATTATAGTGCTTCTCTGTTCACTAATAGCAGTAACTCCAATAGAAGCTCAATTGTAAACATTATGGGCAACCCCCCCCCTCACACACACACACACAGTGCGGGTTCTGTGACTATAAAGTACCCGATTTTTTCAGTCATTTCGTATAATATTTTAGAATTTTTTATTCGTTATGAAATATTGGTAAGAAATTAATTTCCAAGTAAGCTTTAAAAATTATCAAAAATAGTTATATAATAAATTTATGAACAAACCACTGTTAAAAGAAAAATAAATTGTATTTTTAATTGCATATTTTAATAATGTAATTCTACATCCTTTTTTAATAATATATCCTACATACATGATAAGAAAATATTAGAACGATGTCCAAAATTCGATACAATTTTCGACGGATTTGCTTAAACATCCCTGAATTCGAATCGAACTGTTTTAAGGTGATGTATGTGTGTATGTCTACATGCGTGTTAGTGTGTATGTATGTTAAAGGATGTATGTGTAGGTATATGCGTCTGTTCCTGTGAGTGTCTGGACTCGATATCTATAATGACCGGGTTTCGAAAAAGATATGGTTCGGTTATTATGGGCAATGATTAGTGAAATCTTATTGATTTTTCACGCAATCAAAGCATCCCCAGTCTCTCGAATGAATTTTTAAATAAATCATATTAACATTTAATTCAGTTAAATAAACAATAATTTTATACTCAAAATTTATCAGAAAAACGAATAGCACCAACTTTAGAAAACTAGCATATATTGCATACGCAAGATATTGCATACTCAAGATTCAAATAAATTTTGAAAAATAGTTGCATAGAATAAGAAAAAGGTTTGAAGTCTATCGTTAAATCAGCTCTTGTCTGTCTATACATGTGTCTATCCTTCTGTATGCCTCATTATCTGGATGCCTACCTGTATTTGCGTCTGACGTTGCGCAAGAAACTCCTCAAACAAATTGAGCAAATCGGATGAAATTTAGTCCGGTTATTGAAATATATGAACACCAGAGAGCTCTTAATTTTCAGGGTCAACGAGCGAAGGTAAGATTCTAAATTTGACGGATATTTACTTTTAAAAGTGGGAAAAATTTATCTTACATAATACACAAGATATGTGTGTTTGTGAGAGAGAGAGAGAGAATGTGTCGTCTGTAGCGAGAAGTATAAGCTTCGTACGATCATAAAATTTTCTACACATGTGCTTCAGGACCCAGAATAATACGCGCCAGTGAGATTTTTTTTAATTCAAATAAATTGATTAATTTGTTTATGTTTTAGCACGATTTAACACGATTTTAAGCAACTTTCACACAAATCGGTTCCTTAGCGAACGAAAATATGTAAAAAGCCTTGCTTCTCTTACCGGGAATCGAATCCTGGATCTCCGAACTGGCTAGCCGACTCTCTATCGTTAAGTTGCTGGGAAGGAATTACAAGCTCTTATCGTCGAAGTGAACTCTGCATTATCCACCCTCTAATGTCAGATCGGCGGACAACTGACAATCTGACTAACCACCTCCTGCTTTTTCTATCTCAGGTTAGGCTCCTGCTACAACTACTTTTACCCAGGCTTATATCCTGCGTGGTCGTTATCCTCTCAATTTGAAATCGGCGTTTAACCTTCCAGAGTCTACTGAATCCGTACTAGTCGCACTAGGGTCATTTTCAGACCTCCAACATTATCCGACTTACCGCCATTTCCTTTGCTATTGACTGAGCTTCCTCTAATAATATCCCTGTTAATATTTTTTCCGATAGCCTTTCTTCCATTCAAGCTCTTAACTCAATAAAAAATAAATCTAATTATCTTAATTCCATTAAATCCAAAGCTCTCCTTGCCAAAAACCTTGTAATTTCTTGGGTAAAAGCTCACAATAATATATCCGGAAATGAAATTGCTAATTACCATGCCAAAATTACTGCTATCTCTGGTTCCCCTCTTACTATTCCCTTTCCTTACTCGCTCCTCTCAAAATTTTGTAAATCTCATAACCTTAATCTGTGGCAAAATTATCTTAATGATTATATTTCCACCAGGACTCCTGTTTTACCTCCCTATCGTGAATCCTAATTTACAAATTTTTAATAAATACCTCCTTTACTTTCTTACTAGTCATGGCCCCTTTCTTGATTACGTATAGTTTTTCAAAATTAAATCCACCTCTAACTGTATTTGCAATAAATTCGATGACGTTGACCATTACATTTTCGATTGTCCTTTTTCTAAAAATTTTTATCTCTGCAAACCCTCCCCCTCTAATAAACCAATTTGGTTCTCCAAAGTTCGTTCAAATCCCTCTTCAGTAGATAAAATTAAAAACTGTATTCTTGCTGCCATGGAAATTTCTAACAAAGTGACCTAAGCTTATGAGTAGATTCTGCTCTCAATTAATTTTGATCAATGAATTCCTTTATTTCATTCTTATTAACTTATATGAACTTATTGTGTTCCCTCCATTTTTTCTTTAAGGAAAAAAAAAAGCTATGTTAACTGTTCTTATTTTCTTGGATCTTTCTTTTTCTTTTGACCCTTTTAATTTGTATTTTTTCTTATTTTTCTTTTTTAAATTTTATTCTAAACTTCTGTTTTTGTTTTTCATACGCCTAATTTTTTTCCTTTTAATATATTTTCTTTTTATAGATTTTCTAAATTTTACTTTTAAAATTTTATTATTTTCTTTAATTTTAATCTATTTTTCATTATGTTATTATACCTCACTCTAAATTTTATTTTATGATCTTTTTATCTATATTCGCAATAACCCTTTTCCCATTTTTGTAAAATGGCCGTACTTGTCAAGTTCAAATATAATGTAAAACTGTCTGTTTAATCACAATATTCTTCATCAATTGTTATATTTTTAGACCTAAATAAAAGTTCGTTTGGCGGGATGGTAGACCTTGGGTGCCTCCTGAGTGCAGGAGGTATCCTTTACCGGCCGTGCAGCTAGCTACTCTAAACCTACTATGTGAGTCGCACGGTCTGGGGTCTTCAGACCTCCCACATCTCTGCACTAACCTACAGGGTTGATTTGTTCATGCGTCATTGTAAAGAACCTTACTGCTGCAATCGGTTACCGAATCCTGGATCTCCGTAGTAGACAGCCGACGCTCTACCGTTGAGCTACTGAGACGAAATTGCCAGCTTTTATCTTCGAAGTGGACTTTGCATTCTCAACCCTCGAATGTCAGATTGGCGAGCAAAACTGACCACCACTTGCTAGTTTTATCTCAGGTTAACCTTCTGCTACTACAATTTTTATCCAGGTTAGTATCCTGCGTAATCGTTATCCTCTCAATTTGAAATCGGCTCTCAATCTTCCAGAGTTCACTAAATTCGTACTAGTCGTACTAGGGTCACTTTCAGACCTTTGACATCTAACCTACAGCGTTGATTTGTCCGAGCGTCATTGTAAAGAACTTTGCTGCCCCAACCGGGAATGCCCCGACCCTGGACCTCCGAACTGGCCAACCGACTCTCTACCGTTGGGCTACTGGGACGAAATTGCAAGCTCTTATCGTCGTAGTGGGCTCTGCAAATATTATCATAGTTTTCATTTTAACACTTTCCGAAAGATCGAGGAACGTTCATTCCAACGATGTTTGAACCGAATCCGCAGATAATAATACATTCCTGATTATTTTATTTTTTCAAATTACATGGAAATCTTCATCTTAGAGGTTAACTTATACTTATTTCGCAGCATCCAAAAACGTAAAATTAGAACAATTTTTTAATTTGACAAAAAGCAGCGTGTATATCTTTGCAGCATAACAAAAAAATATATTTTTTGAATTAACACATAATTAAATTTTTTGTGATTTTTTAAGCAAAAGTGGGCGTTTATTTACAACCCAAGCAACGCCTGATAATTCGTTTTAGTAAACACATAATGAAATTTCACAAGGTTACAGATATAGATATTTTATATGCAGAATCTATACTATTAATTTTATTTAAAAGCAAATGGCATTAATTATAGAACACAATAAGCAAAGTATTTGTAAGTTCTTTTAATTCGAAATTAATTTTATTTAAAAGCAAATGGCATTAATTATAGAACACAATAAGCAAATTATTTCTAAGTGCTTTTAATTCGAAATGAACAACCACTATTGTTTAGGACTTATCACGAACCATCTTGGAGATATTGGAAATTTGAATTTATTTCACACGAGTACGATTTTTAAAGACAAATTAAGGAAATCATATTACTTTTTGTACGATTATTTCAGTTGATTCATTTCAGAGGACCTGACGAATTTTAAAATTCTCGGATTGCAGGAACAGCTGAATTTTTTCAAACGTTCTTTTTTAAAAATCAAAGTCAATTTATAATACTACAATATCTCTGTTAATACTTGTGGTAAAAATATTAATTTTATATGTGTTTTTAGTTAGAAGGAACTGCCATAATTACGTGATATCACACACATTACTTCGATGAGAATAAAGTAAATGAAGGCGGGGTCGTCCATTTCTGCGTACATGTTTTACCTCTTAATACAATTTTTCGGTACATTCCGTATATTTTAATGTGTGTAATAATGTTCCATACATCTTAATATTTAGAAAAAGTGCAACACTAAACATCATTTACTAATATGCTTTTGTCTTTCCAGACCTTCCCCATCAAACCGTGAGTTAGAAGACTTCATCTTTGCACAGAATCGATTGGAATACCGAGCGATTCATGTACTAATAATTAGTAACAAATAGATAAATATTATTTTATGGGCAATATTTTGAAAAATTATGTGGTAATGTATAAGCGTTTTAAATAACACTTCACTCAATGAGTCTCCGGTCTGACACATATATGGCAACACTGTTGTCAGACCCATATGATTTCTGGATAATACCAACCTTCAAACGACACGTGTCAAAATTTCATGACATTTTGACAATTAGTTTATAGGTTGCAGTTGTTTTAGTGACTCCAGTTTTGTAATTTTCAAAGCAATGGATGAAAAAGAATTTCGTGTATTGATTAAACATTGTTTTTTGATGGGGAAAAATACTGTTGAAGCCAAACAGTGGCTTGATAAGCGTTATGGAGACTTTGCACCAGGGAAATCAACTATTATTGGCTGGTATGCTGAATTTAAACGCAGTTGTACAAACACCGATGATGCTGAACACTCTGGTCGCCCAAAATCCGCAGTTGTTCCGCAAAACGTAAAAAAGTCCACAAAATAGGTTTGAAAGACTGTAAAGTGAAGTTGCGTGAGATAGCTGACACATTAAAGATATCAGAAGGTAGTGTGTTTACAATTTTACACGAAAATTTGAGCATGCGTAAGTTGCTTTCGAAGTGGGTGCCGCGTTTGCTCACACCGGACCAAAAACAACAACGCGTCGACGATTCAGAGCGCTGTTTGGAACTGTCCAAGCGAGATAAGAAGGATTTCTTGCATCGGTATGTGACAATAGATGAAACATGGATCCATTACTACACACCTGAATCAAAAAGATCGTCAGCTGAGTGGACAGCAGCCTGCGAAAGTCGTCCAAAGCGACTGAAAACCCAAAAGTCAGATGGCAATGTTATGGCATCCGTATTTTGGGACGCGCATGGTATTTTGTTCATTGGCTATCTTCAGAAAGGTATAACTATCAATAGCGAATATTACATGGCATTATTGGATCGATTGAGTGTAGAAATCAAGAAAAAACGGCCTCACATGCAAAAGAAAAAAGTGCTGTTCCACCAAGACAATGCCCCGTGTCACAAGTCGATGAAGACGATGGTTAAATTATATGAATTGCGCTTCGAATTGCTTCCTCACCTACCGTACTCTCCAGATCTGGTCCCCAGAGACTACTGGCTTTTTGCAGACATCAAAAAGATGCTCCAGGGAAAGAAATTTGGCTCAAATGAAGAAGTGATTGCCGAAACTCAGGCCTATTTTGAGGACAAAGACAAATAGTTCTGCAAAAAAGTCATCGAAAAGTTAGAGGAGCGTTGAAATGAATGTATCTCTCTTGAAGGAGCGTATGTTGATGAATAAAGTCGAGTTTCTAAAAAAAAAATTATTTTTCTTAGTTAGACTGCAGACTTATTGAGCGGGCCATGTATTTATCTGGTCATGTGGATGGGAAATGTACGTGATCAAAAGTGAAACTTCAAAACAGTCCTTATCGAATTTAATTTCAAATATGGCACAGTCGTTTTGTCTAGACAGCATTAATGACCAGAAATACTTCTCTGATTGTTATAATTGCTGCTATGGTCTATAGAGACAATAATTCATTTCCTTCATTTAAGCCTGTGAAGAAAAACTAATGTTAAAATATTCGCACCAACAGAGTTTTCCATTTATTTGGTATAACTTGCACAATTGTTTCAAGGCTGTCTTATACATTAAGTATTTCATATTTCGAGATATTCCTACTTTCATGAAATAAGTGTCTTAATTATTAAACATGTAAGTAGGTAACCTGTTTTCTTCAGTTTCGGCTCTCATGAGATAGCCAAGTAATTGATAAAATGAGATTATTCTTTTTCCTACAGCGAAGTAATGTGCTTTCTATATATTATCGACATCATTATTGAAATATTTCTGGACATTGATGCTGTTTAGACAAGAAAGCTGTGCTACATCTGAAATTATATTTGATAAGAACTGTTTTGAAGTTTCGCTTTTGAGCATATAATTCCTATTTGAAACATTACTAGGGTTTCATTATCCAAAAATCAATGTAAATAGCAAATTAATCACAGTTTGAAAATTTAAGTACATTGCTTGTCTTATTCAATAATAACACATAAATAAATATCATTTTAAATATGATTTTATGAAAAATTTAATGGTAGTTCATATGCTTTTTATATGAATATTTATTTTGTCATTCATTTATTTATAATACAAAGTGTAGGTGTATGTAATAAAAAATAAATATGATTAATAGAGATTCACTGTTTCCAGTAGAACATATGAAAGTAGGTCTATGAACTTTAGCACAAAAACTACTTATAATATTTAGTATGAAATGTAGCTCTAGTTTGTCTTTTTACATTTCCATGTTAACCATTAATTATATTTAGGTACAAAAACAAACGATTTGTTTTTCTAAAATTACTCCCAAGAAATAAAATGAAATAAATAAATAAATATAAAATATAGCAAAACTAATAAATAAAATAATTTTGATATTTAATATATATATAGCATTTTTATAAGTCACTAAAACTTTCTGTTATGAGAGTTCTCAAAGAATCACGCACTCCTTGCAGATAACAGCATTCAGAGATTGGTTTTGCACAATTGATAAAGTCGTCGGCATGAAATAGCCGATAATTGCTGTGGTGGCAAAAAATGTGTATATACCACAATTTTGCGAACTTCTATGAAAAGGGAGGTTCACAATCATACTTCATTGAGTTTCGATAAATTGCGGTACATATCAAGTTTTCTTTCTGCCATTACAGACATCGGCTCTTCCATGCTAAAGAGCTCAGAATGAGTGCGAAACCGGTCCCTAGTTGCTGATATTTGTTTTGGGAGGATGCTCCTATGTTTGAAAACGCCCTATACTCTAATAATAAAACTCGTAGTTATGTAAACTGTGCAATAAATAATTTAACTTTAACGCGTGAAATTGTATTTAGATAAATTGTATTTAATAATAATTGTATTTAATAATTAATATTTGATAATTGTATTTGATAATTGTATGTATTTGATAATTGTATTTGATAATTGTATTTGATAATGGTATTTAGAAAATTGAAGTTAATAATAATTGTATTTAGGTAAATTGTATTTAGATAATTGCATTTAATAATAATTGTATTTAGATAAATTGTATTTAATAATAATTGTATTTAGATAATTGTATTTAATAATAAGTGTATTTAGATAAATTGTACTTAGATAATTATATTTAATAATAATTGTATTTAGTTAAATTGTATTTAATAAAGTTCTAAATAGTCTGTAACAAATTTTGAAATAAAAGGTCTACTTTTATTTCTTTTTTTTTTTTTTTTTGCTTTTTTAATGTTCCTTCTGCAAAATAACATAGTTTCGAAATATGTTTAGACATATTTAAATATTTACGTAAGCATCAATGCCCGCTAGGTCTAAAATCTGCGACTAAACAGAGTTCAAAATAAAATTTTATAAAATAAGGCATAATCTGAAATGTCGCTTAGACAATTTCTTCATGCGCACAAAAATTTCATTTAATACATGCATGGAATTTTTTAATAATATACTGTGTGTTTACAAAGACGCAGTATGTTCATTATGTAGATCAGACTAGCGAAATCGCTCTGAATTGGCAAAAACATCAGATAAGTTTTTAATTAAGATATGATATTATCAAAAGGCGTTTCACCGGAAGACAAACTAAACTAAAAAATGTAATTTATTCTATATTTCTAATCTGCTTCTTTGCAGGTTTAAAGCTAAAATTCAAAATAGTTTTTGTTTTGTAATTAAATTTTGTTAGAGTTGCTCGCTTTAATAAAAAAAAGTATTACATTAAAGCAAACCAAACATATTGTTAAAAATTCTTTCACGGTTCTTTGAATCTCCACGTTGGGAAAACATATTTTACACCACCCATTCCTATTATCTGAAAGAAGGGTTATAACATTTTGGCGACTTTTGGCGAAGGATTGCCAATATTGGTAAAATATCGCCTAGTTTCCGAATCAACTAGAATTTTCCCGAAATATCGGCTGGTTTTGGAGATACTTGTACTTTCTAGAAGTTTCTATGGGGAGTATATAATGATGTCATTGCTCAGTTGGAGTGTAGTTGACGCGATACAAGCTAAATTGAATAGTGAGGTACGTCAGTGTTTTAAAAAAAGCATCAGCTACTTTGCGAATAAGTTCAGCCTTTCATTGCTGTTTTATTGTATCTGACAGTTATTTAGGGATCTTGTAAGGCAGTTATACAGCTATACGCTGTATATTTTTCCTGTTTACGCTTATTAGTGCTATGTTAATTATCCTTAAATGTGCACTTATTTTTGTATCCTGAGACTAACTATACCCACAATTCCATAGAAAACGTCATAATGATATTCATTCAGCGTATGTTATTCCTTGTGGAAAATTTGTACCATTCTGTTGCTTTTACTAAAAGATTTTCCTTGATATATATATTTCTCATGATATACTACAGATAGAGGTTATAGAAGACCGATGTAGATAGCAACCCATTAAAGAGAGCAATTCCATTTCGAGATCAAACTATTCTATTTTTACTTTCCCTACAATACATGGTAATGTATAGGGAAAGTATTGAATTCATGTCGAAAATCGCAACTCGAGTTTTCGACAGACCTACACATTTCGAGACCGCTAGAATTCGAAAAACTATTTTTAGCGTGACGTCTGTGTGTGTGTCTGTCTGTGTGTCTGTCTGTCTATGTGTCTATGTATCTGTCTGTGTGTCTGCGCAATGTATATATTCACTCTAACTCAAAAACTAATGGACCGAATTTCATAAAATTTGGTAGGTAAGTCACTTGGATATGACCCTAGTGCTGATTAATTTTTGATATGATTCGTAAAAACAGAAGCCGCCTTTTTTTGCGAAATGGCCCTTAAAAATGTCATTTAGCCGCTCTATATAAAATACTAATTGATCAAATTTCACAAAATTTGGTAGATAAGTTACTTGTTGGATACTTTGGAGCTGATTAGAATTTAGTACGATTCGTAAAAGAATAACCCGCCTTTTTTTACGAAATGGTCCGCAAAAATTTCATGTATCCACTCTAGCTGAAATACTAACTGACCAAATTTCACAAAATTTGGTAGATAAGTTACTTGTGGGATACACTGGTGCTGATTAGATTTTGGTACGATTCGGAAAAGAACAACCTGCCTTTCTTTGCGAAATGGTCCGCCAAAATCTAAAAAAAATCTAAGTAGTGTATGCTCAAATGTATCAGTTAAATTCTTATTTCATACGCAATTTTTGAAGAGAAAAATAATATAACACACTCCATTATACTTTAGGACTAACCATTCTCGAGGTATTTGAGATTTCTTGTATTTTTGTTACTGTGATTTTGGAAAAAAGTCCAATTACCAAATAAAAACAAAAGTTGAATTAAAAATGCAAATTTAGTGTTATTTGGTGCAATTAAACTCAATCTAATGAATTATTAAAGAAATACAGGAAATATGAATTTAAGTCTGCAGGGAAAGTCATGTGCTGCTCACATCAGATTTTTGATATTGCTAGAGATATAGCTTAGTTGATAACTGAAATGAATGTTCGTATCTTCAAATTCTGAAGGAGATAGAATGGTTTAACAAATACTCACACTTCAAGTTCAAAAAATTTCTTGAAACATCTATTTCTCAAGATTGGCTATAGATGGAGCGTAGGTGATAACTGATAAGAATGCAGAATGATATTCCAGAAGAGACATTGATTTGTATTTCTGTTTTATCTTCACTTTCAGTTCAAAAAATTTCCATTAAACATCTATTTCTCAAGATTAGCTATAGATAGAGCTTAGGTGATAACTGATAAGAATGCAGCATGATATTCCAGAAGAGACAATGATTTGCATTTCTGTTTTATCTTCACTTTCAGTTCAAAAAATTTCCATAAAGCATCTATTTCACAAGATTGGCTATAGATGGAGCTTAGGTGATAACTGATAAGAATGCAGCATGATATTCCAGAAGAGACAATGATTTGCATTTCTGTTTTAACTTCACTTTCAGTTCCATAAAACATCTATTTCTCAAGAGGATAGGGGACAATGGAGTCGCACTGCTGGGGCAGTAAGAGCCTGTAACAAGCTGTAGCACCAATGAAGAAGAAGAAGAAGAAGTAGATAAATTTTCATTTGATTTATGTTCCACCTATGTAGGTGTGTTGTGACTTATCCCCCGTGGTGAGGAGCGTGTAGCACCACGTTCACTAGATCCCTGGTCCCATGGCGAAGGGGGGAATATGCAGCTTCACTTTTATTAAGGCTCCCCAAGGGTAGAAGTCTGACTTTGCCTCGACTACACAACATCCATGCCCGCTGGCGGCATTCGAACCCACAACCCTGTAATCCAGCGATCAGACGGATACGCATGCCCCTTGACCGCTCGACCACCGGATTGGCACCCATGTAGGTAAAAGTAAGGAGTTAAAACTTCATATTAAGAAAACGCCAATATCGCTTGGGACTATTCAGCTGGTCCTGGTGTAAGATAAGCGCCCCTATGGTGAAAGGCTCAAAATATTTATTTAATCTAACAATTTTGTAGAAATGAATTAGTAGCGCAATACAAATTAGAACTGAAACAATAAAGAATATTCCCACTTATTTAAAATTATGTTATCTTTCAATTTATTTTTATCTCCCTATATTCCGAACTCTGTCCTACAACTGTGAAAAATACTGATTAATTACACTGATAATTAGGGAATCTTAATTTAAAAAAGCTTTATTGAATTTTCAAGCGTTTCATCCATAGGAGTTTTATCTCTTTCTCTCTAACTCCATGGTTCGACGTCTGTACTAAAATTTAAGGCCTCTACGACAGTTGAAAATATATTTTAGACATGAGAAGAACATTAAATTCTACTGAATACCCCAAGAACTTTTATGTTTACTTTCGAAACCCACTGCAGACTTATTATTGGTTGGTTTAATCAGCATATCAAATACCAATTGGATATTAAAAGTACTAACCATTATAAATACTAACCATTGACTAATCTGGGACAAACGTTTTGTGCGAATGACACAAATACTCTTTAAAAATAATATTATGGATTTGTCAATGTAATGAGATATAAGGTAGAACACAACTGGCAAAAATTCAATTTAAAATTTAATTAAATAAAAGTATTTATATATAGTGAATGCGAGATTGAAAGGATATGCATATTAAATTAAAAGCGTACTTTTTGAACTATTTCTCATTTCTTAGACAAGCATAAGATATAAATTTATCTTTTGCGTTAAGCACAAAATATGAAGAGATTTAATACTCAAAACGATCTTATCCTGAAGTACATTTTCCGATGAATTTTTTTTTATAATTCTTAAATATTAAATTTCAAAGATCTTTTGAACAGAAATATTACTTATGTAAGCATAAATCTGGTGCTACGCTGTTAATAAAAACAAAATTCTCTACGAATCTTTGTTTTCTCTACGAAAGTATTTTTCGAATAAATAATGCAAATGATAATGTGATGTTTCGAATGTAATGTAATGTGTCGAATAAATAATGTGATGTTTGCTCTTTTGCAAAAAAAAAAAAAAATAAATAATAATAATAATAATAATAATAATAATCCGATCATCTCAAAATTTCGCATGCAAATTCCTTTATACCAAGTATTCAAATGATTAAATTTGCAAGGCCAATGAGTCGGTCATAGCGCGTTTTTACTGCGCAACTTGTATCCTATAAAATAGGTTAAACATATAGACGGTTTATATTTGCTCGTTATCGGCGTTGCAGTTCCGTGGAGACGCAACCAATAATGAATGCCTTTACGACTTTGCCGAAAACCTTATAAGCAAATAAACGAGTTCGAACGTGGTCGTATAGACGGGATGCGCGAAGCTGGCTGGTCATACCGAGCAATAGGCCGACACCTGCACCGAACGGACACTACTGTGCAAAGGTGCGGGCAGCAATGATTGCTGCAAGGAACTCATAGACAGAATGAAGGTTTTGGAAGTCCAAGGTGCACGAATACCAGGCAATATCGGATGATTGTACGACAAGCTAGAACTGGTTCAACGACATCATTGTCCACCCTCCAACATGCTACAGCCTCTTCTATACCGTCCATGGTACCTTAAACCATTTCACGGCGCTTGGATGCCCCACAACATCGACAGAGTCATTTGGAGTGGTGTCGTAGCCGAGCATCATGGCTGCCAGCAAACTGGCATCGCATAGAGTTCAGTGATGAATCAAGCTTCAATCTTTCAGCAGATGGCTATCGTGTACGTGTGTGGAGGCGCCAGAGCCAGCGCTCCCAATCAGCCCTTGTTTTACACAGGCATACAACCATTACCCCTGGTGTGATGATGTGGGGTGCTATCTCTTACGACAGTAGGTCGCCTCTAGTCATTCTGCGTCCAACTTGTGCAATTTTAATGGCTCAACGATATGTTGATGAAATCCTTCGGTCGTTTGCGTTACCCTTCATGGCACGTCGTTCTGGGGCCACTTTCCAATAAGATGATGACACGCCACATACGGCTCGCATATCTGTGGACTGTCTCTGTGCTGTTGATATTATACCTTGGCCAGCAAGATCACCAGATCTTTCGCCAATCGAACATGTATGGGACATGCTAGGCCGCCGAATTCGGGCACCCCGAAATGTAGCAGATTTGGAACAACAATAGAGGAATGCCTGGCAAAATGTATCGCAGGTTGATATTAGAAAACTTTATCACTCCGTACCTACACTTATACAAACATGCATTGCCACCAAGGGGGGGAGGGTCACCAATTACTGATTTGAAAATTCAATCTGCAGTTGCTAACTACTAATGGGTCCTGCGGCCTTGATTTTGCAATCATTTTATTACCTGTATATGAGCTGTACGCATATTTAATTTCAATGAAAACAGTCACTGTTTTCATGGTGCTTCGTTTTTATTTCTGCAAAAGAGTGTATTTCGATATTTAAATAAAACTAGCAGCTGTGATCCGTAACCGGTCAAACGACCGGTTTTTGGATAAAACCTTTATTTTTTCTGATTAAATGCAGGTGATATTGATTTTCGTAAGGACATATTAAGCAAAGTAACTTTAAGGAAATATACTACATTCTGTTCCTAAAACTCGATTTACTTCTTTTATTGTGCACATCCTTATATGTTTCATAATACGGTAATAAATTATCAACGAAAATTTAGTCTTCACTTTACCCATTAAATTATTACGTTTTGCATATCCCGCTGCACCTGATTCTTCTTTGAAAATGTTATGAAGTGTTGCTATTCCAGATATAACACCTATTTGCATTTCTTCCCCAAAGTGCCATCAATCCCTATATACTGCTCATTTATTCATCCTCATCTTCAGAACTTGAGAGCAATCTCATTCTTTTTCGTCCTCTAAGTATTATATTCACAATATTCTCCTCTTCATCGTCGGTATCTGTAGGCTCACACTCAGTGTCTAATAGATCATTATCATTTTCGAATAATATATTTTCTCTTTCAGAAAGTTCACCTTCCTCAATTTCAGAAAACTCTTCGCCTATGTTATTTATTTCTTCTAAGAACTTGGTGCGTCTTGAATGTTTCGACATTTTTTCAGGGTGAAGGTTAGGAATGGAGTAACTCTATAAAAGCAAAATATAAACTGACTAGTAATACTTTTTAGTTTTTGTCACCTTTTCTTGCAACTTGAAATTTTACGCACTTTGTTGAAGTTTCAATACACAATTATTTTAAATTAAACGCACTGCTCAACAGTCCTTGCAGAAATGTGCTGGAAACTGATGAAAATATGTGGAATGTGCATGTGCATCATATTTTCTTACCCGATAAACTTATAAGGCAATACATTTTTCTCCCTGTCAATTGACCAGTCGTGGTAGATAACGTCAGACCATGTATCTTTATCATGTAAACACAAGAGGAAGAAAAATAAATATTGAAAAATTGATTGTATACATTTACTAGAAACAATCATGAAGTTAAGTGAGAAAAGCGATAACATTCTATTCGAATTTTCTAGTCAAAATTTTACAACCGGTCATTTGACCGGTCATGGTACGTTTAGTGGTTATAAAGTCAAAGCACGATAGCTCATCGCTACGAGGGCTGCTGATCAACATCGGCCCGACGGACCTGTACTCTTTGATCTTTGCTGCTGGTGAAGAAATTAACTGCAGCGTGACCCAATTCGACTTTATCATGCCAGTATTCATTTTTAAGTAGTTTGTGGGCTATTATTTTTTATTTTTCAAATTTGGGACGTTGAAATTAGAAAAGTTGGTATCATTGATCCTAATGATTACAATTATAGCGTGTTACCCCTCACTTTAAAGAACTTGAAAAATATTTCGATTGATACCATACTTGACAATGCACCCCCCCGGGAGGGGAGAAACTCCCCCCCCCCCTCGAGGAGGTTAATGACGTTATGAATACAAAAATTGTATCGCAGCTATTTTTCACAACAGTCATTGGAACTATTAAGTCTTGTGTGATCATTGAACCATAAATAAAGCTTGTTATGCATGATTATGTCATATTTTCTTTCAAAGTGCCATGTTAAAAAATATAACATTGCGAATACATATCAAAGTTTTCTCGATATAATTCTATTTGGTTCTAGATTTTTCTGTAACAAAGCCGGATATAAAGTTTCGTGAAAATCCAATGATATTTGTGACAGCTATTTGCGCACACAAGAAATTGAGCACAGACATACAGATAGACAGACAGACAGCCCTCTAAAAATAGTCAAAACGTGTTCAGGAGGTCCTAAAATATCGACACTAAAATCACGAGTTCGGAAATTTTCATGCAAACAGTAGTTTCTTTATAATATATTACATTGCATAAGAAAAATTTAATCATATTTATACCATTTTTTAATTATATGTAAATAATGAACAGTTTAATTATGCTTCTTGTGATTTAAAACGCTAATTATTTACACACATACCTTAATAAACGTCATAATAATAATAGATCTCTAAATTCTTATTGTGTAAGAAAAAATTTTCATAACGTAATTAAATACAAATTAGTAAACACTAATTAGTTGTTTAAGTTTTTTCTTACCTTTTTAACAGTGTTTTTACTTGTTGATTTGATTTGTGCAATATCGTTTAAACATGATATTTTTAATTTTATTAACTTTAATGATTAATGATTCAATGATTCTGTTATTTAATACTTACAACCACTTAAGTGTCCGCTGCCAGGGCTTAAGAATATATTACTTATATCAGCATACAAATATTTATAGGTGTTTACATATAAAGAGGGCAATACTATAAAAAGTGAAATATATGCTGGATTTAAACTAAACCTTTTTGGAAAATATGAATGTGAACAATGTTTATCATTCTAAATCCTACTATACATTGCTAAACATAATCTTGTTTCTGCATAGTGAGCTACAGTGAGCATTTCTTTGTAAAAAGTTTTACGAGGATTTTACTTAAAGATGATAATACTTTTCCCAGTATATGTGTATATATTATTTTGCATGACAAATTGAAAAATACATGTATGTTTATATCATTTTATATGTAGCAATTCGTTTTGCAGTATATATATTATTTTACACTACAAAAGGAAAAATGCGTATTTGTTTATATCATTTTATATACAGAAAAACAACTTTAAAAGTAATATAAAATAACTGATGTGTATGTGTGTGTGTGTGTGTGTGTGTGTATGTGTGTGTGTCTGTCCATCCGTGAATCTATGGATGCGATATCTCATGAACAAATGGAGTGTTCGAATGAAATTTGGTACAAATATTACAGTTGGTGAATACTGGAACACTATTGATTTTAAACGCAATCGAATGTTTGGAAGACTTCCAAATTTTCAAACGAAATTGTGAAAAAACTCATTTAAAATGCAGAACCTTCAATAATGTTACATAAATGATCATTTCTTGTGTATTTTTTTATTAGAAAAATTATTGACATAAACTGTAAAACGCTAGTATGAATTGTTCTCGAGATATTACATATTTTTCAAATAAATTTATAAAAAAAATTACATCAAATTAAAAGAAGTATAACTATTGTAAAATATGTTCGCTTTTCATATGTAATTGTGAGATATCCGGAAAGTTTATGACCCCAATAAATTCATGACATCGAAATTACGAAGGTGACTTGGGGGCATAAACAGTGCTTCTGGACAGGTTGGAATATTGGTGGGTTATTGCGGCCATTATTTAGCAATTGGAGTCGTAACAGTTTAATGATAACCTTAATTTTACTCACCACAGTAATATTATATGAAAAATTTGTTAACATCATTCTCGTAGATCTCGTTGGCTCCATTCATGAGAGAAGATCTCTTGAGTAATACTTTTGTATTTTGATCTCTACCATTCGCCAATAGTAATTTATGTATATCGAATGTTCTTTCTCCCTGACTAACAGTAAAGCTTGGCTACTGATTTTCCAAGCATCGCCAGCATGGCGGTATTTCGCACAAGATCGTCAAAAATATCATCAAAATAGCAAAATTGACGCCAAATTCCCCCTCCCCATTAAGAAAACCCTTGACGTTGATGAATTAATTAATAAAATATTTTAATATATGAACCATATTTGTCATTGCAGATGCTATCAGTATTGATAAAATGCCAATTTAAAGTTGCGTGACATATAATTTAATTTTATACTTCGAAACAGTTTTACATGTTGTCAGCCAGAAAAGCGCTATATCACCACTTCAACGTTAAAAACGTTGTGCTTTTGATCATAACCATCATTTTTTTTGGAAAAGTCATATGCCGTCCACATTAGGTATTTTACATTTCAACACTGTTTCGAGATCTTGGCTCTATTACCGATGAAATGTCCCTTTATAATTATCTTAATTTGTACATTTTTATACGGCTGTAGAGAGGATCCTCCAGCCCCAGATTCAAAGTTTAAAGTACTTAGTTCTTTTCAACACTGTCCAGAATCTTGTAGTGAAAGAATGTTTCTATTTCACTAACGATCCCTCTGGTTTAGATAAAATAAATTTCTTTCTGGGATTTGTGTCTTTTCCAGGCTATTTATAGTTTAATAGAATACGAAAATTTAAATTTGATAGGGTGATGATCAGTGTTTCTTTCAGGTATACAACCGGAAGGACAAAGCCGCGGAGACATTTTGCTTTACCCAGCGAAATGATAATATATTCAGACTAAAATGAAAAATCCGATGTGGGCAGCACATGACTTTCCCTGCAGACTTATATTCACGTTCTCTTTATTTTAATTATATTTAATTCACTTTTAATTCAATTTTCGTTCTCATTTGATAACTGGACTTCTTTTCAAAGTTGGCGTAGAGAAAATGCGAAAAACTAAAATATCTCAAATATCTCGAGAATGGTTAGTCCTAGTGTAATGGGGTTGGTCTTATTTTTTTCTTCGTCAAAAATTACGTATTAAACAAGTATTTAATGGATATATTTGAGTATTGATTTCTGCGGGGGACATTTTTCAAAAAAAGGCAGGTTATTTTTTTCCGAATCATACCAAAATCTAATCACTACCAGATTGTCCCACAGGTAACTTATCTACCGAATTTTGTGAAATTCGGTCCATTAGTTTTTCAGCTAGAATGGATACAAGCTTTTACGGGCCATTTAGCAAAAAAAGGTGGGTTCTTTTATCCCGAATCGTACCCAAAATTAATCAACACCAGACTCGCCCACAAGTGATCTACCTATCAAATTTTATGAAATTCGGTCCATTAGTTTTTTAGTTAGAGTGGATACAAAATCTGCACAGATGGACACACAGACAGACACACAGACACACAGACACACACACAGACGTCACGCTAAAAATAGATCTTTCGTATTCTAGAGGTCTCGAAACGTGTAGATCCATCGAAAACTCGAGTTGCGATTTTCGGCATAATTCCAATACTTTCCCTTTACATTACCATGTATTGCAGGCAAAGTAAAAAACAAGTTTTACTTCTTTTAATGCTACAGATTACTGGACAGGTGCAAATCGAACAAAGGGAGCTGCAAATAAATGATAATTTTGCACTATTTTCAAGCATGGTGCAGCGTATACTAAAAGTATCCCTGTTAGACAATGTATTGCTGAGCAATTCCATCCAATCTGAGAACTATATTTTTTAGTTTCTCATAGAATGAAAGTACTGTTTTCACGAAAATTTTCGATTTCAAGATTTTGGTGTTGATATATATTTTAAGACCTCCTGAACACGTTTTGATTATTCTGAAAGTGATGTCCGTCTGCCTGTGAATGATTTCTTGCGTAAACGATAGCGGCCACAAATATTTATGGATGTTCACGAAAATTTATATTCGGCTTTGTTATTGAAAAATCTAGAGCTAGATATAGAATTTGTTTTTTAATTTCGAGTTAAATCGTTAATATTTTATATATTTTTTTAACATGGCAGTCAGTATATGACAAAACTTGAAATATAAAGAGTTATTTATGGCTCAATTATCATGAAACATAATGGTTTCAACCCCTATAGTGGAAAATAGCCGCGTTATAATTTTTAAGTTCTTGACGTCATTAGCCCCCTCGTGGGGCGGGAGGGGTGTATTACCCCCGGGGTGTACATATTGAGAGGTATACATTGTACTGGGGTGTACATTGCACAATATCTGTCGAAAAAATTTCCAAGCCCTTCAAAATGATGGGTAACGTGCTATAATCTAATCATTTAGACAAACAATATAAATTTTTAAAACTTTTTTTCTTGTAAAAAATATGGATTCTATTATGAGAAAGTCAAGTTGAGCCACACTTGAGTGAATTTCTTATTTTGTAATTTAAATAAAAAATTTAGGATATGAAACATAAATATAAGAAATTGGTAGAATAACATTTAACAATATTTTGAATATCGTTTTACAGGATTTTGAAAACAAGATAAATGGCACGGTGTATGAAAAATTTAGAGAGCAGCGATTTCAAATATTCCCTACACAAGTACGTATTTCTAAACTCTTTAGAAACCCCGTACCTTTGACCTAGAAGATCGAATCTTACACACTTAATATATCCTTCCCGGTCGTCCAATTTGTTGCTCTAAGTCCTCTGGACGAGCCGGACGGCCTGGGGCTTTCACACTTAATATATCGACCATGAGACAGAACCTAATGAAGACGAATTTTCGATTCCCTTCCCAGGGGGAAGAAAAATGTGGGGTCTCTTTTAGGCTAAATATTTGTATACATATAGTACCGTCTATACCGAACAAAACCCATCGAAGTCGGATATTCGAATCGAACGGTTCTAACAAAGTGGGATCGAAAGTCTTTGCAAATCGCCCAGAAGCCCTCCCCCCTCCCCGCAGCCCCAGTGAACTAGAAGACTAAAACTTTGCATACTTATAATATAGACCACGAAAGAGAATATAACTAGACCAATTATCGATTAAGATGACTGTTTTCAACTCTAAGTGTCCAAACAATGCTGAAAAGAAAATAAAACATATTAAAAAATGCTGTAATTTATATCTTTAAGAGCATTAATTTTCCTGTCTTTGACAGCTTTAAATATTTTTAGAAACTAATTTTAACGACTTCATTACTTACTTCATAAATGCATTTTATTGCGAATTAGTTATTTTATAAATGCATTGTATTATGAATTAGTTATTTTATGAATGTATTTGAATTTTCCCCAAAATATAAAAATGTTTTAGAGTTTAATATATCCCATAATTTATGTCCCATTCCGTCACAAGACAAACATTTTTGTTGCATTCTTTAGATTCTTAAGTTACAGAAAATGTATTTTTGCCTTCTTTCAAATCTAATTTTTAACGTTTAACAGCAGTGGCATTTACTCTTAACACAAGTATTTGAATAAACAGTAGTATATTTTCCAAATAATGCCCCATTTCCTCAGAATTGAAACTCAATTTTTTTTTATTTACATTTAAAAGTCGTTGTTTTTGCTTTAATAAAAAAAGAGGATTTTTATACAAAATACCACACAAAGCTTAAATGTCTACTCGAGAATTCCGTATTATTGCTATTTACATTACGTACAAATGTACCATCATACAGCACCTGAAATAAAATAATCGTGAATTACATATTCCCCTATTTATTCTCAAAACAGCTTGCTTTTCAAAGAACTAATATATAAATTTGATATTAATTATTCTAAAATATCTGCCAATAAATATTCCAAAATAATATAATTAAGAAAAATTTATAATCTTTTCAAAAATACGTCATTATCCAATAAAAACGTAGTCCGTAAAATATGAAGACAATGAAGTACAACAATATACTGAAACTCAAGAGTTTATTTTTTAAAGTATAACTAGATACTTATCCATTTCGCGCAAATTTCGCCAAGCAGACTTTATTGGCGACAACACACAGTATACCCATAAAAAATGTTAATAAATGTTAGTTCTAAGAATTTTTTGAAAATGTGGTGGTAAAAGGTTACCAGCAGGGATATTCCGCTTGGCGTCGGTTGTAGTATTTTTGGCGACTTTTCGCCTGAGCCGGCGAAATGGAAAAGTACCTACAATTATTATAATTTTTAACGAAATAATTTTCCTGTGAGTTTAGCCCTTTTATTTAAGGAAAAGTGAACAATAAGTTTTGTGATTATGAATTTATGATTAATTAAGAAAAATTAGCAGTGACATAAACACATGTTTAACATTTTTCTCATTCTAATTTTTAGGCTTCATACAGCGCCATTCAATATCTATACAATTCAGAAAATTTCTCGATCAAAATATGTTTTGCTAACCATTGAAGATTATTTCACTGATATTTCATGTATCCTATTTTATTACAGTTACATATTTAATTAAGTATCAATATTTACACATGTTTAAAATAAATTCACTAATTTAGTTAATTTTACGTATGCCATTTAAGGATAACTCTTGCTCGAGGAACACCAGTTGGAAAATTTTTGCAGACCCTACTTCAACGATAAGAGCTTGAATTTCGTCCAAGTAGCTCAGCGGTAGAGCGTTGGTTGGCCAGTACGTAGATCCGTGATTCGAATCCCGGTTGGAACAGCAAGCTCTTTTACAATAGCGCCCAAACAATTCAACCCTGTTGATTAGTACAAAGATGTCGGAGGTCTGAAAGTGAACCTAGTACGACCAGAACGGATTCAGTGGAGAGAACACAGATATATTGAGCGCCGATTTCAAATCGGGAGGTCAGCGATCACTCAGGTAGATAACCTGGAGAATAAAAATAATAGCAGGAGGATAATCTGATATAAAAATAGCTAGAGGTCATCAGTCAGATTGCCAGTTGCACGTCAATTTAACATTAAATAGGGAGAATGCGAAGTTCACTTCGACGATAAGAGCTTGCAAATTCGTCCTAGAGCATCCTCTGGCCGGTACGAAGATGAATGATTCGAACTCCTGTTAGGCCAGCAGGGTTCTTTACAAATTCTGCATTAAAGATCAGATTTCATGACCAAATTACCTAAAGCAGCTTGGACATGCCCAGCCTAGGGAATTTTTTTAAATAAACATGCATAAAAAGGTTATTTATGTCTGAATGGTCATGAAACTTGATAATTTCAATAATTGTGGTAAAAACAGCAGCGATTCAATGTTTGTGTTTATGACGTTATTAATTCCACTCTCTAAAGGACAAGTTGCCAACCCGTGGGGAGGGGAGTTATTCATTGTTGAACTTGGTATCAATCGAAAGACTTTTTCAAACTCTCTAAAATGAAGAGTACCACAATATAATTACGATCGATCACTTGGAACAACGATATAGATTTTTGAAAAGAAATTTATACAATTTGTAAAAATAAATAAATAAATGAATGAACAAAATAAAATAAAATAAAATAAAATCTCCTTAAAAACTGATTCTGCTATGAGAAAGTCGAGCTAAGCCATACTCCAGTTAATTTTCTTTACTTTACAATGGCTCATAATGGTTTAATAGCAGAAATTTCACAAATATTATCAAATACGTCCCATTCTGCAATAAAATTAATTGGATATTGAACAAGTTTAATTGAAGCGTTAATGCTTTCTTAATTAATTCCATCCTGCATATGTCGTTTTATATTGCCTATATTATGTTGTATTTCACAGGATGAAACTGAAAATTTTCATTATACTACTTGTAATAATTTTTCCAATTTATGAGCTGCAGTAAGAATTTGAAATTTTATGAGTCTCTTTCACATTTATTTATTTTTTATTTGCATAATTAAGATAGAGATTTATTGCACTGCAGTAATTTCTTAAGTTTTCCCTTGTAATAACACCGCAATAAAAGTACTCGAATAAATAAACAATTCTACTAAATTATTCAAATAAACAGAAATAAATTGGTCTGTCCCTTTTCCTGGCTAAAGATAACATGGAATGATCCTGTTATCTTTAACGAGGACTTATTTTTGTTTCTTCATAGACATTAATTAAATCAAGATCCAAAATGTGATATATACATATCCGTAGATTTTGATTTTTACATAATATAAAATATCCTGGTAATGTATGGATTTAAATAAAAAAAGCCATAGATTACATGTCACTTCGGTATTTAATAAATGGATTTGTTACCGAATTCGCATGGATATGCACCAGTCACAAACCTACACACGCAAACGCTCACCTACACAAATAGAAGGATATTTACAAATTTGGACAGTTACAAATTTGGTTACAAATTTGGTTACAATTGTGGGTACAAATTTGGACAGTTCCCAAAGTTATTCAAAACGTCATTATAAGTAACATATAAAAATGCTTGCTAAATTAATTTCAAGCTACTGTTTAAATTAATATCAAACTGCTGCCTAAATTAATCTGAAATTACCATACATCTTTGTAAACAACATAAATAGTCGTTTAAAAGTATCAACGGTTTCAGAGCAAAGAAACATCTTCGGGATTAAACAAAAGAAAATTTTTTACTTCAGTAATACCTCTTTTTCATAGTAGAATAATTAGCATACAATAATAGCTAAATATTTAGAAAAAAGTTACATTTGTTTTTAATTAACTTTCAAAGAACTTTGAAGTAACTTTTTTCTGAACTGTATTTCAAGTGATAGTTCTTTTATTATTTTTTTTTTACAGAACGAGTGTATCTAGAACATTAATTAATAATTTTATTAATATGTAATGCCTGCTATTTAAAAGAACCACTTAGAGTTTATCTATATTTAACTGTACAATGACGCATCGTTTACACAAACACCTGCTTTGAAATTAAGAACTTTAATTGTCATAATAGTTGCAGCAAAAACTAATAATGTCGAAGGTTGTAATTCCCCAGCTTAAAAGTAATCGCCATTTTGCGAAAAGAAATGCTGTTGAATTAACGAAAGCAAAAAGAAATAAAGTTGAATCCGCTTAATGGGAATAGCCAATTTTCGAAATGAAATACTGTTCAGAACTGAATTCGTTTAAAAACAATAGCCATTTTGCGAAAAGAAATACAGTTGAATCTTGAATTCGCTTAAAGCAATAGCCATTTTTCGAAAAGAAATACAGTTGAATCCTGAATTCATTTAAAAGCAATAGCCATTTTTCGAAAATAAATACTGTGGATTCTTGAATTCGCTTAAAAGCAATAGCCATTTTGCGAAAAGAACAACAGTTGAATCTTAAATTCGCCTAAAAGCAATGGACATTTTGCGAAAAGAAATACAATTGAATTTAGTTTATGGAACAGCTGATTTAGCGCAAGAAAATATTTAGAGAAGCAAGATATTATATTATCCGGGATGTTTTCAGATAAACATATATTCACAAATACATTAACTCACGAATAATCAGTTAAAAGTCCTAGAACACTTAGGAACAAAAGTTGAATTACTGCTTTGTAACACTCAGAAAACTTAGCAAATTATTAATTACTACACAACGTTCTAACAGTCTCTCCCGGCCGTCCAAACAGCTGCTCAAGTCTTAGGACGAGTCGGCCGATCTGGGTCTTCGACAACGTCCTAAAAAAACATAATTATTATAAAATTCTATACGACCTTCTACCCACATCACCTGCTCCACGAACTGTAAAACTCGCTCTATTTTTAATCAAAATTATTACTTCAATAATTCTCATAAAGGGTTATGGATTATCTAAAAAATGCCATTTCATTTTCGGAAAAGAAATATCGCCAACGTAAAGACAATTCCAAAAAGTCGCCAAGTTATCTATATAGCACTAAAATCATCGTCAAGTTTGCTAAATTTGTCGCCAAATATGGCATACAAACATATAAACATATTATGTTGACTTTACTTGCATATAATGTTTGCATTGTACGCCTGACGATTGTTTAAATTATTTATCTGACAATTGCTTACATTTGTATGCTATGCGATTATTTATTTTGTACGCCTGACTATTATTTGTTTACATTGTATGCTTATTTCAGTATTCTGTGAAATGATCTACAACAGGAATTTAGGGAGAATTCTTTACCAGGGTAATATTAATCCATCATCTCATATCATGAAAAAGTTTGCTGCAAATACCATGACTATTACAACATTCATGTCACTACCAATCACAGGTTTTATTAATGCGATATATTCGATATTCGATATATTCGACATATTATTGCGATATATTGCCCATTTCGCCTTTTGACTTCCTGTTTGTTATTTCTCTTGCATTGGCAAAGGGAATTCAGCGTATATACGAAAAAGCTACAAGCTACATTATTCTCTTATTTGTGCTAAATATACGTTGCTAAAATTGTCCTTATTGATTTACCCTTGTTAATTCTCCACATTATACTTCAGAATAAATTTAAGTAACCACATACTCCTTTTTTGCATTCAAATATTTATGTTAAGTGTCAATCATAGAGAACCTGTAGACATTTTTCCTTAAAAGAAACGACATCTATAAAAAAAATCGATCGTGCCTTTACTTATAAACATCGTATAATCCTAATCTATTATTTATGTAGCACTTCTGTTCGTAAATAATCTATGAGTCTCTTACTGAAACTCTAATTCTTATCTACACAGCTAAAATAGAACAGAAACGTAATTAACAATACGATCTCTGTTTAATTATTGACTACTTTCGAAAAAGTCCAGGATATTTTTATTCCAAAGTGAAAAACAACCTTTCTAACCAATAACAGGAAAAGTCACTCATGCATAAAACATTGATTATGAAACACTTTCCAATTAAAATGCAATTTTATTCAAACAGCTCTAAAATGCGATGCATTCAGCGGGGATATATTTTAAATTATCACAGTACTACAGTAATTTATTATGTTTGAAAACTTAAAACTTCATAAAAAAAATTAACTTTATTCAAATGACATCAACGAAATATAAATCGTCTGGCTCTCTATGCAAAAGCAATGACTATTTCATTCATAACACTTTTATTCCAGACTCCAGAACTAAATAATTTTGCGTGAAAAAAAATTCAGCATATCTTATACAACTCATCTTACAATCACTTGTTTACATTCTGCATCCATTAAAATTAGGTATCGTTGTAGAAATAATCAAAGTTTGATGATCATTTAAACTCAAAAATATTGTAATTGCGTTGGCACAGAATATAGATATACGCAAAATACGCAATAATAAAGCGGCTTTAGGACGGATGCAACACTAAATATAAGTTTAAAAGAACTTTAGAAGTCAGTGTTTTTACACTGGGAAAAAAAGTTGAATGCCATATTTTATTTTGAAGTGGGTCACGTGATATCTTCATATAATATGGTTGTAATTTTTATTTTAATTGTTATTTAAAAGTTTACCGAACGTATTTCGCTGAAATTTTTTTGATATATTTTATGGGATAATTTGAATATTTCCTAAAATTTTAAAAGCAATTTGTGAATTATAACTTTGGTTAAAAAATGTTTAAAAAATTAGGTCCCATAGGGTTTAATTTATTTCATTTTTTTCAACCCGGGTTCAATCCAAAACTAATTGGGTGATGTTATTCATTTACATTCCCATATGTCCCACTGACTGTCTCAAAAACATACTAACATTTCATTTTGGGAAAGTCATTTTTACGGCAGTTATCGTGCGAACGGACAGACAGACAAACAGAATGAACAAAGTCATAAACACTTTTCAACTATGTAGGAAAGTGTTAAAAACGAACTAGATCAGGGATCCCCAAACTTTTTCGACCATCGACCCCTTCCAAAATTTCTCGACTTTTTATCGATTCCCTCTATTTTACGACCCCCTCTATTTTTTATTTTTAAGTAGTGAACGCAGGGCCGGATTAACCACGGGGCCAACCGGGCCATGGCCCGGGGCCCCCGACTCTGGGGGGGGCCCCAAGTGGCATGAAATTTATATTATATATAAATTAAAAATATAACATAAATATAATATTTTATGAATTAAATTTCGACGGTATAAACGTGTAGCTTTTCTTCCAAAATAAAAATTTATCTTATACAAACATCAAATGCTGAGGAAGATGTTGTGGTCTTCGATACTCAATCCGTTGTAAGTGACTCAAAACAGGATGTAGGAAACCAAGAACATCAGGAACTAAGTACAGATCCTGCATTATGGGCGGTGTCTAACAGAAGTAAAAACGAACTTCAAGAGTATTGGATTAGAAAGGGTCCGTCGCACTGCCAAAATGTGGACTCGGATTTCGGAGCATCCGAACGAGCATATGAGTGCACAGAAACAGACAAGAAAGTTATGAGAACACATAAATTTCTTCCTTCGTTCTTTTACCGCAAACTCCCAAATGGAGAAGAAACTAAGCGTGATTGGCTTCTCTATTCATCATCCAAAGGTGAAGTGGTCTGCTTCGTTTGCATGTTGTTTTGTCCTAAACAGATGTGTACTGGAACATTCTGCTGTGGGGGTTACAGTAATTGAAAACATGCTTCACGATCACTCTCAGGCCATGAAACGAGCATCGAACATAGAAAAAATCTATTTACGTACATGAGACGATGCAGAGGACAAGGACGAATAGACACATAACTTGAAATCCATATGAACAAAGAAAGAGAATATTGCGAAGAGTGGTCGAAGTCATAAAAGGTTTAGCACAGAGAGGTCTACCATTTAGAGGTGACGAGGAAAGATTTGGGTCAGCAAAAAATGGGAATTACATGGGAACCTTGGAATTAGTTAGCAAATTTGACCCGTTCTTACATGAGCATATTAAAAAATACGGAGTGACAGGAAAGGGTAACGTGTCCTATCTTTCGTCAACAATTTGTGATGAGTTCATTAACGTCATGGGTCAGAAGTTGTTAGCAGCAATTATGGATGAAATGAAACAAGCAAAGTACTATTCGATATCTGTGGACTCTACGCCTGATGTATCTCGCATAGATCAACTGACTTCCATAATTAGATATGTAAGAAGTGACGTCTCTGTAGAAAGGTTTTTAAAGTTCATACCAATTTATGGGCATAGTGCTGAAAATATTTTCAATGAAGTTACTGGACTTCTGAAGGAAAACCAAATTTCACTGTCTAACTGCAGAGGCCAATCTTACGATAACGCGTCTAACATGAACGGCAGGTATAATAGACTTCAGGCCAGAATCAAGGTGGAAAACTCTTTGGCTTTATTCATACCATGTGCAGCTCACACCTTGAATCTTGTGGGTGTCAGAACAGCTGAAAGCTGCAGAGAAATTGCTGCATTTTTTGACTTCGTACAGAATCTGTGCGCCTTTTTTAATTCCTCAACGCATCGATGGGGAATTCTCTCATCCATGTTAGGTTCAAAAAAGAAAATTCTGAAAAATTTATCTGATACCCGGTGGTCTGCTAGAGCAGATGCAGTCATAGCCTATCCAGCTATTGAGGCAACATTAAATTCCATGTCATCAGACTTGTTTGAATCACCTGAAACGAGATTGAAAACTGAAGGCCTAAAACAGTATATGGAGATATTTGAGACACTCTTCCTCACATACTTTTGGTGTGATTTATTGAGAAGAATTAATAAAGTCAATACTTCTATGCAAAAATCAACTGTAACATTGCATGTCGCCGTGCAACTCCTGGAATCTCTCACATTGTATATTCAGGAGAAGAGGGAAAGCTATGAATGGTATGAAGCCTTGGCCACATCAAAAAAAGAGCCTAATTACCAGGATTCCATAATCCGAACAAAAAAACGAAGTTCTAGATTGACATTTTATGATAACGAAGGTACCCCAGATGTTGTTGTATCAGGTAAAGAAAAGATGAAGATTGAAACTTTCCTGTGGTAGACAGTTTAATCAATAACTTGGATGCTCGATCTAAAGCTTACCGAAACATTTTTGAGATTTTTGGATTCTTTGAGGATCTGCTTTTCTTAGAGGAAGAATCTGTAAGAAAGCATAGTGAATGTTTTGCAAAAATATACAAAGATGATGTTGATGGAAGAGAACTTGCAGAAGAATGCATCCATATCAAAGTATACATTAATGCAAATTATCCTGAGACAGCAGTGCTCTTTATGGACATCTCTGCTGATGACGAAGAAGAGGAGAGTGATGAAGACGATGATAGAGAAACAGGTTCCAGATCCATGGAGTTCCAGATGAGATACATACAGGAGAAAAGAAGGAGACGGAACCTACAAAACCTTTACAGCTATATGAAAGAAAGTGGAATTTCATCTGCTTTCCTTAACATAGAAATAGGATTGCGAATATATAGTTACATGATAGTTTCCAATGCAAGTGGTGAACGTTCATTTTAGAAGTTCAAAATAATAAAATCCGGAAAACGCAGTGTGATGAAGCAGGGTAAATTAAACGACCTAAGCATTTTAAACATCAAAAACGAGTTACTTAAAGTAATGGACTTTAACGATATAATTGATGATTTTGCTACTAAAAAGTCAAAAAAAAGATTGTGTAAGCCAGAATGTGTCTTGAGTCTTCTTGTAACTTGTTTTTCAACAAATCGTTATGTCACAGTCCCATTTTTATATTTTAATATCCCCCCTTATATGTTGTAAAGAATGTAAACATTTGATGTCTAAAACAAATGCAATATTCGTTGGAATCATCCAACTGGTGATTATTAAAACAATTTTAGCCATTTGTACATATTTAAGTATACGTTTTACAAGTTAGTATTATTACTGTACGTATATTATTGCGAAGAAAGAAATTTGCAAAACTTACAGTGAACAGGGGCCCCCACTCTAAGTTCTGGCCCGGGGCCACAGATATGCTTAATCCGGGTCTGAGTGAACGCTTATTTATTGGGAATGCAAAAAAATTACGCTGCTTGCGGAAGATATAGCCAATATATAAATTGGTCTAATTGTGCTGAGATTGTTGAAATGAAGATTTAAATTGTGTCCGCTGGTAGATTTTAACGAAGAACTTAGAATATCTCCGCAAGTGACGGGTTTCGGTTTTGTGATTTGGGAAGGAGAGACGTATCACGACCGTTGCGCCGATGTACACGGATTGCATGCAATTTTCCTGTTATTTATAATTTAGGTAAAATTTATGTATTTTGGTATTTTATAAAATTACCCTGTTTTAACTCCCGGACTGCGCTATACTTTTTCTAGTAGAATACGATTTTTAATAATTCACAAACAAATATTCCGCACTTTATGTAATTTCTTTTAAAATGTTAATGCTCATTTTATAAAATATTAAATTTAAATAAAATTTAAAATATAAATTTTACTATTTCCGAAGATAGTTCGTTCCGATCTTTTTACTTTCTCACACTATGTAATATGATATAGAGAATGTAATATTTTCACGAAAATGGTAGTATTAAAATATTTCTATTAAATTACTCCAGGATTAGCCGTTCTAGAGATATTTCGTTTTTTTCTGCATTTTTGCTACCCCGTCTTTGAAAATACTTCCAGTTATCAAATGAAAAAAAAAATTGAATGAAAAGTGCAAATTCAGTGTAGTTCCAAACAATCATGAGTGTTATTTTGAGCAATTAAACCCGGTTTAATGAATCTATATAATAAAAGGCAATGTCTGTGTGTGTGTGTGTCTGTCTTATACACTATACGTTCAGCGACCGCGCTTCGGAGAGCTACGAAATTTTGCAATCGGAGACCCGGAGGGGTGGGAAGGGAACACGTGAAAACCGATTTTTAAAATTTTAATTATTTTTTTTGTTATTTAATGTTTCGTGCGATTTCGACCGTTTTTTGCCATTTTTGCCCTTTTTTCTCCACGATCCAGACATCGTAGAAGAAAACAAATCACGCCACCAGAAAGAGCAGTCAATTGCGAGTAGAAATCTATAAATTTCAAATCTCCAGGACAAATTCTAATATTCTTTAAAGATTTTAAAACAAAAGTCACTTTCGGTTCAAAAAAACCAACTTTCATTTTTAAATCCTCCCATCGTAAGAACTACTCCTAATTTCGACTAATAATTTACATTCTTAGAAAGTTCAAAGATCTGGCATTCTTAAAAGTCCAATCTAGTCAAGAAATAATAATAATTGCCCGCAGGATCGCAATTTTAAAGACGTCATGATTTTATATTTCTCGGCCAATTCTCGGCCAAGCTCCGATTCGTCCCGACAGCCCCGCCCAGAAATGGGGGGGGGACGTCACGCCGTTGCATCGGGTTAGAGTGATATTTTAAATGATAAAATAAAGAGCTTGGCATATTTAGCATATGGTCATTATAGAATTGAGTTATGGTGGATTGAATTGTGGTGATGTATGGTATACATCAGGTGAAATTATTATATTTATATTTTAAATGATAGAACGATATGGATATTTTAAATGGATATTTTAATTTATGGATATTTTAAATAAATATTTTAATTTATGGATATTTTAAATGGATATATATGGAACTATGGAATAAGGATATTTTAAATGATATTAATGAAAAGCTTAAACACTGAAGAAATAAAAGAAATAAATAAAAAGAAAGTTATGAAGATTGTCGCGGTGCCTTAAAATGTCATTATTAGTTTTAACGTCATTAAGCTAAACCAAACGTTGTTAACTCCACGGGGTTGAGGGCGCGGTAGCCCAGTGGTTAGAGCGCGGGAATTGCACTCGGTAGGCCCGGGTTCGATTCCCGCCACTGCCAAAACTTCAGCCGTGTTCACCCGGAGTACGACCACGTTATACATGTTGGTTCGTAAGCCCATCCGAGAGGTTGGGGTAGAGGAAGGAGGGTACGGTGCCTGTGGATGCCTCTCCCACTGGGTTCCGGTCTAAATTGGGTAAATAAAAAGAAAGTTATGGAGATTGTCGCGGAGGGCGCAGTATCCCAGTGGTAGGGACGCGGGAATTGCACTCGGTAGGCTCGGGTTCGATTCCCGCCACTGTCATATCTGCCGCCTTGTTCACGCGGAGTACGATCACGTTAAATATGTGGGACCGTAAATCCTTCCGAATGGTTGGTGGTAGGGTAGGAGGGTACGGTCCCTGTGGATGCCTCCCCACTGGGTTCCAGTCTAAATTGGGTGGCAGTTCCTGGCCGTCCAAACAGTTACCTTACACCTTTCTGGTAGGCCAGCGAGTTTGCCAAGGTCAGAATTTTCAAGGGTAGCGAAGAGGCTGGTCGCCAAAGGCGGCTATTTACTAAATAAATTATAAAGAAAATGAATTTGAGTCTGTATGGAAAGTCATGTGCTGCCTACATCAGATTTTTTTGTTTTAAAACGAATTCACTTTAGTACCTTTTCTACGTTATACGTAAGAATAAATTTAAAGTTTCTTTTCCGATGCTCCTGTTTTGCAGTAAAATATTCATGTTCGGTAACCATCATAGGAACTTAAAGACATTTTCACCTTAAAATGAACAACATTGATAAAGTATATAGATCAGGGTTTTACAAATAAACATCATCTAAACTTTAGATGATATTTAAAATAATGCTTTAGATTCTGAAGCATTATTTTTGCAATTGTAAATCATTTACAAGTCTTCAACTGAAACTCTATTTACAATACGCTATTTGTATAATTACTGACTATTTTTTTTTTTTAAATCCTGAAAATTTTCATTCCAAAGATATAAACAACCTTTTTAACCAATAAAAATGAACTAGATTATTATAAACCAAAAATTAGAGGAGTTTTTTAACGTGCAGTAGAGGACAATTTGTGCAGTATGAAACCGCAATTTGTGCAGTTTCTGACTGGACTTAACTGGATTGGAATTTGTGACAAATTTGGCGAAATATTGCTCAAGTTGTCGACTTTTTAAAATGGCCGCCAAATTTGCAAAAATGGCACTAAAAGAACAAAAATGACTCTAAATTAGACACGAGTGATTACTGTCCGCGAATACTAAAATACAGGAAAGTATTCAATATTCGAACTCTCGAATATAATGCTACTGGAGGAAATAGGAATACCGTGAATATCATGCCCATGATTAACCGCATGTTATGGAATTAAAAGTTTGATTTTTCTAGGAAAACAAATTTGAAAAGCATCTAAAAGACAGTTCGCCTATTGAAAAGCAAATTTGCATCCTCGCTTGAAGAAATTATTTTCGAAGAATTTAGTCACGCCGCCGTTGACAATTTTTTAAGATCGACTCTTCAGCACCTATGGTTGCATTTGCTACAAAAAAGAAATCAAACTAGATGCTGAAGGGGTGTTTGTTTTCTTAAAGAAAAATCTACAGGAGGTGAGAAACATTTACAATCATTCAATTATCATAGTTAAGTGAACCTGAAAAAAAAAGAAAACTGCTGTAAAAGGATCAATATTTAAAATAAAAAAAATTATTTCTAAATTAATGTGAATGTATTACATTTTATAGTTTTATATCTTACTTTATTAATTTATTTACTAATAAATTAATAACATTTAATGATCGTAAATATTTTAGTAATAATTTAAAATAGCTTTTCGGGGTATTCGAATATTCAAAATATTCATAATATTCATAATATTCGAATATTCATAGCATTCGAAGTCGATATCCGAATTCACGAAAATTCGTTCATCTCTTCTCTAAATTGATGAAAATTCAATATTTTGGAAAATAAAGTTTGATTTCTACAATAATCCCTGTAGCTTTATTGAAATTAAAATTATTGATTCGAAATATAGTGATATGTCTGTCCATTTGTAGGATAAATGCACTTCGTTAAGGGGGGGGGGGGAGTCTAATGTTTTGTAAATTAATTTTATGATTTATATCCTAACATTTTAAAAGAATAAAATTTTAAATTGAAGTATTGAAGTAATTTTGTTTATAACACAAAAAAGTTAAAAAGAAAAGAAAAGTGAAAAACATGTTTTAATATAAACACTTGCAGAACTTCCTTGATGAATGCAAATACAAGTCAGTTTGAGTTTACACATTACAAAAACGGCCGGTTGAGAACAATTCCCAATGTATTAACTGTTGAAATTTATGTATAATCAGTATGCAGATTGTCAATAAAAGTGCATGATTACAAGGTGGCTGATAATATATAAATTTCAACACTTGATTAAATTGGAAATTTTAATCAACCGCCCACTTTTAATCTGCAGACCGAAACTGTTAAAATTTTGAAATTAAGAACTTATATTCTACTTTTCAGGGCATTATAAAAAGTGTGTATGAAAAAACTTTTATTTGTTTGTTTATTTTTTATTTTAAAACTAATTCACCATAGTTTTTCTTCCACTTTATACGATAGAACAAATTTAAAGTTCCTTTTCTCATGATTTTTTTTGTAATGCAATATTTGCGTTAGGTGCCCATCATGGGAAAATTAGATACTTTTTTTTCTTACAAGAAACAACAGCGATAAAATATATCGATCATGATTTATCGTAAAAACATCATCTAATGAATTATTTGTGTGGCACTTCTGTTCTGTAAATTATTTACGAGCCACTTACAGAATCTCTATATATTTCTTACCTACACAGCTGAACTAGAACATAAACATAATTAGCAATACGAACTCTTTTTAATAAACGATCTACTTTCTTCAAAATACTGCATATTACTTTTTTTTGCAATAGATGGTAATGTATAGGAAATTATTTGAATCGTGTCAAAAATAGTAACTTAAGTTTTCCAAGGATTTACACGTTTTGGGAACACTAGAACACGAAAAAAAAACGACTTTTAGAGTGGCATCAGTATGTGTATCTGTGTGTGCAATGTATGTATCCACACTAACTCCTACATAATTGACTTAATTTCATAAAATCTTGTCACTTTTGGTTGACCCTGCTGCTGATTAGATTTTGGTACGATTCGGGATAAAATAACCTGCTTTTTTTTGCGAAATAGTCCTCAAAAATCGCATGTATCTACTATAGCTAGACAACTGATTGACCAAATTTGGTAAATAAGTCACTTGTTGGTTACACTGGTACTGGTTAGATGTTGGTACGATTGGGAAAAAAAGAACATGTCTGTTTTTTACGAAATAACCTTCAAAAATCGTCAAAATCTAAAATAAAAGAATACGTATACTCAAATGTACCAATTAAATGCTTATTTTATACGTAATTTCTATAATGAAAGGAATAAAACTAATTATTCTGGGTCTAACCGATTTCGAGTTATTTTAGTATTTCGCATTTTTGCTACGTCGCCTTTGAAAATATGCCCATTTACCAAATAAAAACGAAAATTTAATTAAGGGTGTAAATTCAGTGTAACTTCAATTAATTGTGAGTGTTATTTAATGCAATTAAACTCAATTTAATGAATTATTAATGAAATAAAGAGAAAATGAATTTGAGTCTGTAAGGAAAGTCACGTGTTGCCCATATCAGATATTTTTTATTCTAAAGCGGAAAAAAAACATTTTAACCTCTAAAATGATATTTATCTTACAATACATGGTAATGTATATGTAAAGTATCGTCGAACTCTCGAAGCTGATCAAACTATTTTTAGCGTGGCGTCTGTGTGTGTGCAATATATGCACTTTAGTTGAGAACCTAATTAAATTTCACAAAATTTAGAAGATAAGGTAAATAAAGAAAGTGCCCATTTTGCGAAATGGCCCGCACAAGCATGCATACGTAGAATTCGGATGAGTTAATATGAATTTTAAAATTCGGATGATTGCGTAAGTCAAATTTGTGGAATTATCACCAGAATACCTGTTTCATGACGTCATGAAGATACACCCTGTATTGACCAGTTATTGTTGTTACTTATTCCCCCGTGGTAAAGGGGCGCATAAGCGCCACGTCCACAAGAACCCTGGTCCCATGGCGAAGGGGAGAAAATTTGCAACTTCAATTTTTTATAGAGGCTTCCTAAAGGACGGAAGTTTGACTTGATCTCGACAATGCAACATCCATGCCCGCTGGCGGTGTTCGAACCCGCAACCCGGCAATCCAGCGATCAGACGGAAACGCATGCCCCTGACCGCTCGACCACCGGATCGGCGTATTGACCAGTACATTGGTTTACTGGAAAGACGTAATCGCCCGGCGACAGAATCAGATCTACGGGCTGTTGCTATTGCGGCTATAGGAGTGAAGATATTGACCAGTACTCTGTGGGGAAGACTGAATAAGAGATATCTCTGTGCACGGATACCACGTTTGTGTCCTGTTGAGCTCCATTTCTACAAGAGCAAATTTATAGCTGAAGCTCCTATATAACAGTCTTACCTATGTCTAAAATGCTGTATCACACAGTAAATGAGTACTAGTGCCGCTCTCCTTGCTGACCTCAGTGGAACTCATCTATTTTGGCGCACTTATCGACGACTGCGGTGAGAAAACAATATTCTTCTATTCATCTTTTCTACAATGTATCCATTTCTAACGTAGAATTTAAGTCTTTCGGCTCGTTTACGTGGATGGCACTTAAGAATTGGCATGTAAAACTTGTCGTTACGCAGAAAGTTACTCAGCATCGCTTATAACAAACTTCAATTTGCAAAATTTATGTACGGTTTGAAAGAGCAATGATAGCTGTATACAACAAAACACGATTCAAGGTCGTGCACTACTGCTAGCGTGCACAGTGGGGAGAGGAGGAAGACGTTCGAAATCGGAGCTCGGTGCGACAGTACGCTCTCATAACTCGCGTACTAAACGTCGTAGAAAAGTCGGGTTTTTTCGTTTTATAGAAAATTCATTACTTTACTCGAGTTTGAGTGCAAAAAAACCCGACTTTGATACAGGCCGAAAGCACTAAGGTCCCTAAGGTCTCCAAAATTGGATCTGATTTTGTGCGGGAGTATAGAATCAAAAAATCTGAAGCAATCTTGGGCGTTTATGGCTTCTCCACCAATACCATCCCAATGGGCTCAAACACACGCCAATCACAGCCAACGGTCGTTAACGCCGTTTTCAAAAGATTCTTTGGCTATTTCAGAAACATCCACTAGTACCGCAACTTATCAATCAACATGCTCTTATTCGCAACAGCACAAAGCCGCTGGCAATGCTTTAAAGTTCGCCAGTTCGAATTGTACCTAACTTCATCCTATACCATCCCGACTTCCTTAGGCTGAATTAATATTGATATCGTCTACACGAGGCACTTGTCTATCAACGATGTTCTCAACTACATATATTACTTCTCCTGTCATAAACTTTTCTCTCTCTCTACCTTTGCTCTCTCTATCAAGAGGACAACAATAACGTCCATGAATAGGTGCTTTCGCCAACTAAACTGCAAGAACTTTAGTGAAATTTATTTTTCTGTACAAATGTATAAAAGATATAAAGTTTTGAAACGAGCTCATTCTTTTTTAAAACGAGCTCATTCTTTTTTGAAATGAGCTCATTTTTTTTCGAAACATTAAAAAAAATAAATAAACTAAGACAATCAACATCGCGAAAATCACCAAAGTGAATTCTACTCCCAAAACCGCTCACACTTGTCCAACATAGAGGGCATCACAACTGCATGATTTTTTCTTCCTTCGTGTTTATTCAGATATCTAAAACTCGTATACTTTTTCGGGTATTAATAGAGCAATTTACGCCCGAACATCATCCCATTTTATTGGGAATTTAAACCACAATTCAAGATATCGAATCCCTGTGCAATAAAAACTAGTGGGCTAGTTTGTTACAAAATGGTGCATACACCAGTTCCTTATATAAGAGCCTTCTTTACAGCGATGACGTAAGCGTCATGTTATGAGGACCTAAACACAATGAATGAATGTTCTCTTCACAGACGAATCGATATTTATCCTGAATCGAACAGTAAACGTGTGCTAGTCTGGAAGAAACGATGAACACACAATCAGTACAGTTACATCGTTGACCGCAGTGCCTTCCGTAGTGGTAGTGTGATGGTACGTACTGGCTTTTAAATAGGTAGCGCACCAACTGTCCCCTCAGGCAGCACTGTAACAAGCAAAGGTATCGCAACAATGTCCTTGATCTTTCTATCAGATTTTATACAGCTACAGTCGGTCCATTTTATGTTTAATTGACGACATGATCGTCCACATAGAACGATCCTTCTGGAAGACTACATTCAGAGAGAAGGTGTTGAATGTATGGTGTAGACAACATATTCCCAGGATCTTCATTCTGTCACCTTCAATCAAGTGATTGAGGAAATCAATAGTCTGTGCCAACCCTGTATTAGGATTTGAGAGGGCCATACCCCATATAAGGCTTCACTTGCTCCCTCTATAGGCCATTCAGTATGTTTATCGTCTTTAATCATGATGTTGTTGTAGCAATTTAGAGGCAAAAAGAACCCCTGTATGTTATAACGTGCTCTAACCGAGATCTGTTGAATGATTTGTTAAAACTGAAAAACTGTTAGTGTTTACGAAACTGCCCTGAGATGCATGAGATATATTTTTCATGAGATATATTGCCATGAGATATATTTTGCTCATCCACATACTCCAGTGTCGGCCAATTTTATGCAGAAGGAAAATGTCTGAATTTCCACAGCTGTGGAAATTGTGCTGCTTGAGTTTGTTATACACTCTTTTGCAAGAAAAACGAAGCACCCCTAAAAAAGAATGCGATCATCTGGAAATATCGCATGCAAATTCCTTTATACCAAGTATGCAAATGATTAAATTTGCAAGACTAAAGAGTGTTAACTTCGCTTCTACTGCGTAACTAGCATCCTCTATAGAACAGGTTTAAAATGTGTACGTTTTACCTTTGCTCGTTATCGGCGTTGAAGTTCCATGGACTCACAACCAATAATGTCGTTACAACGTTGCCGAAGACCTTATAATCAATTAGACTAGTATGAACGTGATCGTATTGTCGGGATGCGTGAAGCTGGCTGGTCATAATGAGCAGTAGGCAGCCACCTGCACCGAACGGACACTGTTGTGCAAAGATAATGGCAGCAATAAGTGCTGCAAGGAACTCATCGGTGGAATGAAGGCTCTGGAAGGCCAAGGTGCACGAATGCGAGGCAAGGTAGGATGATTGTGCGACAGGCCCGAACTGGCCCAACGACATCATTGTCCGCCATCCAACTTACTACAGCCTCTTCCATAACAGCCTCTTCCATACATCCTTTCCACCATCTCACGGCGCTTGGTTGTGTTGGAGTTACTCTCACGGCGGCCTTTAAGACGTCTGCCCATAACCCCACAACATCGATAGAGTCGTTTGGAGTGGAGTCGTAGCCGAGCATCATGGCTGCCAGCAGACTGGCATCGCATAGTTTTCAGCGATGAATCACGCTTCAGTCTTTCAGCACATGACCATAAGACACACGTGTGGAGGCGCCAGGGCCAGTGGTCCCAATTAGTCTTTGTTTTACAGTGGCACATAGCCCCGGCCACTCAAACAGCTGCTACAAACCCTAGGGTAAGTTGAGTGGTCTAGGTTTGCAACAGGCACACAGCCATTACCCCTGGTGTAACGGTGTGGGGTACTATCTCTTACGACAGCAAGTCGCCCATAGTCATCCTGCGTACAACTTTAACAGCTCAACGATATGTCGATAAATCCTGCTGCTGTTTGCGTTACCCTTCATGACACATCACTCATACCGGGAACTAACCCAATTCCGAATTTCGCGGCTGTCCGAAACTTTCCACTACAAACGACAGACGCACACACATGCAGACACATACAGTTTCTCTTATTATATGTGTTTAAATACTTACCAGATGCGATGCCCGCAGCTAGCAGTTAATTTTTTTAACTGTCACATTTGAGAGGCAACTTTTCAGTAGACCCTTATTTAGTAGCAACAGCTACCGATAGATAAGCCCGCTACGTGTCTTTCGCAAAAGAAATCTAAGAAATTCGCGAACGGTAAATGCCCAATTAAGTCACAAAAAGGAAAATCGTATTCCCGATTTGCAATCAATAATAAAAGAAATTACAGTTTCTATCATAGGGAAAGAAAGCAAATGCTGGATACCAGTCATTATTAATTGTCCTTTTTCTTTTACCCCCTCCACATTCCGTATAATTTTTTAAATAGTTTGTATGCTTCCTTAAAAGCACTTTTGAATTTCAGAACTTAGCTATGCAAGGCAATTTAGTTCACAACATTTTATGCATTTTTACATTCTCTGCAATACATAATATGCTATATGTGGGGAAAATGCTGATATTATTATGCACATATATCATTATACGACAAGTACTCCGTGGCGAAAACTGTATATGAGATATTTCTGTATACGGACACCAAGTTTGTGTTCAGTAGAACTTCAGGGCAAAAAGACTATATTTACAGTAGCGTGTTAAAAATAAAGACCTAAACTTAATAAATGAATGCTCTCTTCACAGAAAAATTGAGATTTGCCCTGGATCAGATAGTTAAAGTGTGTTAATCTGGGGGGAACAAGAAATACGCAATCAGTCCAACAATATGGTTAAAGACAATGCTTTTCGTAGTTGTATTATGATGGTTTGAGCTAGTTATTCATGTAGCCGCGCCGAACTCTATGTCCCCTCAAGCGGCCCTGTAACGGAGCAAAGGTATAGCGACAATGTCCTTGATCCTTTTATCAGACATTATGCAGCTACAGTCGGACCATTTTATGTTTAATTAGCGACACGATCGTCCCTGAGCCTAAAGAGCGAACCTTCAGGAGAATTACATTCAGAAAGAAGGTGTGAAAGTATGGAGTGGACAACGTATTCCCCATGGTCTTATTCTTATTGAAAATGTCTAGATTGTCCTGGGGAAATTTGTCTTCCTGCCTACCTCCTCCCACCTTCCAACATGTATTGCAAACTATTTTTGTACAAGAATATTCATTCCTCCCTGTCACCCTGGATCACTTGATTGGGGGGGGGGATGTATAATCGGTGCTAAACATGTATCAGGATCCGAATGGGGCATATGAACTCTCTTGCAAAAAATACGAAGCACCATTAAGAAAGGGACTGTTTTTATTGAAATTAAATATGCGTACAGCTCATACACAGGTAATGAAATGATTATACAATCAAGGCTCACTTGATGGAGGAGATGAATCTGAACATGGATCAGGCTTCGAAAGGGGTTTATACCATATTAAACATTACCTAGCCATGCATCATTCAAAACGTTTATCGTCCCTAAACATTATTCTGTTGTAGCAATTTAGGGGCAAACAAAACCCCTATATGCATGCGTCTTATTAAAATTTGCATAACTAAATTTGTAGTCGATATCGGGGCAGAACTTTCTGAATTGTGCCTAATTTACTGTTTCATGCTTTACTTTCAAAAGGTAGTGTAACTTCAAAGGATAGTTTATCGCTTCTAACATTTGTAAAAGGGGGATTGTATTCTGCTTTTGTATAGGAGCATACGTAAAGACTACGTCGGTTCTGGCACTTATAAAAAATTAAACAAATTAAAAATCCTGATAATTATGTTCCATCGTAGAAAATAGGCATTATTTAGAAAATATCTACAAGATTTTATTTAGAATTACGAGGACATGTATCAATTGTATATATAACCACTCTCACAATTGTCCACGCCCACTTTTAATATTCCAAGTTTTCTTCTGGCACTGAAATAGTGTTTATTTGCAATAAATATGAAATAGGAGGTCAATTTTAAAGTAGATGGTTTCGTTTCAAATCACTTTTTCAAAGCTGCAAAATTGATCGGTAGAAAAATTCAGAAATGGAAATAAATTTTCTGTATGGATATGTTGGCACTAATTCTGCCTTTTCATTGTATATATAAATTGCATTTTATTTTGTTTATAGCCCGAAGTGTCATGGGTAATTATTTTCAACGACAGTCATTTGTCCAGACCTTGTGTTAATATAAATTGGATGACATTATTCGATCTTCCCATAAATTATGGTATCACGACAATTTAAAACTGATTTTTTCTGTATCTTCATTAGTAACCGCTAATAATTTTAAAATATGTGTGTCATAATAAAATATCATTTATTGAAGGTGATATCTTACTTGGAAATTAGGGATTCCGGAAAGCCGCATCGAATACGGTCGTAGCAAATTAAAATAAGTAAGACAAATAAATAAATAACCGTTGACCATACAGCCAATTGTGGTACGTGAGGTCATGCTAAAACCGAACGATTTATGCGACCGTTTAATGAACTATATGCACATGAGCATCTGTACAGGGGAAGATCCCCAACGGAATAGCAATAAATCTCTTATTATCACTATCTGCTCACCTCACTAATTTTGTCATTTTAGGTCTAAATTTTACTTTATTTTATTTATAGTCCATATAGCCATACGTAATTTTTTCCGACAGCTCTTAGTTAAGAACAAAACAGATCAGATACCATTATTCTATCTCTCCACAGAGTATAATATTTCAAAAAGTAAAAATGATATAATTTTGCGTATAATCCGCATGTTTCGATAATTTTATAAAAAATATTTTCTATATAAAATATGATTATGTTCAAATTTTACTTAGCAATATCAAAACACGTATCAAAACGGCTGCTATATATTGAGCCACAGCGAATTAAAATAAACTTCACAACTAACCTCGGATCCCACTCTCAAGTACAACTTAGACTAACTGCGCTAAAACGTATTTGGCGGCATGAAAAGCCCCCTCATTAGAGTTGGGTAACATTTCGATAATATTAATTTAGAGCTGTCAGTAGCTGCTTCCCTTTTTTTGTAAATAATTTAAATATCATATATACTGCATACAGTATAAGTCTGTATTTCAGCATAGGGTTGTCCAACTGCGTCCCGTCTCAAAAGACGCATTCCTAGTGAGAAATTATTTTGTATCCCGTGAAGTAAAGCACTTTTAAGTAAAACAGTTTAATTAAATTCAATCACTTGACTTGAATATTTTACAATTTCAAAATGAATTTCTGGCATAATTAAACGACATTTAACACGTTGTTGACCGGCAATTTCACGCAGAAGCTATCTCATGTCACCGGCTATTATTCCGTAATTGAATGTGGAAGTGAAACAATCTAAATAAACTTCAATAAACTTTATTCATACATATTGAATGGAAATGAAAGGTTGGAAATATCTTTTATATTACTTTTAATATGTTTTGTTTGGTATGATAAACTGTATAGCAATCACCTAAGTGTAATGGCACACATTAGGTTTTGCAAATATATCTCGTTTAGGTGCGCTTTTCATTTGAAGAGCATACTCTACACGTTCTAGTTGGATTTATTTTACGCCAGCGACTATTTTTTTTAAAACGTGGTCTTTTAGTTGTCCTGAAAGCCTGAATGGCGAATCATTGTAAGGAGTCCCTTTAGAAGTACGAGATGAAGTGCCAGGTACTGTGTTGCATTCATTTGAATTTACAGTTATAAATTCCCTAGTTACTTCTAGTAGAAATTTTTTATCTTAGTTTATTTTGTGACTTGTAGTTACATTAAATTTTGAATGCATTGAACAGAGTACAATTGATCAGAAAGAATGCTATTTTTTAGACCACTTTATACTTTTTTGAAAGATACTGCTGTTCGTCAAATACTGACTTTCCAGTTGATTTCAAAGAGGCACTTTAACTTTATATAGGAGCCTGACCAAAGGTAACGATGGCCCAGACTCCTAAGAGAAATTAAATTGAAAATCACGACAGTTATATTCAATTATAGAAAATAATCATTATTTAGAAAATATCTACCAGATTAAACTGTGATTAGCCAGGGCATCTATCAATTGAGTATATGGCCACGTCCACATTTGTTCACACCCCTTTTCAATATTCCAAGCTTTCTTACGGCATTGAGTTAGTGTGTATTTTCAATAAATATGAAAATTTTAGGGCGTAAATTTTCGCGCAGATGGTCTCAATTCAAGTAATTTTTCCGAAGCTGCGAAATTAATAATAGAAAAATTCAGAAATTAAAATACATTTTCTGGGTGAGTTTCATACTGTCCCTAATTCTGACATTTCAAGTCTACATTTCACTTCCTTTTATTTATAGTTGCGTGACGTATATGTAAATTTTTTTTCCGATGATAGATATTTGGATAGCAGCTCTCAGTTATGCCAAAAATTGATTGGATATCATTATTCAATCTCCCAAAAAATATGATATTGAGAGAATCAGAAATGAAATAATTGTGTTTACTGTCCGCATACACCGGTAACATTTTAAAGATATATTTTATATACAATATGATTTCGCTTATACAGAGGATTTTCATCAATGCCAAACAAATATCGAAAACTGCGCTGTATTAAGCAGCAGAGAATGAAAATAAGCAAGACAACTAACCACGGACTCAAGTACAACTTACAGTATACAGCTTGCATATACAACTTGTATCTACAACTTGCAGTATACAGTGCAGAGCCTGCGTCCCGACTTGAAATCGGCATCCCTAGCGGGAAATTACATTCTAATCTGTGAAGTAAATCTAGAATATAAAATTAAGATATTTTAATTAAATTTAATTATTTGAATCTTTTGCAATTTCCAAATGCTGTACGACTAGTAAGCATAAATTAACGAGTCTTAAGAGTGACTTTTACCAGGATGTGTTGACGTGTTTTTAATTATAATTCATATTTCTTATATATTCGTGAAATTCATTCAAATTTCAACTGTTTATTTAATTTTATTACGAATCTGCATTTGAAACCAGAACATATTACTCGGTGTAGCTCGGGTCCTGAATAACCTACTTAAATAATACAAATATAGATATAAACCCACTCAATATCCACATCGCTTATTTTGCCACCACGCATGCGCACAATCATTATTCCCCTTGCTAACCCTCAACCCATTGCAAAACGACCTGGAACGGGTGAAAAATGAAACGCACTTCATTAACAAAATCTAAATTCTCAATTTTTGTGCGTTTTATTTGAAAATTCACAGACAACCGAATAATGCAGTAATTGATTTTTTTTTAGAATGGAAAGATATACCACCATATTTTTGCAAAAGTATAGAATAGTGATAATCTTCCATTTTTGGATGCGACGAAATACCAATCAGATATCGTAATAATTTCATATTTCGATGTATTTAAAAATACATAAATAAATATAAAAGAATTCGGCTCAAAAATCGTTGGGAAGTACTGTTTTCGATAATGTCGGGATTGATACTCTGTGATAATATTCCCGATCGCTAAAGAAGATATTTGAGTAAATATCGCTCATAATCGTGCTTCAGCATAAAATAACAAAGAAAAAATTCGAATTTAAAAGAATCTTACCGAGGTATGTTATAACGGGGACTTACCCACTTCCGACTTTCACGGCTGTCCGAAGTTTTCCACTGCAAAATACAGACACACACACATGCAGACACATACATCTTCTTTTATTATGTTAGATGCGTTTAAATACTTACCAAATGCGATGCCAACAGCTAGCCGTTAATTGTTTTACCTGTAGTATTTGAGAAATAAATTCGCAGTAGACCCTTTTTTAGCAGCAACAACTACCGATAACAACTACCAACAACTACCAAGTCTAAACTGGAAGGTATGTGCTCTGATGTTACCGGTCCTAGACACCTTCGTAAAATTAATATTTCTGGTCGTATCTCCCCTAGCTAAAATAGTTAAATGAAAATTGATAATAAATGAGAAATGATATAAATGATAAATTGTTGTTGATGATAAATTGATGTGGTTAATAAATTATATTGTTTAAGTTTTAAATAGTCTAATCTTTTGATATTAATTAATAATTATTTTCAGGACTTACACAAAAGGTAAAAATTATTGGAGGGTTTTGCGGCACAACAACGAGCGATGTACGTTTAAATGTTAATTCCACTATATATGAATTTACGGCAATGTCAATGTGATTTAAAATAATGAATGTAATAATTAAAAGTGTAACTCTTTTCAAATCCACGTCCCACAATAGATACGCCCGCTACGTATCTTTCGCAAAAGAAATCTCAGAAATTCGCGAACGATAAATGTTGAATTATTTCACGAAAAGGAAAATCGTATTCTCAATTTACGATCAATAATAAAAGAAATTAGAGTTTCTAGCATAGGAAAAAAAGGCAAATGCTAGATACCCGCCATTATTAATTGTCCTTTTTCGTTTACCCCCTCCACATTCCGTATAACTTTTTAAATAGTTTGTATGATTCCTTAACAGCACTTTTGAATCTCAGAACTCAGCTATGCAAGGCAATTTAGTTCACAATATTTTATGCATTTTTACATTCCCTGCAATACATAATATGCTATATGTGGGAAAAGCGCTGATATTATTATGCACGTACATCATTATACAACAAGTACTCGGTGGCTATGGCTGAATACGAGATATTTCTGTACACGGACACCAAGTTTGTGCTCAGTGGAGAGTTTCAGGGCAAAAAGAGCAAATTTACGGTAGTGTCGTACAAATGAAGACAAACATAATAAATTAATGTTCTCTTCACTGAAAAATTAATATTTGCCCTGAATCGGATAGTAAAAGTGTGCTTGTCTGGTGGAAACAAGAAACACGCAATCAGTCCAACAATATGGCTAAGCACAATGCTTTTCGTAGTTGTATTGTAATGGTATGGACTAGTTACTCATTTGGAAGCCGCACCAAACTCTATGTCCCCTCAAGCGGCACTGTAACGGAGCAAAGGTATAGCGACAATATCCATGATCCTTTTATCAGACGTTATGCAGCTAAAGTCGGTCCATTTTATGTTTAATTGGCGACACCATCGTCCCTGAGCCTACAGAGCGAAACTTCAGGAGAATTACATCCAGAAAGCAGGTGTTGAAAGTATGGATTGCACAACGTATTCCCCGAATCTCATTGAAAATATCTAGATTGTCCTAGGGAGATTTGACTTTCTACCAACCTCCTCCCACCTTCCAACAGGTATTGCAAACTATTTTTATACAAGAATATTCATTCCTCCCTGTCGCCCTGGATCACTTGATTGGGGGGGATAAATAATCGGTGCTAAACATTCATCAGGATCCGAAAGGAGCATATGCACTCTTTTGCAATAAATACGAAGCACCATGAAGAAAGTGACTGTTTATATTGAAATTAAATATGCGTACAGCTCATACGCAGGTAATGAAATGATTATAAAATCAAGGCTGCAGGACCCATCAATAGTTAGCAATTGACATTGAATTTTCAAATCAGTAATTGGTGAAACCCCCCTTGACGACAAATCATGCTTGTATACATCTATGTAAGAAATGATAGGTTTTCTAATGACATCCTGCGATACATTCTGCCGACATTCCTCAATTGTTGCTCCAGATCTGCTGCATTTCGGGGTACCCGAATCTATCGACATAGCATGTCCCATACATGCTCGATTGGTGAAAGATCTGGTGACTTTGTTGGCTAAGGAACAATATCAAAAACACGGAGACAGTCCACAGATGTGCGAGCCGTATATGGCGTGGCATTATCTTGTTGGAAAATGGCCACCGAATGAAGGTTAACGCAGAGGATCGCAGGACTTCATCAAGATATCGTTGAGATATTAAAGTCATACGCACTACGCAGTATAACTAGGGGGCGACCTGCTGTCGAAAGAGTTATTACCCCACACCATCACACCAGTGGTAATGGAATGGCAGTGTGCCTATATAAAACAAAGACTGGTTGGGTCCGCTGACCCTGGCACCTCCACACACGTACCCGATGGTCATTCGCTGAAAGACTGAAGCGTGATTCACCGCTGAAAACTATGCGATGCCAGTCTGCTGGCAGCCATGATGCTCGGATACGACACCACTCCAAACGACTCTGTCCATGTTTTGGGATTACGGGTAGTCATCTTAAAGACCACCGTGAGCGTAACCCCACCTCAACCAAGCGCCGTGAGATGGTGAAAGGTACCACGGGTGGTATGGAAGAGACTGTAGCACGTTGGATGTCGGACAATGATGCCGTTGGACTATTTCGGACCTGTCGCACAATCATCATATCATGCCTCGCTTTCTTGCACCTTGGCCTTCCAGAGCCTTCATTCCGCCGATGAGTTCCTTGCAGCAACCATTGCTGCCAGCACCTTTACATAGCAATGTCCGTTCGGTGCAGGTGGCGGCCTATTGGGCGGTTAATGCTGGTTATGGATTTGTCCTCCAATAATATTCCATACGTGCTCGATGGGAGAAAGATCTGGTGATCTCGCAGGCCAAGGCAATATGTCGACGCACTTCTAGAGTACGTTTGGTGACAGCAGCGGTATGAGGACGTTTGGTGACAGCAGCGGTCTGACCTTATACTGTTGGAAAACACCCTCTTCAATACTGCTCATGAATAGCAGCACAACTGGTTCAATCACCAGTCTGATGTACAAATTTGCTGTCAATGTGCTTGGGATAACGACGAGAGTGTACCTGCTGTCATAGGAAATGGCTCCCCAGACCATATCACCTGGTGTAGGTCCAGAGTGTTTACCCCGCAGACAGATTGATTCCAAGAGCTCACCTGGCCTCTTTCTTACCAACATACGACTATCACTGGCACCAAGACAGAAACAGCTCTCATCTGAGAATACAACAGATCTCCACTCCGTCCTCCAATGAGCTCTAGCGTGACACCACTGACGTCGCAGTTGTCAGTGATTCGGAGTTAGTGGTATCAACGCTACAGGCTGTCTGGCTCGGAGCTGTCCCTCAAGTAATCGATTTCTGTTACAAGATCGATCAAGTTCACTGTGTCACTCTGGGGCCAACAGAATATCTAATTGCTGCTGCAGATGCAGTACAGTTCGCCACAGCCATGCGGCGAATACGGCGGTTTTCCCTCTAAGTAATGGCCCATGTGCGGCCGGACTCCGATCTTCTTGAGACAGTGCTTTCCCGTGACCACTGCTGCCAACAATCATGCACAGTGGATACATCCTTTCCAAGACTTTCTGAAATATCGCGGAAAGAAAATCCACATTATCGTAGCCCTATTATGAGGCCTCGTTCAAACTCACTAAGCTGCTGATACTGCCTTATTCGTCTCCTTAAAGGCATTCTTGACTCAAACCTAGCCCACACTGTCCAATCCGGACGATAAATTATGCTCACGAAGATAAATCCGACGATAAATTATGCATCACGTATTTAAAGCAAATGTGATTTGCATGATCATAGTGGCGCTGCTAGCACCACTCTTATTCGCCTAACGCGAAATTTGAATAGGCGTCATCTTTCATATTTGCAAAAACGCGCGTCCCAAATTTCGTTTATCTAGCACAACTGCTTCTTGCTGTAGGGATTTAATTTTCCACCAGTGTATATCCCCTCTAATATTTGCAAAAGAGGGATTGTATTTTGCTTTGGTATAGGAGCATATGCAAAGAATACATCGGTCTGGTTCCTATAAAAAATTAAACAAATTGAAAATCCTGATAATGATGTTCAATCGTAGAAAATAGGCATTATTTAGAAAATATCTACAAGATTTTATTTTGAATTACCAGAACATACATCAATTGTATATATACTCCCGCCCACATTGTCCACGCCCACTTTTAATATACCAAGTTTTTTCGTGGCACAGAAATAGTGTTTATTTGCAATAAATATGAAATAGGGGGGTGGATTTTAAAATAGAGGGTCTGATTTCAAATCACTTTTCCAAAGTTGCGAAATTGATCGGTAGAAAAATTCAGAAATTGAAATAAATTTTCTGTATGGATATCATATTGGCACTAATTTCGCATTTTCATTTTATATATAAATTGCATTTTAATTTATTTATAACCCAAAGGGTCATATGTAAATATTTTCAACGGCAGTCATTTGTTCACACCGTGTTTAAGTGTAAATCGGATGATACTAGCCGAATACCCGTTGAAAATCAATGGTCTCGCAATAAGCAACCCCTGAATAATGTAAATTTTTGAATAATTCATGTTTCAAATTTTTTCGGCAAATCGAATATTTTAGTGTGCAGAACCCCCTAAAGAAGAAAATATTGGAAAATTTAAATTGCGTACGTCTTCCTTTCGAATTATATACCAGTACACCAAATAAAAGTCTCTATCTCATCCCGAATCATACTATTTTATCATCTCCCGTTGCGAACGTTTTTCTTTGGAGCACCCCCATAAATGAACATTTTTGAAAAACTCTGTTCATGTTGTGTTTTTTATCAGATGATTGGCCCATATACCAAACATTAAGCCTCTATCACATTTAAAAGCAAGAGTGTCTCATTTATTCCGAAAATCGAACATATTGGCCCTCGGCGCCCCCTAAAGTAACACATATTGGAAATCTGAAATTTGCACACTTTCTTACTTTCAAGCAATCTACCAGTACACCAAATTTGATGTCTCTATCCTATTCTGGAGCATGTTTTTCTATCACTTCATATTTCGAATGTTTTTACGTTTCTCTGTGTTGCATCCCCTTATATGATCATTTTTGAAAAACCGTAATAATCTTAGGTTTTTTTATCAAATGATTAGCCCATATACTAAATTTCTAGCTTCTATCACACTCTAAAGGAGATGTTTATCAGTCGTTCGTGAAATCGAACATTTTAGTGTGCGGCACCCCCTACAATACCAAATGGTTGAAAACTGAACATGCACACTTTCTTCTTTTCAAACTGTCTACCCGTATACCAAATTTGAAGTCTCTAACTCATCGCGAAGTATACATTTTCTATCATTTCACCCTTCGAATGTTTTTCTGTGGAGTACCCACCCCCTTTAAATATATATTTTTGAAAAACTCCATTCTTCTTGGGTTGTCTATCAAATGAATCGCCCATATACCAAATATCAAGCCTCTATCACGTTCTGAAAGGGATATTTCTACTTCATTTCGAAAATCGAACATTTTTGTGTGCAACACTCCCTAAAGTATAAAATATTGGAAAACTGAAATTGTACACTTTCTTCATTCCAAACTATCTATTCGTACACCAAATTTCAAATCTCTATCTCATCCCGCAGTATATTTTCTTATCAATTCACCTTTCGAACGTTTTCCTCTAGAGCACCCCCTTAAACGAACGTTTTTGAAAAACTATATTCGTCTTGGGTGTTTTCATCAAATGGTTAGTCCATATACCTAATTTCAAGCCTCTATCTAATTTTAAAGAAGCCGTTTCTCATTTATTCGGTACATCGAACATTTTAGTGTGCGGCATCCCCTTAAGTATAGAAAATATTGGTAATCTGAAATTGCACACTTTCTTCCTTTCGAACGATTTACCCATACACCAAATTTGGAGTCTCTATCTCATCGCAAAGCATGCTTTCCTATCATTTCACTTTTCGAACGTTTTGGTGTGCGGCACCCCCTTAAGTAGAAAATATTGGAAATCTGAAATTGCACACTTTCTTCCTTTCGAATGATTTACCCATGCACCAAATTTGAAGTCTCTATCTCATTGCAAAGTATGCTTTCCCATCTTTTCACTTTTCAAACGTTTTGGTCGTTTTCGAAATATTCGATTTTTCCAAGGGGTTTTATCGAACGAACCAGCCGTATACCAAATTGCAAGTCTCTATTTATACGGAAAGTGCCTGAAAAAAGCGTGACAGACAGACGGACAGACGGACACTTGGCAATTAGTATATATAGATTATTCCATCTTACCATGAATTATGCTCTCACGAAAATTTAAAACAGATTTTTTTCTTTTTTGTACTTTCATTAGTTACCGCTAATAATTTTAAAATATGTTTTTTATAATGAATAATATCATTCAATGGTTATTGGATTTTAGCATTGTATGACTCCGGCAAAACCGCTCCAAATGCGGTCGTAGTGAATTGAAATAATGTAGTGAATTTGTCTTATCGACAAATAATCAGGAATTTGCCATCCAGCCAACTGTGGTGCTTGAGGTAATGCATAACTTAGGTTAAAGTGAGAACACCGCAACAGCTAAACCCTTAACGCTTGAAAGGCTCCGCTGCGGAGACATGTATGAATGGTATAGAAATCGGAAGGCTCCTCTATGTAGACATTTCTGTTATCTCTTATATATATAGATAAATGAATCATTTTTATAATGTAAAATTGGTACGTACATAAGTTTACTGCCCCAGCGATAAAACACCAATGATAAATAGATAAGCTTTTCCTGTACAAATAAAAAAAACCAACATTTATCGCAACTAAACAAACAATTTTTTGCCGTAAAAATAGCATTTTGCTATCTGCCTGAAAAGACAAGCGAATCATAACATTATTAGTCCAACACCCTCGATCTGTTAGTATATATTATAAAAATAAATCACGCGCGTAAAAAATTAATGAACTATATGCACATGAGCAGCTGTACATGGGATGATCCCCAACGAAAAAGCAATAAATTTATCACTATATTCCCACCTCACCAATTTTGTCATTTTAAATCTAAATTTCGCTTTATTTCATTTATAGCCTGTATGGCCATATGTAATTTCTTTCGACAATATTTAAACAGCTCTTGGTTAAGACCAAAACAAATCTGATACCATTCTTCTATCTCCCCACAAAGTATGATATTGAAAAAAGTAAATATGAAATATTTTGCGCATAATCCGTATGTACCGATATCTTTTTTGAAGTATTTTCTATATGAAATACGAATACCTTTAAGTATAATTTTAACAATGTCAAAACATGTATCGAAAACGCTGAACTATATTGACTCTCAAGTACTCTCAAGTACAACTTAGACTAACTACGATAAAACGTATTTGGCGGCATGAAAATCCACTCATTACGGTTGGGTAAGATTTCGATAATGTTAATTTAAAGCTTTAGTAGCTGCTTCCCTTTTTCTATAAGAATTTAAATATCATATATACTGCATATATTATATGTCTGTATTTCAGCTCAGGGTTGTCCAATTGCCTTCCGATCCAAAAGACGCATCCTTAGTCAGAAATTATTTTGTAACCTGTGAAGTAAAGCACCTTTAAGTAAACAAATTTAATTCAATTCAATTATTTGAGTGTTTTACTATTTCTAAATGAATATCTTACATAAATTAACGACATTTAAGTGTGACTTTTATCAGGACGGGCTTTTAATTGTAATTCATATTTTTTTAAATATTCGTAAACATTATTTAGACTTTAGTTGCTTATTTAATTTTCCCACTAATCAGTATTTGAAACTAAAACGTAATTCCTGGTGTTGCACGGGTCCCAAATAAGCGCCCGCTACTTAAATAATACATATTCACATCTAACATTACTCAATTTTCAAATTGCTTATTTTGCTGCCACGCATGCACACAATCACTTTCCCCTTATTAATGACCAATTGCATAAACGTCCCGGAATGGAATATAAATGAAACGCACTTCATTACAAAGAAATCAAAAATTTCAATTTTTGTGCGTATTGCTTGAAAATTCATAGAAACTCAAATAATACAGTAATTACCTTTTTGCTGTTGTTGTTAGAAAGCAAAGATAGACAACCATATTTTAGCAAAAATATAGAATTGTTCAAATCTTCCATTTTCGGATGCGACAAAATACGAATTCGACAACATAAAAAACTCATATTTTAATGCATTATAAATAATTTCAAATAAATATTATTATAAATATTACAATAAAATAATATATAAATAAATAAATATGACGAAATTGATCTACGAATCCAGTTCAAAAATCATTGGTAAGGGCGTTTTTCGATCTTTCCGATATTGTCGAGATGAACACTCTGTGATAACATTTTCGAACGCTTAGAAACCAATCTGCGTAAATATCTCTCAAAATCATGCCTCAACATGAAATAACAACAACAAGAAATTCGAATTAAAAGAAAAATATCACAGAGGTAATTGTTGTATCGGGAGCTCAGCTAGCTCCTTACCAAATTCAAGGCTGTTCGAACCTCAGATTTTCTACTGCAAACAACACACACACGCAGTCAGACATATTTTATTATGTGCGAAAGGTTTAAATATATTTATCAGCTGCAATGCACGTCGCTAGTGGTTAAATTCTTTATCTGCCACTTTCATGGATAAATTTTAAGTGGACACTTTTTAGTAGCGACATCTAACGATGCAAAAGAAATCGAAGAAATTCGGAAATGCAGAAGAAATTCACATTAAGGAAAACCGTATTCTCAACTTACAATCAATAAATAAAAAATTACAGTTTTTGCCGTAGGGAAAGTAAACAAACCTAGAGGCCCTTCATTAAAGGGGCCTATTTCCTTTAACCCCATTTGCAATTCGTATCACATTTTTAAATAACTTTAATATTTCCTAAACAGAACTTTTGAACCGAAGAACTCAGCTATGCAGGATTAGGCAATTTAGGCAATTATATTTTCGCATAGGGAGGTTTCACCAACGTCACGTTCCCGTAGCAACCATTTGAGCAGACGACTCCTTTGTACAAGCAACAGCTACAACGCCATGAATCAACATTACAAATCTTATTTTTCGCAGCTAGATCCTGGATATAAAAGCTTATATTAAGCTAAAATCAACGAAATTTGAGGGGAAGATCCTTATAATGGATGCAGATTACTCACAGAAAAGTTAGATTTTAATGTTTTTGAAAATCAACATGGTAATAGTTGGAAACTTTATTATATGGAAAAAAATGTTTCCACAAATCAATCTCTTGCCAATTCAGAGAGTTTTGATGTAACTTCATTTTGATGTCACTGAAATCTCATGTCGGTTTTATGTCATGTCTGTCACGATGGGTTTTTAATTTTATATTAAATAAGTACACAAATTGAGATTTTGAAACTTCCCTAGGAAATAGCTGTGATATAGATATACATATTGTGAATAAAATTTATTTTCCTAGAAATATTATCTTCTATGTCAAATGTACTACATTAGACATCTGATGTTATGTCCGTCACAAACGAAATTAACCTACAGGTATCTAATACTGAATTTAGTGATTTTAATTTAAGGTTGATCTTTTTTAATTTTAGATTTATGAAACAAAATAAAAATTACGGAGTTGATTGCTAATAAATCAATGATTGTATAATCAAATTATAAAACTAGAAAAGTTTACTCTTTTTTTTAAGATTTATTAAACTTAAATTGAAAAGCATACTGTGCCATATAATGTACTCACCATGAATAAAATGCTCACCAGTGGCTTATCCTGACTCTAAAAAGTGTTGGGGGGGGGGGAAGAAACTGTTTAACATTTGCTTATGCCAGGGTTATTTTAAATGAAAAATACGCATAACATTAAAAAGCCTTGAAAAGTGCGTGTGTGTGTGGGGGGGGGGGGGGGGGGGGGGTTCACTGCAAACTTTCCTATGCTTCAAATTTTCAGTATTCCAATATTCTCTGCTGATTCTTAAAGGCCATTCTTTGCTTCTTTTAACAGGCAAGTCCTTCATTTTTTTCCCTTTATTTTCAATTTTTCGAGGGAATGAAAAAATGATACAATTAATTACGGCAGAAATCGCCATTTTCAAATTCATGAAATTATGATTATATATGATATCGGCTGGATATAGTTTTAATAAAGCGACTTTTTAAAAAAACTTTCACACCAAAACGTATCTTTTACATATAAACCTAGTGCAAGTTCAACGTTTTTTTGTAAAAAGAGAACTTAGGATTTTGTCCGCTAGATGGACGTGACGTCACGTGAAACCTCCCTATTCCCAACAATACATAATATGCTGTATATAAGAAAAGTATTAAGTAATTACATTTTTACATTCCCTACAATATATTATATGCTGTATGTAAGGCAAGTATTAGGCAATTGCATTTTTACATTCGTTACAATACATACTATACTGTATGTAGTAGGTAGAGTATTAGGCAATTACTTTTTTACATTCCTTACAATATTGCCTTACAATATGCTATGTGTAGGAAAAGTATTGTAAGACGGTCGAGAATTCAAAATCAAGTTTCTGTTAGATCTACACATTTTGTGAATGTTAGAATACAATTCAAATGCTTTCAAGAGTACAGCAGTTTTTCTAAATGCGTTTGTAGTGTTCATGTCCGAGCAAATTAAAATATCATGTACGCATGTGTCAACTTTAATTCAAGAACTAACAGGTTATTATGAAATTTATACTGGAGCTTTACTCTGATGAACTTTAAATTTTGGAGCAAAAAAAAAATAGAAGTAGTCATTCTTACATTATGGCTTAAAAACAACTAAAAAAATTGAAATAAAAAATTTTACATAATCATGCATAAAAGGGGTTGTTTATGACAGAATGATTATGAGGCTTAATAGTTTTAATCATTGTTGTAAAAAAACTGTCGCGATACAATGTTTGTGTTCGTAACGTCATTACCCCCCTCGGGGGCAAGTTACCCTCTGGAAGGGGAGGGGTACATTGTCAAGTATGGTACTCAATCGAAAGATTCTTCAAGCCTTTTAAATTAAAGGCTAACACGTTATAATTGTAATCATTCGGATCAACGATACCGAATTTTCAAACATTTTCTTGCACAATTTGAAAAAATTAATAAATAATGAATAAAAAATCCACAAGATATTTAAAATTGGATTCTAGTTTGAGGATGTCCACGTTCCGGTTAATTTATAAGGGTACCGTATCAAAAGTTCGTACAGGTGCCGTTTTCGCTTATAAGGAAAACGGATTTTAATAGAGTTAAAAATAAAATTTCAGAATTGTTTTTAAAATGTTGTTTTGAAAGCTTCGATCTTCATTTTACTGTCCTCTAAAGATAATTAAATTCCTCACTCATCACAAGCAATTTGTTGCGAACCATTGGTCTAGAAGGCCGTAAAAAAATTGCGTTTTGTTAAGATATCTTAAAGTGACTGCGTTTCGTTAAGTGGTCTTAAAGTAATTGTGTTTTTATAAGAAGCCATAAAGTAATCGCGCTTTGTTAAGAGCTCACGAAGTAATTGTGCTTTGTTAAGCGGTTACAAGGTAATTGTGTTTTGTTAAGAGTACATAAAGTTATTGCGATTTATCATAAGGAGTCAAGACGTCATGAAGTATCTGCGTTTTGTTAAGTGGTCTGAAAGTGATTGAATTTTGTTAAGCGGTTCTAAAATAATTGTGTTTTGTTAAGAGCTTATAAAGTAATTGCGATTTATTAAGAGGTCATGAAGTAATTGCGTTTTGTTAAGTGGTCATAAAGTAACTACGTTTTTTAAGTGGTCATAAAGTAACTGCGTTTTGTAAAGTGATCATAAAGTAATTGCGTTTTGTTAAATGGTCACAAAGCAGTAAAAGTTTGGTAAGAGGTCATATAATAATTGCGTTTCATTGGGGAACCGTAGAGTATTTATTCAATCGGTAGACGTGCGTTGTCCGCGTGTTTCCAGGAAATTAGGAGTGTCTTGCAAAACAGCAACAGAAAATGACATGAGAAGACATCCTCAAATCCCCAGTAATATAATGGAATTGGCATTTAGTTCTGGAATAATTATTTTAAAACTACTAGATATCCATTAAATTTTGTTTAGATCTCACCATTCGCATATGAATTAATTTAAGAAACATAAACAAAATATTGTATAAAAAATGATTAATAAAATATATTATAATTATTCTCTTAAAGCTACTAATTAGTATATTCCTTTTTATTTACCCGTACAGATCATACAGAAGCAATTAATTTCTCTTCAAATCATTTTGTATTTGCAATTTCTACATTTATTTTTTGGCACATTGAAATAAATTAAAAATTGAAAACAGATAAATATTTTTTAACGTTCGAAGTTAATTATAGAAATCATATTCAAAAATAAAATAATAATTACATAATTTTAATACGGAAATTAAACAAATATATTTTTTATGTATTTCCTTTATTGTCTATCTTGAATGCAGTTTCTTATAGCATTCTTTAATCATCTACTGCAGAAATTTTATATTGTTTTACTCATTATAGTGATTACGCCTAGAAGTTTTTATAGTTGTAAAATATATCTCTGTTTAAAAAAAACTAAGAGAAATTTCATTTCGTAACAGATGTTCTGCTCAAATATTTTTCTTTAAGCGCCCAACCGTAAAGCAATATAAAGAATATACAAAAATTGTATAACCTGTTTGTGTCTTTTCAGGCCCTACAGAACCCTACTAGTGAGCTAGAATACCGAAACTTTGCATATTCATAGTATAGACTACGGGATAGAATCTGAAACCCAATTTTCGATTAACTCCCCCCCCCCCACACACACACACACGAGATAATGAAAAATATTTCCACAACCTCCTAAATACTCCATGGTGACATAGAAGAATTGATTTTTGCACATTTATAGTACCTACCACAGAACAGAACCTATATCGAAACCGGTTTTCCAATTCCCTTCAACTGGGGGAGGGTAATTTTTTCGAAAATGCTTTCCAAACGCTCCGGAAGCCCCCACCAATTTTACACACGATGAAATCTTTACATATTTATGGTTTCCAATACGGGACAGAACTTAAAGGAGCCGAATATTCGATTTCTTCTTCGGAGACGGACAAAATGAGGAAAGAGATCGATAAGTACTGCCGAACTCTCCAGAAACCCACGGTGATTTTGAAAGATAAAACTTTGCACACTTGTTGTATCGACTAAGGGCAGGTCTTAACTGGGGTAATTTTCGACAAAAATGGCTAATTTCGACGAAAAGAGCTATATATTGCTAAACAAAATAGAAATTATTTCAATCTAAATTTTTTAGAGAGTTGATTTTACTGTCATTGACAGACTTCAATATTAGTCTACTATAATTATGTCTTTTTGCCAAAGATTCTGTCATAAATGTTGCAACTGGTCAGCTAATTCAGTGGTATTCTGAGAAGACTGTAATTGCCGTTCCAGCATGTGCCAGACGTGTTCTATTGGTGGTAGTTCTGGGAAACTGAATGGCTATGGGAGGGTATTAAATCCTCGAAAACATTTTTAAGACATTTGTGCAGTATGTGATCTAACGTTGTCCTGTTGGTAAATGAAATCAGGGCGTCTTGACAAATTAACAGATTAACCACCTATAGGCACCGACCTGAAGTTTTACAATATTAACAGCCTATGGTGGAGGAATATCTGCCCTAAATCAGAAAACAAAATAATATGCCGAAATATAAATAATAAACAATTTTATACAAAATGGTTGCCCTTACAATATACAGTTGAAATATACTAATATTCCCCATACATAAACATGTATGTGCAGAACTGTTTCAAATAGGAGCAACGATATATATAAACACGTTTCTAAAATAGGTAATTATATATACAAAATGCCACGAATAGAATTCAAAGATATATACAAATTAAATATATGTATACAAAACTACATACACAAACATCCAAACAAGACTACATATACAACATAAGCAAAAAATCTGATGTGGGCAACACATGACTTTCCTTATATAATGCAATAAATTTACTACTTTTACAACTAAAAAAAAATGTTATTCTTATAGTAGATACTTATATTCTTTCCAAGATATTGAATTTTCTTCATTTAGTCGTCATTTTCATTGATTTAGCGTCATTTTTATAAATTTAGCGAGATTTTTGTTAATTTGGCAACAATAAACATGTCGCCAAGTTGACGACATTCCGCCTAATTCGCGGCCAAAATCTCGCCAAGCGCTATGGACGGAGAAATAAGTTAGTCTTACAGCAGATAAATGACTATTGGCGTTCAAATACAAAAGTATTACTCAAAGTATCTTTTTCATGAATGGAACGAGCTAGATCTCCGAGAATGATGTCACCAAATTTGTCGCATGGTATTACATATGAAAAGTGAACATGTTTCTCAATAGAAAATATTTTTTTCTTATTTTATATAACTTTTTGATAATTTTTTTGAAAAATGTGCAATATCTCGAGAACGATTCATTTTAGCGCTCAAAATTTATGTCAATTGTTTTCTAATGAAAAATTACATAAGAAATGTCTATTTGCGTAACTTTATTAGTGTTTTTGATTTTTTGACGATTTTTTCAAAATTTCACTCGAAAATTTAGGGGGGTTCTGAACATCCGAATGCGTATAAAACCATTAGGCTTCCAGTGTTTACGGATTGTGATTTTTGTACCAAATTTCGTTCGAATCGGTCCATTTTTTCGTCAGTTATCGTCTCCACAGACTCACTGACACACACACACACACATACTTTCACACACACACACACATACACGCACATACTTTCACACACACACAGACATCACTTCAAAAATGTTTGATTCGGGATCAGGGATGCTTGAAACGTGCTCTCCCTTCGAAAACTCGAATTCGAATTTTCGACTCCGTCACAATACTTTCCTTATACATTATGTATATAAGGAAAGTAACAAATCTCACAGAATATAATGGCTTTCAGAACTACATTGATACACAGAATGAGATTTGCAATGAATAGAACAAATGTAAATATAAAAGTAATTTGATTGCAATATATATAACAAAATTTACTACGAATAAATATGCAATAAACAGTGAGGTAATTTTGGGGGTTTGCCATTTATAATTAACAATATATGTTCGTTTTCTTCTAGGAATTCAATGATTGATTTTATTCTCTGTTTTGCACAGCTATTACCAAGATTTTTTATCCATATTGGCAAATGTGGTCTATTGGGCCTTTTAAGATGATAGTTCTCTGTAAGTTGACAGTCAAATACGGCGTGTTTCGATATCCAATTTCACCACAATTACAGTTTTCGGCGTCTTTCTTTTAAATTTTGTAAACATAAGTTGGAAAACAGCTCTGCCGCTGGAAAAACTGCACCAATTATCTGCTGCAAATCAGTTGCTCTTGAGATGCTCTGGGCAGTTGGTTGCAAGTTTCTCTTCCTTTCTCACTTTTATTCCACTGCTGTTATCACTTTTTTATGGCCTTAGCATTCAGATGTGACAACATATGAACAATTTTGAATTAAGGGTTTGACAGCATATGCAGAACAATCGACTGCAATCTATCGTCGACATACGAGGGAGCAGCCGGATTGCTTTGACGAACAACTATAGGAGATCGGCTGTCCCACGAGATGGCTCCTCAAGCTGCACACAAAAATGTGATATCAGTATGTTTCTCGACAACAAATACGAGATCAGAACTCTACTCACTCCTCCACTACGCACGTATGCGACGGTCTCAGCACTGAGAGATAAACTGGATTCGCCGCTAAAAACACCATGGTTCCAGTCGGACACTATACTGGCTGACCGAGCTCGGAATCAATACAAACGGATCTTCCTATAAAAAGGGTAAGTGAAATGGACATCGAAACCGAATCCCACCTTCTGCCAGTTATCTCCGGATAGTATCCCTTGATACAGAATGCATGGATGATGGCAAATGCCTTCAAATAACAGATAGCAACGCCATTGGTGTGAACGGGGCTTTTCTACTGGCTGCCCGATCCTCTGGAGCAATTGTCTGACTGGGACGTCCTAGGCCTCTGCGACGGTTACATGTACCTTCTCTAATCCACTATTCCCAACACCGAGCAACTACCATGTCGCTCCGACCAAGATGGCGAATGATACGTCGGTTGAACCAATCAGCTTCCCTTAGACCTATGATGTGACCGTTCTATAAAACCGACAATTATTTGTAGCGTCGTAGAGTACTTCTCAAAGGCATCTTTATACACATCGTGTATTATCAAAGCAGAAACTCCAGTTCTAATTCCCCCTTGAGTGAGAACGTCGGTCTTTTTAAATGCAGCAAAATGTGTTGTTCTCACGCGTGTTGCATGAGCCCGATAAGCGCTCACAGTTTGATCATTTGTATAACTCACAAAACGACATTTGCATTCCGAGTTTCGCAGCTGTAGCTCAATTTTTTATGGGTGCATATATATATTTGCAAAATGCATATATATATATATAATATATATATATATATATATATATATATATATATAATTTATACAGAGAGAGAATATGAGAGAGATAATGCACGTTACCTTGAATAACTATCATTCGTTTTACATTTGCAGTACCACATAGTAAAATATTAAACTTACTAATAAACCATAGAAAAACACATATCTCTAAGAGAAACACGTGATTTTACTCACAATCTATAATGAACTGGTTTACAATGTAAAATAATAGAGTATACGTACGTTTCGGAAATAATTTAGATTTCCTTCTTCAGTCAGCAACAAAACACTTGACTGTTTCATTGGATTTGGTGTCCAAATTTTCCTTGAAGTTTTGCAATTGGATAGATATTTCCTGTGCAAGAACGTGAATTCGTGGGAGGAGATTAGTTGTTTCCAGAAAGTCAAGAAGACAGTAATGGATCTTAAAGTTTTCAACCACAGTACTGAAATGGGAAACACTCTACTTTCCATTCTTCTCTTGTTAAGCAGGAAAATCAGAAGCAATTCCTCTTTCAAATTGAGGAGAGTCACTGAAAAAGCTTTCAGATACCAAGAAAAACTCACTTCAGCAGTGATAATTATTGCAGAGTATAATCACTATAGTTGACTGACTGAGAGACTGAGAGATGGCTTTGGAATATTCGCTACGGAAAAACCGGCATAATCCCTAATGCTCCACATTCACTATAGTTAATCGTATGTAAACATGTTTAAGAAATAAATTTGAAATTTAACTTATTCAGATAAAGTATCCCAGTATCATAAATGTCATGTTTATTATGTTCTTTATACAGAGTGTCCGGCATAGTCTCATTGTAATAAAAGTACAACCACCTTAAGAATGAGACACTCATTGAGACCTAAGCATTTTCGGATTTCCATGAAAATTGTTGTGAGACATTTCCTCATCAAAAGGATTAAAATCCATGAGCACAAAAACATTTAGATGATGGAATTGTTTGAATCAATTTTTTCCTATAATTATATATATATATATATATATATATATATATATATATATATATATATAGAGAGAGAGAGAGAGAGAGAGAGAGAGAGAAACGAACACCCCTAAAAAATTATCCGACCATATCGAATTATTCGTATGCAAATTCCTTTACACCGGATATGCAAATGATTAAATTTGCAAGGCCAATGATTGTTAACTTCGGTCATTGCGAGCGTTTCTACTGCGCAACTAGCATCCCTTCATTTGTCGTCTTAGTTATGTTTAAATAAGATAACATTATTTTGTTTTCCCACAAAGTATATGATATTATGAAAAATTAAAGTGAGATATTTTTAGTGCCTTCAATATGCACCACTAAGATTTCAAGAAGATATACTTTAAATAATATCGTTATAACCAAAATCTGTGTAAAATTTTGGAAATTACGGATTCCAGATAATTATGCCGAATACGGTCATAGCGAATTGAAATATGTAAAACCATGGACGATCCAATGGTTCCGCATGCTCGGCATGGCTGACTAAATTCTTTTTAACTGGTTCTGCGCATACGATGTCACGATGATAAGAAAATGCAGGCATTTTGTTCTCATGCTCCTAAGAAGGAACTAACATGTAACGTCACTGGGTCCAATGTTCACAGAGATTATACATTCATATTTCTTATATATTCGTAAAATTTATTCAAACTTTCACTGTTTATTTAATATTCCTACTAATCTATATTTGAAACCAAAACATACCACCCCCGGTGTAGCCCGGGTCCTGAATAAGCTACTTAAATAATACAGATATAGATCTAAACCCACTCAACATTCACATCGCCTATTTTGCCACCACACATGCGCAAAATCATTTTCCCCCTTACTAACACTCAACCCATTGCAAAAATGACCTGGAACGGTCGAAAAATTAAACACACTTCATAAGCAAAATATAAACTTTCAATTTTTGGGTGTTTTATTTGAAAATTCACAAACAATCGAATAATGATGTAAATATTTTTTTTAAATGCAAAGACTATATTTACGATTATATATACGACTTTATTTTTGCAACAGTATAGAATAGTGCAAATCTTCCATTTTTGGATGCGACGACATGCGAATGAGACATGATAAAAATTTCATATTTCGATGTATTTAAAAATACAGAAATATATATAAAGAAATTCGGTTCAAAAATCGCTGGGAAGAACGTTTTTCGATAATGTCGAGATTGATACTCTGTGATAACATTCACGATCGCTAAGGAAGATATTTGCGTAAATATCGCTCACAATCGTGCATCAGTATAAAATAACAAAGTAAAAGAACCCGAAATAAAAAAATCTTACCGACGTATGTTATACCGGGAACTAGCCCACTTCCGAATTTCGCGACTGTCCGAAGCTTTCCACTGCAAACGACAGACACACACACATGCAGACACATACATCTTCTTTTATTATGTAACATGTGTTCAAATACTTATCAGCTGCGATGCTCTCAACCAGCCGTTAACTTTTTTATCTGTTGCATTTGAGAGGCAAATTTTCAGTAGACCCTTATTCAGTAGCAACAGCTAACGATAGATACGTATCTTTTGCAAAAGAAATCTAAGAAATTCGGGAAAGACAAATGCCGAATTAATTCACAAAAGAGAAAATCGTATTCTCAATTTACAATCAATATTAAAAGAAATTACAGTTTCTAGCACAGGGAAAGAAAGCAAATGCTGGATACCAGCCATTACTAAGGGTCCTATTTCCTTTACCCCCCTCCACATTCTGTATAATTTTTTAAATAGTTTGTATGCTTCCTTAACAGTACTTTTAAATCTCAGAACTCGGCTATGCAAGGCAATTTAGTTCACAATATATTATACATTTTTACATTCCCTGCAGTATATAATATGCTGTATGTGGGAAAAGTGCTGATATTATTATGCACGTACATCATTATACAACAAGTACTCCGTGGCTAAGGCTGAATACGAGAGGTAGAAAGAGCAAATTTACAGTAGTGTCGTAAAAATGAAGATCTAAACATAATAAATGAATGTTCCCTTCACAGAAAAATTTAGTTTTGCCCTGAATAGGATAGTGAAAGTGTGCTAGTCTGGAGGGAACAAGAAACACGCAATCAGTCCAACAATATGTTTAAACACAATGCTTTTCGTGGAGCTCAGCTAGCCCCTTTCCAAATTCCAAGCTGTTCGAAACTTGGATTTTCCACTGCAAACGACACACACACGCAGGCAGACATATTCTTTTACTATGTGCGATATGTTTAAATAATCAGCTGCAATGCACATAGCTAGGGGTTAAAGCTAGGCACATAGCTAGGGGTATCTCTCAAAAGAAACACCGACCCACCCGAAGGTACACGGGAAAGAAACTCTGTCGCCACGATAGCGCGCCCAGGACACCAGGGCGAGGTCAAGAGGCCCCGCAACCCATACCATCCTCCCCAGCCACGCAACACACCAACGGCAAGCCAAGAGGATGGCAGGCACCAAACCAAAGAGCAACAAAGCCCAGGGCAAACGCGTCCTGCCATCTGCAGAGAATCATCCTCTGATGGATCCCTCAAAACTTTATTACATCCAATTCACATTACAAAATACAATTCCCTTCATTTAGGGATAACTTCATTTTTACATTAATCTACTATCAGTTTACAGTCATTTCAACAATTATTTCCAAACTAATCAAGATAATAGAAATACATAATATACTTTCTTAACATAAAAATAATATATATACATAACTAGTAACTCCTGCTTACTAAAATAAATACAATCAACTTGATTGTTAAGAAGCGAAATAACAAAAGGTATGTATAAACTTCATTTACAAAACTGCATAAGATATCATAGACATATTTACCATCTTAGCCCAATACAATCCTAAGCATCCATCTATACAAAATTACTCTTAATTCATTTCTAATGATAAAGCATTTTTCATGATTTCTTTGACTCCATTTCTACATTTGGGTAGCAAGCACAGATTAAAAATATTTACATTAATATAATTAGAAGGAAAATAAGCACTTCTAATGACATCCCAAAATTCGCACTCGTATATTGTGTGTTTGACAGTTCCATCAGATTTTCCACATAGCTAGGGGGTGTGTCTGTGTGTGTGCGTGTAATATATAACATACACTTTTTTCCAAAAAAAAAAAACGAAGTACCCCTAAAAATAATCCGATCATCTCAAATTTTTGCATGCAAATTCCTTTACACCGAGTATGCAAATGATTAAATTTGCAAGGCCAGTGAGTGTCAACTTTGGTCATAGCGCGCGTTTCTACTAAGGAACAAGCGTCCCTTCATTTGCCCAGATCTTAGTTATGTTTAAATAGGATAACACAAAGTATATTACGAAAAATTAAAGTGAGATATTTTTTAGTATCTTCAATATATACCGTTTATATTTCAGAAATATATATTTTATAATAAATAATATTGTTTAATGTGTGCTTTTATTCTGCTCAAATGATGTCAAGAATGCACATATTGTTTACAGATTGGAGGTAGAAGTCATTCGACTGGGGACTCCGTTACGATGTACATTACAATTAATGTGTGCTTTTTATCCGATGTTTTAGATTCCAGACAGCTATACCAAATACGGCATAGAGAATTGAAGTAGATAAAACCATAAACCATCCATTGGTTCATCGGGATTCCTCATACTCGGCATGACTGACTTTAAATTATTTTTAACTGGTTCTGCGCATACGATCTCACGATGATAGGAAATGCGCGCATTTTGTTCTCGTGCTCTTAAGAAGGATCTAACTTGTTAACTGCAACGGCCATCCTACCCGCCCGACCTCACTGAATCTCTTTGGGCGTCACTGGGTCCTGTGTTCACAGCGCAATTTAAAATCTCAGCGCAAGTTGTTTACGTCTGGATATTGAGACTTCAAAATTAACAAACAATTTCTAACTGTAATAATACGAAAATATGCAGTCTTTTAGCAGCATATTTCAAATTTCTCGCTAATCCGTGACGTTAGTTGTCAAAAGAGAACGATATATGCGACAGTTTGATGAACTGTATGCACAAGAACAGTTGTATAGGACATGAGCTTTGTCTAAATACACTGTTTTGCAAAAAAAAAAAAAAAAAGATGCACCCCCTAAACAATAATCCGATCATCTCAAAATTTCTGCAATTTCCTTTATACCAAGTGTGCAAATGATTAAATTTGCAAGGTCAATGAGTGTTAACTTATGTCATAGCGAGCTTTTCTACTTCGCAACTAGCTTCTTATAAAACAGGTTTAAAATGTGGACGGTTTATCTTTGTTCGTTATTGGCGTTGCAGTTTCGTGGAGATACAACCACTTATGCTGTTACGACGTTGCCGAAGACCTTATGAGTAATTAGACGAGTTCGAACGTGGTTGTATAGTCGGGATGCCAGAAGCTGACTGGTCATACCGAGAAATGGGTCGCCACCTGCACCGAACGGACACTTCTGTGCAAAGGTGCTGGCAGCAACGGCTGCTGAAAGAAACCTGTGAGACCAGAAATCGATTCTCACACCAGTTATTACGAGACAGCTTTATGAACGTTATTTATTGTGTCTGAAACGTCAGACAATACTTTCAGTGACGCCAAAGTTTTCAATGGCGCCAAAGTTTACAACACGCTGACCCAAAGGTCAGCTAAAACCATAAATTTTGGGGCGTCAAGACAGAGGGGGTAGAAGGACTCTAAGGATAAAATGAAACAACGACATTGGGTAAAAATAATAACCAATTATGGAAGATGTCTGGCCGAAGTGACCATTGTCTCTCCGGCGCGAACAAGGGGAATGATTGTTGTAATTGTGTAATTAAGTGATCTATGTTGCTAATAAATGGTTTATTGTTAAAGTTAAAATGGTTCAATTAACGGAATAGTATTATGTTAATTAATATTCCTTTACAGAACTCGCACTGAAGAAAATAATAGTGGGTTTTAATAGCGGCAAACAACGCAATGTTTAATTTAATGAGTTCCACTATCTACGAATTTACGGCCATGTTTAGATAATTCAGTTTAATATGCTTTTGTGATAATTCTTGTACGATGGTTAAAGCGGTATTATTAAATAATCAACGCAAATAAGAATAAATAAACTTTAAAGTTCGATTCTCAAAGGTGCAGTATTAATGGTAATCAACGCATTAGCAATAATATCTTACTAAATTATAAGTCTAAAAACTCAGCTTTAAGTTTATTTTACTGCGCCACATCATCGGCGGAATGAAGGCTCTGGAAGGTCAAAGGGCACGAATGCGATGCAAGAGCGGATGATTATGCGACGGGCCCGACCCGGCACAACGGCATCATTATCCACCATCCAACATGCTACAGCCTCTTCCATACCACACGTGACCTCTGCCTCTAACTCCACAACATCGACAGAGTCGTTTCGAGTGGTATCGTAGCCGAGCATCATGGCTGCCAGCAGACTGATATCGCATAGTGATCACCGACGAATCACGCTTCAGTCTTTCAGCACATGACCATTGGGTTCGTATGCGGAGGCGATAGTGTCAGCGGTCTCAATCAGTTTAACACAGGCACACAGCCATTACCCCTGGTGTGATGTTCTGGGGTGCCATTTCTTACGACAGCAGGCCACCCCGAGTCATCATGCGTACACCTTTAACAGCTCAACGACATGTTGATGAAATCCTGAGGAAGTTTGCGTTACCCTTCATGGCACGTCATTCTGGGGTCATTTTCCAACAACATAATGTACACTCCACCTACGGCTCGTATATCTGTGGAGTGTTTCAGTGCTGTTGATACTGTTCCTTGGCCAGAAAGTTCACCAGACCGTTCGCCAATCGAGCATGTATGGGATATGCTAGACCGCCAGATGGGGGCACCCCAAAATGTAGCAGATCTGGAGCAACAATTGAAGAATGCCTAGCAGAATGTATCGCTGGATGATATTAGGAAATTTTGTCACTCCTTATCTAGACGTATACAAGCATGCATTGCCGCCAAGGGGTGTTTCACCAATTACTGATTTGAAAATTCAATGTGCAATTGCCAATCATTGATGAGTCCTGCGGTCTTGATTTTGTAATTATTTCATTACCTGTTTATGAGCTGTACGCATATTTAATTTCCATAAAAACAGTCACTTTCTTCATGGTGCTTCGTTTTGTTTGCAAAAGAGTGTGTGTATTTCGAACTAACCGCCATTTTTTGTGTAGTTTCAATTGATAGTTCTCTATGTCTTAATCTTTTATCTTGAGCTAATTATTATTGCCTTTTCTCATTTTTGCCGTGTTTTCTTTTTCTTTTTATTTATATTTATATACTTTTAATTGTGAATTTTGTATCCTAATATTCTTCTCATCCCCCTTTCCATTGTAGTGATATGTTACCTACTATTTTTTTCCTTAGTCTTGGTCTATAGTTACTCATTTGTAACAGATATGCTAGAGATGGGTTTTTTTGTACATACAGTAGTTTATGCATAATTTTCGATTAAAATCTTTCAATTTTTATATATATATATATATATATATATATACACACACACATATATATATATATATATATATATATATATATATATATATATATATATATATATATATATATATATATATATATATATATATATATATATATATATATATATTGTTGAGACATTGCATATCACCTGAAACTAATTAAAAAATAGAATGAATAACAATGGATAAAAGGCCTTGAAATTGTAAAATCAACAGGAGGTGTATACAAATCAATTGCGTTTAGATATGTTTCTCTCATTACCTAATCTTATTATACTGAACAAAAAGTTTATTACATATATAATGTTAATGATGTAATCTTGTGCTTTGGTTGGTTAAACAAAAGAAGTAAAAAACGTATAAAAGAACTAAAAGAATATTTGAATTATGTTACTAAAGAAGAGATGAACTGGACATTTTAAAATGTGTCTCTCTTTTTTTCTCATTTGAACTCACTCTCTTTTTAAAAGTACGTAACTATCTCTTCATTTGTTTCGCATAATAATTCTTGTGCACTTTTTATTTGTCCATCTTTTACCTTTTCAGACGGTGATATTTCATTCTACTTATTTTTGTAATTCGCAGATGAACAATAATTTTTCCAAATGCTTTTCAAGTTTGTTAATGTTGCTATGAATCTTCACAAAAACAATTATTCTACTTTTTTTTTTTGCTATAAAGTATGGAATCTTACAGTTGCATTTACAGAAAAAGTATTTTGAATCATTCTACTGTTCTTTTCCCCTTCTCCAAAATAATTTCATAATTTTTAGTTTTCAGTGACGATACTCCCCCCCTCCGGATCACGTGATGCAGCTTATTATTGATACACGTTTTCTTGTTTTTGCTGGTGTGGTTATTCTGTCTTTTTGTTCGGAAAAAGGAAGCTATGTTTTGCATTCAAAGGCGCTGATATTGAAGCTGGTTTGCCATGTTTTGTGTTTTTGTTGAAGATTTTAATTTACAATTACACCTGTCCCCCGATTTACACGGAAGATGGGTTCTGCACAAAACCGTGTAAATTGAAATCTTGGATTTTGCTAAATAAAATCGTGTAAAACGAAAATAACCCCAAAATGTGCATGATTCAGTCATTTATTTAAGTAAAACAAAAGTAAGACATCTTAGAAAACTTAAAATTATACTTAGTTTATAAAACAACAAACATATGAATGTAGTAATATAACATATTTAATTTATTTTACGTAAGAACAAAGAACAAAAAAACAAAAAGACCCTTAAAAATTAATTATAAGTTTAATCACTGTCATCACTTTCATGTACTATCAGTCTTTTCATTCTGATAGGTATGATGTCACTTTCATCACTTGAGCTTTCTTGATGCGATTCTGGCTCAATTGTTGACGAATTAGGCAAGATCTCGGGTTGACAAGACTTTGTCATGAAATCGGTAATCAACAATTGCGTAGGTTTTTTTGCTAAATCTTTTTAGACCTCTTCATATTGATTTAAGCATTTACGAAGGTCTCTCTGGAATCGAAGAGATCGATCAACATTTGTGTCATATTGTAAGAAATGGTTGCCCAATTTTCTTCCCAAATCAAGTCCTACGCTTATGATTCTTGCTGTGAACGCAACTGGTTCAGATTGCTCTTCATAAGAATCATTGTCTTCATCATGTTTGTTTGTTTCACGAATCATGTTAATTAAATCATCTTCATTCAATTCTTCATCAGCCATTATTTCTTCAATATCTGCCTGAGCTAAATCATTAAAACCTTCTCCTCCTATAGTATGGGCCAACTCAGTTATCTGGGAATATTCATGCTCTATTGGTGATTCATGGTGAAAATTTTATTGGTGAAAATTTATTGGTGAAAATGTAATCAAATCTTTGTATAGGCGTATATGGAGCGGAATATACATTTTTAACAATTTTTTGAAATCTGTTAATTTATAAACCATGTAAAAGCGAAATCGTGTAAAACAAGTGCCGTGTAAATCGGGGGATAAGTGTATATAGGTTAATTTTCTAAAATATTACTTAATTAGAGAGATTATCTAGATGTGCTAATTTCAGATTTTCAAAGTTTTACTGCATTGAGAATTTCTTTTTAATAAAGAAACTTTCGTGCTTTAAGTTTAGAATATTATCTTTCCTAAATTTTGCTAAGGTATATACTAATTCTGAAATATTAAAAAGATTCCGCTTTAAGAAAAATTTCGTCTTAATCAAATTATATTTTACTCAAATAACACGTACTATATTGGAAGTTGACAAACTAAATAAAAAATGGTATAAATACAAATCTACAATATTTCAAGTTGCTCAATTACTAGTTTTAAGCGTTTTATCAATTTTTTTTTATTTGAGGAGATAATGTAGAGTTAACTTTCACTATACTAAACATTTCGTCGTTAGTTTAATAGAGATAACGTCGTCGATCCCGTCTGATGGTCTCTCGTTTGAATCCCGGTTAGAAATCTAGTTAGCACCTGATCGACTAATCCAAACAAATCCAAACAATCCAAAACAATGAAAACACTGAAAATCATTGCAACATTCAAAATTAAGCATACTGTAAAATATGTAGCCTTAAGTATAGTATCGGTGCGTCAATAGCATTTGTGTAGACATAGGAAAGTCACAGCAGGTGCTTAATAGATAAGAAAGATCAATCATGCATTTCCTACTGAAATGCAGTTTTATTTAAACATCTCTAAAATGCGATACATTTAGCTCTGATGTATTTTAAATTATCACAGTACTACGAAAATTTATTATACTCGAAAACTTAAAACTTCATCGAAAAAAATAAACTTTATTAAAATGACGTCATCGAAATATAAATCGTCTGGCTCTCTATGTAAAAACAATGGCAATTTCATTCATATCACCTTTATTCCAGACTCCAGAGCTAAATCATTTTGCGTGAAAAAAAATCAGAAATTCTTATACAACTGATCTTACAATCTCTTGTTTACATTCTGCATCCATTAAAATTAGTCTCCGTTGTAGAAATAATCAAAGTTTGGTGATCATTTAAACTCAAAAATATTATAATTGCGTTGGCACAGAATATAAATGCACAAGAAATGAGCAAAAATAGAGTGGTTTCAGAGCGGATGCAACACTAAATATAAATTTAAAAGAACATTAAAAATCACGATTTCTACACTGGGAAAAAATATGGATGACATATTTTGTTTTGAAGTGGTTGACGTGATCTCTTCCTGTAATATGGATGCAATTATTATTTTAATTTTTATTTAAGAAACTATCTAACATATTTTGCTAAATTTATTTATATATTTTAAGGGATAATTTGAATGTTTTTTAAAATTTTCGAAGAAATTTGTGAATTTTAAATTTGCTTAAAAATGTTTGAAAAATTAAGTCCAATGCATTTCACTTTTTCAACCCGGATTAAAATCAAAACTAATTGGTTGATATTATTCATTTGCATTCTCATGTGTTCCACAGACCGTTTCAACAACATACTAAAATTTCGTTTTGATAAAGTCATTTTTTCAGCAGTTTTCGTGCGAACGCACAGACAGAATGAACAAAGTAATAAACACTTTTCAACTATGTTGAAAATTGTTTAAAATTAGCATACGCATAATAGAAATATTTTAACACTCCCCAGCAAACATCAATCTTATCACGTCTGTAACATTTGTTTCTTGATGAATCCCACTATTAGCCTCAGATTACGACTTAAAACGTAAATTTTAAATTATTTTTAAAGATATTTTGTTTGCTTACGTAAAGAATATCATTTTTGTAAATAAGATTAAGTGAAATAAACCCGTCATTTTAAAGTTCTTATCCAGCGAATGCTGTCAAATAACACGGTAAATAAGTTCAAAAAATTCTAACGCTGCTAATTAATTTTTTTTTAATAAAAATTTACTTTATATATTAATTATATTGCGATTTGCCAAAACATTTACTCAATTTCTTAATATGCAGAGAAATGTTTGAAAAATAATATTTTATAATATATTTGTCATTGATTAAAAATAACTTCCAGAAAAAGTAATATAAATATACTTATATTATAAATTAATGCACAAATTATCAGTCATTTAATACTGACACTGTAGTTATTTAAATAACATGACCACATCATTTTCTAGGTTATGTAAATTGAACATAAATCACATATTCTGTTGTTGTATATCATACATTCCTCGTTTTGCTGTATTGGCAATAATATTACAGCTATCCATCTTCGGTACCCAGCCTCCGATGCTAGTGCGTACAATCAAACTTTTAAAGAAATTAATAAAAATACACCCGCTGCACGGTCATAATCAGGGTTGCCCATATAGACACCTTATGGTAATATCAAGCCTTTTTTGGAGACATTTTGCCATATAAATTCACATTTAGCGATAAATGTAAGTTCTATCCATTGGCAGTTGCGAATTAACATTTCTCTAGTCATTAATTTCAGTTAGCACCAATAATGTTGCTTCGTTAAATCAACAAAATGTTTTAAATTATTAATTAAATTTACAATTTATTATTTTTTTTAAATTTCGATACATATTTTATGTTATTGTTTTATATATAAGTGATAAAATCGGGATAAACACTATACGACAATAATATTTTAAACTGTTATTTTAAACTTTTATGGAGAAAAAAACATTATGCTTTTTGAAGGCCTGCAGACGCTGCTTTTTAGTAAGAAGCCCAATACCAATTTACATTTCCATAGAGGATAGATATTTTTTACTAGAAATCAGTTATATTTAACATGTTACTCATATCATTCTTTAAAAGTAACACACATGATGTATAATACTTCTTAATAGTTAGGATATTTTATGCTTAAAATTCTTCCTTATTTTCTAATAATATTTAAAACGTAAATAAATTTTAATTTCTTTGTCATTTTAAGATTAAAAATAGATTTGAAGTCTTTTGACGTATGAAAATTATAAAGTAAATTTGCTATAATACTGTAAAATAATATTTTAACTAGCATTACTTGAATATTACACTTTAGTACTTTCTTACGCATCGCCGAGTTTACGGAGAAAGGGGAAACAACATTAACGTAGTGTTTTAAAGTCAGAACATGCCAGTAAGTAGGCCACGCCCATTTTTTTTTTTTTTTTAAATCAGACGTTTGGGATCTTTTTAATTATTTAAGTAGCTCTTGTGTGCTACGAAAAATGGATGAATGTAAGATTGCATAAATTATGATGGATTGGGGTTTTGTTCGAAGTCATTAACTGCAGGACCTGCTTAAAATGTCAAGGACAATATGAAATTAATGCATTAAGAGACATATTTCAAACTCTCTCCGTCCTTAAAATTATTAAACTGTACATAGTCTCTCTGCTGTCCCGAGTAAGATGAAATATCGCCAAATAAAATTTGAGAAATATAAAGTCTATGAGTCATTTAAACTTTATTCAAGTGGTATGGTGTGAAAACTGAAGACCACAGAAAATTTTGGGGCATAGTAATTCGAAGTGGATAAAATTAAAACAAATTTTGTCTTGATTGCAAGTGTCCCAGTGAAACATTGAGTGTGCATTCAGCCCAAAATAATGATAGTATTAACCTATGACTTATTTCTTTTCATGACTTTACCTGAAATATATGGCTATAGCTCCTTCCTGACCCTATATCTCAACTCTCTTTTCAATATTTTCATTGTTATTTTCATCTTATGTTACAACTGATAAATAATAAATTATAATTGGACTAACAATGTTAATATAGAAATTTCTTTCAGGAATGTAAAACATTAGTAAGGGATTCTAATTTTATCGGAGTTCGTTCAATGGAGTCAGTTCTTGCTGGTAAAGCCATCTACAATTTAGTTTTATAATTAAAACTCAAAATTCAGATTTAGCCCTAAAAGTTGACAATCTAGCCTTAAAATTTGGAATCCCAGTTATTTTTATCTCGCTGAATTTGGTCATAAGGTATTTTAAAGTGTTGACAACCATGTCTTCAATATGTATTAGAAATTACAAATAGATTATTGTTTAAAGATATATCCTTTTCTTTGGAGTGCAGTTTAAAATGTTGTTTATTACTCAGAGGATGTGTGAAGCGAAGCGGAATTTTTAAATAGCTTTTAATGTGTAGAATTTTTTTCCACACCATTGTTTAACTTGAAAAGTCCATTTATTTAGATAGAGCTTAAATGTCGACTATATTAAGCGCCGTCTATACATAGAGCTTAAATGGTGACCGATATGGACTCAGTATCGAATTCTGAAGGGACGGAGGAGGTTAATTAAGAATTTCCACTTCTGGTTGCATTTCCAATGTAATTTTTTTTTATTTTATTTAAAGCATCTAAATTCCCGAAATTGGTTATATATATATAGATTAGATGACAACTAAACTGAATTCAGCATTAAATTCTAGAGGAGGTTGGGTAATTAACTAAAAATTTTCACTTCCGTTTTCTTTTCCACTTCCGTTTCAAAAATGTTCCATAAAATATCTATTTAGCTGGATTGGTTATAAATAGAACTTAAACAATGATGGACATGGAATCAGCATTAAATTCTGAGTCTTCACATACAACATGCTAACACATACACAATCACATAGATTGCAGAATAAGAACACCAACTTCCAGGCAGAACTTAACGCAATTACACAGGCACTTAAATCCTCCCCCACTGGGTTCCGGTCTAAATTGGGTGGCACTTCCCGGCCGTCCATACAGTTACCTTACACCTTTCTGGTAGGTCGGACGGTCTGGGTCTCAACAACAGGCACTTAAATGGATACTACAACATGGATTGCCACAGGCGGTAATTGCCACAATCAGCCTATCTAGTTTTAAAGTAGCAACAGCCCACTTCGGGTGAGTTCAACGGAGCTTAACAACTCATCTTAAGACTGAAACAAACAAGCGGATATCGAAGACAGCAACAGAAAAGTCACAAGAAGACATTGAAGTCAATATTAAGCTACCAAAGTCGTGTTAAATCTGGCCATTTTTTGCCATTTCGGCAAATTATATTTATTATCATTAATTACCTTTCATACGATTTATTAATGCCTCTATCCTGATTAAAAGGCAGTCATTTTGTCTGGATGCAAGGCAGCTGTTTATCTAAGAAAGTGGATTTTATTTATCTGTATTCTAACATTGCGAGTTTAAAATATTCCATTCTATTTTTATTTTTTTTTGTATTATATTATCATTATAAGTAGTGTACTAAAATTTGGCTCGAATTGAATGAAAACTCGTTGAGATAGCAATAAATGTATGAATTTTACTTCTGGGATAAAAGAACTTTTTTTCATGACTTTAAGTATTTTTGACGATCGAGGACTTATTTAGGGCAGGCGAATTAAAAGAACTTATTTAGGCGAATCAAAGGAACTTATTTGGAGCGTATTACACTGGCGTTGTACAATTGGCATAGTTGCGCATGGACAAAATAGAGGGCGAGAATGAAATTATTTCAAAATATGCGGTTTGGAAATTAGGTTATGTTATTTGTATCTATATTATTTAAGTAACAGGCTCTTAATTAATAAACCAGAAGTTGAAATTGTAAGTGAAACCCACATCTTCCTCTGGAATTTGATGCTGAATATATATCAGTCATCATCCAAACTCTATTCAGAGCCCATACTAAGAAATATATGTTTTAATGGAAAAAATTTAGTAAAAACAACATTATGGCAAAATGTTTGGCCACCAATAATTCTGTCTTAAGACAACCAGAAATATCATAAAACATCTCGAAGATCAGATGAATTCTTCGGAGCAGAATCTTACTTTATGTACTTGAAACTTTTGTGGATCGAATGGCCGTGACATCTGGATGGATGGATAGAACATCTAGAAAGATTTATTGCCCGTTTTAAAGAGATTCATTGAAAAACGAGAGCTACGGTATTATGTTTCTTTAGAGATGAAGCTCAATATATATATATGAGAGTTGCAGGAATCGTAATTCTTACTTTGTGAGTACATTAGTGATTTGAACTACACTATGAATGCAAGTGGTTTTGAAATAGCTTATGAACATTTCTAGAAAAGTCCTCAATTACCTCAATAACTTGGTATGGAAATAAATATACACGAGTGTGCACGATAGGTCAATCTTTAAAGTGACTATTTCTAATCGAATAAAAGGGATTGCAGCGACCCTACCGGAGAATTTAATAGGTTATGCTAACAAACTCAACAATATATATAAATAGATGAAAAAGCTAATTACAAAGTTGTAGAGAATTGTCTACAATATGGCATTCGTTTTAAGCTTAAAGATATCTGGAAGTGCGAGAATCTGTATGTGTGGTAAACTGTATATGGAGAGACCATCTATCTTATTCACTTTTTGTTAAGATTATCTGTAATTTGGATAAACAATTGTTCTTCAGTTGGACTGAAAAAGTCAGACAACTCTCATCTCATTTCAAAGGGGTGAGACAGCCCAATGGTTATGGCGCGTGAATTACTCTCGTACGACCCGAATTCAATCTCCGGCTCCACGCAAACTTTCCCCGCGTTCACACGAAGTCCGGGCACGTTAAATATATGGGTCTGTATGTCCTTCCAAGATATTGGTGGTAAGGGAAGGAAGGTATGGTCTCCGTGGATGCCACCACCACTTGGTTCTTGTCTACATTGGGTGGCACTTTTCCAAGCAGATACCTTACACCTTCGGGTAGGTCGACCGGTCGGGGTCGAAGAAGTGGAGTTATTGACATGATAAGATTACAAATACCTGTCGAACATAATACACAACCCAATATATTTTTTCTCTGATTATATATGCCCTTTAATCTATATTACTAAACGAAACTGGTAGATAACCGTGAAATATTTAAATTTAAGATTTGCGAAACCTCTGTATCGATGTCTGTGGTATACGTCAGTATGAGATATCGCTTGCACCGATCGCACTTTCGCCCGGCGGAGTGACTGCAAGCGTTACATCCAAATGTTTCATCGTCAATGACTTCCTCGTTTGTAAACATATTCGGACGAAATAAATTGCATTCTATTAATCTATCGAAAGCGTATAATTTAAAAACTAAATTTTTATTTAATCTCAAAAACCAAAAAATATAAAATCTTTCCAAAGGTACCTTATGCATCGTAACACATAATACACATTAACGTTTTCCCATTCGAAATATGGGAATGAAGTGACGTTTTGCATTAATCTGTAACGTTTTAATAGTGTTCAATTATTAATAGTGTTTATCAGATGGACTATTTAACATAGAATGAAGGTCTATTTGATTTAGTAATTATTTGGCTTAGTAATTATTTAACTTAGTAGTTTTAACTATTTAAGTTAGAGTCGATGTATTTAACTTAGAAGGGAAGGCTTTGCAAAATGGTTCTCTCGGATTGTAATCTTTCATGTCCTATCTTGTAAAGGACCAAGAATAATGGTAAAACGCCTCGGCTTTCATCTGCTAAGTGATAGGGGACGCCACAATAACAATCTGAAGTTGTCATACACAGCGCCTCGGAAATTCATTTTGTTTACGTGTTGCATGTTTGTAGCACGTCAATTTCGTTGTTATAAATTGGTTAAAGTGTTTCATAATTAAATTTTGTATTTTTACTTGAAACAGCGTTGCAATCGGTGGTATGTCAACTGAAGATGGAAAAAAGGACACCCCTTCCGTATTAATAATCATTCGGTTGTATGTTTTGTGAAATGCAATAGTATTATTGTGCATAAGGATTCAAATAGTGAAAATAACATTTTATCAGCTAAAAATTGCCAATTGAAAGTAATACCTGAAAAAACAGCAAAATATGCAGAGCCGTTAGACTGTTACTTCTTTAATCCTTATAAGGCATTTGTAAAACTGCATCGAAGACTACATAAAAATTCGAGCTGCATGCATTGAACGGGTCCATATTGAAGACATCGATGAAGAGGCCAACAGAAAATTAAATGGCAGGTTATTTATTTTAAAAATGCATTCATTTGTGTACAATCAACTTGGCGCTGATATGTTTCAAGATATGGTAATATATTCTTGGAAAAAAGCTGGATATTCTGTTGAAAATAACATTACAAAATTTAACAAGGTAATGGAAACTGTATTTAATGTTGGTTCAGCAACTTGTTTCATTGTAAATTGCAATGATTATGCATTTGTTAAATGTGCACATTGTAACGCTTTTATTTGTATTGATCATACATTTAATCATTCCCATTTATAATTTCAAACTTACAAAGAATTTAAATCATTCATTATTTTACAAATTTAATTTGCTTTGACTTTCATTGTAATACAGTCAATAGTTTTGTTGATTAGTTCAGTTTTCATTTCCAAAAATTTCAGCCTTTGCTTTTGTCGTGTTTGATCAACCTTTACGACCATGTCTTGGCAATTGTTTAGCTAATTAATAAGATATAAATTATATTAGTAATAAATTTATCGTTTACTACTTACCATTATTGTCCATTTTATTTCAAAATAATAATAATAACTGCAAAGAATAATATTTTCACACTAAAATGTTAATAATACACGTCAGTAGAGCACGTTTGCATGACAACTTCATATTGTTATTGTGGCGCCCCCTATCACTTAGCAGATGAAAGCCGTAGCATTTTATCGTTATTCATGGCCCTTTACAAGATAGGACATGAAAGATTACAATCCGAGAGAACTATTGCAAAGTCTTCCCTTGTTAAGGTGGTTTTCGTATAGTTTTTCATATACTTATGTAGTGTCAAGTTAGATTTGACACAAGTATAATTAAATCGGATATTTCAAAAACATTATGAGTCACATTTTTTACAAAAAAACCCAAAAAAACATTATGGCGGTTTTGCAGTCCTTGAAGGTAGTTTCATATATTATGCAGAAACAACAGAAGTATCATTGAATTTGAAGTGTCATGCAGGTCCTTCATTTTTGCCATCAAAACAAAATTTTGTTACTAATAAAGTGCCAATAAATTAGTAGAAGATTGACAATATACTAAAAGACAATATACTAAAATATACAATAGACAATATACTAAAATAGACAATAGACAATATACTAAAAAAGATAAAAATGGACAATAAAAATAGACTATAAAAAAGATAAAAGACTATAAAAATAGACAATATACTAAAATAGATAATATACTAAAGACGAACAAAAAAATTTCTGGGAAAATCCTAAACAAGTGGAAGGTACAAATTAAACCGACGCGGGATCAGATGGCGAATACTTTTTTCTCCAGACTATATGACTATATATAACTTTAAACAAATATCTAAATTTCTTGCAAATCTTCATATAATAATGCTACAAAAAAAACAGATATTTTGTAATTTTTTTTTAACAATATAGTTATTTTTTAAAAATAATTTCTGTCTTTGTTCTTCCGTTTCTTTCGAAAAAAAAAAATAAGGCATATGTCAATGAACTTGAAAATTAAATAATTTGACAATTTTTCAACAAAACTTCTTGTAGCAAGAATGAAAGTCATTGTAAAATATCTTGTAAAACATATGTTGATTTTTTTTGTGCGCTATCACAATTTTATTCCAATTTATAAAGTTTTTACTGATTCCTAAAATTTTTTTTAAAAATATGACGTACAATGTTTTTGAGATAGCCCATTCAATTTAAAATCGTGAATCCTCTGCAATTTCAGATAAATGCATTATTTTGAGCATAAAACCATCAAATCCTATTTTAAAGAACATAAAATAAAATACAATATTAACTTGTGGTAGAAGTAATGTAAACACCGCATCAGTTTTTTTTTTCATAGATTCGGACTTATAACTCCCCCATAGAACAATGCCATAAAATACCAACGACACAGATTCTCATAGAGAATGCTTGATACATTATTCATGAAGCACTTCTGGCACTATATTTTTCACGAGATATTTCTTTGAGCATTTTATTTCTTAATCATTTTAAAAGCAAAGTTGACTTCTGGATTTTTGGTAAACCCATTTTACTTGAAAAAATTCAAATGCCTAGCGTTTCTAAACTAAAATGAGAGGATGTGTTTACAACGTCCAAGAACAGACAAGTATGTTGCTATTTTCAATCTGTTTTCGGTAAATCCATTTTACTTGACAAATTTCAAATTCCTAGAGTTTATATACTAAGATGCAAGGACGCGTTTAAAATGTCCGAGAACAGACATATATGTTGCTATTTTGCAATCAACTTTTGGTAAATCCATTTTATACCACAAATTTTAAATACCCAGTTTCTATACTAAGATGAGGAGACGCGTTTAAAACGTCCAAAAACAGATCCGTATGTTGTTATTTTGCAATCAGTTTTTGGTAAATTCATTGTACTTGACACATTTCAAAGACATTTAGAATGAAAACATTAATTTTATTTGCGTTTATCATATAGGGCGGTTTCACCTACGTCACGTTCCCGTAGCAACCATTTGAGCAGACGACTGCTTTGTGCAAACAACAGCTAGAACGCCATGAATCAACATTACAAATCTTATTTTTCGCAGCTAGATCCTGGATGTAAAAGCTTATATTAAGCTAAAATCAACGAAATTTGAGGTGAAGATCCTTATGATGGATACAGATTACTCACAGAAAAGTTATATTTTAATGTTTTTGAAAATCAACATGGTAATAGTTGGAAACTTTATTATATGGGAAAAAAATGTTTCCACAAATCAATCTCTTGCCAATTCAGAGAGTTTTGATGTAACTTCATTTTGATGTCACTGAAATCTCATGTCGGTTTTATGTCATGTCTGTCACGATGGGTTTTTAATTTTATATTAAATAAGTAGACAAATTGAGATTTTGAAACTTCCCTAGGAAATAGCTGTGATATAGATATACATATTGTGAATAAAATTTATTTTCCTAGAAACATTATCTTCTATATCAAATGTACTACATTACACATCTGATGTCATATCTGTCACAAACGAAATTAACCTACAGGTATCTACTATTGAATTTAGTGATTTTAATTTGATGTTGATTTTTTTAAATTTTAGATTTATGAAACAAAATAAAAATTACGGAGTTGATTGCTAATAAATCAATGATTGTATAATCAAATTATAAAACTAGAAAAGTTTATTCTTTTTTTTAAGATTTATTAAACTTAAATTGAAAAGCATACTGTGCCATATAATGTACTCACCATGAATAAAATGCTCACCAGTGGCTTATCCTGACTCTAAAAAGTGTTGGGGGGGGGGGAGAAACTGTTTAACATTTGCTTATGCCAGGGTTATTTTAAATGAAAAATACGCATAACATTAAAAAGCCTTGAAAAGTGTGTGTGTGTGTGGGGGGGGGGGGGGGGGGGGGTTCACTGCAAACTTTCCTATGCTTCAAATTTTCAGTATTCCAATCTTCTCTGCTGATTCTTAAAGGCCATTCTTTGCTTCTTTTAACAGGCAAGTCCTTCATTTTTTTCCCTTTATTTTCAATTATTCGAGGGAATGAAAAAATGATACAATTAATTACGGCACAAATCGCCATTATCAAATTCAATTACTTTATCTTAAAGAAATTATGATTATATATGATATCGGCTGGATATAGTTTTAATAAAACGACTTTTTAAAAAAAAATTCACACCAAAACCTATCTTTTACATATAAACCTAATGCAAGTTCAACGTTTTTTTGTACAAAGAGAACATATGATTTTCTCCTCTAGATGGACGTGACGTCACGTGAAACCTCCCTATACTGAAGGGGTGATACTAGGAGTTGAATAAAGTTTGTGGCGCCATCTGTTGCATCCCCTGCGTTCTTAAAATCTCCGAACCCACTTAGACCATGCACATCTCCCGTTTAATATTATTACTTACTATACAACCTCTAACACAGCATAAGTACTTTACGACTAACAAACAAAACGAAATTATTTTAAGATCCTCTTGAATCACTCCCTAATAAAAAGTATCTGTTCAACCAACAATGATATTCGTAAGAGTTTGCATAAACTTACGTCATATAAGGGGGATTCATAAAGTTATGTAAAACACTCACTCTCATCTTCCAGCCTGCAACACTTGCGTTCCTAAAATCAATTAAAACACGAGAGCCACAAAACTCTCGCGAATTACCTCTAATATCTCACAAAAACACCCCTTCATGTTATAAAACTCTCCCCCAAAATACAAAAAACTATAACATCCATCCAAAAAAAGTTAAGAAATCTCAAAATAGTTTGCGCCAAATCTCCTCAAAAAGGAACTGTACTTTCAGGTCTAGGTACCCTGTCAAAATATCCTAGCCTTCATTAAAATCTCATGTAGCCCTTTTCAGTTGTAGTCACTTTTTAATGGATCAAGTTAGATTCAAGTTAGTGATTTCAAAATAGATTTGAGTGGATTAATATCTAATCTGGCACTTCGAAATAGTTTTGCCTGTTGTTATAAAAAAAAAAGCGCAATTTTTAATGTGTGGTGCAACGCCAGAAACATTGAGTTGTGAAACTTATTGGTGACAAAAAAATTTCATATTATTATTATTTTAGTTTTTCAGCATTGAATTCCAGTGGGAGTTTGTGGTTTCACTAAGGATTTGCATTTCCGTTTCAAGTCTTCTTTCACTTCTATATTTGTATGACTGTACGAAATAAACTTGCAAAAGAGAATGAAAATGTTTAACAGATCTGTCAAAATTGAAGTGCAAACACCATTTGCAACCATATGAAAAACCGTTCATAAATTTCTTGTATGTGATTATTATCGTGTTTAAGAGGTAAAGTAATTATTTATGTAAAGAAAGGCCTGTGCTATCCACTATCAGAATGTTTTCTATACATTTCTCTTGAAAAACAAGTAAAAATTGTATAAAAAAAAATCAAATGCCTATTTTAACTTACTTTCTATTCACTGAATACATTAGTGCCTAAATTTATTCTATTCGCGAATTTTAATTTAAAGAGAAGCTGCGATTCTTACTTGCAATTTGCGGAAAACATTTTTTATAGTTTAATATTACAAGAAACTTTAACTTCCAGAAAAATTCGGGTATAAAATATAACGGCATTACTTTCTGATGGAGAACGCGTACGTCATACATTATTCATTCAGCACTTTCCTGTAAATTTTTTACTAGACACTTTAGTGAGCCATTTATTACTGGCTTATATCAGAAGGAGCGTAGTTGACTTTTAAATTTCTAGTGAACCAATTTTACATAAAAGTTCAAAAGTTTATTGGAGTAGAGTATCTTTAAAATCCAGTATAATTTCACCCGGAGCCCTATTTAATCGGTCACGTATATGGTATATGCATTGAACGGAACTAGAGAATTAAAAATAAAATCTGCCAAATCGCCGCTTCTCAGTATAATGTTTCTTTACATTTCTACTTTCCCTACAATACATGGTATTTTATAGGAAGAATACCAGAATTTCAGAAAGATCTACACATGTGTCACTCGGTAGGCCCGGGTTCGATTCCAGCCACTGCCAAAACTACCGCCGTGTTCATGCGGAGTACGATCACGTTAAACATGTGGGTCCGAAAGTCCTTCCGAGAGGTTGGTGGTAGGGGAAGGAGGGTACGGTCCCTGTGGATGCCTCCCCCACTGGGTTTCTGTCGAAATAGGGTGGCACTTCCCGACCGTCCAAACAGTTACCTTACACCTTTCTGGTAGGTCGGATGGTCTGGGTTTCAACAACAACGACGTCTACACAGGCTTCAAACGATCATTACAGATCTTTTTCCATAAATAAAAGAAAATTGTGTTTTCCCAGAGAAAAATAATTTCTGAGAAAAATAATTCCCCAGAGAAAAGAAATATCTCTCTAGCCATTCCAATGAGAGTGACATTGGAGAGTTTCAGAAGAAATACCTATGTGGTATATGTATTGGGTAAAAGGGGGGGGGAGTAGAGATCGCATATAAAAGTACATAGCATAACAAACAATACCGTACATCACATAACACACATCGCATAACTAACCGTACATCTCATAATAAACAATAATCCGCCAGTTTTCGAGAAATTGAATCTGTTGCAGATAAAGCGAGAACATGTAAGCCTTCCATATTAACATGCCGGCCTTCCAAATTAATTCGTAAACTATTTGAAATAGAGACTGCGTTAATGAAATTATTTTTTAATGAACGCTGCTGACTCTAAGCAGAAAGGAAAAGTTAACAGGATGTAATTAATCAAAAAATAATCAAACATAGCATCATACAGCTGTTTCGAGGATACGTTGGATCCTCTTTTTCAGCAGTGTTTCTTTCAAGCATACATCCGGGGAACCTCACTCACGATTTTACGATTATTTTCAGAATAAGATTTTGTGGCTGTATGTAGTCCAAATTGCAATGTTTTTGTGCTATCTATCTATCTATATATATATATATATATATATATATATATATATATATATATATATATATATATATATATATATATATATATATATATATAGTAGCAGCAACAACTGCATATATTTAATTATATATTGAAAACTTGTCTCCCTCCCCGGCCAAAGAGTCTTGAAAAAAACATTGTTCTTCAGTATAAGATAAATCAACAAACCCGAAGTCAAACACACGGAAATGGCACAAATGAAGAAACAGAGAGATATAGATACCCAAGTCATGGATCAACTATCCACCCAAGAGAACCAATAAATCTTCAATTGCGCAACGTTGTTTTAACTTTCTTTGACCACTGTTTTTCATTTCTTACGCGAAGATTACACCAATTACACCAAAATGTACATCTTTCTATGTATGATCTTGATTTTTCGAAGCCTTTTACATTCAGAAAAATTCTAATAATTTGGTTAATGACTTGTCCAGCAGTCCATTTTTCTCAACTGTCTGGCTTTGTAAGGTTATCCCTGTTTAGTTATTTTTGTTTCATTTTTGTCTGTTTATCTTACTGAACTCTTGTTTGTCGTTTGTTGTCTTATTTTCGTCTTTTTGGTATACTCTCTCTGAAACTTGTTTTGTCTACTCTCGTCGTGTTATAACATTTCTGTTGTGTTTGTGGGCAGTCCAATCTGGTATCAGTTCCTGTTTCAGATTTGCTAAAATGTTCTTCATTCTGCTTTCTGGTTGGCTCTCTTAGGTAAAATATTTATCCTTGACTTGGATTTAAATAATCCTTTCTTCTTTCCATCGTACCCATTCCGTCTTTTTGACTTTGGATGTTTCTGTCTATCTTGCACTGCAGAAGGGGATACAACGTATCCTCGAAACAGCTGTATGATGCTTTGATTTATTAATGTGTGCTTAATTATGTTGTTCTTGTTTCTCTTTATCCCTTGCACAAAGTGATTTTACTTATTAATCTTCTAACTTTCTTATAAGAATGACTCAAGGAATATTGCTCTAAAATGAAAGGGCCATATTCTTCGATTGATAATAAAAATGATCTGTAATTATGGTTTGAAGCATGGGGGTAAAAGTAAGGAGTTAAAACTTCATATTAAGAAAACGCCACTATCATTCGAGACAATCTTTCAGATGAAGCTGGGATGAGATAAATAGTACTGCATTGTTTGCATTTCTATGGTGAAATGCCTAAAATATTTATTTAAATTGTTCATTTCATAAAAATAAATTATTAGCGCAATGTAAAGTAGAACTGAAACAATAAAGAATATTTCAACGTATTCAAAATTATTCTAATTTTCAATTTATTTTTATCTCTACTAGGGAGCTCCGCCCCCTGCTCGGTACTCTCTCCAACCCCGGTAACTTGCTTCGCGAGTTACAGGAGGCTTCGCCTCCTATTCACTGACATTCACTTCGGATGCACTTTCGTGCCGCATGCTACGCAGGTGTAATGCACAAATGGGTAACGTCCTTGTTAACTGACATTCACCAGTCCTGTAACTCGCTTCGCTAGCTCTCCAGATCTGGGAAGCGCATACGACTGCCTACATGCCCCATGCTTGCTGATGCCCGCAGAATATCGGGGCTTCGCTCTCCATTGTCTGCCACTCATTAACCCCGTAATTCGATTCACGAGTCGAAAGGATTCGCCTCCTAATCGCTGACGCTCGCAGAACCCTAGGGCTCCGCCCTCCATTGACTGCTGCTCATTTATCCCGGTAACTGGATTCGCGAGTCGGGAAGCTTCCCTTCCTACTCGCCGACGCTCGCTGAGCTAGCTTCGAGAGAGTTTCCGTGCCGCAAGCTACGCAGGCGATATGCATCGGTAAGGGACCGCCCCTTGTTAATTTACATTCACCTGCCCTAGAAAGTTCACCAGTTTGAATTGAAAGAGCTCGCTTCGTGAGTTTTTTAAATTTGAACGGTGCACACGATCGCCTACGTGCCACAAGGCCTACGTGTCCCATGGTCGCTGAAGCTCGCAAAATCCCTGCATTCCGCCCTGCATTGACTGCCAGTCATGAATCTCAGCTCGCTGCAGGCGTTATTTCCCCGTAGGGGCTTCGTCTCATTATTAGCTGACGCTTACAGACTCTCTTAACTTCACGAATAATGTCACCAAGCTCAGCTCCCAAATCGCTACGCTCGCCAACTCTGAATATCGCTTCGTGAGTTAGGAGGCTTCGTCTTTTGCATCGTAGCGCTCGTTGAGCCTGCATCGCGAATCATTTCCTGCAGTTTGCTATTAAAAACAATAGCTTACTCTATTAGGAAGAAATGGCAATATTTCATAACTGCAGGTTTTGCTGCTTGTTCGCAATACAGTTTCATGATTCATGTTAAGCTTTCAGTATAGAGATATTTACATCAGTAAAATATTTAATTTTTGTACAATATAACAATGAAATCATGATGTTCATGACAACAATGGTTGTGAAACGCTCTGTTTGTTTGTGAAAATAAACGATAAGTCATAAGATTGTCAACATTTTACATTTTCCAAACTGCACTATTAACGTTGTAGTCATGTTTAAAAATAAATATCTATACTTTTAAAGTTTTTAATGCTTCAATAACTGAGTCCTCGCCCATGGTGTAACGTTTCTGCCAGAAACCAATCAGAAAAAAGCTAGCAATCTTCTCGACTAATTAAATGCTCCCCCGTAGAGAAGGAAAATTTTCATTTCAGGAGTGCATAAAAAATTGAATAACTCATTAACCAAATGGAAATTTAATAAAAGTTCCCCGCCGTGCAAAAATTCAACTATGTAGGTACATGTCAACAAAAATTGGAGATCTTCCTATTGCTAGTCTGTCCAGGACGCGAACTCGTAGCTCAAAAACTCTTTCTTTGAATTTGACATTAAATATTTCCTAAACTAAACTTTAAATTGAAAAACGGTTTATAGCCGTGTGTTCCCCTAATATTTCTCTACAAATGTTCCAACTTTCATACTTTTATATGCTATAGATTTTGTGGTACGTTACAGAGAAACTTGAGAAACGCGAAATTTGACAAACAGCGGCGGCGACGGCAGTGTCAGCGACTTTTTTTTAATATAGAGAGAAATAGGCGCATATAGGGTCAAGCATAAATTTTGTGTGTGGCCACGTCCACATTAGTCCACTCCCATTTTTAGCAGTTGGAGTTTTATTGAGGCTTTAAAATAAATATGAAAAGCGAATACATTCAGCAGATAGTTTTATTCCAAATCCCTGTTTTCGCAATTGTTACAATCACCAAGGAAAAATGCGTAAATTGAAATGCATTTTCGGTGTAGATATCAATTTTTTACTAATTTTTTATTTCATGTCAAAATTTCCTTTTATTTTTTCTAAATTTCATTTTGCAGTTCATAGATAAATATACTCTACTGCCATTTAGACAACGAGCAATTAGTAAAAGGCTAAACGAACAATATTGTTCTACCTCCCCAAAAGGTTTGAGATTAAGAAAAATTAAAAGATACGTATATTTTTGCCTACCGTCTACATGTACCGATAATATTTTAGAAGCATATTTTATATAAATAATGATTTCATTTAAACACAGTATGTGATTCCAAAACAGGAACATATCCAGAAAGCTACGGTAAAAAAGCCGCTGCTAACGTAAATAAAACAAATAAGCGTAAATTGTAGTCTCGGGACGAAGAAACGTGCTAGTCTTTGCGTCGCTTAGCATGATAATCTACGGTGTAGAACTGCTGTAAAACTCGCTAATGTTAATATAGAATAACTGACCGATACTGTTTCGATATGTTGTAAAGACCTTTAAATGTTATACAGTAGGTGCCGCTTAATGTGATCGCTTTGGGACAGATGCTATTTGATAACAATAACCGATTGATAACAATAAACAAAAAGCATCAGAAACATAAAATTTTGATTTTAAAAGTTAATATTTACTGTATTTTTGCAGCTACTACAAATTTAAAGGACAACGATTCACTCAAACACTATTTTAAACAAATCGTTAAAATAGGTCAACTAAAAATGTCTTCCAAAGTTGTCTGCCTTGTATTTTGTCTCAGCAAATTATTTATAAAACTTTCATACCTGTACTGTTCGCGAATGTCCCCAGCAGTGCCTCTGTGTTGCACTCCGAGTCCCAAAACACGGAGAGACTCTCTCATTTCAATAGCATTTGGAAGATTCGCAACAAGGTTTTCAGCTTCGTCCTCATCTTCATCCGATGCTTGTTCGTCGTTTTCTTTGATAGAACCAGATACAGCTCGGCATACATCTTCATTAGTCATTGTTGTAGCCACTTGGGCGCTCTCATCTGTAGACATCCATTCTTCAAAGTCATTTTCAGCCATGTCGGATGGTACGAGTATTGTTTTGTCGAATTCCAGTACAGTCATACCTTCGTCCGCTTTAAGGAACTCACCGTGCGAGAAACAGTTCTTAATTGTATTCTTGGACACTCGATCCCACGACATTGTCAAAAGATGGAGGGCCTGAAGGACATTCGTGTTCTTAGCTAACGCGTTTGCACTCAGTTGTTCCGTACCTTCCATATTTTCCAAAACCCTAGTGCGCATTTCTCCACGGTAATACGCTTTCATTGCACGAATTATTCCTTGGTCACATGGTTGGTTAAGTGATGTAGTGTTATGATTTTGATATGCTTTAATGTGACATTTGCATCGTGGGCTCTGCAGTTATCTATGAGTACAGCGATATTGTGATCTAATTCTTTGTCCCACTTTAGAAGCCATTCGCTGAATAGAGCAACTGTCATCCACGCTGTTTTATTGGCAACATAATCAACAGGCAATTTCTTAACATCCTTAAAGCATCTCGGCATTTTGGTTTTTCCGATAACAAAGAGTTTCTTCTTCTTCTTTCCAGTCATACTCGCACAACAGAGTACAGTTATACGTTCTTTTGAAACCTTAGATCCCTTAGAGCTCTCGTTTTTGAACAGGTACGTATGTTCTGGCAAGGCACGAAAATAAAAATCCGGTTTCGTCAGCATTGTAGATGTTTTCGAGTGAATAATCACCGATTATTTTCGGCCATTCTTCGGAATCCATGCCTTTGCAGCTGGAAAAGCAACATTCTTTTCTTCCCCAGGGGTACGTTTGAACACAATGTTCTCCCTTTTTCTCCAGCGTTTAAACCACCCGTCCGTGGCGACGAATTATTTTTTTGGCCCATTTTAAAAGCAAGATCTTCAGCTTTCAGCCGCATTAAAGGACCGTTTACGAGTGCATCCTTTTCCCTAACATTGGCAAACCACAGTGTCAAAGCCGATTCGACTTCACCATATTTCCCAGTACGTCTTCGCTTACAGTTCAAATTTGCGTTCAACTTCGGTTTATTTTCAATCTCATCTTTAACATTTTACAGAGTAATGGCTGAGAGATTTTTAGTGCAGCAGCAGCATTTCTTTAACTCATCTTGGGTAAATTATCAAAACGTTTCAAAATGTTAATTTTGTCCTTAACAATTAAATCATTACGTTTTTTTCCACTGCTAAAATGCTTGACCGTCTGCAATAAAGTTTGAAATGCAACTGGACAGAGAGAAAAAATTCTACAGCTTAAAACAATCCAAGCACTTTGCTTACTGATAAGAAAAGAACTCAACGCTTTTCCTACGCCTCCACGATTCTCAAAGGTGGGAAAAGGGGAGAGAAATCACCACTGCAGAGCCGGCGCAAAGCGCCGGGCGCCGCGCCTGAGGGACGTCCTTGCGGCAAATTCCTGCACGTGCCAACAAAAGGGGCCCTCTTTGGGGTTTTGGGGATTCTCCCTTTGCTTTTATGTATATGTAGTTTGGATTTTTTGTTGAGAGAATGAAAAAAAATTCGAAAATGGTACATGAACGACGAAAGTGAAGTGATAAAGTGATAACAATAAACGAAGGCGCTGATTACAAAAACCGATTTTTTTAACATGTGTTAATATACAAGCGTTCGGGACTTCGCGATTCTGATAACATTAAACGAATGATAACATTATCCGCGATCACATTAAGCGGCACCTACTATATTTACATACTGCATATATCATGCGTCTGTAACTCCGCAGAGATGGCCATCAGTTCGTTCCAACCAGTAAACCGCATCCAGACCCAACATGCTTTTAAATAAATCAAACAAATTTAATTATCTGATATTTTGCATTCTATATAAAAATTTTAAAATCTGTCTGTGTGTGTTTGGATCATCCTTACGGGAGAACGGCTGCATCGAATTGCATGGAATTTTGTGAGTAGCCGTGTTATAGCTCGACTTAAAATGTAATTCATGCTTCGAGTTTCTAGTACCAGGGGCTGTCGAGACATTAATAAAAACACACAATAAAATATTCCATAGAGATAGCATTATGCAAACGATATTTTTTCCGCCAATTTTATCGAAGAAAATTATATCATGTCGCTTAGCGGATTTTGATGCAATGTGTTTATGTGGCAGATGATTTTTATTAAATATTTTCCGATTCAAAGAATAAAGGAGTGCATATAAAATAAATTTTTTGAAACTGGATTAAATTCACTACGGCCTTCAGGTTTAAAGATTACTGGAATAATTGATATTTTCAATTTATTAAGTCATCTGTTTTATTTTGGCAAAAATTTTCGAAACTCATATATTATAGTATGGATAACCGTCTACTAATGCATGGGTATATCTTCAAGTCTACGAGAATATAAGTAGCGCGGGTAAATATTCCCTTGCAATTTCAGCGCTTTCCTTTTGGCATACATTGATTCAATTTCATATGTTTTGTAAATTTGTTTACAAACAGAGCCAGGATGTATTATTCTTCAGATCTGCGTGTAAAGATAATTTTGAATAGTGAGAACATAGATTCTTAAACTTCTTTTTAAGAGCATTAATTTAAGTACAGGGTGCCCAATAATTAAACGAACACTTAGTTTGCTATGGGAATAACTGGAAATCTGTTTTTAGGATTGGGTGAGCAAATTCAACATTTACTTCAAGTACGCTGGATAATTTTCGTGTTGATATTGCAGGTTTATCAGTCTCAGTCCTTGCTACATGTTCCACATTGTCCTGGCTGATTTGGTGTACCTAGATTTCATTTTTTGGCATCAAGAACAGAACCAGTTCCCCCACATTTCCTAACAATTTGCAGAACTATTGGTTTTGACTGATTTGGAAGATTCTTTCAAGTAGTTGACCACGTTCCCAGTGTTTCAGAAGGACTTTGGTTTAAACTAAGGGGGTTCCGCCCCTGCTCGCTACGCTCGCCTGGCCCCGTAACTCGCTTCGCGAGTCTGTAGAATTCGACTCCTACTCGATGACGCTCGCTTCGAAAGCGTTTTCGTGCCGCCTGCTACACAGGCGTAATACGCTAATGGGCAGCTTCCTTGTTAACTGACATTCACCAGCCCTAGAACCCCCCTATCTCCCAATCTGGACGGCGCATACAACTGCCTACGTGTCCCATGCTTGCTGATGCCCGCAGATTCTCGGGACTTCGCTCTCCATTGTCTGCCACTCATTAACCCCGTAACTCGATTCACGAGTCGAGAGAATTCACCTCCTAATCGCTGACGCTCTGTGACACTCGCAGAACCCCGGGGTCCCACCCTCCATTGACTGACGCTCATTTACCCCCGTAACTGGATTCGCAAGTCGGGAGGCTTCGCTTCCTACTCGCCGACGCTCGCATAGCGAGTGTTTTCCTGTCGCCTGCTACTCAGGCGTAATGCATCCGATGGGGACAGTCCCTTGTTAACTTACATTCACCGGCCTAAAAAGTTCACCAGTCCGAATTGAAAGAGCTCACTTTGTCAGCTTTTTCAATTTGAACCGAGCACATGATCGCCTACGTGTCCCATGCTCGCTGAAGCTCGCAAAACCCCTGGACTCCGCCCTTCATTGACTGCCAGTCATTAATCGCAGCTCGCTGCAAGCGTTTATGTCCCCGTAGGGGCTTCGTCTCATTATTAGCTGACTCTCACAGACTTCCTTAACTTCGCGAACAATGTCACAAATCTCAACCCCCAAATCGGTGCGCTCGCCAACTTGGAATATCGCTTCGTGAGTTGGGAAACTTCGTCTTCTACTTCCTGGCGCTCGCTGAGCCTGCATCGCGAATCCTTTCGTGCCGCTTGCTATTAAGAACAATAGCTTAATCTATTAGGAAGAAATGGCAAAATTTCATAACTGCAGGTTTTACTACTTTTTCGTAATACAGTTTCATAATACATGTTACGCTTTCAATATAGAGATGTTTACAACAATAAAACATTTATTTGTTGTGCAATATAACAATGAAATCCTGATTTTCATGACAACAATGGTTGCGAAACGCTCTGTTTGTTTGTCAAAATAAACGATAAGTCATAGTATTGTCAACATTTTACATTTTTCAAACTGCACTATTAACGTTGTAGTCATGCTTAGAAATAAATATCCATACTTTTAAGTTTTTTAATGCTTCAATAACTCAGTCCTTGCCCATGGTGTAACGTTTCTGCCAAAAACCAATCAGAAAAAAGCTAGCAATCGTATCCACTAATTAAATCTTCCCCCGTAGAGAAGGAAAATTTTTCACTTCAGAAATGCATAAAAAATTGAATAACTCATTAACCAAATCGAAATTTAGAAAAAATTCCTCCGTCCTGCAAAAATTCAACTATGTAGGTACATGTCAACAAAAATACGAGGTCTTCCTATTGCTAATATGTCCAGGACGCGAACTCGCAGCTCAGAAACTCTTCCTTTGACATTAAATATTTTCTAAACTAAACTTTAAATTAAAAAACGGTTTATATCCGTGTGTTCCCCTAATATTTCTCTACAAATGTGTCAGCTTTCATACTTTTATATGATATAGATTTTTGCGGTACGTCACAGAGAAACTTGAGAAACGCAAAATTTTCCAAACAGCAGCGGCGGCGGCGGCGGCGGCGGCGGCAGCTACTTTTCTGTAATGTAGAGAGATATGTTCTGATCTCTATCCTACAACTATGACAAAATACTGGTTAATTATAGTCATAATGGGGAAACCCTTAATATAAAAATAATCTTAAATACATATACTAAATACTACGCCTTTCTCTTGTGTCAACTAACAATAGCAGCTACTTTACCAACACTAGCAGCTACTTTACTAACACTAGCGACACCTGGATATAATTCTCAAAGCATAATGGCATTTTCAAACATTTCATGCATAGGAGTTTTATCTTCTTCTTTCTAACTCCATGGATGTGTAATTAAGGTCTGACTCATGGAGTTAGAAAGAAGTAGATAAAACTCCTATGGATGAAACGCTTGAAAATGCCATAATGCTTTGAGAATTATATCTAGGTGTCGCCAGTGTTAGTAAAGTAGCTGCTATTGTTAGTTGAGACAACAGAAAGACATGTATTATATGTATTATATGTATTTTTGATTATTTTTTAATTAAAGGTTCCTGAGGCGCAGTAAAAAACATAAGTTATTGCATACTTTTGATTTACTTTATTAATTTCTTAAAATTGCTAATGCGTTGATTACTTAATAATACCGCACCTTTGAAAATAAAACATTAAAGTTTATTTTTTCTTAGTTGCGTTGATTATTTACCAATACCGCTTTATCCGTTATATGAGAATTATGCAAAGCATAACATTAAATTGAATTATCTAAACATAGCCGTAATATATCGTACATCGTAGAACATTATTACACATTGCGTTGTGTGCCGCTGATAACCCTCCAATTTTATCTTTAGCGCGAGTTCTGTAAAAGAATATTTATTAACATAATACTACTCCATTAATTGCACCATTGTTAACTTTACAAATAAGATCATTTATTAACAGCATTTGATTAATTATTAAATTCATTACACAATTTGCATATTTTATTTGCGAAGAAGGGAGCAAGTGTGAGACCATGGTGTATAAATGCCTAAAATGTATATAAGACCTTCAACAATTATTAATGGTCACATGCCTTCACTTTCGGCTTTGGCCATAGACTACAATTCTTGCATCTTACTGGCCTTAACTCTACATGTTGAGCTCCTTACTCGTACTGCATCTGCTCATTGTATTCTGTGTAATAATGTTTTACGATGTACGATATATTACGGCTATGTTTACATAATTCAATTTAATATTATGTTTTGCATAATTCTCAAATGATGGTTAAAGCGGTATTAGTAAATAATCAAAGCAACTAAGAATAAATAAACTTCAATGTTTTATTTTCAATTGTGCGGTATTATTAATTAATCAACGCATTAACAATCTTAAGAAATTAATAAAGTAAATCAAAAGTATGCAATAACTTGTGTTTTTTACTGCGCCACATTTGGTGCCGTGACCAGGATATTGTCGTTTCCCATTTTTCTCTGGATTCCGCAGAAGTCGTCATGACTTCTCGTCTGTATTGCCTCCGTACTATCGTAGAAAATCTCACTCTTACTTCTGACTTTACTAACTACCTCATTCTTGTTTCATAACTGCTAACTCATTACTCTCTTAGAAGTTGTTGTTGATGTTGTTTCTGAGACCCAGACCGCCCGACCTACCAGAAAGGTGTAAGGTAACTGTTTGGACGGCCAGGAAGTTCTCATAGAAGTTGCGTACTATCCTTTCTTAGTTGCGACTTCTTTTTGCCTGAGGTCTGACATGCCTGTTTGGCTATGATTGGCTGACTTTAGGCCCAGACATTGGCTCAGACATTGGCCAACATTGGCCCAGACATCTTGCCATAGGTAAACATCTTTCACCACTCTAATGGCTACACCTGAGCATCTGTGTTTATGGCCCAATTGACCTCTCGGATCAAAGTGTTGTAAAACGTAAAACTGTCTCACCTAAATCTGGTGTGAACTCAATTCCTTGTCTCACAGTTCTCTAAATAGGAGTACAATTAACCAGAGTTTATTCCTAATTGTACAATAGAGTACAGACTATAGGGAGATAAAAATAAATTGAAAGGTGAAATAATTTTGAATACGTAGGTATATCATTTATTGTTTTAGTTCTACTTTGCCATGCGCTAATAATTTATTTTTACAAAATGGATAGTTTAAATAAATATTTTAGGCTTTTCGGCAAAAAAATGCATACAATGCAGAGCTACTAATTTTATCCCAGCGCCACCTGAATGATTGTCTCAAACGATATTGGCGTTTTCTTGATATGAAGTTTTATATCCAAGGTCTGACGTATTAAAAGCAACAGACGATATTACTGATATATTTTTGACAGTATACTTGCCCCACCTAGCTGAAAAGGATTTTTACTATTTCAATTTCTCGTTACGTTATAGAATTTTAAAATAGTTGATCGTGACTTTGCGAACATTTCGATATTTGTTTTATTCTGTTTTACCAACAAAATGTTTTACAGTTTGTCATTTTAAATTTCATTCAGAACAGGTTTTGAAAATAATATTTCGTCAATTCATGTATACGATCCATGTATAAAGCTAATCTCATGAAATATTTTCCGTTGAAAACACATGCTTCATATACATTCCCTGGAGTAGTATGCATTATTCATGAAGTACATACTGTGAATGTTTTTGCCGAAATCTCTTTACGATATTGTCGCATTTATTGCCGAATCGTATGTTTCTGTTGATGACATTTTTCATTATTATGTAGATTCCTGATACAAATGTTGATAATAGTAAACATATTATTCGCTCTACTTCTCTCTTACGATAATGAGAAAAAATGCAGCGGTTTTTTTTTAATTAGTTTACCAATTTCCAACGCGAACTTATTGAACAATAAAAATTATTTTTATTACTTTCACTATATACGTAGTATAAATATATAGGGAAAGTAATGTAACGGGGTCGAAAATTCGAATTCGAGTTTTCAACGGAATCGCACGTATCAAGCATCTCCGAACCCGAATAGATCGTTTTTGAGGTGATGTATTGGGTGACCAAAAAAAGCGCCCCAAAAGTAAAATGAAACGACAAAGAAACGGGTGAATAAATATGTTTTATTCCGATTACAGAAAAAAGATATATATTCTATATTTATGAAATCACAAGTACGATATGTCTTCCATTACGTGCAAAGGCATTTGGTTGTCAGTATTGTTTATTCCCAAAGTTTGAACGATTTATGTACAGTGGTTTTCTAGATATTACAGTTCCTTATTGGGGCGCTTATTTCTGGTCACCCTGTATATGTGTGTGTTATGTACGTTAGAGTACGAGTGTGTGTGTGTGTGTGTGTATCAGTGAGTCTGTCGAAACGATATCTCACGAACGAACAGAGCGTTTCGAATGAAATTTGGTACATATGTTACATTCGGTGAATACTGGACACCTATTGGTTTTAAATGCAATCGAATGTTCGAAAGACTCTCAAATTTTCGAATGACAGTTTGAAAACATCAGAACAGTTAATAATAATGTTACGTAAATGATAATTTATTATGTAATTTTTCATTAGAAAACGAATGAAATACACTTTAAAAACGCTACCATGAACTGTTCTCAAGATATTGCATATTTTTTTAATAAATTTACCAAAAATATTAGATAATTAAAAAAATATATTAACTAACGTGAAATTATGTTCAATTTTCATGCAATGTGGCGCGATAATATGGATATGTGGGGGCCGCAGATCCCGTTTCGTGGGGGGATTGGTTCGAACTCGGAACCTGGTGCTTGGCGATCCCTCGTTATAACCATTAGGCCAAAAGAATTCTTCGGGCCCAAAGGCATAATCAGAGATGTCTTTTGTAGAAGTGAGTCACACAAGAGCAGCCCCAAACACTCTTCTCCCAGATGAGAAGATCGGTCGAATTTCGGTGAGGAAACCTCCCGCAGCATCCCCAGTGCCGAAACTCAGTCGGGAGCTTTTAACAGTCCGGAAGAAAGTCGTACTTCAGCTGCGTAACTTCATTTGTAGTCATCCAGGAGAGAGAGGAGGAATGGAAGAGTGCGTCATCTGTTTTGCTGCCATCTCGTGAGAGGCGTGAGATCGTTGAGGAGAGATGTATGCATGTTCGTATGTCCACGGTCGCCATTGTAAGGGTCGCAGATTCCCGTTGGTGGGAGATATATTCGAATTCGGGACCGAGAATATGGTAGACACGTATTATAACCATAAAGCCAAAAGAACTCTTCGAGCCCGGTGTAATCGGGGATATCTTTTGGAGAGGTGAGTGATATAAGAGCAGCCCCACAGATACTTATATAATATGGATACTTATTTTAAAATAATGAATTGAATATAAGTATTATTTTTGAAATAATTTTGTAACTTAGCACAATTTTAAACGTTGACAAGTCGCCAAAATTCCAAGCCATTGGAATATCGCGAGAATGAGTTAACCAAGAGCAATGTTATTAGTTTTATTCGTTTTCTCGCCAAACATTTCGTATACAACAATCGTTTAATCAATACATATAAGCATATTTAAACTTTTATTTTAGATTTTGCCGATTTTAAGAATCCTTTAGAAAAAAAATCCGTTCTCTTTTCCCCAATGATGTCACAATCTAATTAGTACTAGGGTACACACAAAGGACTTAACTTTCAAATTCATAAAGTTTCGTCACATAGTTTTTCGAGCTGAAGTGTATACGAACATTGCACAGACAGCACGTTAAAATTAGTTTTTTCTCATCCTAGAATGTTCGAATTCTAATTTTTGACCCCTTTCCAATGGTATCATTAGCATGTATTGTAAGGAAAGTAAAACTCTTGTCTTTATTTTAATTTTATTTTCCTTACAATAATTAGTACGAGAAGTTTTATCAAAAAGTACCCAGACAGCTCAATATCTACTAAATAGGGAAGGAATATAGTGACATATGATATGGTCATCATTTATAAACTGAGGCTGCCGTTAAAGTCATTTTTAATTCGTATTACTGGTATTTGAGGATGGATTCGCTGAGATTGGCTGATTCATTTTTGAGATGGACATCAACATTTTTACTCGGAAGTTGGCTTGAAATTCGATAGTGCATGATGCTTCACGATAACGCACCATTCCACATTCAATCTGACTCGATAATTTCTGACAAAGAACATTGCCATCTTCATTCCTTCTGACTTAAATTCGTGTAATTTTGTTTTCAAAACTGCAAAGCGTGTCATGTTTAAATGAATGAACAGAGAAAGTTTGAAGGCTAGTATTCTCAAAAGTGCCTACTTTAGTGCCTACGAAAGTACAAAAATGTTGACATGACTGTGTAACTAGCATCCTAGAATTAAAATCAACAACTTAAAAGTTTGTGGTCTGTGTGTATTCGGCAGTTTGTAATTACTTTCTCTTAAAAACTATTCTTCTGTTTGATTAGATTATGTTGTAAATCGTTAAAATATCACTTTTTTTTACTTCATTGGATAATTGATGACAACATGAGTGAAACCGTACCTACAATGCTAATTATAACCTTTTGAAAAATATATTTTCATTTTCAGAAATTTTGGCAATTTGTCAACATATATCATGTTCTAAGAAGGAATAGAGAAGAATTTATTAAAAAACTGCATATTCAATATAATGTGCTACTCAAAATGAAATGGATATTATTAACACCAGAAATAAAATATAATTGAAGTCTATAGAGAATATTATGTGCTACATACCATAAAATTTTATTTTTGTTTCCAACTGATTTTAAATTTACTGTTAGAACACTCATGAAAAATATATTTTTATTTATAGTGTATCATTATGATTCACATACATAACTAATCCCATGAATTGGTTTCCCTTGAAAACGTATGCATTAAATCCAATCCCTTGGGCACATTGCATTATTCATGAAATGCTGAATCTAAAATCTCTTTACGTGAGTGTTGCAACTATTTTAAACTAATTTATGCTTTAGGTGCTGTGCGTCTTTGCTTTAATGATGTGTATTCATAGGAAATAGGCGGTATAAATAAATATGAAAAAAAATATTTTTCTCCTTACGAAAAAAATAAAAATACAGAAAGGTTTTGAATTTCTTAATCTATTTTCAGCGTGCTCTGTATAGCATGCTACCCTGCATATGAATGAATTATTTTTGCATTCCCGCCTTATAGTTGTAGCTCTGTGAAGTTTCTTTACAATCAACTTAAATACGTTTGCTTCTATTGTTAACGCTGTTCGTAGGCAATTATTTCACCGATTCGCATGAAACTCGGAACATTTAAAATATCTTTCCTCTTTATAAGTCGCGAAGCTCTCATTTTAAAATTTAATCTGTATATTGAGATAATTCAGGCTAAAGAGCGTTATGTATAAGGAAGTTTTTTGAAACTGTGAATAAATGTAAACTTCGAAACTTTTTGGAAAGTGTTCTGAAATGAAATAGTATCGACGAATTGATAAAAATGCTGCTAAATTTACAAAAATTCAGCATCTCGAAAAATTAAGTTTAATATTTTAGTTTAATATTTATCGTTTAACTTTCCAATATAGTTGAAAAGTGTTTATGACTTTGGTCGTTCTGTCTGGCTGTCTGTCCGTTCGCACTATAACTGCCGTGAAAATGGCTTTATCAAAATGAAATTTTAGTATGTTATTAAGACGGTGTGTATGACATATGGCAATGAACATGAATAATATCACATAATTAGTTTCGGATTTAACTCAGGTCGAAAAAAGGAAATACATTGAATCCTTTGGGACTCAATTTTTCCAACATTTCTTAAGCAAAATTAAAATTCACAAATTGCTTCAAAAACTTTAGGAATATTCTAATTATTACATAAAATGTGAAAAAAAAAAATTCAGCAAAATATGTTTGGTAGTTTTTTAAATAAAAATTGAAATAATAATTACACTCATGATGAAGAGATCACGTGGCTGATTGCAAAATAACATAATTAGTTTCGGATTTAACTCAGGTCGAAAAAAGGAAATACATTGAATCCTTTGGGACTCAATTTTTCCAACATTTCTTAAGCAAAATTAAAATTCACAAATTGCTTCAAAAACTTTAGGAATATTCTAATTATTACATAAAATGTGAAAAAAAAAATTCAGCAAAATATGTTTGGTAGTTTTTTAAATAAAAATTGAAATAATAATTACACTCATGATGAAGAGATCACGTGGCTGATTGCAAAATAAAATATAACATCCATTTTTATTCCTCTGTGTAAAAATCGTGATGTTTGAAGATTTTTTAAATTTATATTTAGTGTTAAATCTGACATAAAACCGCTTTATTTTTTATTATTATCCGTGTATCTAAATTCTATGCCAACGCAATTTAAATATTTTTCATTTTAAATAATCACTAAATTTTGATTGTAGCTACTATAATAACTAAACTATAATATAGCATGAAGAATGTAAACAAATCAAGCGATTTTAAAGTGAGTTGCATAAGAATTGCTGATATTTTCAGCTCAAAATTATTTAGCTCTGAGGTCTGGAATATAAATAATATTGATGAAATATTCATTGACTGTACATGAGTCAGACGATTTATATTTCGATGACGCCATTTGAATAAAGTTCATTTTATGTTATTGGCATTGCATTTTTCGATGAAGTTTTAAGTTTCAGTATAATAAATTACTGTATTACTGTGATAATTTTAAAAATATCAGCGCTGAAGGTATCAACATTTTAGGGATGTTTTAATAACATTACATTTCTGTTTGAAAGTGTTTCATAATCAATACTTTATGCATAATTGATCTTTCTTGTTTTGATATATAATCCCTGTCGCTTTGCCGGAAAATATCTGAATATACATTAAAAGTCAGGTTTTCAGAGTAATGTTAATTAAGGTATAAATATTGAGCAAATGGACTACTTGTTATTCAATAATGAAACGTTTCATAATATATTTGCGCATTCTTGACAGCTGGGATTCAGTTTAGTAGTCTGTTAACTCAGCCTAGAAATTACAGCATTAATTCTTGATAATACATTTGTTAAAATTAGAATTTTTCGTTTTTTCTCGCAGTGATGTACTAAGTTCAAGTACACATAATTCTATATAAGACAGACCCTTCTCTATGTATGTTTATCTGTAACGCTGGGAAATAAATTTGTTGACTTTATAAAATGTCATCAAAGTGAAATATGTCATCAAATTACCAAATTTACGAAAATGTCGCCAAATTTACGAAAATTCAATATCTCAAAAAATTGACTTGCGACATGCAATAACTGACTTAAAAAAGTATTTTTCTATTCCTTGTTGTCACATGCTCGCATTAAGCCATCATTAGAATTTTATTCAATAAAGAAGCATTTTATATTTGATTTGTGTACGCTTGGCAGCTGCGTTTCAACTTAGGAGCAGCTTGACTGAGACTAGTAAAAAGTGTTGTTCTTCTCTAAATATTCGAATTCGAGATCTTGGTAGAAAATTCCGTTTTAAGACAGCATTCAATGAGATCAAGGAGGGCGTATCTGAACCCCAGGCAAAATGATGTGGCTGCAAGGAGGAAAGGCAACGAATATAATGGAATCATAATTCAAGAGTCAGGAGAGATAGTTGTGATTTCAAGCACTGTTATTCTGAGAGAGTCGGTTTTCATTTGTGTATTAAGAATGTTGTAGAAAAGACGAAGTTTCACTCCAAATGTCAGAAAAAAATCGGAAAAGACCACAGTCATGCTGAGCTACAGACCTGAAATACAGAGGTATGTGCCAGTCTTCATGTATATTAGGTCAATTTCTGAATTTTGGAATAATATGCAAAAGACCTGGTCTTACACGGCACTTTTCTCCTCTTTAAGGGTTTGTTAAAGTTGATGTAATTTTAATTATAACAACAATAGAGGTGTGAATAAATGATAATTTACTTTAAAGGTTAGACATGTGGATTTTAATGTGTAGTGATTTGATTTAATGATTATGATTAAGAAATTCGTGTAAAGAGGTAATGGTGGGTTTGCGGCCAAGATAGTAATATGCAAATTATACGATTCACAACCGCTTTAATAAAGATTAATAATTTAATCCAAATTCATTATTAAAAAGTAAACTCATCTAAGGTTTTATCACCACAAGATCATTGACATTTTTATTGATGTAATCAATAGAAATCCCTCATAGAAATCAAGCCCCTGATAGAAATCAATCAGATTCACAAAACTGGTGAACAATTTTCAGTAATAGTGGCACAAGAAAAATCCAATCGATGACCCTTTATCCAGCAGTTTTTAGCAAATAAGACATAATTTTGATGATTGATTTTAAGACATAATTTTAATGTGCTCTCGAGCGATACTGCAAAACATGTTTAGTTTAAAGGGTGTACAAAAGTCCACATGACAAGATACTTGATGCATGAAATCTCCATAATTCCATAACTAAAAAACTCGATAAGTAAATTAAGTAAAGAAAATTTCATTTTATTGATTAGAGAAAAATACAATTTTAAAGTCAGGCATTTTATGAACTGTAGTAAATGTATAACTGACATTACAATAGGGTGGAAAGAAAAAAAACTGAATGATTTACCTTGGCCATCTTGCTTTGGGGCGACTTCGAAAATTTGGCTAAAGTACCATCAGCAGTTTTAGGGGACATTGCCCAATTTAAAGACAATAACCTTAAATCGGATAGATATGTTAAAGGATCCGTTTAAGAAGAAAATAGCGCTCTCGAGGAGCAAATCAATCAGTCAGCTACAAGATTTTTAAATTTAGATCAAGCGCTCGAGCTTATAGGCAGACATATGACACTACATGGGGGGTGGGGAGAACTCAAAGAATATTTAGACATAGCGGGTTACTTTAAGTGCGGTCTTATTTAATGGGTAACATGGGATCAACAGCCTATAACCCTATTTCATATCTATCATTCTGATTTCAGCAAACTTGATTTGCACTGATAGTAGCAATCTGTCGATAAAGCAGGCTACACAGTCATTTGGAGGTTGGGTATGCAGGCTTACTAAAGACCTTTCAGATTTTTCTTAAATTTGATCTGGTCTCCGAGGGCAACTAATTGAACTTAATATCAGTAATATTTAACTAATTATCAAAGTGAGAAGTAAGACCTTTGGAAGAATTTCCATAGAACTCTACGTGATTTGACTAGGATTTAAGTAAATCATTTCAGGTAATTTAATAAATTTTGTTTTTAAATTAATTTGAACTGCAGTTAAATCTAATAAATAATTTAATACTAATAAAATATAAACTAATTTCATTATATTATTTCCTGTGGTAAGGAAAGGAGTTTAATTACAAATTATATTCACCAGAAATTATATTCACCATACGAGATTATTTATCAAGAAATTGTGTTCTCTTTTATGGCCATAAGGTTTTAATTACGTAAATTTGCACCCTAAAGGTATTGATAAATTCTTTAAAACTGTTACAAATGAGCTGTTACTGTTTCACTGTTCAAGTAAATTAAATTATTACTAAGAAGTCTAAAAAAATCGTCTGCAAATGTTTTCTCTGTAATTAATAAATTGAATTAGTCACAGCTAAACTCTGAATTCTTGATTCACGCTGAAAGCCCGTGTTTCTCATTAATTAACTGCCGAATAAGTATTCTAAAATATTGCTCTTTGTTTATGAACATGCATTGGAGCCATTTTTAGTTATACTTCATAAGTTATCTTAGAATATGCTGGAAATTTGTCTTGACAAGAAGTCAGCATTACCTAGAATTCCTAATTACTTAAAATAAGTAGTTCATGACAAATATGTTTCATGAATGATTTATACATATAGAACACGATTTTGCGGCAGAGTTGGGAAATTAATTATTCAGGTAGAATTTCTTTCACGTTAAATATGAAACGGAATAGTTGTTAGTCAAAAAGCTATTTTAGATCCAAACTGATATTTATACGAGTTATTCGTTTTCCATTCATTCTTGAATAAACCAGCCATTTATTAATTCGTAACGTTTTATTCGTGAACTACGAATAAATGATATCAGTCTTAGGAGTGATGAATTCCATTACGATGTAAGGGTAGATTGTTCGATAGTAAGATGGTAGAATCTTATGCTCGTTCAGTAATTCTTATTTTAGGGGTGTTGCTCACCAAAATGTTTGATTTTCCGAATTAATGAGAAAATCCGCATTTTAAGTGAGATATTTGAAATTTGGAGTATAGTAAAAAATCTATTGTAAAAAATCTATAGTAAATTGATCTATAGTAAAAGAGGGTAATATTACAGGTTTTCAATATGTTTTTAAATGTACGGCACATCGAAATGTTTGATATTTAGAATAAATTAAAAATGTCATCTTTTTTAAGTGAGATGAGTCCACGAGCCTGCAACGATTTTACTTACTCCATCTAGTACGAAAGGTGTGTGCATTGCATGTGGTAGGACTTCACTGTATCAATGAAGATCAGTGAATCTGGTAGTAACCCCAGGTGGCTTAAGTTCAGGGTATATGTTTGAAATATGCTGAAATTGATATATAATTGATATATCTACTTACCCCGTGGGAGTACATGGATAAAACCGATGTCAAATTATAGGGGTTTATGTCCCTTTAACGAATATGCAAATCCGTCAGTGGTTCCAGGTGAAAAGTTGGATGCCAAATACCTCAAATATCGAAATTTTTAAACTTCAACATTTATAATTCAAGAATTTACATTAAGAATTGAACACAATTTTATTATAGTTGAAATTTTTTGCCTATCTTGCTTCGTTTTCGAGATAAAGATTCTAACTTCCTAAATTCGCCGATAGAGACGCTACAATCGTTCTGAATCGATAGCGCATAATCGCTTTCTTAATAGTAGGCCACGTTTCTGCAACTTTGGAACATTTAAATAGTAAGTAAAAGGGAAGCAGAAAGACATAAGAGGGAACTCTATGAATGCAAGATCTGAATTATGATTTTACAATTTTATGTTTGTATAAGATGTTGTAAAGAAAATTGCAGTCCCAATCGAGAATCGAACCCTGAATCTCGAAACTGGCCAGCCAACGCTTTACCGTTGAGCTACTGGGAAGAAATTGCAAGCCCTTGTTGTCAAACTGGATTCAGCATTCTCCATCCTCTAATGTCTGATTGGCGAGCAATTGACAATTTAACTGACACTTCTTGCTATTTTTACCTCAGGTTAGTCTTCTCAGGTTAGTCTCAATTCTAAATCAGCGTTCAATCTTCCAGAGTCCACTGAATCTGTTCTAGTCGTATTAGGGTCACTTTAAGACCTTCGCTTTGCACTAACCTACAGGGTTGGTTTGTTCCGACGCCATTGTAAAAAACCTTGCTGTCCCAACCGGGAATTGAACCCTGGGTCTACGAACTGGCCAGCCGAAGTTCTAACGTTGAACTACTGGGACAAAATTGCAAGTTCTTATTATCGAAGTGGACTCTGCAATGTGTTTTCCCTTTATATATATAAATATATATATATATATATATATGTGTGTGTTTGTGTGTTGAAGACCCAGACCGTCCGACTCAATGTGTGTTTGTGTGTTATTGTTGTTGAGACTCAGACCGTCCGACCTACCAGATAGGTGTAAGGTAACAGTTTGGACGGGCGGGAAGTGCCACCCAATTTAGACCGGAACCCAGGTGTGTTTGTGTGTCGAAATCCCAGACCGTCCGACTCATCCGAAGATATAGAGCAGCAAAATTGGGCGGCCGGGAGGTGTGTTTGTGTGTTGTTATTGTTGTTGTTGTTGAGACCCAGACCGTCCGACCTACCAGAAAGGTGTAAGGTAACTGTTTGGACGACCGGGAAGTGTAACCCAATTTAGATCGGAATCCAGTGGGGGAGGCATCCACAGGGACCGTACCTCTCCTTACCCTACCATCAACCTCTCGGAAGGACTTTCGGACCCACATGTTTAACGTGATCGTACTCCGCATGAACACGGCGGCAGTTGTGGCAGCGTGCAGAACCAGCGCGCAAACCACCGAGCTGCCGCGCCCGAAATGGGCCAACAGCACGCGGTGTTCCCAGGTGGTCACCCATCCAAGTATTAACCGCGCCCGATGCTGCTTGACTTCGGTGATCTAACGAGAACCGGTGTTTTCAGCACGGTACGGCCGTTGGCGAGGTGTGTTTGTGTGTTGAAGACCCAGACCACACGACCGACCCAAAGGTTAACGGTAGCAAAAATGTGTGGCCGCGAAGAGTGTGTGTGGTGTGTTTGTGTGTGTATGTCAAAATGTATTCGTTTGTCTAACATACACAGCGATTCAATAATTTATTTTTAACAATAAAACAAATAAAAGATATCAGATCTGTAGTATTTTTATTGCGCAAATTAAGTTAAGATGTATGTACCCCTATGTCAGAATATTTCAAATTCTGTACAAAATCCTTATATTTTTCACAATGCTGTAAAACTTCTGTTCGAGGACACTTCACCATGGCGTCTCTAAAAAATTTATGCACTTAATATCTAAAAATCTTGAAGGATATATATTGAATCTCATAAGCATATTTCGATTTCTTTATAAATAATTTTTCTGTTGTTCTTTTCTTTCCTTCTAGGCACTTTTCCTCTTTTCTTTTTACTTTCCCTGCAATACATGGTAATGTATAGGGAAAGTATTGGAATCATACCGAAAATCACAACTGGAGTTTTCGACGGATCTACACGTTTCGAGACCTCTAGAATACGAAAAAACCATTTTTAGCGTGACGTCTGTGTGTGTGTCTGTCTGTCTGTGTGTGTGTCTGTCTGTCTGTCTGTGCAGATTTTGTATCCACTCTAATTAAAAAACTAATGGTCCGAATTTCACAAAATTTTGTAGGTAAGTCACTTGTGGGCGGGGCTAATGCTGATTAGTTTTGGGTACGATTCGGAATAAAAGAACCCGCCTTTTTTGCGAAATGGCCCGCAAAAGCTTGTATCCACTCTAACTGAAAAACTAATGGACCGAATTTTACAAAATTTGGTGGATAAGTCGCTTGTAGGCCAACCTGGTGCTGATTAGATTTTGGTATGATTCGGAAAAAAATGACCTGCCTTTTTTTGCAAAATGGCCCGCAAAAATCGTCCAAATCTAAACTAAAGAACTAGTTATACTCAAATATATCCATTAAATGCTGATTTAATACGTAATTTTTAACGACGAAAAGAATAAGACCAACCCCATTACACTAGGTCCAGCCGTTCTCGAGATATTTTAGTTTTTCGTACTTTCCCTACGCCACCTTTGAAAATAAGCCCGGTTACCGCATGAGAACGAAAATTGAATTTAAAGTGAAATAAATTTAGTTAAAATAAAGAGAACGTTAATATAAGTCTGCAGGGAAAGTCATGTGCTGCTCACATCAGATTTTTTACTTTCCTTATATACATAATGTATAAGGAAAGTATGGTGACGGGGTCGAAAATTCGAATTCGAGTTTTCGACGGGAGAGCACGTTTCAAGCATCCCTGATCACGAATCGAGCATTTTTGAAGTGATGTCTGTGTGTGTGTGTGTGTGTGTGTGTGTGTGTGTGTGTGAGTCTGTGGAGACGATAACTGCCGAACAAACAGACCGATTCGAACGAAATTTGGTACAAAAATTACAATCCGTAAACACTGGATGCCTTTTGTTTTTATACGCAATAGAATCTTCAGAACCCGCCTAAATTTTCAAGTGAATTTTTGAAAAAAATCGTCAAAAAATCTAAACCTCTAATAAAGTTACACAAATAGACATTTCCTACGTAATTTTTCATTAGAAAACGATTGACATAAATTTTAGAACGCTAATGTGAACCGTTCTCGAGATATTGCACATTTTTAAAAAAATTATCAAAAAATCATATAAAATAAAAAATAAATATTTCCTATTGAGAAACATGTTCACTTTTCATATGTAATACCATGCGATAAATTGGAGACATCATTCTCGTGGATCTAGCTCGTTCCATTCATGAAAAAAGATACTTTGAGTAATACTTTTGTATTTGAACGCCAATAGTCATTTATCTGCTGTAAGAATAACTTATTTCTCCATCCATAACGCTTGGCGAGATTTTGGCGACTAATTTGGTGGTATGTCGCCAACTTGGCGACTGTTTTAAGTGTTGCTATATTAACGAAAAAACCCCTCGTCGAATGAATAAAAATGACGCTAAACCAATGAAAATAACTACTCATTGACGAAAATTCAATATCTTGGAAAGAATGTAAATATCTACTATAAAAATAATCTATTTTTTTTTTACTTTAAAAGTAGTAAATTCATTGCATTATATAAGGAAAGTCATCTGCTGCCCACATCAGATTTTTTTTTTAGTTTTCGTTTGGAAACTAATACTAACTGGACCTTTCGGAGTGACATGATAAACTATTTAAAGAGTGACAGCTGGTAAGCTGTTTTGATCTCCAAAATCGTTTAATATTGTAACTAATTTGTCAGATCCAGCATTTTGTATTTTTAACGGAGTTTTTACTTTACAAGAAATTTTACAATTTTTTTAAAACTTAGCTTGAAAAGCCCCTACATGTTTATTTTTTAAATGTTGTAATGAGCTATTACTCTTACACTAAAAAAACGAATTAATAAAACTGAAATAACTTTTTCAAAAGCAACATACGAAGCAAAATGAATACTGACGAACGGTTTCGAAACAGCCTTCTTCGGCAGGACACACATGAAGCGCAACCTCCACTCGTGAGAGTAAGATCGGCAACTGATGTGGAATAACAAATTTAATTGCAGCAAAAAAGAGTAATGCCAACTGTGAAAGAAAAAAAAATGAGAAAAATATAAGAATAAAGAAACAAGATGTAGGGCACCCTAAACGAAGAATAGAATATCAAAGAGCGAAGTGAACGTCAAATAAAGGAACATCAGTTACCGATCTTGTTCTCAGGAGTGAAGGTTGCGCTTCTTGTTACTTTCCCTGCAATACATGGGAATGTATAGGGAAAGTATTGGATTCATAAGGAAACCCACAACTGGAGTTTTCGACGAATCTACACGTTTCGAGACCTCTAGAATACGAAAGAACTATTTTTAACGTAACGTCTGCGTATGCGTCTGTATGTCTATCTGTGTATCTGTCTGTCTGTGCAATGTATGTATCCATGCTAACTCAAAAACTAATGGACCGAATTTCATAAAATTTAGTAGGTAAGTCACTTGCGTGAGACCCTGGCGCTGATTAGTTTTTGGTAGGATTCGTAAAGACAGAACCCGTTTTTTTTTGCGAACTGGCCAGCAAAAATGGAATGTATCCACTCCAGCTAAAAAACTAATGGACCGAATTTCACAAAATTCGGTAGTTAAGTCACTTGTGGGTCACCCCGGTGCTGATTAGATTTTGGTACGATTCTGAAAAGCAATAACCAGCCTTTTTTTGCGAAATGGCCCGCAAAACTTGTCAAAACCTAAAATAAAAACTACGTGTGCTTATATATCTCCATTTAATGCTTGTTTTATGCGCAATTTTTAACGAAGAAAAGAATAAGACCAACCCCATTACATTAGGACTAGCCGTTCTTGAGATATTTCACTTTTTCTTATTTTCTCTACGCCACCTTTGAAAATAAGTCCAGTTACCAAATGAGAAATCAAAATTGAATTAAAAGTGAATTAAATTTAATTAAAATAAAGATGACGTGGATATAAGTCTGCAGGGAAAGTCATGTGCTGCCCACATCAGATTTGTGTCCTGGCAAAGAGGGCTGTTTCTTGACTTCAAAACTGATCGACACTATTAGTTCTGTGCTGTATGGTGATTTTAAAGAAGTCATTTTAATTTTATTGCATTGCTAGAACTTTGAGCAGCACGTGCACAAACGAATTAAGTTTGAAACAAATCTCAAAACGCGACTGCGAATGCCTGCTGGGATTGAAATATATTCAATTACTCGCAGCTAAATTCTGTCTCTACGAACAACAAACAGTATGCTTCTCATTAATTAACTGCATTGAAGTTTTCGAAACTGCTGCTTTGCTTGTATCATAATTTTAGGATTTGAAATGTTCGTTATCTGTAAGTGGTGCCGGTAATTCGTCCTGGCAGGATGACTTCAAACACGAGAATTATCAATCACGTGAAGCAATTAGTTACGACGAATCACTTTGAATTATATCATGAAAGGTTGGATGCGTCAGTGTAACTTGACTTTGCTGAAGAAGTTATTTGGTTTACTTAAAACAATTTAGTGGACATTTTTACTTATTCTGCAATACATAGTATTGTATAGGGAAGTATTGGAATCGTGCCGAAAATCGCAATTCGAGTTTTCGAGGAATCTACACTTTTTGGAACCTCTAGAACACTAAAAAATTATTTTGAGCGTGACGTCTGTGTGTGTGTGTCTGTCTGTGTAGATGTTGTATTCCAGTCTAACTTAAAAACTAATTGACCGAATTTCAAAAAATTTGTTAAGTAAGACCCTTGTGGGAGGCCCTGGTGCTGATTAGATTTTGGTGTGATTCGGGATAAAAGAACCTGCCTTTTATTGCGAAATGACTAGCAAAAATTACTTGTATCCACTTCAGATGAAAAACTAATAGACCAAATTCCACGAAATTTGGTAGATAAATCACTTGTTAGCATGGTGCTGATTAGATTTTGGTACGATTCGGGAAAAAAAGAAATTGCCTTTTTTTGCGAAATGGCCCGCAAAAATCATTAAATCTAAAAATAAAAGACTACTTATGGTCGAATATATCAATTAAATGCTTATTTTATATGTAATTTTTGACGACGAAAAGCATAAGACCAACTCCATTATTCTAGATTCAGCCGTTCTCGAGATATTTTAGTTTTTTAGCATTTTCGCTACGCCACCTTTGAAAATAAGTCCAACTACCAAATGAAAACGAAAACTGAACTAAAAGGGCAAATTCTGTGTAATTTAAAATAATTATGGCTGTGCAATTAAACTCAATTTAATCAATAATTGAAGAAATAATTCATTAAATTGATAATTCACAATACGTGAATATAAATCTGCAGGTAAAGTCATGAGCTTCCGACATCAGATTTTTTAAGACGTTGAAAAGATATAAGGGGGAACATGGGGGAATTTGTGATAGTTTGTGCAAAGTTGATTCACAAAAATAATTATCAGGAATATAAAAATGTAAAAGAAGTAACAGTAGCATCAGTTTCTGCCATGTTGAATTTAATAGAGGGACACATCAATTTCTTTTTTTTTTAAATCTGATGTGGGCAACACATGACTTTCCTTATATAATGTAATGAGTTTACTACTTTTACAGTAAAAAAATAGGTTTTTCCTATAGTAGATACTAATATTCTTTCCAAGATATTGAATTTTCGACATTTAGTCTTCATTTTCTTTGATTTAGCGTCATTTTTATCCATTTGACGAGATTTTCGTTAATTTGGCAAGATTTCAAAAAATCGCCAAATTGGCAACATTCCGCCAAATTCGTCGCCAAAATCTCGCCAAGCGTTATGGACTGAGAAATAAGTTATTCTTACAGCAGATAAATGTCTATTGGCGTTCAAATACAAAAGTATTACTCAGAGTATCTTTTTTCATGAATGGAACGAGCTAGATCCGCGAGAATGATGTCACTCAATTTATCGCATGGTATTACATATGAAAAGTGAATATGTTTCTCAATAGAAAATATTTTTTTTTTATTTTATATGACTTTTTGATAATTTATTTGAAAAATGTACAATATCTCGAGAACAGTTCATGTTAGCGTTCTAAAATTTATGTCAATCGTTTTCTAATGAAAAATTACACAAGAAATGTCTATTTGCGTAACTTTATTAGCGGTTTTGATTTGTTGACGATTTTTTTTAAATATCACTCGAAAATTTAGGGGTGTTCTGAACAATCGATTGCGTATAAAAACAATAGGCTTCCAGTGTTTATGGATTGTGATTTTTGTACCAAATTTCTTTCGAATCGGTCCATTCGTTCGTCAGTTATCGTCTCCACAGGCGACTCACTGACACACACACACACACACACAAACACAAACACACACACACACACACACACACACAAACACAAACACACACACACACACACACACAAACACACACACACAAACACACACACACACACACACACAGACATCACTTTAAAAATGTTTGATTCGTAATCAGGGATGCTTGAAACGTGCTCTCCCGTCGAAAACTCGAATTCGAATTTTCGACCCCGTCACAATACTTTCCTTATACATTATGTATATAAGGAAAGTTATACAATTATTTTACATTCGCAAAAATAAAAAAAACGTATATGAACAGAACATGGCTTTTTTTTTTCTCTTTCTTTGTTTTCTCGACAAAAACGAAATTTAAATTTTCATAATGAACCAAATCATAACGTGAAATGCAGCGCAAATAAGTATAAGTGAGTAGATATTCGTTCCGGAAATCTTTTCAAACAAGCCTGGTCTTGAGCGCCCGAACTAGCGCAAGACTATGTCGACTAAATAGAAAACGGCTAAACGACAGAGCAAATATAGCAGCGCCACCTACTGTGATGAAAAAAGTAAAACAAGAAAAAATAGAAAATGAATTGAATATAAACATGAGAAGCAAGCCAGAAGAAACAAATACAAAATCGCTTATATGAGCATAATGTAAGAAGTTTCAATCTAGGGGAATTTCACCCACTTTTATTCGATCATACAGAGTTACTTTACCATAGATAAGTCCAACGTGTACACTCATGGACCTTTGCTTCCAAGTTTTTGGGGCGAGACTTTCATAGGAACCCTGCATGTTTGTTTTCAAAATGTTATAATGAGCTTATAAGTTTTTCATTGTTCAAGCAAATTAAGTTTGAAACAATTCTCAAACCGCGTCTGCGAATGCTATAATCAGCTATAACCTTTTCACTGTTTCAGGGAATTAAGCTTGAATCAAAAGCCTCAAAACTCGCCTGCTAATGCTATATATAATGAGCTATAACTTTTTTACTGTTCAAGTGAATTAAATTTGAAACAAGTTTCAAAACGTGCCTTCGAATTTTCAAGGGAATTACGTTTTAAACAATTCTCAAAACGCGCCTGCGAATGCTTTAATGAGCTATAACTTTTTCACTTTTCAAAGGAATTAAGTTTTAAACAATTCTCAAACCGCGTCTGCGAATGTTATAATGAGCTATAACTTTTTCACTGTTTCAGGGAATTAAGTTAGAATCAAAAGTCTCAAAACGCGCCTTCTAATGCTATATGTATATAACGAGCTATAACATTTTTATTGTTCAAGCGAATTAAGTTTGAAACAATTCTCAAAACGCGCCTGCGAATGTTATAATGAGCTATAACTTTTTCACTGTTTCAGAGAATTAAGTTAGAATCAAAAGTCTCAAAACGCGCCTACTAATGCTATATGTATATAACGAGCTATAACATTTTTACTGTTCAAGCGAATTAAGTTTGAAACAATTCTCAAAACGCGCCTGCGAATGTTATAATGAGCTATAACTTTTTCACTGTTTCAGGGAATTAAGTTAGAATCAAAAGTCTCAAAACGCGCCTACTAATGCTATATGTATATAACGAGCTATAACATTTTTATTGTTCAAGCGAATTAAGTTTGAAACAATTCTCAAAACGCGCCTGCGAATGTTATAATGAGCTATAACTTTTTCACTGTTTCAGGGAATTAAGTTAGAATCAAAAGTCTCAAAACGCGCCTACTAATGCTATATGTATATAACGAGCTATAACATTTTTACTGTTCAAGCGAATTAAGTTTGAAACAATTCTCAAAACGCGCCTGCGAATGTTATAATGAGCTATAACTTTTTCACTGTTTCAGGGAATTAAGTTAGAATCAAAAGTCTCAAAACGCGCCTACTAATGCTATATGTATATAACGAGCTATAACATTTTTATTGTTCAAGCGAATTAAGTTTGAAACAATTCTCAAAACGCGCCTGCGAATGTTATAACGAGCTATAACTTTTTCACTGTTTCAGGGAATTAAGTTAGAATCAAAAGTCTCAAAACGCGCCTACTAATGCTATATGTATATAACGAGCTATAACATTTTTACTGTTCAAGCGAATTAAGTTTGAAACAATTCTCAAAACGCGCCTGCGAATGTTATAATGAGCTATAACTTTTTCACTGTTTCAGGGAATTAAGTTAGAATCAAAAGTCTCAAAACGCGCCTACTAATGCTATATGTATACAACGAGCTATAACATTTTTACTGTTCAAGCGGATTAAGTTTGAAACAATTCTCAAAACGCGCCTGCGAATGTTATAATGAGCTATAACTTTTTCACTGTTTCAGGGAATTAAGTTAGAATCAAAAGTCTCAAAACGCGCCTACTAATGCTATATGTATATAACGAGCTTAACATTTTTACTGTTTAAGCGAATTAAGTTTGAAACAATTCTCAAAACGCGCCTGCGAATGCTATAACGAGCTATAACTTTTTCACTGTTTCGGGGAATTAAGTTAGAATCAAAAGTCTCAAAACGCGCCTACTAATGCTATATGTATATAACGAGCTATAACATTTTTACTGTTCAAGCGAATTAAGTTTGAAACAATTCTCAAAACGCGCCTGCGACTGCTATAATGAGCTAAAACTTTTTCACTGTTCAAACAAATGAAGTTTAAAATACATCTCAGAACACGTCTGCGATAGCCTGCCTGCTGGGAATGAAATATATTCAATTACTCGCACAACATAGACTCTGACACTTCCTACAACCGAAAATATGTTCTTCGTTAATTAACTGTTTCTTAAGTTTCCGAAAATGCTTCTTTGCATGTTTAGAATCATTTCTGGAAACCCCAATTTTACGATTTGGCATGTTTAATGTGTTATCCTTAAGTGGCCCCGGGCATTTTGCCCTGCCAGGATTCCTACATACGGAAGAATTATTAGTCACTTTAAGCAATTAGTTACGACGAATCAGTTCGAATTATCTCATGAATGGTTGAGTGAGCAATGTAAATTGACTTTGGTGATGAAGTTACAGATCTGTTTAACCCAAATGAATTTAATTTTAATACGTGAAAAGGATAAAATAGGAAACCCGGGTGGTTTTGTAATTGTTCTAACAGAAGCGAGGAGTGATGAATTAATTTGAGAAGACATAAAAAGAGAGATTAAATTAACAAAATTAGCACATAAAATGGGTAATGCTGTATGATGTAAAAACTTTAGAAATAAAATAAATTAGAATAACTAAATTACGATGAATATAAATTAATAACATTTACTCTTTTTCCGTCTTAACCACTGGGCTATTTTAGGCCCCGATTTAAAGGCCTGTATGGAATGGTGCTGAGCCAACTGTATCAACCAATAAGTCAAGTCAGTCCTATTTTCTCTAAAATAGTTTTGGTTTGGCTTGATTTCTGGCGCAGTATTTAGAAATCCGATTCTGACAGTCACGTATTCAAAGTTAAAAAATTATTAAATCAAAATTCGAAAAATTATTAAATGAAATTTAATGGATTAGGTGTGATACCAGGACACGGTTATCTCATTTTTTTAAAGATTTTTTATATTCAATTCACATTTTTAATTTTTACATACTATAGAATATAGTATAGAGAAAGTACTCTTTTCTCGAAAATTTTCGATTTCGAGATTTTAATGCCAATATATGTTTTAGGACCTGCTGAATCCGTGTTGACTATTTCTAGAGTGATGTCTGTTATCTATTTCCTGTGTACAAATATTAATGGATTATTACGAAGCTTTATATCTGGCTTTGCTATCAAAAAATCTAGATCTAAATAGAATTTTTTTTTAAATTGGAGCGAAAACTTCGAAATTTATTCGAAATTTCATGTTTTCTTAGTATGGCAGCATAAGACAAAATTTCACATAATTATGCATAAAATAGGTTGCTTAGGAATCAGTCATCATGAAATTGATTGAAACTTGAACTTCAATCAGTATAGTAAAAAATAGTCGGGATACAATTTTTGTGTTTGTGACGTCATTAGCTCCTCTCGAGTGTGTGTGCGGGGAGGGGGGGGGGAGAGGCAAATTACTTGGCATCAATCGAAAGATTCATCTAGCCCTTTAAAATGAAGCGTAATATGCATGATTGCGATCATTTGGGCCAACAATACAGATTTTTCAAAGTTTTTCTTGAAAAAAAAATTAAAATTAAATGCTTGTATGAGACAGTCGAGTTGTGCCAAGGAGGGTACGGTCCCTGTGGATGTCTCCCCCACTGGGTTCCGGTCTAAATTGGGTGGCACTTCCCGGCCGTCCAAACAGTTACCTTACACCTTTCTGGTAGGTCGGATGGTCTGGGTCTCAACAACAACAACACTCTAGCGCGGTAGCCCATTGGTTAGCGCGCTGAAGTTGCACTCGGTAGGCCCGGGTTCGATTCCAGCCGCTGCCAAAACTGCCGCCGTGTTCATGCGGAGTACGATCACGTTAAACATGTGGGTCCGAAAGTCCTTCCGAGAGGTTGGTGGTAGGGGAAGGAGGGTACGGTCCCTGTGGATGCCTCCCCCACTGGGTTCCGGTCTAAATTGGGTGGCACTTCCCGACCGTCCAAACAGTTACCTTACACCTTTCTGGTAGGTCGGACGGTCTGGGTTTCAACAACAACACTCTAGCGTTTTTTGGACGAGCCGGACGGTCTGGGTCTTCAACACTCTAGCGTTATCCCCCACTGGTTTCCGGTCTAAATTGTATGGCACTTCCCGACCGTCCAAACAGTTACCTTACACCTTTCTGGTAGGTCGGACGGTCTGGGTTTCAACAACAACACTCTAGCGTTTTTTGGACGAGCCGGACGGTCTGGGTCTTCAACACTCTAGCGTTATCCCCCACTGGTTTCCGGTCTAAATTGTATGGCACTTCCCGACCGTCCAAACAGTTACCTTACACCTTTCTGGTAGGTCGGACGGTCTGGGTTTCAACAACAACACTCTAGCGTTTTTTGGACGAGCCGGACGGTCTGGGTCTTCAACACTCTAGCGTTATCCCCCACTGGTTTCCGGTCTAAATTGTATGGCACTTCCCGACCGTCCAAACAGTTACCTTACACCTTTCTGGTAGGTCGGACGGTCTGGGTTTCAACAACAACACTCTAGCGTTTTTTGGACGAGCCGGACGGTCTGGGTCTCCAACACTCTAGCGTTATCCCCCACTGGTTTCCGGTCTAAATTGTATGGCACTTCCCGACCGTCCAAACAGTTACCTTACACCTTTCTGGTAGGTCGGACGGTCTGGGTTTCAACAACAACACTCTAGCGTTTTTTGGACGAGCCGGACGGTCTGGGTCTTCAACACTCTAGCGTTATCCCCCACTGGGTTCCGGTCTAAATTGTATGGCACTTCCCGACCGTCCAAACAGTTACCTTACACCTTTCTGGTAGGTCGGACGGTCTGGGTTTCAACAACAACACTCTAGCGTTTTTTGGACGAGCCGGACGGTCTGGGTCTTCAACACTCTAGCGTTATCCCCCACTGGTTTCCGGTCTAAATTGTATGGCACTTCCCGACCGTCCAAACAGTTACCTTACACCTTTCTGGTAGGTCGGACGGTCTGGGTTTCAACAACAACACTCTAGCGTTTTTTGGACGAGCCGGACGGTCTGGGTCTTCAACACTCTAGCGTTATCCCCCACTGGTTTCCGGTCTAAATTGTATGGCACTTCCCGACCGTCCAAACAGTTACCTTACACCTTTCTGGTAGGTCGGACGGTCTGGGTTTCAACAACAACACTCTAGCGTTTTTTGGACGAGCCGGACGGTCTGGGTCTTCAACACTCTAGCGTTATCCCCCACTGGTTTCCGGTCTAAATTGTATGGCACTTCCCGACCGTCCAAACAGTTACCTTACACCTTTCTGGTAGGTCGGACGGTCTGGGTTTCAACAACAACACTCTAGCGTTTTTTGGACGAGCCGGACGGTCTGGGTCTTCAACACTCTAGCGTTATCCCCCACTGGTTTCCGGTCTAAATTGTATGGCACTTCCCGACCGTCCAAACAGTTACCTTACACCTTTCTGGTAGGTCGGACGGTCTGGGTTTCAACAACAACACTCTAGCGTTTTTTGGACGAGCCGGACGGTCTGGGTCTTCAACACTCTAGCGTTATCCCCCACTGGTTTCCGGTCTAAATTGTATGGCACTTCCCGACCGTCCAAACAGTTACCTTACACCTTTCTGGTAGGTCGGACGGTCTGGGTTTCAACAACAACACTCTAGCGTTTTTTGGACGAGCCGGACGGTCTGGGTCTTCAACACTCTAGCGTTATCCCCCACTGGTTTCCGGTCTAAATTGTATGGCACTTCCCGACCGTCCAAACAGTTACCTTACACCTTTCTGGTAGGTCGGACGGTCTGGGTTTCAACAACAACACTCTAGCGTTTTTTGGACGAGCCGGACGGTCTGGGTCTTCAACACTCTAGCGTTATCCCCCACTGGTTTCCGGTCTAAATTGTATGGCACTTCCCGACCGTCCAAACAGTTACCTTACACCTTTCTGGTAGGTCGGACGGTCTGGGTTTCAACAACAACACTCTAGCGTTTTTTGGACGAGCCGGACGGTCTGGGTCTTCAACACTCTAGCGTTATCCCCCACTGGTTTCCGGTCTAAATTGTATGGCACTTCCCGACCGTCCAAACAGTTACCTTACACCTTTCTGGTAGGTCGGACGGTCTGGGTTTCAACAACAACACTCTAGCGTTTTTTGGACGAGCCGGACGGTCTGGGTCTTCAACACTCTAGCGTTATCCCCCACTGGTTTCCGGTCTAAATTGTATGGCACTTCCCGACCGTCCAAACAGTTACCTTACACCTTTCTGGTAGGTCGGACGGTCTGGGTTTCAACAACAACACTCTAGCGTTTTTTGGACGAGCCGGACGGTCTGGGTCTTCAACACTCTAGCGTTATCCCCCACTGGTTTCCGGTCTAAATTGTATGGCACTTCCCGACCGTCCAAACAGTTACCTTACACCTTTCTGGTAGGTCGGACGGTCTGGGTTTCAACAACAACACTCTAGCGTTTTTTGGACGAGCCGGACGGTCTGGGTCTTCAACACTCTAGCGTTATCCCCCACTGGTTTCCGGTCTAAATTGTATGGCACTTCCCGACCGTCCAACCAGTTACCTTACACCTTTCTGGTAGGTCGGACGGTCTGGGTTTCAACAACAACACTCTAGCGTTTTTTGGACGAGCCGGACGGTCTGGGTCTTCAACACTCTAGCGTTATCCCCCACTGGTTTCCGGTCTAAATTGTATGGCACTTCCCGACCGTCCAAACAGTTACCTTACACCTTTCTGGTAGGTCGGACGGTCTGGGTTTCAACAACAACACTCTAGCGTTTTTTGGACGAGCCGGACGGTCTGGGTCTTCAACACTCTAGCGTTATCCCCCACTGGTTTCCGGTCTAAATTGTATGGCACTTCCCGACCGTCCAAACAGTTACCTTACACCTTTCTGGTAGGTCGGACGGTCTGGGTTTCAACAACAACACTCTAGCGTTTTTTGGACGAGCCGGACGGTCTGGGTCTTCAACACTCTAGCGTTATCCCCCACTGGGTTCCGGTCTAAATTGTATGGCACTTCCCGACCGTCCAAACAGTTACCTTACACCTTTCTGGTAGGTCGGACGGTCTGGGTTTCAACAACAACACTCTAGCGTTTTTTGGACGAGCCGGACGGTCTGGGTCTTCAACACTCTAGCGTTATCCCCCACTGGTTTCCGGTCTAAATTGTATGGCACTTCCCGACCGTCCAAACAGTTACCTTACACCTTTCTGGTAGGTCAGATGGTCTGGGTTTCAACAACAACACTCTAGCGTTTTTTGGACGAGCCGGACGGTCTGGGTCTTCAACACTCTAGCGTTATCCCCCACTGGTTTCCGGTCTAAATTGTATGGCACTTCCCGACCGTCCAAACAGTTACCTTACACCTTTCTGGTAGGTCGGACGGTCTGGGTTTCAACAACAACACTCTAGCGTTTTTTGGACGAGCCGGACGGTCTGGATCTTCAACACTCTAGCGTTATCCCCCACTGGTTTCCGGTCTAAATTGTATGGCACTTCCCGACCGTCCAAACAGTTACCTTACACCTTTCTGGTAGGTCGGACGGTCTGGGTTTCAACAACAACACTCTAGCGTTTTTTGGACGAGCCGGACGGTCTGGGTCTTCAACACTCTAGCGTTATCCCCCACTGGTTTCCGGTCTAAATTGTATGGCACTTCCCGACCGTCCAAACAGTTACCTTACACCTTTCTGGTAGGTCGGACGGTCTGGGTTTCAACAACAACACTCTAGCGTTTTTTGGACGAGCCGGACGGTCTGGGTCTTCAACACTCTAGCGTTATCCCCCACTGGTTTCCGGTCTAAATTGTATGGCACTTCCCGACCGTCCAAACAGTTACCTTACACCTTTCTGGTAGGTCGGACGGTCTGGGTTTCAACAACAACACTCTAGCGTTTTTTGGACGAGCCGGACGGTCTGGGTCTTCAACACTCTAGCGTTATCCCCCACTGGTTTCCGGTCTAAATTGTATGGCACTTCCCGACCGTCCAAACAGTTACCTTACACCTTTCTGGTAGGTCGGACGGTCTGGGTTTCAACAACAACACTCTAGCGTTTTTTGGACGAGCCGGACGGTCTGGGTCTTCAACACTCTAGCGTTATCCCCCACTGGTTTCCGGTCTAAATTGTATGGCACTTCCCGACCGTCCAAACAGTTACCTTACACCTTTCTGGTAGGTCGGACGGTCTGGGTTTCAACAACAACACTCTAGCGTTTTTTGGACGAGCCGGACGGTCTGGGTCTTCAACACTCTAGCGTTATCCCCCACTGGGTTCCGGTCTAAATTGTATGGCACTTCCCGACCGTCCAAACAGTTACCTTACACCTTTCTGGTAGGTCGGACGGTCTGGGTTTCAACAACAACACTCTAGCGTTTTTTGGACGAGCCGGAAGGTCTGGGTCTTCAACACTCTAGCGTTATCCCCCACTGGGTTCCGGTCTAAATTGTATGGCACTTCCCGACCGTCCAAACAGTTACCTTACACCTTTCTGGTAGGTCGGACGGTCTGGGTTTCAACAACAACACTCTAGCGTTTTTTGGACGAGCCGGACGGTCTGGGTCTTCAACACTCTAGCGTTATCCCCCACTGGGTTCCGGTCTAAATTGTATGGCACTTCCCGACCGTCCAAACAGTTACCTTACACCTTTCTGGTAGGTCGGACGGTCTGGGTTTCAACAACAACACTCTAGCGTTTTTTGGACGAGCCGGACGGTCTGGGTCTTCAACACTCTAGCGTTATCCCCCACTGGTTTCCGGTCTAAATTGTATGGCACTTCCCGACCGTCCAAACAGTTACCTTACACCTTTCTGGTAGGTCGGACGGTCTGGGTTTCAACAACAACACTCTAGCGTTTTTTGGACGAGCCGGACGGTCTGGGTCTTCAACACTCTAGCGTTATCCCCCACTGGTTTCCGGTCTAAATTGTATGGCACTTCCCGACCGTCCAAACAGTTACCTTACACCTTTCTGGTAGGTCGGACGGTCTGGGTTTCAACAACAACACTCTAGCGTTTTTTGGACGAGCCGGACGGTCTGGGTCTTCAACACTCTAGCGTTATCCCCCACTGGTTTCCGGTCTAAATTGTATGGCACTTCCCGACCGTCCAAACAGTTACCTTACACCTTTCTGGTAGGTCGGACGGTCTGGGTTTCAACAACAACACTCTAGCGTTTTTTGGACGAGCCGGACGGTCTGGGTCTTCAACACTCTAGCGTTATCCCCCACTGGGTTCCGGTCTAAATTGTATGGCACTTCCCGACCGTCCAAACAGTTACCTTACACCTTTCTGGTAGGTCAGACGGTCTGGGTTTCAACAACAACAACACTCTAGTGTTATGGGAACACCGCGTGCTGTTGGCCATTTCGGGCGCGGTAGCACGGTGGTTTGCGCGCTGGATTTGCACGTTGCCACAACCGCCGCTGTGTTCATGCGGAGTACGATCACGTTAAACATGTGGGTCCGTAAGTCCTTCCGAGAGGTTGGTGGTAGGGGAAGGAGGGTACGGTCCCTGTAGCTGCCTCCCTCACTGGGTTCCGGTGTAAATTGGGTGGCACTTCCCGGCTGTCGAAACGGTTAACTTAAACCTTTCTGGTAGGTCGGACGGTCTGGTTCTCAACAACAACAACACTCTAGCGTTAATTTCGTTGCACGTTTAAGAATAAACCAATGCACGTTTAAGAATAACGTTTTTTCTCATGAAATTTTATTTATGTTCCATATACAGGATACGTCAAGGAAAGTTCATTAGTGAAATAACTCAAGAAATATTAGAGATATCGTACTTTTTTCATGCAGGTGTATAGGATAACCCATTCACGCTACACAATGAGATAAATTCAGAGGAGTTGACCCTCTTCTTCAGCGGGGTAAGGGGGGACTATCTCACTTTCCATTACAGATAGGGGGGCAAAGGCAATTACAAAGTTATAAAGCGTTGCAAAATTATTATAAATAATCCTTGTCCTACCCCCTCTTTACCCCCATCCCGCCAAAAAATGGTGAGAAAATCCTGAAAAGAAATATATGGTATCTAATTCCCTCCTCCTAAAAATGGAACATTTAGACAATGCTTTAGAATAAAATGGACTTTATGTTATACAAAGTACAAAATGTTCCTCCTGTAGAATCAGTTCATGCTTCTACACGGGTAATAAGATTTATCCACGTGTTTTGCAATGTCTCTTACGTTTCACTGTTATATGCAGATTAAAATGTGTAATTTAGAGTTCATTTCAATGTTTTACGTAGGAAGGAGGGAACCCATTACACTAATTTTGCAACGCTCTAAACCTTTTTACTTTTTCCCTATCTTTACATTTTCCCTAACTTTTTACTCTTCCCTAACTATAATTTACTTTCATCCTATTTTTAGCAGGAATCAAGATAGCCCCCATACCCCTCTAAATAAGGGGGGCAGCTCCCCTGAAATTGTTTCATTATATAGAGCTATTAAGGTTTCCTATACACTTGCATAAAGATATGTGAGGCAGCTCTAATTTTTCTGGAGTTTTTGTCTGATCCATGATATTCCTTAACATAATTTAGGTACACTTGCATCAGAATTAGAATGAAGAAAATGCAGCTTTCTGTGAGCTTTAGGAATGTTCAAATGTTTTAAAACCAGAGGTTTCACAAGGAAATTTAGTCCCTAAGCAAAATATGGTAAAAACGAAAATGGTCCCACAAAATTTTAGTGTTGGCCATCAAGAATAAAAGTATTTAAGACAATGATTTAATTTCGGAGACTTTAATTTGGGGCAGCCTAAAATTTTGAGGAACCTGCCAAAATTTTGTTCCCACTTCCTCGAAAAAAAAGAAAGAAATCCAATTTTGGGAAAAATAAAATTTGGGGGAGGTGGGGGGCAAAATTTTAATTTGACCCCAAAATATGAAGCCATTTAAGCCAATGCTTTTATTTTGAGATGCTAAAAAATCACATTTATCGCCCACTGTGATGTGAAAGAAATTGCGTAGTGAGACATCGTTAAGACGTAGTTGGATCGTTAAGACTACACTTATGCGTCTGGCCTCGTCATGGCTTCTACCTGGTATTTCAAAGGGTCTCGCAATTTTTCAAAGTTTGAGAAACATTTTTCTTAGTATTTAAACAATAAGTTATGTTTTGTGTAAAATAATTTTCATATGTATCATAAAAATCAGTTTAATTAATAATAGGTATCTTAATATGTATAACTGTTTTCATTACAATAAATACTTTTATTTTTCAATAAAATTTTTGAGGAAATAATTGATTTGTTCTACTAATATCTCAGCTTATTCTGGACCTTAATACGTATACTTTATACGAATGTTAATACGTTTAATTGTTTCATTTCCAATAAAATACTTTAAATTTTTTTTTTAATTTGAGAAAATAATTGTTGTGTCCTGTAAATCGCTCCTTTATGTTTCTTGCACACTTAAGCGTCACTTAACAGTGCTTACTACTAGTTAAACCACTAACTAAATCGCTGTTTTCCTTCAAAATCTACGTACGGCAATGTGTGGTGAAAAATACATTTTCTATACAATAATATAATAAATTTGATGCGGGCAGAACACGACTTTCCCTGCAGACTTATATTTACGTTCTCTTTATTTCTTCAATAATTCTTTAAATTGAGTTTAATTGCACAAAATAATAGCCAAAATTATTTTAAATGACACTTAATTTGAACTTTTACTTCAATTTTCTTTGTCATTTGGTAACTGGACTTATTTTCAAAGATGGCGTAGCGAAACTGCGAAAATACTAAAATATCTCGAGAACGGCTAGCCCTGGTGTAATGGGGTTGGTCTTATTCTTTTCCGCGTTCAACATTACGTATAAAAGAATCATTTAATTGATTTGTTTGAGTCTACGTAATTTTTTATTTTAGATTTTATTGTTTTTGCGGGCCATTTCGCAAAAAGAGCAAGTTATTTCTTTTCAAATCGTACCAAAATCTAATCAGCACCTGGTTAACTTCTAAATGACTTATCTACCAAATTTTGTAGGATTTGACCTATTTGTTGTTCAACTAGCTTGTATACAGAAAATTTTCATGGGCCATTTCGCAAAATAAGGCGGGTTCTTTTATCACTAATCGTACCAAAAACTAATCAGTACCATGGGCATACACAATTGACTCGGCTAAAATAAAATTATAAAATTCGGTCCATTAGTTCTTGAGTTAGAGTGGATACATACATTGCACAGACAGACAGACAGACACACACACACACAGACGTCACGCTAAAAATAGTATTTTCGTATTCTAGAAGTCCCAAAACATGTAGGTCCGTCGAAAACTCGAATTGCGATTTTCGGCATGATACCAATACCTTCCCTATACATTACCATGTATTGCAGGGAAAGTAAAAAGTGCAAAATCAACAGCAAGTGTAAATGATCTGCCATAAAAAGATATTTACCAATTGCAGTATGACCTGCATAAACAGATATTGCAATTAAAGCCGTTTCTTTAACAGGATTATTTTTCTTTAATGCTTTCGCTTTTATTGCCTCCCCTAAAAGAGTTTATTGTTGTCGTGTCCTGCACGCAAATTGACAGTATAGCAAACCATATAATATACGTAATTAAACTTATAACTTTCTTCATAATACTGAATAGACGCAGAAGCAGGCTCTGGTATAAATGACACACACCCCCGTGCAAAATTCGAAAAGGCCGCCTTTTTCTCCCACATCATTTCTAAAAAAAATCTAATGTGTGCAGCACATGACTTTTCCTGCAGATTCATATTCACGTACTCTTTATTTCTTCAATAATTCATTAAATTCAGTTTAATTTCACAAAATAACACCCATAATTATTTTAAATTACACTGAATTGGCACTTTTAATTCAGTTTCCATTTTCATTTCGTAACTGGACTTATTTTCAAAGGTGACGAAGCGAAAATGCGAAAAAACTAAAATATCTCGAGAACGGCTAGACCTAGTGTAATGGAGTTGGTCTTATTATTTTCATCGTCAAAAATCACGTATAAAACAAGCATTTAATTAATATATTTGAGAATAGCTAGTCTTTTTGCGGGCTAGTTTTTGCGGGCTAGTTCTTGCTAGTTTTTGCGGGCCATTTCGCAAAAAAAGCGGATTACTTTTTCTTAAATCGTTCCAAAAACTAATCAGACACAAGTGAATAACACAGGGTCATACACAAGTGACTAACCTACCAAATTTTATGAAATGCGATCCATTAATTTTTGAGTTAGAGTGCATATATACATTGCGCAGACAGACATACACATAGACAGACAGACAGACACACACACAGATGCCACGTTAAAAATAGTTTTTCGTAATTTAGAGATCCCAAAACGTGTTGATCCGTCAAAAACTCGAGTTGCGATTTTCGGCATGATTCCAATACTTTCCTTATACATTACCATGTATTGCAGGGAAAGTAAAAGTATGAAGTTAGTAAACGTAATAAGGAAATATTATCTACTCCAAATACCTAATGCGAGTTCCATACATAAATAATAAAAATTAAAGTCTTGCATTTTGTGATTTAATGCTTAAAAATGTTTAAACTCGAGATAAAAAGTTTGAGAAACACTGACTTGGGATGTAAGGTATAAAAGTACAGTGCAATCCTGTAAAGTTTGAGCTTTTAGCCCAAATAAAGCTGGCCATTATACTACCCTGCCGGGGTTTCATTGTAAAGTACCGGTCTAAATTGGGTGGCACTTCCTGGCCGTTCAAACTGATGCCTTACACCTTTGGGTAGGTCGGACGGACTGAATCAAAGAAGAAAGGAAATTTTTCGAGCGGAGGGCACATTAGGATATGCAGGCTTAATCGCACACACACGCGCACACACACACACACACACACACACATACACACACACACACACATATATATATATATATATATATATATATATATATAACTAATATAAACGATTTGAAAAAAGGAAGGGGGGGAAAAACCATATGAATTGCATAAAAATGGCTGAGAGGGATAGCGACCTCTCATTCCCGTTTTAAGTACTTTTACGTCAAGACAACGCCCACGGATACCAATGCAATTCAATGACAGATCCCCGTAGCATGTGCAAAAATGAAAGCTCCAGAATGCAGAAAAGGAGGCTTCAGAATGTATACAGAATGTAGACAGAAATGGAACGACGAAAACTTACTGCCAACGATACTGCCGACCAAAATGTAACGCCCGTTTCGCCACATGAAGTATGTACCCATACGCATGCGTACCTCGATCCTTCAAATATGATGTCATATTCTCATGTCATTACAGAATGAATAATCCTCTTCTTTAAAGAAAGAATTGTAAATATCTTTAAGGAAATTCCGTGGGTAATGATTTTTAAGTTCTTGCTGTAAAATGAGTTTGTTACAAGTGAGACAATCCTTCTTGAAAGTATTATTATTACGATTTCTTCTCAGATGTCCTGTTATGATGTTACGGAAAATATTCCTAGTCAAATTCGACTTCCATCCAATTATTTGGTTAATCTTCATATCATAATTATTACGTTTATTGTACATAACTGTATGAATTCCATTTTTATGCTTGTATTTAATGGTTATGTCAAGGAAATTAACTTCGTTTTTGACACTATTAGGGTTCTTAATAAGATCCAATTCCGGAGGATAAAAGTCAAATTCAAATTCAGGAGTATTTGAGTAATGGCCTAAAATCACATCGTCCACATATCTGTAATATGGCATCTCATATAATACATGATTATTCCTTTCAAAATATGTTAAATATATATCAGCTAGGACTGATGAACAGCCCCCGCCCATAGGAATACCCTTAATTTGTTGATAAAAGACTCCTCCGCTACATAATATGTTCTCAAACAAAACGAGCTGAATTAAATCCATATACCTTCGCAAAGTGATTACTTTTTTAAGATTGTAATCTGTATGCACCAGTAAAAGTATTGCATGCAATTTTTTAAGATCAATGTTGTTGAAAAGGTCCCGGAAGTCATAGCTGGTGAACTGTATATCTTTATTGCAATATTTCAATCGTTTAATGACTTCAGAGCTGTTTTTTATGATTATAGGATTTTGTACTAATAATGCTTTATATGCAGGTTTAAGTATATTCATAAGCTTTTTGTTTGCCTATGTAATATATGTATTACATCCTACTGTTAACGTACGAAATTTAACGGGTGTTTTATGCAGTTTTGGAATGAGTACTAAATAAGGAAAGGGCACAGTTTTTAAATTGATGCCGATTCTTTTATATAGAGCCTTGATCTTGTTTGTCATCACAGCTAAATTATATGGTAAAGGTTTGTACATTGTGGGTTCCATGTAAGATTTCTGTAAGATTTCTATGTAATAAGGTTTGCAAGTAAATGCGTAATTAGATACCACTTTGTCAGTATATGTGATTACAAAACGTTCTTGTACTTCCCTGATAGAAAAGGGGATGGTTGAATTCCATTGATTATTGAGTTTGCTATGATATTGGTTGACAAAACAGTTTAGGATATTGTATTTCCATTCTTCAAAGGCTTTTATGGGTAATCCATATTTAATAGCTAATTTGTATGTGAAAGAATCCAAATCTAGATTAAAATCTTCTTTCACGTGGTCAAATTCCTGTCTGCGGAATTTTGTACCTTTTTCAAAAAGTTTTCTTAAAGGCAAGTCATCAATCATTTCAAGATTACCTGTAATTATATGATTATGGTGTTTGTCTCGTAAATTACTAAGATGGCATTTACATACTTTACTATTCATCATAGACATATTTTTACTTAATTGGCTATAATTATATAACTTTCTTCCGTAGGGTCGTACATAACGGTATGTAAGCTTAACCTTGATGTTAGCTATAGGAATCATCTCATTCAGTTGATTGAACAAAAGTTTGAAAGGTATTCTGTCAAATGTCTTATTTTTAAAGGTTGTAACGAAGTACTCCTTATGGATTTCTTTATTGGGCTGACACTTCAAAAAGACATTAGATTTCTGAGCCTTCATTTTTATAAAATCGAGTAATATGGCAAAATAAAAGTGTTGTTTGTTATTAGGATCTAAAGATGCGAGATGATCAATGATATAATCCCAAATTCTACGTAAGTATTTCCGTCTGATTCCAAAAACAATATTTTTTATCCAATTATTGTTAATCGGAGTATTATTGTTAAACGAGACCATGAGATTTTCCAATTTTGCGTGAGTGTCTTTAAAGCTAATATATCTTTTGTTCCTGCCTCGCTTCCATCTAGATGTTTTATGTAAATGACACAAACTGGATACCGGGATTGAATCTACATTTTTACAGTAATCCAGATTATAATTTTCACTGAAAATTGCTGTGTTAAGGCCAAATGGGAATGCAGAACCGTATTGCATAATATGCGTGTACTCCCACCACAGACGTTCCCGGAGGCGAGGTACAATATCCAGTATTGTAATCACACAATTAGAAAATTCATGGACATGGTAATGCTTTAATTCTATGTTCGTAGAAGGACGATCCAAGGTCATACTCTGCTTTATTTGGTATCTATGTAAATTAATACGTAAATGCAAGGGATTCTTGGTTTGTCCTATATATAGAATATTACATGTGGAGCACTTTATACAATATATCACATTGAATGTTTTGCAGAACTGAAAATGACTTTTAGATTTCGGTCCAATTTGTAAAGTGTTGGCACAGGGGCATAATTTGCATTTATTCGATGAACATCTACTAAACTTAAAGCTTTTTAAATTGTAAAAGTGTTTATATATTCCATCAAAAAATATAGATCCGTGTGGGATCGCGTTCGGTGACTGCACAACATCATTAAGGTTTTTTGTTGTCACACCCGGATTGGAGTCAAAAATCACCGGTTTGAAAAAGTGCTTAATAGAAGCCATCAATTTTCAGGCATCAATTATAGTCAAAACACTTGAAGGGTAGCTGGTTATCGATAATATAAATACCCTTATATTATATCACCGGGCATATATTCAAAAGATATTAATAAATTAATTCCACAATGAATACGTTTGCCAGTCGCTAAGATCAGTAATGTATACATCCATGTTATTCAAAAGTTTTACTCATTTTGGGGAGTTCTCCTTCTTCAGATGAATATTCTTAATGACAGATGAAAAATGTTTATGATCAATCCAACTTGAGCAACCTAAACATATTATATATCATCACAAATCTTTATTCGTTATTCACCAAACAAATTAACTTCCTAAAAATCCGATGTGACAATTATAATTTTATATTTTTTATAAAAGACTTTATGATTTAAGATTTTTTATTTTTATTTTTATCTTTATTTTTTACAAGAGGGAACATCCAGATCACACAATCCATACGATTAAATTCGTCTAAAAGAGTATACTACACATAAAACAGATCAATAACAGTAAAAATGAGTACAAATAGTATTTGTCAATTATACACACGCAAACACATCCTCCCCACCAAACTTCACGCATTAAACCGGGTTAAAACTGATGTACTGACATACAAAACACATACCTGAATCCACGTTTTCCACCATTTCGTCCATCAAAAAGTAACGCCGGTTTATTCCATTCTGTCAAAAATGGCCTTCAAAAGTAACACCAATATCTGCATTCCAGCCAACGATCTCACACATCACACGGAAGACCTATGCATTCCATGCATGGTCCGGGAAGTGGCCTTTAATTAATCCATAAGATAACTGGCCTTTAATTAATCCATAATATACTGACAAAGTGGTATCTAATTACGCATTTACTTGCAAACCTTATTACATAGAAATCTTACAGAAATCTTACATGGAACCCACAATATACAAACCTTTACCATATAATTTAGCTGTGATGACAAACAAGATCAAGGCTCTATATAAAAGAATCGGCATCAATTTAAAAACTGTGTCCTTTCCTTATTTAGTACTCATTCCAAAACTGCATAAAACACCCGTTAAATTTCGTACGGTAACAGTAGGATGTAATACATATATTACATTGGCTAACAAAAAGCTTATGAATATACTTAAACCTGCATATAAAGCATTATTAGTACAAAATCCTATAATCATAAAAAACAGCTCTGAAGTCATTAAACGATTGAAATATTGCAATAAAGATATACAGTTCACCAGCTATGACTTCCGGGACCTTTTCAACAACATTGATCTTAAAAAATTGCATGCAATACTTTTACTGGTGCATACAGATTACAATCTTAAAAAAGTAATCACTTTGCGAAGGTATATGGATTTAATTCAGCTCGTTTTGTTTGAGAACATATTATGTAGCGGAGGAGTCTTTTATCAACAAATTAAGGGTATTCCTATGGGCGGGGGCTGTTCATCAGTCCTAGCTGATATATATTTAACATATTTTGAAAGGAATAATCATGTATTATATGAGATGCCATATTACAGATATGTGGACGATGTGATTTTAGGCCATTACTCAAATACTCCTGAATTTGAATTTGACTTTTATCCTCCGGAATTGGATCTTATTAAGAACCCTAATAGTGTCAAAAACGAAGTTAATTTCCTTGACATAACCATTAAATACAAGCATAAAAATGGAATTCATACAGTTATGTACAATAAACGTAATAATTATGATATGAAGATTAACCAAATAATTGGATGGAAGTCGAATTTGACTAGGAATATTTCCCGTAACATCATAACAGGACATCTGAGAAGAAATCGTAATAATAATACTTTCAAGAAGGATTGTCTCACTTGTAACAAACTCATTTTACAGCAAGAACTTAAAAATCATTACCCACGGAATTTCCTTAAAGATATTTACAATTCTTTCTCTAAAGAAGAGGATTATTCATTCTGTAATGACATGAGAATATGACATCATATTTGAAGGATCGAGGTACGCATGCGTATGGGTACATACTTCATGTGGCGAAACGGGCGTTACGTTTTGGTCGGCAGTATCGTTGGCAGTAAGTTTTCGTCGTTCCATTTCTGTCTACATTCTGAAGCCTCCTTTTCTGCATTCTGGAGCTTTCATTTTTGCTCATGCTACGGGGATCTGTCATTGAATTGCATTGGTATCCGTGGGCGTTGTCTTGACGTAAAAGTACTTAAAACGGGAATGAGAGGTCGCTATCCCTCTCAGCCATTTTTATGCAATTCATATGGTTTTTCCCCCCTTCCTTTTTTCAAATCGTTTATATTAGTTATATCCTGCTTCAGTATATAGAGCTGCATTGCGCCTTTTTCTCAGTGGTATTACATACATTTGTTCGTATCCTTCTTTTTTGTATGATTCTATATATATATATATATATATATATATATATATATATATAATATTGGCGGAAATATTCCAAGGAAGAGACATTTTACGCACCAAAATCTACTTTACTACATGACACTTGAAACAGAGGTGGCCGAACTCCCGATCGTCGACCTGTTCTCACAAAATCTCAATGCAGTCTGCGTCGTTTTACACAATGTATAGTTACAGCAGAGGGAGGAGGGATATGGCTGTATGGGAAAGATGCTGCCTTCGCGTTCGTTGGGCTTTAAAAATGTGATTGGGAATTTAGTTTCATATGAGAAAGTTTGCACAAAGGTTAAGATTTGTGACCATATATGATATGGTCGAGGAAAAGAAGAAGTGCTGGCAGACTTTGTTAATATTAATGGTGTGGGATAGAATTTTATATAGTTGCAATATGTGCTGGACATGAAATAGGAATTTGGAATAATAATTTTAAAAGAAAAAGGCGCGTTATTGGGAAAGGCTTAACATTTCTGTATCGTATATATATATATATATATATATATATATATATATATATATATATATATATATATCATATTAGTTATAGAAATTATTCTTTTATTTCAAAATTTAGAAAAATATATTAAAAAATCCTTTTGTCAAAGTGTTCGTGGGCCGAATCTGGACCGCTGGCAGTAATTTGACGATCACTATTCTAAATTATGTACGTCAAAACTCTGCAGTCAAAGTGTAAGGTCTTAATTAATTAAATTGCATAAACGTTTCTCCAAAACTGTTACAAATGATCTATCATGCGTTCAATTTTCAAGCAAATTGAATTATCTGTTACAAGTGACAAACGTCTGCAAATGTTTTCAAAGCAACTAATTAATAAATTGAGTTTAGCCCGTTAGACTCTCTTTCATAGAAGCAAGGAAGAGCGTGTTCTTATTAATTATCTGTCTAATAAGCTCTTTTAAGAACATTTCTTAAAGCTATATTTTTGCGATTCGTTATCGATTGCGTTCCTAGGAAAGCCCTTAAGCAGGGCCTGAACAAAGGCAGGGCAGGCGGGGGCAGCTGCCCTGGGCCCCCGTATCAGAAGGGACCCAAATTAAACATTTCCAACATAGGAAAATTAATGGCTACTTCTGGAGGGGGGAGAGAATATGCCATTGGAATAGGTTTGCCCAGTGAAAATACTCAATTTAGGGATAAATAGGGTTTCTACCCTAAATTAGGGATAAATAGGGTTTTTACCCTAAATTAGGGATAAATAGGGTTTCTAATTCAAGATCTAGAGCATGTTGGCTTCGAGGCTGTGACGAGAAAGTCGCAAATAATTTTAATTCCATTAAAATATGTAAACGTTTCATTTTGTATTCTTTTTCTAGAATGCATTTATGTTTTTGAAAAAATATTTTTCCTCATTTCATATATGTCGAGAAATTTATGGGAGAAGGGGGGCGGCGGACAAATGTCTCCCCCGGGTCCCAGTTGAGCTAAGTCGGGCCCTGTCCTTAAGCATTGCAATACCATTTGTAACGAAAAGCCCAAGAGTGTCTCAAATCTGTCTATATGACATTTTCCGATCGAATAAAACTGATTGCACCGCCCCTAGCGGAGAATTTAAGACATTATAACAACCTCGGCAACAAAACGAGATAAATGAAAAGAGTTATTTACAAAGTTGTACGTCATCTAACTGGTAGGAATCGGTAATGTGATCTCGTATCATCAGAGACTGTAACACGGTGACACCTGCAATGCATGGCAAGGTACGCTGTCATATTCTTTGCTGAATTCAAATGTGCATGATTGTTGACGGCGGTCATTTTGAAAAAACTGTACATTTTTATACTTGAGTATGTAAATGTTGCTTATTTTAGCCTTCCTGAAGAGGACAGCCATTTGATAATAACTCTATTGTGTCAAATAATTGTCTTCGGTAACAGTTTCATGATTGATTCCTACTTATTAGACAATGCCTTACAACTTTATAAATGTCTTCCTATTTTGTCCATCGTCCAGTCGTCTATTAATACTGTCGAATTTAGTATTTTTTGTCCCTTTTTCTGTAACGTATCCGCTTCCCGAATCAAGTCGGTGGGCTGTAGTTTGGAGACCCCTGAAATGTAAAACATTTGCAAGCATGCTACTGAAAGTTTCAGGGAAATTAGTTATCCGTAATGGGGAGTAGGGTTCTTGATAGTCATAATGATACTATATATACACTACCCGAAACAGAAAATGCAACACCATGAAGCTTTAGCCGCATAATTGCGCAAATTGCACAGACAAACGCAGCTGGCTGATGTATGTAAATGATCTGAAATGCAAGCAGGTCAGAGCGAAGAATACAATGGATGGAAAATGCAGATGAGTCAACAGTTGTTACCCTCTGCGCCTACTGAAACCCGTTTGTCAAGCTGTTTCTCGTTTCAGAAGACACGTGTTATTGAAGAGATGCCTGGATGATGACGGCGAAGTCAGGTTCTGCATTTGGACGATCATGCGAGTGGATTCATTTGAAGCATATGTACGGCTGGGTAGTCGTACCGGCGTATCGCCGCTGAAAAACGCGTAAAGGCGTCCACTGTGCAAAAGAGTTGGAGAAGATGGATTGAAGAAGAGCAGGTGAATCGTCGCAATGGTGCAGGTCCATCCAGACGTACGTCAGCAGGCGTTGATCGACGCATTCGAAGGCATGCGGTGGCGCCCCCCCCCCCCCCCTCCACACACAAACGACATTCAGCAAAATTTACAGGGTACATTGAATGTTCCAATATCAGCGAGAGCACTTTCTCGACGATTGGCCCGAAAACGACTTGCACTCAAACCGTCCTTTATGAAGACTGCCATTGACAACAAGACACTGGCGTGAGAGATTGTAATAGTGTCGAGCTCGAGCCTCTTGGACAACTAAATGAGACAGGGTAGTGTTCAGTGACAAGCCTCGGTTCTGTTTGTCGAATGACAGTTACCGTGTAAGAGTCTGGAGGCGACATGGAAACAGATCCAATCCTGCTGCGACTGTTGAACGCCATACTGCTGGAGAACGCGGCATCATGGTTTGGGGTGCCATCGGCTTCGGTAACCGGTCGCCTCTGATTCATATCAGAGGCACAATGACGGCATGATGACATGTGGATGAGGTGCAGTGACCTGTTACATTGCCCTACCTTCAGCGGTTGCAAAATTCTGTTTTCAGGTGCTGGTGCTTCCTTGTCCTCCGCTGTCTCCAGAGCTCTCATCCATCGAACATATGTGAGACGTGATTGGCTGTCGTTTGACTGCCCTACCCCCGCTTTAAACAAAGGACGGTCTATGGAGGATGGTTAAAGGCTAATGGTCACCCATCCCTCAGGAAACTATCCCCACGCTCATTGCATCTGTTCCTCGAAGGGTTGCCGCTTGTACCGCCACAAGAGGTGGTCCTACTGCCTAATGATCCCCCTGTCTATGCCATTACTGTAATGTATTATCCTTCTGGAATTAACATCACTTATTTATATATGCTATTTCTGTCTGTGTGTTCTTTATTATACCACTCTATTCGCTCTTTCATGGAGTTGCATTTTCTGTGTCAGGTGGTATATATATATATATATATATATATATATTTACACAAAAGTTATATAATTTAAAACCCTATATCATACCAAATGTTAACGAATCATAAGGCGCATTGCTGCCATTACCCTTCGTAAACGACATAAAAATTTCCAAAAGGCTTAAAGAAAAATGAACAAATCGAGTACCACAAAGTGGCCGTGGGGGGGTTGTGTATATATATATATATATATATATATATATATATACAAAGATAAGCAATACAAAGATAAGCAGATGATAATTATCTGAATATTTCAAAAATAAAGCTGGACTTTTTCATGAATGCCTGTAATTGTGGCTTTTCTTATCAATTTGCCGAAATTATCAACAAAATAGCTGAAAAAAATGAGCAGAGGTTGCAAAATGTTTTACAGTGGGGTTTAATGCTACCTACAGACTGACATCTTTTCAAAAGTGTTCGAAAAGTACTTTGACATTTACTTATTTCAACAAAGCATCTATCTACCTTAAGTAGAACATTCTATTTCAAAAGAAACTATATTTGACTCTAATAAATATAGTTTGACTAGTTCTGCAATAAGAATTGAATTTCAAATTTTATTTAAATTCAAGATAAGACTCCGTAAAAAGTATCTGCTTTTTCCAATTGACAAAAAAAAACTTTTGAAGTAGCAAAAGAATTCAGGCAGTTTCCAGATATTAGTTTTCTCAATCGCTCGACAGCTGCGGCACACGAATTTCAATTTTTAAACTGGCAACATCAAAATAAACTACGATAAAATTCTGGACTTTCAAGACTCGAAATTTGCATTTGAGATCAACTTTTGTGGTTTCAAGTTTTTGTGAAATAAGGCTAGCGAAATGAAATAAATGATCGGAATAAAACTATTTATAAATAATATGAAATGTGCAATTTTCTTCATGGATAAAAGTGCCATTTAAAATATTTGGAGTGCGAAGTTTCCCGTGACATAATACATTCATATTCCACATTATTCAAAAAACTTTTATTAAGGTCAGTATCAAAATGAAATTAACTGGGGTTCAGCTCGACTTCTCCATTCAGAATTCGTTTTTTTTTTTTCAAATTTTACAAGAAAAATATTAAAAAACCAGCATCATGGCTTCAAATGATTACAAGTATATCGTGTTACCCTTCGCTTTAACCTTTTGCTTACGGGTGGAACACCGTCCATCCCAAACGAAGAACCTCTCAAAAAGATAGGTTACTTTGAAAAATACATATATGACATTCATTAGGCCCATCTTAGAGTATGGTTTCCCTGTTTATTGCTGTGCCTCAGCCACCAACTTGGATAAATTGGAGAGGGTTCAACTCAGCGATGCTAGAATTATCACTTGACTGAGACGTAGCTGCCCTAGAGAGGTAGTTCTCTATGAGGCTAATTTGCAACCTCTGCAAACTAGAAGTAGGGCCAACCTTGCCAAATATTTTAACAAACTTGCTAGCTATGGTCAGCATAATAAAACCTCCCTTTACCTGAACAACTGGAGCAACAATCAAAGACTTAAGAAAAATAGTCCTTTTAGTCATGCTGAACATCTGCGTCTGCCTTTTGATGAGATCGAGCCCCACTCCTTAAAATCTTGTCTGAGTTCCTCAGAGGGACTCCCCAGAGTTCATTTCCACTTTGACTTTTCTACCCCGGTCACCAAGAGGGATTTTATCCCAGCTCATCTTAGACAGTTGACCTTAGAGATCATTAATAAGATCCCCGATAATGCCATTAAAATCTATACGGACGGCAGCAAACTGGAGGACCACGCTGGTAGTGGCATCTACATCGAGAAACCAAGGGATAAATTGTCCATCAGCCTCCGCAACTCCGATTCCTCTTCAGTCTTCAAAAGCGAACTAATTGCAATTGAACAAGGTCTTGAAGTTGATCTCAACGAAAACGACTTTGGGGACCTCTGGATCCTTTCGAACAGCCGCAGCTCTCTTCAGCACCTCCATAATTGGATTGCAGTTGGAGATCAAACTAGTATTTCCATCCTTCTCAAACTCAAGCTCATTTCAGAGTCCCATGATGTTCATTTTCAGTGGATTCCATCCCACGTTGACATTTACGGCAATGAGCAAGCGGGTGGACTGGCCAAGGAGGGTTGTGGCCACTCTGGTCCTTCTTCTTCGGCCCTTACTTTTTCTGAACATCAATCCATAGTCAACTCTGAAATTTCGAGGGAGTGGAGGGTTCCTCCCAGCCATCACTGGTATGCGGGCAGACAGCCGGTCTCTTCGTTCGTCCTCAAATGTGACAGAGCTTCTCGAACTGCAATATCCAGATTAGCAAGCGGCCACACAAAAGGTCTCTCGTTTTTTGAGGGCAGGAAGATTTTTGCAGTCTGCTCTAAATGTCAAGCTCAGCAGGCTTCTCCTGAACACATCCTGGACTGTCTGGGACTTTTCAGAGAGGACATATACTCTTCCCCCCTTCTGGTCCTCGACTTCCTTAGGGTCAATGGTCTAATCAACGAGTTAGTATATATGGAGGGAGTGCGGTCCTATCTTCCCCATGCTAGTAGCATGGACAAACACAGAGAAGGTGTAGTAAGGACGAGGAGGAGAAGGACTTTCATGATTTGGCGATTTATCGCCTAAACTGTGTAGTGTACCTTCTGTTTTTTTTTTAACTTCTATTAAAGTCGAGGATGAATGGGAAGTTATTACACGTGTTATACGTTATAAGATTTTAAAAAATATGTATGAAGAAAAATACGAAATAGGATTAGAATATTTTTATTACCAAAAAATTTTATTACTAAAGAATAATTTTGTTAATGAAGTCAATTTTGTAAAACAACTTGAACTACAAAGCAATTACAAATAAAATATGATATGAAATAGATTACAAATATACAAATTGAAGAATATGTATAATATGTTTAAAAACAATTATAAAGTATATGAAAAAATTGTGTGCATGCTTGCTTAAAATGTAGAATTCTTCACTTTTATCCAGATAAACTTTATCTCTGAAAGTTATGTTAGCATTATCCATATCTGCTTTGAGGCGTAATACGACTGAGTCATTTTTACATCTAATTTATTTTAATATATTGTATGTGTACCGTCAAATATAAAACAATGTAATATTTGCAATAATAAAATATTTAACTTTCCCGAGGAAAACTGAAAAATATAAAACTTTATAATATTTCTTATATAGGGAAATATATATATATATATATTCGCTATTTTATCTCATACGAACTAAAAAATATTAAAATATGTGTAACAATTATTGCCTTTTCATCTCTTCCTCCAGACAGCATCTTTATTTAATTCCCATTACCCCCCCCCCCCTCCTTCCTTTTTTGAGTTTTTCGTGTGATATTATTTCATTTAAATCATGTTGTAACTAGTTGATGAAGATGATATATGTAGTCCTATTTCAATATAAAATTATTTCAATATAAAATTATTACTTTTGAATCACCTAAGCTAGGTGTCCCAATAGCTTTATTTTCGTCAAATTTCTGTAATTATAATAATTTGGACTTCAATTTATATTAGTCGCACTTGAAAGACTCTGAAACACGACTTTGGTACATAAAACATGATGTAAGTAAAAATATTTATATTAGTAGAGCTGTTTCTAGATCAAAAAGCCTATTACTTAAATTATGATGAGGAGAATGTAAGGTTCTTTTAGAGTTAATATTTCTCATTTAATAGATTGCTAACGCGTGATCAAGAAGTCGGTGATTCAAATATTTCTTTGGGCAAGGCATATTTCTTTCTCGAAAACTAAACAAGAGTGTAATACCAAAATACTTCTACTACACTGGGAGTTTAATGATATATCCTTTTATATTTAATTTGTGAACAATCGAGATGTTTATATGAAATTAATTCTAACCAACATCGGCATGTATAAAATTTATGCGGAGAGGGTGAGGGGGGGAGGGGCAATCTCAAGGATAAGATTAATAACATCGACTTATTAAGTACAATTTACTCTGAACTAGAAATGAGATCATGCTCATATTTCAGATCATATATCTTTATATAAAATGCACTGAAAAATTGTGATGTAAAATCTAACTGACATTTTCAATCAATGTAAACTATTATATTTTATTTTGAAAGTAAAATTTTATCATCCGACACGTCTTTACGCTCATTATCTAAACACCCTATGTTTCTTCCCTAGCCACCCAATCTTGCCAAACGTCGCCAAACATCGCCAAGTTCTACCTCGAAGGGAAAACATATGAGGATACCGAAAATAGTTCTATAACTATCACAAAAGTACTCCGAATGTTTTTTTAAAGTGTTAGAATGATATTATAAGTCTTCTGCAATATCACAAACGCCAAAAATAGAGCAAAACTTCTAATAATATAGCATTAAAAGCAATAAAATTAATAGCCAAATGAAATGCACCACGCTAAAATCTAGCAAAATTACTTCTTAACTATATTTGTAAGATATATAATGAAAAAAAAAACTTACCCATGGAAAGAGTAAAGTCCTCCTTTTACATGCTTTTCCTTGCAGCCGTAAGTACAACAGTACATAACCATTATTTTACTATTTATATTTCTCAAACACGCTCTCGGTCAGAAATCGCCATTGAAATGTACAGGGTCACAGTCGGAAGAAAACGGGTTCTCAGGAAATTCGTCCTGACTACAACTCCCTTTATCTTTGGCCCCGATTGCAACCCTTAAGCTCTCTCCATTATATACTACCTCGATGGGTCTAATGGATCTTGTCTGACTTCGTCAGACAGCCGGAGGATAAGCCACAACAACACCGTCCATCCCAAACGAAGAACCTCTCAAAAAGATAGGTATTTTACATACCCTATCCCAAACAATTCGATCCCCCTTTGCAGGCATTGGCGTCTGTGGACGCCAAGGTTAAAGGGCTTGAAAAAATCATTCGATTGATTATACTTAACAATGTACAACCCGGGGGGGGGGGTTACCTCCCCTCAAGGGAAAGCTGATGACGTCACGAACAAAAGAACATCGTATCGCGGCTAATTTTTACAACAATAATTGAAACTAGTAAGTCTCCTGATCATTTGTGTCATAACTAAACCCTTTTATGCATGAGTATGCTAAATTTTGTCTTATGCTGCCATGTTAAAAAAATATAAAATTTAGAATAAAATTCAAAGTTTTCACGTGAATTTAAAAAAGATTCTGTCCAGTTCTAGATTTTTTAATAACGAAGCCGAATATAAAATTTCGGCCCATGTGGTGGCCGAGCGGTCAAAGAGGCAGGCGTTTCCTCATGATAGCTCGGCTGCCAGATTGCGGGTTTGAATCCCGCCTGCGGGCATGGATGTTGTTATGTCTCATTGGGGCAGAAGTCAGACTTCTACATTCGGGTGCTCCGGGTCTTTGACTAAACAGAAGCAGTGCACACATTCTTCCTTAATAAAATATGTTAGGGACACGACACCAACCAACCAACCATATAAAATTTCGAGAAAATTCATTAATATTTTTGGTTGCTATCGTTAACACAAGAAATCGACCACAGACAGACGGACATCACTCTAAAAATAGTCATAACGTGTTCAGAAAGTCGTAAAACCAATATATGCATCAAAATCTCGAAATTGAAAATTCTTGGGAAAACACTTTCTCAGTATTACGTATCAGAAAATAAAAATTGTATTTTTCGATAAGTTTACGTTTCCCAGTTCGTCATTTAATATGTTTTGTAATAATTCTAAAAAATTTGATGTGGGCAGCACATGAATTTCCTTATATAATGCAATGAATTTACTACTTTTACAGTAAAAAAAAAATAAGTTATTCTTATAGTAGATACTTATATTCTTTGCAAAATATTGGATTTTCGTCAATTAGTCGTCATTTTCATCGATTAAGCGTCATTTTTATCCATTTGACGAGATTTTCGTTAATTTGACAACATGTAAAAAATTCGCCTAGTTTGCGACATTCCGCCAAATTCATCGCCAAAATCTCGCCAAGCGTTATGGACGGAAAAATACGTTATTCTTATAGCAGATAAATGATTATTGACGTTCAAATACAAAATTATTACTCAAAGTATGTTTTCTCGTTAATGGAACGAGCTAGATCCACGACAATGATGCCAACAAATTTATCGCATGGTATTACATATGAAAGTGAACATGTTTCTCAACAGTTAATATTTCTTTAACACTAGAATGACGGAAGCGGTCATTTTGACCACATAACTACTTTGAGAAACAAACGATCCCTCCAAAACGGCTAATACCAGCCCTTTGAAATTTTATGACTTTTCTTACTTTCTTAAAGTTATTGAAAACACAAAAGAAAATTATTCTAGGTTTTATAATAAAATTTTATAATTAAAAGTTTTATATGTTAAAGGTATGTTGAATTTTTTCTATGGCGGTCAAATTGACCGCTTGCTCGTCGTTATAGGTAGTTCAAAATATCCGTCGTTCTAGTGTTAATTAATGGAATTTTTTGATAAATATATTTGAAAAATGTACAATATCTCGAGAACGGTTCATGCTAGCGTTCTAAAGCTTATATCAATCGTTTTCTAAGGAAAAATTACACAAATGTTTATTTGCGTAATTTTATTAAAAGTTTTGATCTTTTGATGATTTTTTCAAAATTTCACTGGAAAATTTAGGCGGGTTCTGAACATTCGATTTTGTTTAAAAACAACAGGCTTTCAGTATTCACGGATTGTAATTGTTGTACCAAATTTCATATGAATCGCTTCATTCGTTCGTGAGATATCGTCTCCACAGACTCACTGACACACACACTCACAGAAAGACATCACCTCAAAAATGTCCGATTCGTGATCGGGGATGCTTGAAACGTGCTCTACCGTCGAAAACTCGAATTCGAATTTTCGACCTCGTCACAATACTTTCCTTATACATTATGTATATAAGGAAAGTAAAAATGACTTTTAATGCAGAAATCTTTGTCAACTCGCATAAGAATTTAAACCCCGATTCACGGTAGAAAAATATTTTCAAAAGATGTCTAAATAGTTTGTTTCATTTAGTTTGTTTCATTTGCATAGCAAATTGTACCTTACTGCCGATCACCATTTATTTATGTTTTTTCAATTTTTGAAATTCTAAATCAAATCCGATTCGTGATCGGGGATGCTTGAAACGTGCTCTACCGTCGAAAACTTGAATTTTAATTTTCCACCCCGTCACAATACTTTCCTTATATATTATATTATGTATATAAGGAAATTAAGAAAACCTGATATGGGCAGCACATGACTTTCCATTCATGGATATTCATAACTTTTAATTCATGTAAATTCATGATAATGCAATGAATTTACAGTGAGAAAATGAGGTATAAAATTCACTGCACAATGCCCTTAGCGTTGAATTGTACATTCGGTGCTTTTCTGGGTGACAACATGTAAAACTGTTTCGAAGTGTGTAATTAAATTATATTCGGTTGAGTTTAAAGTGTCGTAAAGATACTTCGTTTTAGAAGGGGGTCGTAATTCTATATAAATAAAATTTAAAATCTGTCTGTTTTTCTCATCATCAAGGGAGAACGGCTAAATTGAAATCGAATTTAATGAAATTATGTGGGTAGCCTTGAAATAGCTCCACTTAAAATTTAGTCCATGCTTCGAGTTTCTAAGACCAGGGGTTGTTTAGATATTAATTAGAAACGAACAATTAAACCTTCCATAAAGATAGTATTATGCAGATGATATTTTTTCCGTCAATTTATTTGAAGAAAATTATATCATGTCGCTTAGCAACGGATTTAAATCAAATGTGTTTATGTGGCAGACGATTTTTATTAAATATTTTTCGATTTAAGTAATAAAGATATGTATATAAAATAAATTTCACCGATGTTACATTTTTGATTGGATTATATCAATTACGGTCTTCAGGTTTATTATTATTATTATTGATTTTATTATTATTATTATTATTATTACATTATTATTATTGATAATTTCGAGGATTATTGATTCAGAGATTATTGATATTTTCAATTTATTACGTCATTGTTTTATTTTTGCAAAAATTGTTATATATTGTTCATATATATTGTAGTCATATATTGTACGTAGTATATGGGCAATATTCTGCAAATGCACAGGTATATCTGCTAATCTACGAAAATATAAGTAGTACAGGTATATTGGCACATATTTTGACATATATTGGCATATATTGGAATTAAGTACTGTTTTTAGGTTTAAAGATTACGAGATTATTAATATTTTCAATGTATTACGTCATCTGTTTTATTTTGGCAAAGATTTTAGAAACTCATATGTTGTAGTACGTGTAATCTTCTACTAATACATCGGTATATATTTTAATATTCTCGAATATAAATAGTACGGATCCCATACAGTTTTAGCGCTTTTATTTTTCATTTATTGGTTCAACTTCATATTTTTTGTAAATTTGTTTACAAACGGGATCAGGATGTTTTATTCTTCAGATCTGCCCGTGAGGATAATTTTGTATAGCGAGAACAAATACTCTTTAACTTCTTTATAGGAGCATTAAATTAAATATTTTAATGGAATATTTTGATTAACAATCTCATTTAGTATACTATAGGAATTTGCACGTGATCGTAAATTGTAAGTTTGTTTATATTATGTACTCCGTACGAAGAACGGGTATGCTGCTAGTCTATATAAATAAAATTGAAAATCTGTCTGTCTGTCTGTCTGTCTGTCTGTCTGTTTGTCCCATCATCACGGCAGAACGGCTGAACCGAATTTGATGAAATTTTGTGGGTAGCCTAGAAATAGCCCCACTTAAAATTTAGTCTATAGTTGGAATTTCTACGACCAGTGGTTCTCGAGATATTAGTAAAAAACGAAACTTTCGTTTGTCTCATCATCACGAGAGAACGGCTGAACCAAATTTAATCAAATTTTGTGGGTGGTCTTAAAATACCCCCCCCATAAATTTTGCCCAAGTTTCGAGTTTCTAAGACCAGGGGTTGTCGAGATATTAATGAAAAACGGAACTTTTTTTATAGGAGTTCTACTCTCCAACTCCGTGGTTTATCCAAACGGAAAGGATAAAAATCGTTTGTTTAAAGCGTCAAAGGGAATTAAAATTTTATTTTTGAGTTTGATGCCGGATTTTTGCATTAAATAGCCACTATCTGAAAGTATGAATTGTTTGAAACATGAATTTAAATGGAAAAATCTACCTCCATGTTTTATATTTCACACGATTATTTTTTTACTCAACGATTATAGAAGTATAAAGAAATTAAAATGGTTATTTAATTTCGCATTTTATGAGGAAGATTCTATCTTATATCATGTTGCTCGGCAAAGGAATGGAATTAAATGTGTTTGTTAATGATTATTATTTTTTCGATTTGAATAATAAATAAATGGATATTAAAATATATCTTATAAATGAACGGTTTGATTTTTTTAAATTATATTAATTGCGAACTGCATACATCACTTTCATTTATTTTAGCAAAGAGGTTTTAAGCTTATATATTGTGTTTAGCTAATAAATTCATATTCTGTTTACCCAATAAATTCATTTATCCAATTGTTTAAACAGAAAAATAGTAGAATGGGTATATCTTCTAATAATATTTTAGTGTTTTCATTTAGTATATAAACTGGATCGCGATATTTTATTCAGATCTGCGAATTTAGAGCTACGAATTTGGCTGAATATCGCTAACTTGGCAAATTTCTTAAAAGTTGCCAAATTGATTGAAATGTCCCCAAATTGATAAAAATGACGTAAATCAATGAATTTTATTTTGTTTTGTTAAAAGAAAGTACTGAAATGGTGTTTCGTTAGCATTTGTCTGTCAGTCCAACCGCCCTACTTAGTAACCCATTTAGCGAGTTTTTAAAATGTCGCCAAATTGATAAATATATTTATAAATCCATAAAATATTTTGAAATTGATAAATTGTCCTAAATAAACGAAATTGTGTTTTTTAGGGGATAATATTTTGATGATGGTTCGTCAATTTATCGCCAAGTGAGACTGTCAGTTCTACAGTCCCAATTGGCGATAAATTTGGCGATTTTTTAAAATGTTGCCAAACCTTCAATAGAGATATTCAGACGATATTTTGACTACCAATTTATTTGAAGCAAATCATAACATGTCGCTTAACAACGGATTTAAATTTAATGTGTTTATGAGGAAGAAGATTTTTATTAAATATTTTCCGATTTTAATGATGAAGATATGTATATAAAATAAATTTCATTGCCATCGTATTTTTGAATGGATAATATCAATTACGACCTTCATGTTTAAACATTATTATTATTGATGTTTTCGGGAATTATTGATTCAGAGATTATTGATATTTTCAATTTCTTATGGCATTGTTTTATTACGGCAAAAATTGTTGAAACTCATATATTGTACGTTGTACGAGTAATCTTCTACAAATGCACGGGTATATCTTCTAATGTAAGAGAATATAAGTAGTACATGTATATTGCCATATATTGGAATCAAGCCTTCCGGTATGAAGATCATGGGGATTATTGATATTTTTAATTTATTAAGTAATCTGTTATATATTGGCAAAAATTTTTCAAACTAAATATAATACGGGTAATCTTTTACTAACACTAGGACATATCATCTAATCTATGACATTATAAGTAGTACGGGTTTATCTTCCCATATAATTTTAGCACTTTCATTTGGGCACATATTGGAATTAATTACTGCCTACTGGTTTAAAGATTACGGATTTATTGATATTTTCAATTTATATATGTAATCTACTAATACAGGTTATATCTTCTAATATTCGCGTATATAAGTGGTACGGGTCCCATACAATACGCTATTATTTTGCATATATTGATTCAATTCCATACTTTTTATAAATTTGCTTACAAAAAAGTCGAGGATATTTTATTCTTCAGATCTACCCGTGAAGATAATTTTGAATAACGAGAACAGCCATTCCTTAACTTCTTTTTAGGAGCATTATGTTAAATATTTTAACAGAATATTTTGATTAAAAATGCCATTAAGTATACTATAGGAATTTGCACATGATTTTGAATTTTAAGTTTATTTATATTATATACTCCGTACGAAGAACGGGTATGCTGCTAGTTAATTAATATAATTGATCGGGAAAGGTGCAGTATCCTCATATGTCCGGAGATTTTAGAAGCGCTAAAGCTGCAGGCGGGCAAATGGGGATGAATTTTCTACATAGCGTGAATCACTTCGTCATATGACGGACTTAATATTGTCTCTTTATATTTACTTTTAAAATATTAGACTTGCTAAATTATTTGGTTCTTAAATATGTAATAAGAAATGCCTATCTATACTAGCTTTTAACCTGTTCTTTCTCAATGCCTAGTGGTCACTAAATGTGAGACTTAAACATTTAGCGTGAGTTCTGAATATCAGAAACGGCTTCAATTTTGAACTTAACATTGCAATGCGCACATTTTAGAAGGACAAAGGGGGGGGGGGGGGGTGAGACCCAGACCGTCCGACCTACCAGAAAGGTGTAAGGTAACCGTCTGGACGGCCGGGAAGTGCCACCCAATTTAGACCGGAACCCAGTGGGGGAGGCATCCACAGGGACCGTACCCTCCTTCCCCTACCACCAACCTCCCGGAAGGACTTACGGACCCACATGTTTAACGTGATCGTACTCCGCATGAACACGGCGGCAGTTGTGGCAGCGTGCAAATCCAGCGCGCAAACCATTGGGCTACCGCGTCCGAAATGTGCCAACAGCACGCAGTGTTCCCAGGTGGTCACCCACCCAAGTACTAACCGCGCTCGATGCTGCTTGACTTTGGTAATCTAATGAGAACCTGTGTTTTCAGCACGGTAAGGCCGTTGGCTTAAAGGGGGGGGTGCATTTCTTTTATTAACCTCTTTGTTTCATCATTTCTAATTTGAATTTTTGAAATTTTAAATTATTCCCTTTGTATCAAAGCTGAGACTGATTAACCGACACCAAAATCAAGATTCTAGAGCAGAAGTGCTAATTTTGATACATCACTCCCTCACTCACCCTGCTCAGTGCATATTATAAAGGTAATTCAAATTAAAAATTCTTCTGCTTGTGATCAATGATAAGAACGGCTAAGAACGATAAGAAACGATAAGAACGGCTGCACCGAATTTCATGAAATTTCGATTGGTAGCCTTGATATGGTCCCACATAAAATTTAGTCTGTCTTCATGCATTTCTAACTGTGTCCTCGCGTTTAACATGACTCAATCATCACATGATTCTGCGAACTAACATAGCCTAATCGTTTTCCTGAGCCTCGCTACAATAGCCGCAATTCAAAATCTTATAACGTGACCTTATAATGCTGTTTGTGTCTCTATCTCTTATCTTATAACGTTGTTTGTGTCTCTATCTCCAAAATTATGGAAGCTTTAAAATCAATAGCAGACCTGCGGCTTTTTAATGACTAATTGTATTTTGCCTTTTTAAGGGGGAATAAATAAAATATCGCTCTTAATTTCTGTCCTTTATAAGATAACCAGAAACGTGGTCTATAAAGAAGTTATTATTTAATGGTAAATTTTTTATTATATGTATAAATAAATGTGCAATTTGCGCTTCTGCTTGCCTGTTTATTATTTCAGAACAGAACTTCTTTTTACTTTCCTTGCAATAAATGGTAAGTATAGGGAAAGTAATAGAATCATGCCGAAAATCGCAACTCGAGTTTTCGACGGATCTGCACGTTTCGAGACCTCTAGAATACGAAAAGACCATTTTCAGCGTGACGTCTGCGTGTGTGTCTGTCTGTGCAATGTATGTATCCACTCTAACTCAAAAACTAATGGACCGAATTTCATAAAATTTGTTAGGTAAGACTCTTGGGCGTGACCCTGGTGTTGATTAGTTTTTGATACAATTCGGGAAAAAAGAATCCGCCTTCTTTTGCGAAATGGCCCACAAAAATCTCATGTATCCACTCTAGCTGAAATACTAATTGACCAAATTTCACAAAATTTGGTAGATAAATCACTTGTAGGATACTCTGGTGCTGATTAGATTTTGGTATGATTCGGAAAAGAAAAACCTTCTCTTTTTACGAAATGGCCAGCAAAAATCGCCAATATCTAAAAAAAGACTACGCATGTTCAAATATATCAATTAAATGCTTGTTTTATACGTAATTTTTGACGAGGGAAATATTAAGAACAACTCTATTACTCTAGGATTAACCGTTCTCGAGATATTTGAGATTTTTTGCATTTTTGTTATGCCGCCTTTGGAAAAATGTCCAATTACCAAATAAAAGCAGAAATTGAATCAAAATTGAAAATTTTGTGTTATTTTGTACAATTAAACTCAATTTAATGAGTTCTTAAAAAATAGAAAGAATGAATTCGCGTCTGCTGGGAAAGTCGCGAGCTGCCCACATCAGATTTTTTTCTTTTTAGTGAGAATTGTTTTAAAATTTCAAAAAGGACTCCAACTGTTTAAAGCTCACCCCAAATTGAGATTAAGGTTTCTTTACCTTATGCATTCCGTACAAAGAACAGATATGCAGCTAGTACTAAATAATTCGCAGAAAAACATTTCGTTATTAACAAGATGTATCTGATAAAATGAAACGAACATGTAATATACTTTTACGGCTCTTTGAGTCCCCCAAAGGGAAAACACACTTTTATAGGCAGTCATTCGTCTTGTGTGAAAGTAGGGTTGCCAGGTTTTTGTCAATTTCGGTGCAGAGTTGCCGAATTTAGCTATTTATCGCTAAATTAGCGACTTTTGGCGGGATTTCGAATTTACTAGAACTTTCTCGAAATATCGAATATTCTTAAGAGATTAGAGCTTTCTAGAAACGTCTAAGAAGAATATACAAAACGAGTTATCGCTCAGTTGGAGAGCAGTTAACGTGATACGAATTAAATTGCATTGTGAGCTACGTCAGCGTTTTGAAAATAGTATCGGCTATGTTGTTAATTAACTTTTATATAACTGCTTTTTTATTATATTTGACAGTTATTTAGCGATCTTGTAAGATAGTTATCGAGCTATTCGCTGTAGCTATTGTTCCTGTTTATGCTAGTTAGAGTTTTAAATAAAAGTGTTAGTTATCCAGAAATTTGAACTCATTTTTGTATCCTGAGAGTACACCTACAGGTTCAATAGGATATATTGTAACAATATATACATTATTTCTCACATAATTAGCTTCATTTTCGTTTAATTATTAAGACCGTAATTAACTTACGACCAATAATATTAATTATTGGTCGTAATAGTTAATTACGGTTGTAATAGTTAATAACTAATACCTACTAATATATCGTAAAAGTTAACTACGACCGAATTAACGATTGCGATATATTATTGGTCGTAATTAACTATTACGATATATTATTGGTCGTAATTAAGTATGACGACCAACAATATATGTACAAACCTCTCATTTAATCATATAAATTCTTTTGCATTAAATTAAGAATAAGTTTTTTAGACAGAAATATATTATAAATATTTACTTTCTAAATTAAAAAGTTGCGTTTAAGCGTCCTATCAAAGAAATATAACATTTTACAAAATTCCAAGGCATGATTAAATTCCTAACATCGTTGAAAAGAATCTCAGAGACTCCAAAGAAAAAGAACACCACTCAGAATTAGAGTAGACAGCTGACAGCTCCATAAATTTTATAATCTCGATAAGCATCTTTAAATGCCGCGTTCCAGGGAAATTACTTTTTAATTTAAAAAGTAATTTATGTTACGGATCTGTAGACAAATTAAAACAGGATTAATTTGATTATGAAGTGTGTGTTTTTACTTTCCTTATATACATAGTATAATGTATAAGGAAAGTATTGTGACGGGGTCGAAAATTCGAATTCGAGTTTTCGAGGGAAGAACACGTTTCAAGCATCCCTGGTCACGAATCGAACATTTTTGAGGTGGTGTCTAGTGTCTGTGTATGTGTGTGAAAGTATGTGTTTGGAGACGATATCTCACGAACGAATGGAGCGTTTCGAATGAAATTTGGTACAAAAATTACAATCCATAAATACTGGAAACCTATTGTTTTTAAACACAATCGAATGTTCAGAACTCCCCTAAATTTTCGAGTGAAATTTTGAAAAAATCATCAAAAAATCAAAACATTTAATAAAGTTACGCAAATAAACATGTCTTACGTAATATCTCCTTAGAAAACGATTGACATAAACTTTAGAATGCTAGTATGAACCGTTCTTGAGACGTTGAAAATTTTTCAAATAAATTTATCAATAGAATCCCACAAATTAAAAAAAAAAATTAACTGTTGAGAAAGATGTTCACTTTTCATATGTAATATCATGCGATAAATTGGGTGACATCATTCTCGTGGATCTAGCTTATTCCATTCATGAGAAAAGATACTTTGAGTAATACTTTTGTATTTGAATGCCAATAGTCATTTATCTGATATAAGAATAACTTATTTCGCTGTCCAGAACGCTTGCCGACGAATTTGGCGGAATGTTGCCAACTTGGCGACTTTTTTTAGATGTAGCTAAATTAACGAAAATCTCGCCAAATGGATAAAAATGACGCCAAATCAATGAAAATGACGACTAATTGACGAAAATCCAATATCTTGGAAAGAATATAGGTATCTACTATAAGAATAACCTATTTTTTTTACTGTAAAAGTAGTAAATTCATTGCATTATATAAGGTAAGTCATGTGCTGCCCACATCAGATTTTTTTATTGCCTTTTTAATGCATAGGGAAAGTACTGGAATCGGGTCGAAAATCGCAACATGAGTTTTCGACGAATCTACCCGCTTTGGGGCCTCTGGAACACGAAAAAACCATTTTTAGCGAGACGTCTGTGCAATGTATGTATGCACTCTAATTCAAAACCTAATTGACTAAATTTCATAAAATTTTATAGGTAAGGAACCTGTGCGTTACCTTAATGCTCATTAGATTTTGGCATGATTCAGAATACAAGGACATGCCTTTTTTTGCAAAATTGCCCGCAAAAATCGTATGTATCTATTCTATATGTAAGAAGCTAATTGAACACGTTTCATAAAATTTTATAGGTGAGTCACCTGTAGGGTTACTCTTTTATTGATTAGATTTTGGCAGGATTCAGGATAAAATAACTAGCTTCCTTTTGCAAAATGGCCCGCAAAAAGCATATGTATCCACCCTAGTTAAAAAACTAATTGATCCAATAATAAAGTAGTATCGAAACACGTCAACTAATTAATACTTTAAAATTAAAGACAACCAAAAATTAAGTTTAAAAGTATTTTATTAAAATCTCCCTTTTTGCGACGTACAAAAATCACACGGCCATAGCGCTTTTACGCCACTGATGAAGGGCATAATAGTACCTGTAGCTATGCGCTATAGCTATGTGATTTTTGTACATCGTAAAAAGGAGATTTTAATAATAGACTTTTAAGCCTATTTTTGGTTGTCTTTCATGTTAAAGTATTAATTGAACCATGTTGACGAAATTTGGTAGATAAGTTACTTGTTGATCATTTTGTTGTTGATGAAATTTTAGTACGATTCGGGGAAAAGGAACCAGCCTTTTCTTACGAAGTCCGCAAAAGTCGTCAAAATCTAAAATAAAAGACTACGTATGCGCTATGTATTAATTAAATGCTTGTTTTATACGTAATTTTCGACGAGATGAAAAGAATAACAACACCCTCCATTACTCTCCGAAGTCAAGCAGCATCGGGCGCGGTTAGTACTTGGGTGGGTGACCACCTGGGAACACCGCGTGCTGTTGGCACATTTCGGGCGCGGTAGCCCGGTGGTTTGCGCGCTGGATTTGCACGCTGCCACAACTACCGCCGTGTTCATGCGGAGTACGATCACGTTAAACATGTGGATCCGTAAGTCCTTCCGAGAGGTTTGTGGTAGGGGAAGGAGGGTACGGTCCTTATGGACGTCTCCCCCACTGGGTTCCGGTCTAAATTGGGTGGCACTTCCGGGCCGTCCTAACGGTTATCTTACACCTTTCTGGTTGGTCGGACGGTCTGGGTCTCAACAACAACCCTCCATTACTCTGGGTGTTCTCGAGATATTTTAGTTTTTTTTTTTTCGCATTTTTACCACGCCCCCTGTGGAAATATGTCCCGTTACGAAAATTGAATTAAAAATGCGAATTCATAGTCATTTTAAATAATTATGCACGTCATTTTGTGCAATTAAACTCAATTTAATGAATTGTTAAAGAGATAAAGAGAAAATGAGTCTATCGCGAAAGTCACGTGCTGCCCACATCAGATTTTTGAATTTCCCTATAGTGTATGATAATGTATAAAGAAAGTATAGGAATAGAGTCGGAAATTGGAATTCACATTTTCGAACGGAAGACTCTATCTATGCGTTTTGAGGTGTATGCATTCCGTCTCCTTCAAAACTATTCCGACAGAATTTCTTGAAATTTGGCAGATGTCACTTGCAGATAACTCTCGTGCTGATTGGATTTTAGAACAAAATGGGAAAAACGGACCTGACCTTTGTTTCGAAATGAACCGCAAATTTGGATGAAAGCTAAAATTAAAGAATTAATGCGCTTAAACGCATTAATAAGGTAATTGTTTTATGCGTAATTTCTGATGACAGAACGAAAAGATGAAAAACATCCGATGTAGGCAGCACATGACTTTACTACATGTTGCGATGATTTTACTTTTTTCGCTGCGAAATAATGAAGTGTGAAATTCACAGAACAATTTTTCTGTATTGAATCAACACCACTTAAAAATGAAATTTGGAGCATCACGCAACTTATTAGTCTAAACAGATGAACTTAATCACAGCCACTTACAAAATCATCATCAAAATGCAACGGGCATGAAATTAATATCCCGTAAAAAAAAAATATTGACAAATTCTTGGGCTGAAAAATACAAAACTTATTACAAAAAGTATCTTATTCTCTTGTGAATGAGACTAACAAAATGCATGAGAATGATGTTAACAAATTTGTCTCATATTACTATATATAGGATATCAAATATTTATTTTAACTACATACATAATAAAGGAAAATGTCTGTGTGTGGGGGGAGGGGGTCTGTAGCGGGAAATCTAAGAATCGTACGACCATGAAATTTGGTACACAGGTAATTCAGGCGAGTTGCACCTTGACGTTATTTTTTTTAAATTTCAAATTCGTTTTTTAGTTATTTTATGTTTCTGTCCGATTTACAACAACTTTAGGCGACATTCACATAAATCGGTTCCTTAACAATCGAAAATATTATCATAGACTTTCCGTCTTGACAGTATCGAAAAAGTTCGAAAAATTTTCTTTCAGACAAATTATAAATAAAATATATACGATTAATAGACGAATTTTCGTGATTTTAAAAAAAAATGTATATGTTTTCGTGCGTTTAAAACCTCTCCGATTTTTATAGCGCGATATCAAAATATTTGACGCCAACTCCAATATTTATAATTTAACAGCAGATACTTTAAAAGTCACAGACTGTTCCAAAACAAAAATTAATTTCGTGAAACTCATCAGTTCACTAATTATAAAATTTGTATGCAAGCGAACTGTTAAAATGTTTCTCCAATTCTCCTACTGTCGTTTCTACCTTTTCTCATATCAAGTCTATTGGTGCATGCGCATAATGGATGAATTTTTGGAATTCGGGAGGAAATGGTCTCCTAGAGGTTAAGAATGGTTTTCACTTTCCCTGCAATACATGGTAATGTATAGGGAAAATATTGGAATCATGCCGAAAATCGCAACTCGAGTTTTCGACGGATCTACACGTTTCAAGACCTCTAGAATACGAAAAAACCATTTTTAGCGAGACGTCTGTGTGTGTGTCTGTGTGTCTGTCTGTGCAGATTTTGTATCCACTCTAACTAAAAAACTAATGGACCGAATTTCACAAAATTTTGTAGGTAAGTCACTTGTGGGCGGGGCTGGTGCTGATTAGTATTGGGTACGATTCGGAATAAAAAAACCCGCCTTTTTTGTGAAATGGCCCGCAAAAGCTTGTATCCACAGTAGCTGAAAAACTAACGAACCGAATTTCACAAAATTCGGTAGATAAGTCACGTATAGGTCACCCTAGTGCTGATTAGATTTTGGTACGATTCAGAAAAGAATAACCTGCCTTTTTTTGCAAAATGGCCCGCAAAAATCGTCAAAATCTAAAATAAAAAACTACGTATGCTCAAATATATCCATGAAATGCTCGTTTAATACGTAATTTTTAACGAAGAAAAGAATAAGACAAACCCCATTACACTAGGACTAGCCGTTCTCGAGATATATGAGGTTTTCCGTATTTTCTCTACGCCACCTTTGAAAAAAATCTGATGTGGGCAACACATGACTTTCCTTATATAATGTACTGAATTTACTACTTTTACAGTACAAAAAATAGGTTTTTCTTATAGTAGATATTTATATTCTTTCCAAGATATTGAATTTTCGCGTATTAGTCGTCATTTCCATTGATTTAGCGTCATTTTCATTCATTTGGAAAGATTTTCGTTAATTTGGCAACATTTCAAAAAGTCGCCAAGTTGGCGACATTCCGCCAAATTCGTCGCCAAATACTCGCTAAGAATTAGGGACGAAGAAATAAGTTATTCATACAACAGACAAATGACTATTGGCGTTCAAATACAATCGTATTACTCAAAGTATCTTTTTTCATGAATGGAACGGGCTAGATCCACGAGAATGATGTCACCCAATTTATCGTATGGTATTACATATGAAAAGTGAACATGTTTCTCAATAGGAAATGATTTTCTTTATTTTATGACTTTTTGATAATTTTTTTAAAAAATGTGCAATATCTCGAGAACGGTTCATGTTAGCGTTCTAAAATTTATGCCAATCGTTTTCTAATGAAAAATTATATAAGAAATGTCTATTTGCGTAACTTTCTTAGTGGTTTTGATTTTTTGACGATTTTTGTAAAATTTCATTCGAAAATTTAGGGGGGTTCTGAACATTCGATTGCGTATAAAAACAATAGGCTTCCAGTGTTTACGGATTGTGATTTTTGTACCAAATTTGGTTCGAATCGGTACATTCGTTCGTCAGTTATCGTCTCCACAGACTCACTGACACACACACATACTTTCACACACACACACACACACACACACACACACATACACACACAGACATCACTTCAAAAATGTTTGATTCGTGATCAGGGATGCTTGAAACGTGCTCTCCCGTCGAAAACTCGAATTCGAATTTTCGACCCCGTCACAATACTTTCCTTATACATTATGTATATAAGGAAAGTAATAAGTCCAGTTATCAAATGAGAACGAATATTGAATTAAAAGTGAATTAAATGTAATTAAAATAAAGAGAACGTTAATATAAGTCTGCAGGGGAAGTCATGAGCTGCCCACATCAGATTTTTACTTTCCTTATATACATAATGTATAAGGAAAGTATTGTGACGGGGTCGAAAATTCGAATTCGAGTTTTCGACGGGAGAGCACGTTTCAAGCATCCCTGATCACGAATCAAGCATTTTTGAAGTGATGTCTGTGTGTGTGTGTGTGTGTGTGTGAAAGTATGTGTGTGTGTCAGTGAGTCTGTGGAGACGATAACTGACGAACGAATGGACCGATTCGAACCAAATTTGGTACAAAAATCACAATCCGTAAACACTGGAAGCCTATTGTTTTTATACGTAATCGAATGTACAGAACCCCCCTAAATTTTCGAATAAAATTTTGAAAAAATCGTCAAAAAATCAAAACCGCTAATAAAGTTACGCAAATAGACATTTCTTATGTAATTTTTCATTAAAAAACGATTGGCATAAGTTTTAGAACGCTAACATGAACCGTTCTCGAGATATTGTACATTTTTCAAAAAAATTATGAAAAAGTCACATAAAAAAAAAAATTCCTATTAAGAAACATGTTCACTTTTCATATGTAATACCATGCAATAAATTGAGTGACATCATTCTCGTGGATCTAGCTTGTTCCATTCATGAAAAAATATACTTTGAATAATACTTTTGTATTTAAACGCCAATAGTCATTTATCTGCTGTAAGAATAACTTTTTTCTTAGTGTATAACGCTTGGCGAGATTTAGGCGACGAATTTGGCGGAATGTCGCCAACTTGGCGACTTTTTTGAAATGTTGCCAAATTAATGAAAATCTCGCCAAATGGATAAAAATGATGCTAAATCAATGAAAATGACGACTAATTGTCGAAAATTCAATATCTTGGAAAGAATATTAGTATCTACTATAAGAAAAACCTATTTTTTTACTGTAAAAGTAGTAAATTCATTACATTATATAAGGAAAGTCATGTGTTGCCCACATCAGATTTTTTACTTTCCCTGCAATACATGGTAATGTATAGGGAAAGTATTGGAATCATGCCGAAAATCGCAACTCGAGTTTTCGACGGATCTACACGTTTCGAGACCTTCAGAATACGAAAAAAACATTTTTAGCGTGACGTCTGTGTGTGTGTCTGTGTGTCTGTCTGTCTGTGTGTCTGTCTGTCTGTCTGTCTGTCCAGATTTTGTATCCACTCTAACTAAAAAACTAATGGACCGAATTTCACAAAATTTTGTAGGTAAGTCACTTGTGGGCGGGGCTGGTGCTGATTAGTTTGGGGTACGACTCGGAATAAAAGAACCCGCCTTTTTTTGCGAAATGGCCCGCAAAAGCTTGTATCCACTCTAGCTGAAAAACTAATGGACCGAATTTCACAAAATTCGGTAGATGAGCCACGTATAGGTCACCCTGGTGCTGATTAGATTTTGGTACGATTCAGAAAAAAATAACCTGCCTTTTTTTGCAGAATGGCCCGCAAAAATTGTCAAAATCTAAACTAAAAAGCTACGTATGCTCAAATATATCCATTAAATGCTTGTTTAATGCGTAATTTTTAACGAAGAATAAGACCAACCCCATTACACTAGGACTAGCCGTTCTCGAGATATATTAGTTTTTTTCGTATTTTTCCACGCCTCCTTTGAAAATAAGTCCAGTTATCAAATGAGAACGAAAATTAAATTAAAAGTGAATTAAATTTAATTGAAATAAATAGAACGTGGATATAAGTTTGCAGGGAAAGTCATGTGCTGCCCACATCAGATTTTTACTTTCCCTGCAATACATGGTAATGTATAGGGAAAGTACTGGAATCATGCCGAAAATCGCAAGTCGAGTTTTCGACGAATCTACACGTTTCGAGACCTCTAGAATACGAAAAAACTATTTTTAGCGTGACGTCTGTGTGTGTCTGTGTGCCTGTGTGTCTGTCTGTGTGTCTGTCTGTCTGTCTGTGCAGATTTTGTATCCCCTCTAATTAAAAAACTAATGGACCGAATTTCACAAAATTTGGTAGACAAGTCACTTGTGAGCGATTCTGGTGCTGATTAGTTTTGGGTACGATTCGGGATAAAAGAACCCGCCTTTTTTTGCGAAATGGCCCGCAAAATCTTGTATCCACTCTAACTGAGAAACTAATGAACCGAATTTCACAAAATTCGGTGGATAAGTCCCTTGTGAGTTACCCTGGTGGTGATAACCTGCCTTTCTTTGCAAAATGGCCCGCAAAACGTCAAAATCTAAACTAAAGAACTAGGTATACTCAGATATATCCATTAAATGCCTGTTTAATACGTAATTTTTATGAACGAAAAGAATAAGACCAACCCCATTACACTAGGACTAGCCGTTCTCGAGATATTTTAGTTTTTCGTACTTTCCCTACGCCACCTTTGAAAATAAGCCCGGTTACCGAATAAGAACGAAAATTGAATAAAAGTGAAATAAATTTAATTAAAATAAAGAGACCGTTAATATAAGTCTGCAGAGAAAGTCATGTACTGCCCACATCAGATTTTTTTTCTGCTATGCAGAGAGCGTGTTTTTTACTTTCTCATATATAGTATTAAGAAAGTATTGTCTTGACGAAAATTTTCGATTTCGAGATTTTTCTGCCAATATATGTTTTAAGACCTCCTGAATACGATCAGACAATTTTTAGAGTGATGTTCGTTTTTCTGTCGTATGTCTGCGGCCGATTTCTTGTGTATACAATAGCAGCCACAGATATTAATGGATTTTACCAAAATTTTATATCCGGCTGTGTAATGAAAAAATGTAGGACTAAATATTTTTTTTTTTTTAATTCGAGAGAAAACGTTGAAATTTTAAATTTCTTTACCATGGCAGCATAGGACAAAATTTGACATTATTATGCATTAAAGGGTTTATTTATAGCTCGAAGCTCGATCACCAGACTTAATAGTTTCAAATCAGTGTTATTAAATATAGCAGAGATACAATTTTTTTATTCATGACGTCATTACCCCCCCCCCCGGGTGGTACATTGTCAAGCACGGTATCAATCAAAATATTTTTTCAAACCCTTTAAAGTTAAGGGTAACACACTATTTTAATCATTTGGATCCTCAATACCAATTTTTCACATTTTTTCTTGTAAAATTTGAAAAAAAAGAACAAAAAATGATTTCTGATACGAGAAAGTCGAGATGAGCTACATACTAGTTAATTTTTCTTTGCGGATAGCGTGCATGGGGATTCGAAGAAAATTGTAGTTTATTTACGCTCCGGAAAACCCGGGTAATTCGTTCTAGTAAGGCATAAAATAGTATTTTATTAGGTGACTGCGCAGTTTTAAATGACAGCAATTTTTGAAACTTCCCCAAAATAAAAATATATAGTTAAGTGAATGAAGTTTCCAGAACCGCACATTTCAAGAATAAATAGAATGTGCTTTTCAAATCTACGAAAATTGTGCCCGTATATTTTAGAAGACTCCTTTTTCTCATTCTCTTCTCTTTACGGAGAATGCATTTCTTGTCAGATCGTTCCTTTTCCTGACGTGTTATATCCTCTTGCGAAATGGCCGCATTTGGTAAGAATAGCATTTTACAAATATGATACCAACCGGTGTTATTGCGAAAAGCACAATGACTCGTATAAATGTTAGATGTTAGGCAAAATGTAATAACTAATGCCCAGAAGTAAGGCAAAAAGTCTAAATTGTTTCTTTTTACTTTCCTTATATACATACTGTATAAGGAAAGTATTGCGACGGGGTCGAAAATTCGAAATCGAGTTTTCGACGGGAGAGCACGTTTCAAGCATCCCTGATCACGAATCAAACACTTTTGAAGTGATGTCTGTGTGTGTGTGTGCGTGTGTGTCAGTGAGACTGTGGAGACGATAACTGACTAACGAATGGAACGATTCGAACAAAATTTGCTACAAAAATCACAATCCGTAAACACCGGAAGCCTATTGTTTTTATACGTAATCGAATGTTCAAAACCCCCCTAAATTTTCAAATGATATTTTTAAAAAATCGTCAAAAAATCAAAACCGCTAATAAAGTTACGCAAATAGACATTTCTTATGTAATTTTTCATTAGAAAACGATTGACATAAATTTTAGAACGCTAATATGAACCGTTCTCGAGATATTGCACATTTTTCAAAAAAATTATTAAAAAGTCATATAAAATGAAAAAAAAAAATTTCCTATTGAGAAACATGTTCACTTTTCATATGTAACACCTTGCGATAAATTGGGTGGCATCATTCTCGTGGATCTAGCTCGTTCCATTCGTGAAAAAAGATACTTTGAGTAATATTTTTGTATTTGAACGCCAATAGTCATTTTTCTCCTGTAAGAACAACTTATTTCTTCGTCCATAACGCTTGGCGAGATTTTAGCGACGAATGTGGCGGAATGTCGCCAACTTGGCGACTTTTTAAAATGTTGCTAAATTAACAAAAATCTCGCCAAATGGATAAAAATGACGCTAAATCAATGAAAATGACGACTAATTGTCGAAAATTCAATATCTTGGAAAGAATATTAGTATCTACTATAAGAAAAACCTATTTTTTTACTGTAAAAGTAGTAAATTCATTACATTATATAAGGAAAGTCATGTGTTGCCCACATCAGATTTTTTACTTTCCCTGCAATACATGGTAATGTATAGGGAAAGTATTGGAATCATGCCGAAAATCGCAACTCGAGTTTTCGACGGATCTACACGTTTCGAGACCTTCAGAATACGAAAAAAACATTTTTAGCGTGACGTCTGTGTGTGTGTCTGTGTGTCTGTCTGTCTGTCTGTCTGTCCAGATTTTGTATCCACTCTAACTAAAAAACTAATGGACCGAATTTCACAAAATTTTGTAGGTAAGTCACTTGTGGGCGGGGCTGGTGCTGATTAGTTTGGGGTACGACTCGGAATAAAAGAACCCGCCTTTTTTTGCGAAATGGCCCGCAAAAGCTTGTATCCACTCTAGCTGAAAAACTAATGGACCGAATTTCACAAAATTCGGTAGATGAGCCACGTATAGGTCACCCTGGTGCTGATTAGATTTTGGTACGATTCAGAAAAAAATAACCTGCCTTTTTTTGCAGAATGGCCCGCAAAAATTGTCAAAATCTAAACTAAAAAGCTACGTATGCTCAAATATATCCATTAAATGCTTGTTTAATGCGTAATTTTTAACGAAGAATAAGACCAACCCCATTACACTAGGACTAGCCGTTCTCGAGATATATTAGTTTTTTTCGTATTTTTCCACGCCTCCTTTGAAAATAAGTCCAGTTATCAAATGAGAACGAAAATTAAATTAAAAGTGAATTAAATTTAATTGAAATAAATAGAACGTGGATATAAGTTTGCAGGGAAAGTCATGTGCTGCCCACATCAGATTTTTACTTTCCCTGCAATACATGGTAATGTATAGGGAAAGTACTGGAATCATGCCGAAAATCGCAAGTCGAGTTTTCGACGAATCTACACGTTTCGAGACCTCTAGAATACGAAAAAACTATTTTTAGCGTGACGTCTGTGTGTGTCTGTGTGCCTGTGTGTCTGTCTGTGTGTCTGTCTGTCTGTCTGTGCAGATTTTGTATCCCCTCTAATTAAAAAACTAATGGACCGAATTTCACAAAATTTGGTAGACAAGTCACTTGTGAGCGATTCTGGTGCTGATTAGTTTTGGGTACGATTCGGGATAAAAGAACCCGCCTTTTTTTGCGAAATGGCCCGCAAAATCTTGTATCCACTCTAACTGAGAAACTAATGAACCGAATTTCACAAAATTCGGTGGATAAGTCCCTTGTGAGTTACCCTGGTGGTGATAACCTGCCTTTCTTTGCAAAATGGCCCGCAAAACGTCAAAATCTAAACTAAAGAACTAGGTATACTCAGATATATCCATTAAATGCCTGTTTAATACGTAATTTTTATGAACGAAAAGAATAAGACCAACCCCATTACACTAGGACTAGCCGTTCTCGAGATATTTTAGTTTTTCGTACTTTCCCTACGCCACCTTTGAAAATAAGCCCGGTTACCGAATAAGAACGAAAATTGAATAAAAGTGAAATAAATTTAATTAAAATAAAGAGACCGTTAATATAAGTCTGCAGAGAAAGTCATGTACTGCCCACATCAGATTTTTTTTCTGCTATGCAGAGAGCGTGTTTTTTACTTTCTCATATATAGTATTAAGAAAGTATTGTCTTGACGAAAATTTTCGATTTCGAGATTTTTCTGCCAATATATGTTTTAAGACCTCCTGAATACGATCAGACAATTTTTAGAGTGATGTTCGTTTTTCTGTCGTATGTCTGCGGCCGATTTCTTGTGTATACAATAGCAGCCACAGATATTAATGGATTTTACCAAAATTTTATATCCGGCTGTGTAATGAAAAAATGTAGGACTAAATATTTTTTTTTTTTTAATTCGAGAGAAAACGTTGAAATTTTAAATTTCTTTACCATGGCAGCATAGGACAAAATTTGACATTATTATGCATTAAAGGGTTTATTTATAGCTCGAAGCTCGATCACCAGACTTAATAGTTTCAAATCAGTGTTATTAAATATAGCAGAGATACAATTTTTTTATTCATGACGTCATTACCCCCCCCCCCGGGTGGTACATTGTCAAGCACGGTATCAATCAAAATATTTTTTCAAACCCTTTAAAGTTAAGGGTAACACACTATTTTAATCATTTGGATCCTCAATACCAATTTTTCACATTTTTTCTTGTAAAATTTGAAAAAAAAGAACAAAAAATGATTTCTGATACGAGAAAGTCGAGATGAGCTACATACTAGTTAATTTTTCTTTGCGGATAGCGTGCATGGGGATTCGAAGAAAATTGTAGTTTATTTACGCTCCGGAAAACCCGGGTAATTCGTTCTAGTAAGGCATAAAATAGTATTTTATTAGGTGACTGCGCAGTTTTAAATGACAGCAATTTTTGAAACTTCCCCAAAATAAAAATATATAGTTAAGTGAATGAAGTTTCCAGAACCGCACATTTCAAGAATAAATAGAATGTGCTTTTCAAATCTACGAAAATTGTGCCCGTATATTTTAGAAGACTCCTTTTTCTCATTCTCTTCTCTTTACGGAGAATGCATTTCTTGTCAGATCGTTCCTTTTCCTGACGTGTTATATCCTCTTGCGAAATGGCCGCATTTGGTAAGAATAGCATTTTACAAATATGATACCAACCGGTGTTATTGCGAAAAGCACAATGACTCGTATAAATGTTAGATGTTAGGCAAAATGTAATAACTAATGCCCAGAAGTAAGGCAAAAAGTCTAAATTGTTTCTTTTTACTTTCCTTATATACATACTGTATAAGGAAAGTATTGCGACGGGGTCGAAAATTCGAAATCGAGTTTTCGACGGGAGAGCACGTTTCAAGCATCCCTGATCACGAATCAAACACTTTTGAAGTGATGTCTGTGTGTGTGTGTGCGTGTCTGTCAGTGAGACTGTGGAGACGATAACTGACTAACGAATGGAACGATTCGAACAAAATTTGCTACAAAAATCACAATCCGTAAACACCGGAAGCCTATTGTTTTTATACGTAATCGAATGTTCAAAACCCCCCTAAATTTTCAAATGATATTTTTAAAAAATCGTCAAAAAATCAAAACCGCTAATAAAGTTACGCAAATAGACATTTCTTATGTAATTTTTCATTAGAAAACGATTGACATAAATTTTAGAACGCTAATATGAACCGTTCTCGAGATATTGCACATTTTTCAAAAAAATTATTAAAAAGTCATATAAAATGAAAAAAAAAATTTCCTATTGAGAAACATGTTCACTTTTCATATGTAACACCTTGCGATAAATTGGGTGGCATCATTCTCGTGGATCTAGCTCGTTCCATTCGTGAAAAAAGATACTTTGAGTAATATTTTTGTATTTGAACGCCAATAGTCATTTTTCTCCTGTAAGAACAACTTATTTCTTCGTCCATAACGCTTGGCGAGATTTTAGCGACGAATGTGGCGGAATGTCGCCAACTTGGCGACTTTTTAAAATGTTGCTAAATTAACAAAAATCTCGCCAAATGGATAAAAATGACGCTAAATCAATGAAAATGACGACTAATTGTCGAAAATTCAATATCTTGGAAAGAATATTAGTATCTACTATAAGAAAAACCTATTTTTTTACTGTAAAAGTAGTAAATTCATTACATTATATAAGGAAAGTCATGTGTTGCCCACATCAGATTTTTTACTTTCCCTGCAATACATGGTAATGTATAGGGAAAGTATTGGAATCATGCCGAAAATCGCAACTCGAGTTTTCGACGGATCTACACGTTTCGAGACCTTCAGAATACGAAAAAAACATTTTTAGCGTGACGTCTGTGTGTGTGTCTGTGTGTCTGTCTGTCTGTGTGTCTGTCTGTCTGTCTGTCTGTCCAGATTTTGTATCCACTCTAACTAAAAAACTAATGGACCGAATTTCACAAAATTTTGTAGGTAAGTCACTTGTGGGCGGGGCTGGTGCTGATTAGTTTGGGGTACGACTCGGAATAAAAGAACCCGCCTTTTTTTGCGAAATGGCCCGCAAAAGCTTGTATCCACTCTAGCTGAAAAACTAATGGACCGAATTTCACAAAATTCGGTAGATGAGCCACGTATAGGTCACCCTGGTGCTGATTAGATTTTGGTACGATTCAGAAAAAAATAACCTGCCTTTTTTTGCAGAATGGCCCGCAAAAATTGTCAAAATCTAAACTAAAAAGCTACGTATGCTCAAATATATCCATTAAATGCTTGTTTAATGCGTAATTTTTAACGAAGAATAAGACCAACCCCATTACACTAGGACTAGCCGTTCTCGAGATATATTAGTTTTTTTCGTATTTTTCCACGCCTCCTTTGAAAATAAGTCCAGTTATCAAATGAGAACGAAAATTAAATTAAAAGTGAATTAAATTTAATTGAAATAAATAGAACGTGGATATAAGTTTGCAGGGAAAGTCATGTGCTGCCCACATCAGATTTTTACTTTCCCTGCAATACATGGTAATGTATAGGGAAAGTACTGGAATCATGCCGAAAATCGCAAGTCGAGTTTTCGACGAATCTACACGTTTCGAGACCTCTAGAATACGAAAAAACTATTTTTAGCGTGACGTCTGTGTGTGTCTGTGTGCCTGTGTGTCTGTCTGTGTGTCTGTCTGTCTGTCTGTGCAGATTTTGTATCCCCTCTAATTAAAAAACTAATGGACCGAATTTCACAAAATTTGGTAGACAAGTCACTTGTGAGCGATTCTGGTGCTGATTAGTTTTGGGTACGATTCGGGATAAAAGAACCCGCCTTTTTTTGCGAAATGGCCCGCAAAATCTTGTATCCACTCTAACTGAGAAACTAATGAACCGAATTTCACAAAATTCGGTGGATAAGTCCCTTGTGAGTTACCCTGGTGGTGATAACCTGCCTTTCTTTGCAAAATGGCCCGCAAAACGTCAAAATCTAAACTAAAGAACTAGGTATACTCAGATATATCCATTAAATGCCTGTTTAATACGTAATTTTTATGAACGAAAAGAATAAGACCAACCCCATTACACTAGGACTAGCCGTTCTCGAGATATTTTAGTTTTTCGTACTTTCCCTACGCCACCTTTGAAAATAAGCCCGGTTACCGAATAAGAACGAAAATTGAATAAAAGTGAAATAAATTTAATTAAAATAAAGAGACCGTTAATATAAGTCTGCAGAGAAAGTCATGTACTGCCCACATCAGATTTTTTTTCTGCTATGCAGAGAGCGTGTTTTTTACTTTCTCATATATAGTATTAAGAAAGTATTGTCTTGACGAAAATTTTCGATTTCGAGATTTTTCTGCCAATATATGTTTTAAGACCTCCTGAATACGATCAGACAATTTTTAGAGTGATGTTCGTTTTTCTGTCGTATGTCTGCGGCCGATTTCTTGTGTATACAATAGCAGCCACAGATATTAATGGATTTTACCAAAATTTTATATCCGGCTGTGTAATGAAAAAATGTAGGACTAAATATTTTTTTTTTTTTAATTCGAGAGAAAACGTTGAAATTTTAAATTTCTTTACCATGGCAGCATAGGACAAAATTTGACATTATTATGCATTAAAGGGTTTATTTATAGCTCGAAGCTCGATCACCAGACTTAATAGTTTCAAATCAGTGTTATTAAATATAGCAGAGATACAATTTTTTTATTCATGACGTCATTACCCCCCCCCCCCGGGTGGTACATTGTCAAGCACGGTATCAATCAAAATATTTTTTCAAACCCTTTAAAGTTAAGGGTAACACACTATTTTAATCATTTGGATCCTCAATACCAATTTTTCACATTTTTTCTTGTAAAATTTGAAAAAAAAGAACAAAAAATGATTTCTGATACGAGAAAGTCGAGATGAGCTACATACTAGTTAATTTTTCTTTGCGGATAGCGTGCATGGGGATTCGAAGAAAATTGTAGTTTATTTACGCTCCGGAAAACCCGGGTAATTCGTTCTAGTAAGGCATAAAATAGTATTTTATTAGGTGACTGCGCAGTTTTAAATGACAGCAATTTTTGAAACTTCCCCAAAATAAAAATATATAGTTAAGTGAATGAAGTTTCCAGAACCGCACATTTCAAGAATAAATAGAATGTGCTTTTCAAATCTACGAAAATTGTGCCCGTATATTTTAGAAGACTCCTTTTTCTCATTCTCTTCTCTTTACGGAGAATGCATTTCTTGTCAGATCGTTCCTTTTCCTGACGTGTTATATCCTCTTGCGAAATGGCCGCATTTGGTAAGAATAGCATTTTACAAATATGATACCAACCGGTGTTATTGCGAAAAGCACAATGACTCGTATAAATGTTAGATGTTAGGCAAAATGTAATAACTAATGCCCAGAAGTAAGGCAAAAAGTCTAAATTGTTTCTTTTTACTTTCCTTATATACATACTGTATAAGGAAAGTATTGCGACGGGGTCGAAAATTCGAAATCGAGTTTTCGACGGGAGAGCACGTTTCAAGCATCCCTGATCACGAATCAAACACTTTTGAAGTGATGTCTGTGTGTGTGTGTGCGTGTGTGTCAGTGAGACTGTGGAGACGATAACTGACTAACGAATGGAACGATTCGAACAAAATTTGCTACAAAAATCACAATCCGTAAACACCGGAAGCCTATTGTTTTTATACGTAATCGAATGTTCAAAACCCCCCTAAATTTTCAAATGATATTTTTAAAAAATCGTCAAAAAATCAAAACCGCTAATAAAGTTACGCAAATAGACATTTCTTATGTAATTTTTCATTAGAAAACGATTGACATAAATTTTAGAACGCTAATATGAACCGTTCTCGAGATATTGCACATTTTTCAAAAAAATTATTAAAAAGTCATATAAAATGAAAAAAAAAAATTTCCTATTGAGAAACATGTTCACTTTTCATATGTAACACCTTGCGATAAATTGGGTGGCATCATTCTCGTGGATCTAGCTCGTTCCATTCGTGAAAAAAGATACTTTGAGTAATATTTTTGTATTTGAACGCCAATAGTCATTTTTCTCCTGTAAGAACAACTTATTTCTTCGTCCATAACGCTTGGCGAGATTTTAGCGACGAATGTGGCGGAATGTCGCCAACTGGGCGACTTTTTAAAATGTTGCTAAATTAACAAAAATCTCGCCAAATGGATAAAAATGACGCTAAATCAATGAAAATGACGACTAATTGTCGAAAATTCAATATCTTGGAAAGAATATTAGTATCTACTATAAGAAAAACCTATGTTTTTACTGTAAAAGTAGTAAATTCATTACATTATATAAGGAAAGTCATGTGTTGCCCACATCAGATTTTTTTTATCATATTTGAAGAAAATGCTTTTTTAACACTTTCCAACATAGAAGAAAAATGTTTTGAACTTTGTTTATTTTGTCTGTCTGTCTGTTTATCCGTTCGAACGATAACTGCCATTAAAATGACTTTATCAAAATGAAATTTTAGTATGTTGTTGATGGGAATGTAAATGAATAATGTAACCCAATTAGTTTTGGATTGAACCCGGGTTAAAAAAATGAAATACATTGAACCCTGTGGGACCTAATTTTTCAAACATTTTTTAAGCAACGTTAAAATTCACAAATTGCTTCAAAAATTTTAGGAAATATTCAAATTATCTCAAAAATTATATAAAAAACATTTCAGCAAAATGTGTTCGGTAGTTTTTTTAATTGAAATTGAAATAATAATTACACCCATGTTATATGAAGAAATCACGTGATCCACTTCAAAATAAAATATGACATCCATACCGCTTTAAATTTGCGTATTTTATGTGCATCTATATTCTGCGCCAAAGCAATTACAATATTTTTGAGTTTAAATGATCATCAAACTTTGATTATTTCTACGACGAAACCTAATTTTATTGGATGCAGAATGTAAACAAGTGATTGTAAGATGAGTTGTATAAGAATTGCTTAATTTTTTTCACGCAAAGTTATTTAGCTCTGGAGTCTGGAGTAAAAGTGATATGAATGAAATATTCATTGCTTTTACATAGAGAGCCAGACGATTTATATTTCGATGACGTCATTTGAATAAGGTTAATTTCTTCCGATGAAGTTTTAAGTTTTCAAATACATTAAATTATTGTAATACTGTGATAATTTAAAATATATCTGCGCTGAATGTATCGCATTTTAGAGATGCTTAAATAAAATTGCATTTCGGTTGGAAAGTGTTTTATAACCAATGCTTTATGCATGAGTAATCTTTCTTGTTTATATTTCTAATGTTCTTTTTTGCTTATATAGGTCCCAGTTTGTTTTATATTAACTTTCCTTTTCCTAAACAAAAGGTGCTATTGAATTGGTGCTTTTGAAACTTATTTAGAACTGACTTATTTGAAACTAACAAAATGACGAAAACCTATGCTTCGGGTTAGGATAGAGACTTCAAATTTGATGTACGGGTAGATAGTTCGAAAGGAAAAGTGTATGCGATTTCAGTTTTACAATATTTTCTAATTTAGGGGGTGCCGCAAACACAAATGTTCGATTTTCCGAATAAGTAAGAAATTCTTCCTTTATATTTTGATAGAGGCTTGAAATTCGGCATATGGGCTATTCATTTAATGAAAACACCCAAGATGAATAGAGTTTCTCAGAAATGTTCGATTAAGGGGATGCTCCAGAGAAAAACGTTCGAAATATGAAATGATAAAAAACATGCTAAGGAATGAGATAGAGATTTCAAATTCGGTGTACGGGTAGATAATTTGAAAGGAGAAAAGTGTACAATTTCAGTTTTCCAATATTCTCTACTTTAGGGGGGGGGGGGGGGCTGCACACCAAAATGTTCGATTTTTCGAATAAGTTATACACGTTCCCTTTTAAATGTGATAGAGGCTTGATATTTGGTATACGGGTCAATCAGCTGATAAAAAACCCAAGGCGAATAAAGTTGTTACTAAATGTCCATTTTTTGGCTGTACTCCACAGAAAGACGTTCGAATGGAGAAGTGATGAAATAGCATGCTTCGGGATGAGATAGAGAATTTAATTTTGTGTATGTGTAGATAGTTCTAAAGGAAGAAGTGTGCAATTTAAGTTTTCCAATATTTTCTTCTTTTACAGAAGAAAGTTTCTGCACACCAAAATATTCGATTTGCCGATTAAATGTGAAACTCGAATTATTAAAAAAATTACATTATAGGAGGGTTGCTTATTACGAAACCGTTGATTTTCAACGGGTATTCGGCTAGTTAATTCCATCCGCATATAGAAAGAATATAGAATATTCTTATATAGAATAGCCAATTGGAAAACTTCAGCTTGTTCCGTCATAATAGGCTGTTAGTCGACAGAAAAATCATGGTAAAAATGCAAATTAAGAAAATAATAATAGTAGTGTATAGGGGATACACACTACTATTATTATACCCTATACATTACTCAAAACTTCAACATTTTAATGTTTTCAGGATATTTTCGACGTTTCTAAAAAATTGTTGAGACGAAAACGACATAAAATTCGTCAAAATCATACATTTTTGAAAATCGCCAAAGATTTTACAAAAAAAAAAACGATCTTTTTTATACAAAAAACATACGCTTTTTAAAAAATTTAAGACCGAAAACACCCGACAGAACTAAATATTTATTATTCGATAGACTAAGACAATAACCTATAAGGACAACTTTTTCGGATAAAGCACGAGTGTTTTTAGGCAAAAACTATGCATATTATAAAAATGAAAAATAAATTGGGTAATTATAAGACACTCAAAACCTTACGGGTTTGAACATAGATGAGATCAAAAATCCGTCAAAATATGATTATAAAATACATGAGATTAAGCCCCCCTATATCAAGGTGGGCCATGAATTTAATATAAACAAAACATGAAATCAATATAGAAAAAAAATTAGTTAACGCGATCCCAAAATAGAATCGCGTTTTCTAAAGAATAAAAATCTGATGTGGGCGGCACATGACTTTCCCTGCAGACTTATATCCACGTTGTCTTTATTTTAATTAAATGTATTTCACTTTTAATTTAATTTTCATTCTCATTCGGTAACCGGACTTATTTTCATAGGTGGCGTAGAGAAAATACGAAAAACTAAAATATCATGAGAACGGCTAGTCCTAATGTAATGGGGTTGGTCTTATTCTTTTCTTCGCTAAAAATTACGTATTAAACAAGCATTTAATGAATATATTTGAGCATACGTAGTTCTTTAGTTTAGATTTTGACGATTTTTGCGGGCCATTTTGCAAAAAAAGGCAGGTTCTTTTTTTCCGAAACGTACAAAATCTAATCAGCACCAGGGTGACCCACACGTGACTCAACTACCGAATTTTGCGAAATTCGGTCCATTAGTTTTTCAGTTAGAGTGGATACAAACTTTTGCATGACATTTCGCAAAAAAAGGCGGGTTCTTTTATCCCGAATGGTACCCAAAACTAATCAGCACCAGACTCGCCCACAAGTGACTTACCTACCAAATTTTGTGAAATTCGGTCCATTAGTTTTTTAATTAGAGTGGATACAAAATCTGCACAGACAGATACACAGACACACAGACGTCACGCTAAAAATGGTTTTTTCGTATTCTAGAGGTCTTGAAACGTGTATATCCGTCGAAAACTCGAGTTGCGATTTTCGGCATGATTCCAATACTTTCCCTATACATTACCATGTATTGCAGGGAAAGTAAAAAATGAAATCACAAATATAAGCGTCATTTGCACATATTTTAGTGCCTTTAGAAACGAATTTTGGTTTACTTAGGTTTTCCATATCTTTATTGAACCTTGAAGAAATTCTTCTAAAACCACAATATATTTGCTTGACTTCAGTTAGAGGAAGTTCTTCATAATTTCTTGGTTGGAGTATATCGAAAATTCTCTGTGTTATTGAGCTTTTTACGAATCACTTCAAAAGTTAAAGATTTTTGAGACATTTTCTTGAAATTTTGAAGTACATGGAAAACCATGCGCCAAGATATATTAGGATTTAAAGATACTGCAATTAGAAACCATGTTCCAGAAAATGAAATCGCTACCGGAAATGTATCAAAAAACGAACTCGTTTATCAAATAATGTAATTAAGAGGAAGTGAGATAGCCTTGAAGTAAATGAGACTTGCATCAGCCTCAGCCAAAGACAGTTCATTAAAATGGAAGCTACTGCAGAATTAGAACTTTTAAAAGTACAAATTCAAAATTTAAAAAATGAAAATACTCTTTTAGAATCCGAAAATTCTCTTTTAAAAAATAGTAAGTATCTAAAATTATCTATTTTAGATCTGAATATGGAAATTTTAAAACGTCGAAAAGAAATTGAAAAACTTAGAAAAATTAATAATAGTAAAAACTGTAATATTAGAAAATTGCAAATTGAGGTAAATAATAATGAAAAATTTATAATAATTTATTTAAAAGAAATCGATTATTATAAGAAAGAAATTGAAAAAAATAATGATGATAATAAAAACAAAGATGATATAATGGAAATTGATCAAAATTAAAAAAGCTGTCATTGGCAAAGATAATTTTAAATTAAGCTGTTTAAATTAAATATAATTTTTAATTATGGATTAACTTAAACTAGTTTAATTTAAAATTATCTTTAAAGCTACCGATGGTGGTTCCAAGTCCACAAAAAGCTGAGGAAAGATAATTTTAAATTAAATTATATTACTTTAAAACAAAGATGATTATTTAAAGTATTTATAAAAATATAGTTAACAATCATTAATAGAATAATATTTCAATCTTTTTTTAATTAAAAAACTTGTATATTATTGATAAATTAAATAATTATATTATATGTTTAGGTAAAAAATAGTACAATTTATAAAATAATTATTTCTATTGATAATTTGAATGTTATTTAGTTAAAAAATAGTACAATTTCTATTGAAATTAATGACAATTGGTTGATTTTAGATAGCGTCGTTTTGACGCTATTTGAAAATGAAGAATATAAACCAGATTCATTAATAAATATGGTTGAAAACAAAGAAAATCTACAGGTATTACTCAAAAATACTAATAGCACTCCATTGGAAAAAATCTTTATGATTTTTTAAAGGTTCACCATTTAATTTTATACATTGAAATCTAAATCCATATCGATCAACTTCTGTTATTTTAACATTAAAATAATCTCCATATTTACAGATAAGTGTCACTATAATTGAAGGATGAACTCTAAATGTTTCTGTGAAACTGACATTTATTCTATCAGTTGCACAATTACCTGTTAATAGCTTTGTTTGATTACCTCCCATTTATTTAGAATTAATTTTTTATAAAAAATTTTCCTCGTCTGATAGTTACAAACATTAGCTTTATAGGCTATTCTAAAGTCTTTTTGTAGAATCCAAAGCGATAGACTAATCGGATATACCTGGAACGTAAATATTCTATTGTTTCGGAAATTTTTCCATTAGGTCCTTTAGCTGTTCTTTTTATGGTAACTTTTGAATATTGTATAACTCATGTGACAAAATTTAAAAAATCTGATGTGGGCAACACATGACTTTCCTTGTATAATGTAATGAATTTACTACTTTTACAGTAAATAAAAAAATTAGGTTTTCTTATAGTAGATACTAATATTCTTTCCAAGATATTGAATTTTCGACAATTGGTCGTCATTTTCATTGATTTAGCGCCATTTTTATCCAATTGACGAGATTTTCGTTAATTTGGCAACATTTCAAAAAGTCGCCAAGTTGGCGACATTCCGCCAAATTCGTCGCCAAAATCTCGCCAAGCGTTATGGACGAAGAAATAAGTTATTCTTACAGCAGATAAATGACTATTGGCGTTCAAATACAAAAGTATTACTCAAAGTATCTTTTTTCATGAATGGAACGAGCTAAATCCACGAAAATGATGTCACCCAATTTATCGCATGGTATTACATATGAAAAGTGAACATGTTTCTCGATAGGAAATATTTTTTATTATTTTATATGACTTTTTGATAATTCATGTTCAAACCCGTACGGTTTTGAGTGTCTTAAATTACCCAATTTATTTTTCATTTTTATAATATGCATAGTTTTTACCTAAAAACACTCGTGTTTTATCCAAAAAAGTTGTCCTCTTAGGTTATTGTCTTAGTCTATCGAATAATAAATGTTTAGTTTTGCCGGATGTTTTCGGTCTTAACTTTTTTAAGAAGCGTATGTTTTCTGTTTAAAAAAGATAGTTTTTTTATGTAAAATCTTTGGCGATTTTCAAAAATGCATGATTTTGACGAATTTAATGTCGTTTTGGTCTCAACAATTTTTTAGAAATGTCGAAAATGTTCTGAAAACATTAAAATTTTGGAGTTTTGAGTAAGTGTATAGGGGAACTCTGGATTGTCCCAGAGCCCCCCCCCCCTATACACTACTAATAATAAAAAGGTTATCGTGACCTCACAAAGATACTTCAGAGATTCGCTACATAAAACAATATCTATTACTGAAACAAAATAAATGTATTATATCGAAAACATCAGACAATTGAGCAAACTTTCTAATTGAATGTAAACATAGATAACGGCTAGAAAGAAAATGGTAGAAATCAAACTGAAACACGATATTCAGTGTTTCATGCATTTATCCGGAGAAAGGGTGAGTGGGAGTTACGCCCCCCGAAGACATTATGTTACTGATTAACATGCACTTACTGTATACGAGTAAGTGCATGTTAATCAGTAACATAATATTAAATAAAAGATAATAATATAATATTAAAGAAAAGAAGGTCGGTATTACGAAAAATATATATTAGAGGAACATTATGAATTTGTCGGAAAATTATACGTATTGCAATCTTAAGATTGAAGAGAAATAAAAAAAAATAGTATATGTGTTCAGATTGAGACTTTACATACAAATGCTGATGTTTTGGGGAAGAGGAATACCACGATATACAATATATACAGTATATAATACAATGTAATTTACAATATATATATATATATAAGTCTGTTTCTTTATTTGTTTGCCTGTTATGTATACAAATCCACAGTTTGCCGATTTTTTTTTTTTAATTTGTTATGAATATCATGAATATTCTCTACTACACTGCGGTTAACCCCGTCCGCATGTTTCGAGTTTCTGACCAAAGGTTGTTGAGATTATTAATAAAGAGACACTATTAAATATGTAAATATTCCATATCACTATACAGACGATTTTTTTTTTCTGAAATTTATTTGAAGAAAATTCTATCAGGTTGCTTAACAACAAAATTAAATCTATTAAGTGTATACAGCAGACGATTTTTTTTTAAATTTATTTGATTTAAATTAAAAAATAGATATGAATATAAGAAATAAAAATTTTCAAAATAACGGCATTGCAATTTTAACTAAGTTATGTCAGTTACGGCATTGGGATTCAAGATTATGGGAATCCTTGATATTCAATTGAGTCATTTGCTTTACTTTATCTCAGATGTTTCAAACTCATATATCGCGTTTAGCAGATTGTTGTAACAAGATAACAGGATAAAAATGGTACTGGCATATCTTCTCCTGCCATTTTAGAGTTTTTATTTTGACGCATGTTTACCAAAGTTCCTATTTTTACACTGATTATTTTAGACTGGTTTCTCTGTTTGCTTGTTTATTTGCATGGGTCAAATTTTGAAATCCATTTTTGACTCGCTTCTACGGACTGGATTTTCTTGAAATTTTACACACATACGTATCTCCTACCTTACACCTTTCTGGTAGGTCGGACGGTCTGGGTCTCAACAACAACAACACATACGTATCTCCGGCCGCCCATTTTGCTGCTCCATGTCCTCGGATGAGTCGGACGGCCTGGGCTTTCGGCACATACGTATCTGAGATGACAATACAGCATTTTATCAAATCTGAGTCCCCTCCTCGGATTTTCACCCTCTTCCCCCCCCCCCCCCCCCCCACCCCCCCACTGCCGGAATCATGTCCAGAATGGCCAGTAAAAATCCCATTGCTGTAAGATAGCTTTAAATTTTCTTCTCTTTCATATGAAATGAAGCCGCATTTTGAAGGATTTTTTAACTATTTTTCAACAAAGGGATTATACGAGGGTCGCACTGAAATTTTAGAAACAAGGACAGACGATATGCGCTAGAAAAAAATTATTGGTCGAACATTTAAATTTGAACTCTTTTATGTCCGCAGACGATAATTTGTGGCTACAATTACAATTTAGCTATCGTAGAATAAATTTTGAAAGAAAAGAAAATGGAGTTGACGCGAGAGGATTATTGAGCTATGATTTTCTATGATTTAAAAGTGGGGCTAAATCAAGAAGAATGTCTTCAACGTCTACAATTAGCATATGGAAATGATGCTCCATCTCGTGACACTGTATTCAGATGGTTTACAGAGTTTAGAAGAGGTCGAAATTCTCTCCTGGATGAACACACAGGAAGACCTTTGTCAGCTGTAGTTCCAAAAAATATGTCGGCCAATCGAAAAACATTAATCGATGATTATCGCTGTACCTACAAAATGATACAGAAGGAACATAGCATTGGATCCGCAGCTATACATAAAATTATTCATGAAGAACTGCATATGAAAAAATTAGTTTGTCATTAGGTCTCCCAAAATTTAACAGAACACCAGAAAGCAGAATGTGTCAGAATCAGTAAAGAAACCCTAAAATTACTTAATGATGGTGGACACCTCATTATTTCTAAAATCATAACTGGTGATGAAATGTACATACCGTTGTTTGAAGTTCCAACACGTCAAGAAAGTAAAGTATGGGCCTTTGAAGATGACCCCAAACTGACAATGGTGAAAAGACAACGAGCAATTAAAAAAGTAATGTATGCAGTGTTCTTCAGAGGTACAGATCTGATCAAAGCCATAACGCTAGAGGGACAGAAGACAGTTACAACTAACTGGTACACCACTAAGTGTCTTCCAGAAACTCTTCAGGAAGTGAATGTTAGGGGACTCATGCTTCACCATGACAATGCATCTTCTCATTCAGCAAGAATGCCAGTCGAATTTCTTGACCAAAAAACATCAAAGTGGTAGAACATCCATACTATTCTCCTGATCTTGCTATGTGTGACTTTTGGCTATTTTTTAACCTAAAAAAATATTACGTGGGCGTCGTTTTTATTCCGAATATGAGATGGATGACGCTATAAAAGCATATTTTTCATCAATTCCAAGAAATAGATGGCTTGAAACATTTAATCTTTGGAAAATTAGCCTACAAAAGTGCATCCAGACCACCATCAGTGACGACGAATTCATTAAAAGATTTTAAAAAGATTTGATGAAAAATTGATTACAAAATCGGAGAAGACTAAAAAATATAAAATAAAATATTATATAAAAACTTTTAAAGTCACACGATTTTAGTAAAATGCACTAAAAAGTTAAATACAATTTTTAGCTTTCACAGCATTCTTGATCATGCGACAAGGAAAATTTTAAATGAATTGAATGTCTTCACTGTTCCTTAAAATTACGTTAATGTCCAAATACAATTCTTTTATGGGCGCTCCACGGTAATATTTTGAGTCGCATATGAATAAGAATGCTGCGATAGCTAAAAATTATTATTTACATTATTTTGCATTTTACTAAAACCGTATAACTTTAAAAGTTTATTTTATAATATTTTATTTTGTAAATTTATTTACAAATGGAACCAGGACCCACAATGCTATTTAGAATACTACAGAAATTAGTATACATATTTTAAATCACGAATGACACCGAGTATATGCGCTAGTAAGGAAATGAAAAAATTAATATTCTCTATGATCGTATGTATCTCTTGAAGTAATGTGAAATTAATTCAGTAATTTTATCGATATATTACACCTAGCTTTAACAGCCTCAGTAAAAGAACAATTAGATTTTGCAGACTTAAAGTGTCAAAATACCACCAGGTTAAAAATTTAATGTTCTGCCTATAAAACTTAAGTGGCTTTCCAAGAGTGCGAAAAATGTCACGTCAATTCTTTTGTTAAACGCAGTTTAAAGCTTGTCAGAATTTGCAGCGTTATTCCCCTTTTCTTAGCAATTTCCACTCTGTAAAGTCAGTTCGAAATGAAGTTTTCTTTAAGTTTAACAAAAGAATTTTGGAGAATGAATTTAGTAAAATTCATGCTAAGATTTTTATTAAATTTTAAGCGATATTTCTTAACTGAAAGTAAAGTATATAAAGTTAAGTATTTTTATGTAAATTATATTTGTATGGTATAGTTATTGACGGATTTAAGTAGATAAAGCATATATTTAATTATTTATATTTAAAGTACTTTATATAAGTCATCATACAATTTAATTCATTCGTTTACGTTAGTAGTCCGTTTAATTTAAATTGGATCTCAAACTTTTACATTATCATATACTGTACTATCTATATCATACAGATGAGAGAGAATAATCCACTAAGTGATGAATTTACAGCCCAAACTGTTGAAGCTAGACATTTGAAACTCATATGCATGTGGGACATGGCCAAAAAAATGAACTTCATATGCATGGCCGAAAAAATGAACTCATATGCATGTGGGACATGGTCGAAAAAAATGAACTTCATTCTAATGACGGTATTGAAATATAAATGGTGAGAAAAAATGTAACATTTTGTAATTTATAAATCTCAGAATTTTTTGTTCCAACATTCTTCTTGCTGTAACTTGAAATCGACTAGACATACAAAATTCGTTTACATTTTTTAATTAACTCTATTGATGCAAAACTAACTGTTCAAACTAAACAACATGCAAAACTAAAATGTTCTTGAAATATTTGAATTTATAGTTGTGGTAGCCGTTATAATGATAAAACAAGAAAGATCAATCATGCTTAAAGCATTGATTATCAAACACTTTCCAACTTCAATGCAATTTTATTTAAACATCTCTAAAATGTAATATATTCCTAAGTAATATTTTAAAACTTATCACAATACTACATTAATTTATTATATTTGAAAACTTAAACCTTCATCGAAAAAAATGAACTTCATTCCAATGACGGCATTGAAATATAAATTGCCTGGTTTAAACTTCTCTAAAATGCGATACATTCCAACATCTCTAAAATGCTATACAACATACAAATTAAATTTTAGTATGTTGTTCAGACGGTCTGTAGGACCTATGGGAATATAAATGAATAATATCACCCAATTCGTTTTGGATTGAACCCGGGTTGAAGAAATGAAATACATTGAGCCCTACGGGACCTAATTTTTCAAACATTTTTTAAGCGGATTTAAAATTTACAAATTGCTTCGAAAATTTTAGGTAATATTCAAATTGTTCCATAGAATACATAAAAAAAATTCAGCGAAATATATTCAGTAGTTTTTTAAATAAAAATTAAAATAATAATTACGCCTCTTATATGCAACGATCACGTGACCATGATATAAAAAGATCACATGACCCACTTCAAAATGATATATGGCATCCATCTTGTCTCAAAATCGTGATTTTTTAAGTTCTTTTTAATTCATATTGAGTGTTATATCCATCCTAAAACCACTTTATTTTTGCTTAAATTCTGTGCATCTACATACCGAAACAACGCAAATACAATATATTTGCGTTTAAATGATCATCCAAATTTGATTATTTCTACAACGAAGCTTATTTTTCACTTATGTAAAATGTAAACAACAAAATATGTAGAATGAGTTGTATTAGAATTGCTGTATTTCTTTAACACAAAATAATTTAGCCCATGGAGTCTGCATGGCTGATATGAATGAAATATTAATTGATTTTATAAAGAGAAGGACGATTTTTTTCGATGAAGTTTTAAGCATAGAGTTTAATTACTTGTAGCTCCGTGGTCTTAATTTTTAAATAAAATAAATTATTATAGTATTGTGATGAATGAAATGAATGGGAGAAAGTTATGAATGAAATGCTGTTTTTATAGAGAGATCCAGGCGTGTTATTTTTTCTATGACGTCATTTGAATTAATTTCAGTTGTTTTCGATGAAGTTTTCAATTATAATAAATTATCGTAGTATTATGATAGTTTTAAAAATATTACCATGGAATGTATCGCATTTTAGAGATATTTAAACCAGGCAATTTATATATCAATGCCGTCATTTGAATGAAGTTCATTTTTTTCAATGAAGGTTTAAGTTTTCAAATATAATAAATTAATGTAGTATTGTGATAAGTTTTAAAATATTACCGAGGAATGTATTGCATTTTAGACTTTTTAAAATAAAATTGCATTGAAGTTGGAAAGTGTTTCATAATAAATGCTTTAAGCATGATTGATCTTTCTTGTGTATTATGTTTTAATCTTCCAATTTATTTAAATTTTACATTTATGTGATAATCATCACTTTCATGTAATAAAAAAATTAAATTGCGAAGGCGTTATAATATAAAGTACGTTAATGAATTATTCTAAAGAAACGGGTTTTTCTAACCCCAGTCGGGCCCACCCCTGCCTACGGTCTTGGTTTGAGTGTCTGATCCCCAAAAAAACCATTAGTATTCAAAGTCTTCGCAATCAAAATATAAAACTAATGTTTTCAAGTTTTCGTTGTTAGTCTAGATTCTAAATTTTGATATTCTTAAACATGAAAAATAAATGTTTATAAGAGATCAAAGTCTTATTATTGCTCATTAAAACCCCTACAGGAATGCAATTGCAGCTGTTTCTGATGAGAGCGATATCTCTGATTCAGAATCCTACACTTTGGATGGCGACAACGACGGAAATGGCATAAAAGTTTCCGGATCTACTTGTGATGAGATAGGAAAGTGGTCCAAAGATTGGAATGAAAAGCAAATAGAGACATTTAGAATCAAGTACAATTGGCTAGATGCTAAAGAAGGAAGACTTGCATGTATTGAATGCAAGTACGGATTGTTACGGGGACTTGGCGTAATGCGAGATCAAGGGGTTGCAGTATCAAATGTGTGGGCAAAATATTTGATAAGTGGAAGCGATTGTCCAGACCGAAGCAAGCGTTTGGCATCACTGAGAAAAACAAGAAAGATCAATCATGCTTAAAGCATTGATTATGAAACCCTTTCCAACTTCAATGCAATTTTATTTAAACATGTCTAAAATGCAATACATTCCTCGGTAATATTTTAAAACTTATCACAATACTACATTAATTTATTATATTTGAAAACTTAAACCTTCATCGAAGAAAATGAACTTCATTCTAATGATGGCATTGAAATATAAAATTTGCCTGGTTTAAACATCTCTAAAATGTTAATACATTCCTCGGTAATAATTTTAGAATTTTCATAATACTACGATAATTTATTATATTTGAAAACTTCATCGAAAACAACTGAAATTCATTCAAATAACGTCATAGAAAAATAACACGCCTGGCTCTCTCTATAAAATCAGCATTTCATTCATAAATAATTTCCCATTCATGACCTTCATCACAATACCATAATAATTTATTTTATTTAAAAATTAAGACCATGGAGCTACAAGTAATTATAAACTCTATGCGTAAAACTTCATCAAAAAAAAATCGTCATTCTCTTTGTAAAATCAATGAATATTTGATTCATATCAGCTATGCAGACTCAGACAGCTACAGACAGAATGAACAAAGTTATAAACATTTTTCAACTTTGTTGTAAAGTGTTAAAAATCTCCAAACATTTGAACTCAGAAGCTCATACAAGAATTCGTAAATTAAACGATACATCGAAATTGAATATTCTTCCTCAAGTTGTTGAAAAACAAGTTGCTACAGGGGATTTGGAAAGCGAACGAATTTTTAGAACAGCCTACCGCATCGCTAAGCCTTTTTTTTTCAATGGTCAGGCACTGACTCTTTCATTTTCGCCTTTACATCGGCCAGAACCGTGAACCTCTTAGCCATCATAAGACGTTGCCCCAGCGCACCAGTGGGGGTGGGAACACATTGCGCCCAACAACACAAACACCCATGCCTAAGTGGGACTAGAACCCACAATCCGGCGGTCGAACGAGTACGAGGAAACACTTGCCTTTGACCGTTCGACCACCACGTCGGCACATCGCTAAGATGAATCGGCCATTTAGTGATATAAGTTCTCTTGTAGAATTGCAGAAATCTAACGGATTGGATATGGGTATAATTTTGCACTCTCGATACTCTGCAAACCAAGTAATTTCCACTATTGCTAATGAAATGAGAAGAATCGTAAAATGCCTAGTGGAAAATAATTCAAAACTCTCTGTTCTTATTCATGAACCCACCACAGTTAGCAACAAAACAGTACTTGTTATAAACCTGAGAGCATCAGTCGATAGAAAATCTGATCCAATTTTTATATTTCTTGACTTAATTGAATTAGAAAACCAGACAGCAGAAACAATAACCAATGCTCTCCTTAAATGTTTGAAGTCTGTTGGTTTTACCGAAGAGTATCTAGAAAAAAATTGGATCTCTTTCGTTTCTGATGGAGCAAGCGTGATGTTGGGGGAAAATCTGGAGTTGCTGCAATTGGTTCCGGAAATTGTACCCTTCAATACTTTCTTTGCACTGCATGAATCATCGATTGGAACTTGGCGATGCTGTCAATAGTGTTACAGCTATAAATCATTTAAGCCTTTATGGAAGAAATTCATAACGTGTACAGTCAAGCTGCGAAAAACCAGCGCCATTTATCCAGTATTTCAAGAGTTGGGCCTTCAAATGTTAAAAATAGATCGCATTTTGAGCACAAGATGGGTAGCGAACAGTTTTAAAACTGTGCGGGCTGTCTGGGATTCATATAGTTCATTATATGCCCATTTAGTTCAAGCTTCATTGGATATCAATCGAAATTCCGTTGACCTTGGCAGCTCGGAATTTTTAAGAAATTTAAGCCTTATGCATGATACTCTAAGTGAATTATCGAATTTGTCTCTACAATTACAGGCACGAAATATAACCCTTTTGAAGGCAAACACTTTAATAAAACGAACAATTCGGGTTTTAGAATCTTTCGAAACTTCAGTAGGGGATAAATATGAAATCGCCTTAAAAGCTGAAAAAGAAAGAGTTTTTGAAAACATTGAATTGACAAGCTACACAAACTTGTAATTATCAACCCTGGCCAGTTCCTACAAAGCCTCGTAGACAATTTGAACGAACGATTGTTAAATAAACCAACCGAAGTGGCCTTATTATCCGATTTAACAATCCTCGATACCAGCACATGGCCAACAAATCCGGACATTCGTCATGGGGAGAAAGAAATAAAACATGTATGCTCCCATTTTAATCTTAATCATCGTACAATTATCAATGCCATGAGAGAATATATTGATAATAGAGAGATGTTATCTCTTGATATCTTGCCCTTAAGGGTGAGCGTCAGTAAATCTTCTGCCCCCATCTACGCTTTGTTAACTTTCGCGGCATACATTTCTCGCCGAAATTCTGCTCAAACAGTTGCGAAATATTTTCTGAAAGATAAAATGCAATGCCTAGATTATATTAAAACTAAATTTAATACCCAATAAAACATAGAATATATTTTTTATTTTAATCCAAAATATTTTTGGTGCTGCCATCTGTTGTTGTAATTTAATTCATACCGATTATTTTTATTTTTCAATGAACATTTTTAGATATCTATTCCTTTTAATACAGTATTAGATACAACAACAAATCCCATATACTAATGCCACAATCATGGAAAGGTAATTTCTCATTCTATAAGTTTGATAAGAGGATCTGAATGTACATTACAGAGGACTGCAGTTTTGTCTTCAAGTTCAAGTCCAAGTTCAATTACGTTTCCGTGATTGTGGCATTAGTATATTTGATCTGTTGTATTTAATAGCGTATTAGAAGGAATAGACATTTAAAAATATTCATTAAAAAATAAAAATAGTCTGTATGAATTAAATTACGACAACAGATGGCAGCACCAAAAATATTTTGAATTAAAATAAAATATATATTCTATGTTTTATTGGGTAATAAATTTAGTTTTAATATAATCTAAGCATTGCATTTTATCTATCAGAAAATATTTCGCAACTGTTTGAGCAGCGAAAAATGTGTGCCGCGAAAGATAACAAAGCGCAGATAGGCCAGAAGATTTACTGACGCTCACCCTTAAAAGCTCCCCCTATTCCACCTGGGACAGCTGAGTCTGAGTGTGAACGCTCATTTAGCCAGATGAACATCATCGCTTCGGCTGAACGTTCAAGCCTCTTAATTAGTTCTATTTCAAATCTACTAATGATCCACATAAACGGCCCGCCAATTACTAGATGGCAACCTCAACTGTATATAAAAGTTTGGAATTCTCAGAATCACAGAATGGCAACGGACACACAATCAAGAAGAGTTGAAAAGGATAAAGGCATTTGTGAAACTGTATCTCTATGGAAAGTTGTTTGAGATAATTTCATTTCAAAATGCAAGAATCTTAATTGATTTTTCTTTCTTGAGCTGAGAATCATATGTTTTGAAGCACAATTTTTAGTTTTTAATAAATAACTAAATAAAATTAGAATAATTATTATTCTTTTGATTTTATCAACATGTTAGGAGTTCGAGTTGGAAAGTAAAAAATCTGATGTGGGCAACACATGACTTTCCTTATATAATGCAATGAATTTACTACTTTTACAGTTAAAAAATTTTTATTCTTAGAGTAGATACTTATATTCTTTCCAAGATATTGAATTTTCGTCAATGAGTCGTCATTTTCATTGATTTAGCGTCATTTTTATCAATTTGGCGAGATTTTCGTTAATTTGGCAACAATTAAAAATGTCGCCAAGTTGGCGACATTCCGCCAAAATCTCGCCAAGCGTTATGGAGGGAGAAATAAGTTATTCTTACAGCAGATAAATGACTATTGGCGTTCAAATACAAAAGTATTACTCAAAGTATCTTTTTCATGAATGGAACGAGCTAGATCCACGAGAATAATGTCACCAAATCTATCGCATGATATTACATATAAAAAGTGAACATGTTTATCAATAGGAAATATATATTTTTTTTATTTTATATAACTTTTTGATAATTTTTTTGAAAAATGTGCAATATCTCGAGAACGGTTCATGTTAGCGCTCTAAAATTTATGTCAATCGTTTTCTAGTGAAAAATTACATAAGAATGTCTATTTGCTTAACTTTATTAGCGTTTTTGATTTTTTGACGATTTTTCAAAATTTCACTCGAAAATTTAGGGGGGTTCTGAACATTCGATTGCGTACAAAAACAATAGGCTTCCAGTGTTTACAGATTGTGATGTTTGTACCAAATTTCATTCGAATCGGTCCATTCGTTCGTCAGTTATCGTCTCCACAGACTCACTGACACATACACACACATAGAGACATCACTTCAAAAATGTTTGATTTGTGATCAGGGATGCTTGAAACGTGCTCTCCCGTCGAAAACTCGAATTCGAATTTTCGACCCCGTCACAATACTTTCCTTATACATTACGTATATAAGGAAAGTAAAAAAGAAAAAAAAAACGGGATACAATTGAAAAAGTATATCAATGCAAAATCCACGATACATTTAGAGACTACGGTCGTTACTCAAGACATTTTGTATGGGTGATACTTGTATCACGATACTTCCCAGCCCTATGTCAATCACAGAAATTATACAGTATTGGCTAAAATACTTCAAAAAAAGAGTGTCCCCCCACCTTTTTTTTTACGACTACACTACTGATCTCACCTTCACCCAGTCGTCTTCGAATGATAACCATTGATACAGGATGCATGGGGATCGGATGCCAAATGCTTTCTATTGGCTAATAGCGACGCCATTGCAGTAGACGTGGTTCCTCTCCTGACTGCACGATCCTCTCGAGCCTATATTCAGAAGGTTCACTCCCATAGGACCCTATGGCAACATTTTTAACATGGGATGTCGCATAGACACTAGAGCTCGTGAGTTGGACCCAAGGTCTATTGAAAGGTAAGGTTGGCCAAAGATTGTACGCCAACAGCTGGAATTCTCCCCTCCCTTCGCAACTAACGTCACTGGTCCCAAAGACAGGTCCGTAGTCCGTTGCTGTCATAAGAAATACATTGAATACCGCAGCAATTTTCTTAATTTAAATATACATCATATAGTATATTGAAATTTCTACCGAGTAAATGATAGATTAGATTTCATTATTCATATATAAGAATATAATATTAAATAAAACTAGTTATGGTAAATTTTATTTAGGACTGTATTGTTAGAGTTGTTTTTAAGCATCTCTAACGATGACATTAGCAATTGAGCTGTTTAAACTATGCTAAAATATTTTCTGCATTTTAAAATTGTTATTAGTTTCTTTAACAAGTGCATAGTAAAATATCGGAGGATTTAGCTAAAATACAAGGCACTATTATTCTATCTGAGACAAAATAATAAGCCAACAAAACCTGTCCATTTTTATCGAACTGCTTTAAAATATCATGCTTGTAGATTTGACATGATAAAACAAATTAGAAGACAGTGAATGACTTGCTGAATGTAATTCAAAAATAGTTTTCAGAATTATAGAAATAAATAAATATGTGACGTCCTTAAAGATTTCAGGCAGAAAAATGCTCGTATTATTTTTTTTTTCATAATGAAATTGATATGTGTACGAAATCCAATTATTTAAAGGCTTCTCCGAATGCGAACAAATGTGGAAATCATATTTTGTACGATACAAAAGATCAGTACAATTGTTTTCTTTAATTATGTATTATTATTGTTTCATGATGGTCAAAAAATTGAATTATTGAAGAAATTAAATGAGCACTGAATTTCATATAACGATAGGCAATTTTTGAATATGGGTACTTCATGATAAAAAAAATTTAAAAATTAAAAAAAGTAAAGAGATAGGACGAGATATTGATTAGATAAGTTCAGTTGTGACTAGATTTTGAAAATGCCTTTCATAAAGGAACACCTACCGAAATTGTGACTTATTTACGCTATATGTTTGAAAATCAATGAAACACACGTCAACACGTCCAACCAGTCAGTAGGTTTTAATCAATTGCGTCGATAGAAAAAATGGGGGGGGGGGGGGGGCCGATAATGAAATGAGTTGTTTCCTATTTCTCCTAATATCCTTCCTTCTAACTTCAATAGTTTTCGATAGGTTTCTGGGGGGGGGGGGGGGGGGTATATCTCCCAATACCTCTTTAGTGACTTTACTAGATTTGATCTCACGATTTTTCAACTAATTCTGGTGTTACAAAGGTCAGTGATCAAATGACTGGGTTACGGATTTTCCCCTATGGGAGAGAAGGATAATTTTAAAAATGGTCATTCTATAAAGGAGGAAGTCCTTCATGGAGGACTTTTTAAGGGAAGCTGCGTCACATTTATGTTACATGTTAGGAAAACCATGAAAACCTAACACACGCAGCCCGTCAATTCCTAACTACTAGGTCATGAGTAAATCTTAAAATTTAAAGCTCTCTTTCCATTGCTTATTTTTCATTTCTTCACGTGAATGACCAGAAATTCTTTCAGCTTTTCTTTTCATGGCGTTTCTTTTCATCTGTTCTTCTAATCTGTCTTTTTCTTCTAATTTGAAAAATAAAGTCGCAGTTAGTGTTTGATCTTGGTCATTTTCCACATTTGTATTTATTGGCATAGGAAGCTTAGACCCAAGCAATAATGTTTTAAGTCGGGATTTGAAATCAGTAGCAAGAGGATGGTTATAAAATCGTACAAGACCTCTAATTTGGGAAAATATATTTTCTAAAGCATCTTGATTGACTCTACTTGTCATTATGCATTTAATATTATTTTTTTTCATGTCATCATAAAGTCCTTTTAAGCTTGATATTGAAACAAGAATCCTTTTTTGGAAAGGCAGCATTGAAGTTTTAGAAATGACTCTGAGTTCCGTAATATCCGCTTGCATTTGACTCAGAATTTGCATTTGGTTATTTATATTATTATTTCCAAAAGCTGAGCGCTTTGATTTATTTTCATCATTAGGAACCCGAGAGTTAAAAACATCGACACATTTTCCCATGCTTCGGAAAGGTCCGGCTAGGGACCAATGACGTCAGTAATTCCAAGAACTCTGGACAGGAGTAGGTTGCCAGAAACGAATGGCCTACCTCTCTTACTTCCATTTACCTTGAGTTGGACCAACTGAACTACGATGTAAACAAAATACGTCTGCCAGATTTGGCGCCTTATCGCTTGCTTGGCGATTTTTTTTTTTTTAAACGGGAGGGGAACAAAATTTGAGGACTGTATTTTTATAATTTTTTAAACTATAGAAATGATCAGGATTTAAAAATACATTAATCTGCAACATAAATATATTAATTAGTTTAAGTAAATTTAAATAAACATAGTTATATATTTAATTTAAATAATCATAAAATGGATTAAAAAATAGACGCATTGCATTGTCTCACTATAGAACATAATGCACAAAAAATTACATGCTCAAAAGACTGAAATATTATATAATATTTTCAATCTAAAATGTATACTAGCGTGTTGATCGTTAAATTAGTTGATCCTTAATTTGTTCTGGGATACTGATAATAGACTTTTTACTTTCCTTATATACATAATGTATAAGGAAAGTATTGTGACGGGGTCGAAAATTCGAATTCGAGTTTTCGACGGGAGAGCACGTTTCAAGCATCCCTGATCACGAATCAAACATTTTTGGAGTGATGTCTGTGTGTGTGTGTGTGTGTGTGAAAGTATGTGTGTATGTGTGTGTGTGTGTGTGAAAGTATGTGTGTATGTGTGTGTGTCAGTGAGTCTGTGGAGACGATAACTGACGAACGAATGGATCGATTCGAACCAAATTTGGTACAAAAATCACAATCCGTAAACACTGGAAGCCTATTGTTTTTATACGTAATCGAATGTTCAGAACCCCCCTAAATTTTCGAATGAAATTTTGAAAAAATCGTCAAAAAATCAAAACCGCTAATAAAGTTACGCAAATAGACATTTCTTATGTAATTTTTCATTAGAAAACGATTGCCATAAATTTTAGAAGGCTAACATGAACCGTTCTCGAGATATTGTGCATTTTTCAAAAAAATTATGAAAAAGTCACATAAAAAAAAATTCCTATTGAGAAACATGTTCACTTTTCATATGTAATACCATGCGATAAATTGAGTGACATCATTCTCGTGGATCTAGCTCGTTCCATTCATGAAAAAATATACTTTGAATAATACTTTTGTATTTGAACGCCAATAGTCATTTATCTGCTGTAAGAATAACTTTTTTCTTAGTGCATAACTCTTGGCGAGATTTTGGCGACGAATTTGGCGGAATGTCGCCAACTTGGCGACTTTTTGAAATGTTGCCAAATTAACGTAAATTTCGTCAAATGGATAAAAATGACGCCAAATCAATGAAAATGACAACTAATTGTCGAAAATTCAATATCTTGGAAAGAATATTAGTATCTACTATAAGAAAAACCTATTTTTTTACTGTAAAAGTAGTAAATTCATTACATTATATAAGGAAAGTCATGTGTTGCCCACATCAGATTTTTTTTTAAACATAAAATATTTATATAGTAAATATTAAATTTACATAAATGCATTATTGAAGTTGTGGAACTCAATCATTAATTACTCGAGTCGAGGATGGGGTGAATTTTCACCATAAGGCACTTAATAAAAATTTTACATAAATATATACACATACAATATTACATGCAACTAAGAAAAAGCTATCCAAATATCAATTATTTCACATTTTATAAAAATACGGAAAATATCTTTTAACTAATTATACCACTACCTCTTAGAATTTAGTCTAATCGGCAGTAATAACACAGAACTAATTTCGTATGAAGAACACATGTATACTTATAAACACGTGTATACTTATGAACATGTGCATACTTATAATGAACACGTATATAGGATGATGATAACTAAAATTATTTCAATTTTAATAAAAATAAATTACATACCCTGTAACGCAACCAGTTTTCTTTTAGCAATCCATTTCTATGAAATGATCTAAACACTTAACAAATAATCCTTTTTCACGTTACTCAAACCACACGTCTGTGGATCTAAGTTTTCGTTGAGCAAAATAGGGTTATAACATTGAAAATTGTCTTGGACCCAAACCAGACCATCGCCAAACGCTCAGACCAAACTAGACCATCGCCAAGAGCGCACCAACCCTCGTTTTGGTCTATCTCTAATGGCCGCCGCAAAAACGAAACTACCGAGAGTGGCAGTTCTGTATAATATTAGTCTGTGCTCTCGAGCAGTTGTCTGTCTGGGACGTTTTAAGCCTATGCTACGGTTACATAGGTCTTGTCTGATCCACTGTTTACATAACCGAGCAACTACCAAATTGCTCTGACCAACATGGCGACTGATACGTCTGTTGGACCAATCAGTTTCCCTTGGGTCAATGATGCAACTTCTCTCAAAATCAGACAATTGTTCATAGTACTGTCGAGTACATCTCAAAGGCATCTTTGTACGCAATTTTCAGTATTAAAGCAGAAAATCCAGTTTCAATTGCCCATAAGAACCTTGGTTGTTTTAAATGCTGCACAATACGTCGTTCTCATGTGCGTTGCATGAGCCCTATAATGTCATTGCGTTTGACAGTTTGATCATTTGCATAACTCTTAAAGAGAAATTTGCATGCCCAGTTTCGTGGCTGTAGCTCAATTTATATATAACTCTATTCTATCATTGGATTTTCATATTATATATATATATATATATATATAATAATAGTAGTTTGAAAATCCAATGAACGAAAAGTAAGAAGCTGCAACACGATAAACCTAACTTTCTAAAACACCCACAGAATAAAATATAAAACAGCAAATCATCAATCAAATGGAAAAAAATGCAAAACACAAGTTATTAAGTTATAGAAAATCAACAAAATTCAATGGTATGGAAACGAATAAAGAAAAATTTTTAAAAATCAAGCTATATCGCTATACACGTGGGAAAAGGGCTAAGCCTAAAAAAATGGAAATGTTCACTTCGTAAAATTCGTTTTCAAGTCCAAGTATTTTGACGAAGCAAACACAAAATATGTATGTTTCTGAAGAAATAGATAGATTATATCTATAAACTATTTCTACTTGGACGACATACATAAAGAAGGAATAAAAAAGAAAACATGAATACCTGGAAAATGCACAGCATATGTACAAACGAGTCGAAACCGGGAACTCTGAATGAAGAGACCAGTGTTGTCATTCGCAAAGAAAAAAAAAAAAATTATCTACTGTTGCCATTAGTAAGAATTGAAAAACAGTAAAGCGAAAAGGTAAGAAAAAGTAATAATATACAAAAAGAGCTACTAAAAGGTGGGGCTAATAATAGTAATGCTGACGTTGAAGAGGATGTAAAAATAAAAGTATTAATAATACAAGAGAATGGAGATGTCTGGCAAATATAAGATACTATGAATAGAATTATAAGATACTATGAAAAGAATTATAAAAATCCAGCTATTCTAAATTTTTTAACAATACCATTTACTAAATAAGAGGGATATTTATATAAATTGCTGGTAATTTTGAGATTATTTATATGCATAACATGAAATTTTTTATCAGATAATCTATAAATTCTAAAAAGTTGATTAAGTATAATATTTCTAAACAATTGAATACAGGTACAGGAATTAAATGGTAAGATTTTATTAATATTAAAATTATAATAGTTTTTTTTATCATATAAATTTGTAACAATTCTATTAGAAGGATCAATAAAAAGATTTAAATCCAAAAAATTAACATTATTACTAATAGTAGCTTCATTAGGAATTAATTCCAAATTGTTTGGATAGAAATCTATATCTATGAGATAATTTTCCGTATGTACTAAGCAAATCAGATCATCAACATATCTGTAAAAAGTATAATCTACTGAAGTAAAAGACTTTTCATAATGATAAATTTATAAATTAGCTAACATACTGCTACTGCAGTCACCCTGTGCAACTCCTGAGACTTGTAAGTATAATTTATTTCCTTGAAAAATATAATTATTGAAAATAACAAAGTGAAGAAGTTTAGGAAAATTTATAAAAGTAATTTGATTTGAAAGATTAGTAATATAAGCATTATATAGAGCTAAAATTACATCATATAGATCAGATATCTTAATATTATTAAAAAGATCTTTAAAATCAAAAGTTTGAAATCCTATTATTTTTCTAAGAGATGTTAATTTATTCTTTAATTCTTTACTATTATTTAGAATAAGGTAATTATTGCTAGTCTGGCATAAACTATTATTTATTAGATTTAAAGAATTTAGTAATAATTTACTCACAGTAGTAGAGTAAGTATTATGGCCACTAGTTACTGTTCTAAATTTAATAGGATTTTTATGGAATTTTGGATTAAGCACTATATAAGGAAATTTAGGATATTTATATTTAATATTTAAATCACTATACATATTGATAATTTTCAATTTAATACTATTGATGGAATGTAAATCATGTTTAAAAAGACTATTTTTTAAATAATCTAACAGAAATTGAATATAAAATTTTTTACAGATAATAGCATAATTATTAGACTTTATCAACATAGGTGATAACAAAAGATCTTTGTAAATCATTAATGGAATGTTTAATATTATCAAAGTTATATAAAGATCTAGACAATTTAATATCTCTAATAGCATTTTTAATAGATTCTAATAAAGCAAATTTCCACATATTAAATGCCTATGGCAGTCTAATCTAATGGCAGAATGTATTTACAAGCTAATTTATATATATATTTATCAAGATCAAGATTAATTGATTTTAAAACTTTAAAAGAATTATTACAAGAAGGTATCCTAAATTTAGAGCCAAATAACATAATGGTTTTTAACATATTGTCACTAACAATGTCTAAATCTCCTGTAACTATATGCCCCAAGTCTGGATTTAGAAATTTAGCAAATTTGTTTAATTTACAAATACATTCACTATCTACATTTGACTGAGAATCATGATCTATAGAGAGAGATTGTGAAACTTCGTTATAATTAAATATAGATCTACCAATAGGCTTGTTGTATTTAAAAGTCTTTGAAACACACAAATCTCCAATAGGCAATAAATGTTTGAATTTGTTAAACAGATGACCAAAATTTAGAGAATTATAAATAGGATGTTTGAAAGAGATTACACAATAAGAACTAGTAGTTGTATTATTATTATGAAATTGATTTAGTTTTAAATTTAAATACTGTGATCTTGTAATAAGCAAATCAAAGAAAATATGATTAAAATGTTCATTAGCAAGATTTAATTTTAAAAAAATGGCATAAACTTTATTTAAATGTTTTTTCTTTACCGCAAAAACCCAGGATTTTATGAACTTCCATTGAAAAGTTTTATTAAATTGATTATAAGTATATATATATATATATATGTGTGTGTGTGTGCGTGTGTGTGTGTTAAGGGCGGCCCCAAACAGTTTTGCCCACACAGGAAAATATCCTTGAACCGGCTCTGCTTGCCCAGAATTAAATAGTAGTTTCAAATTTAATTTTTGAATATTTCAACTTTAAAATAGTATTACGAATATTATTACGTAAAATATTATTAGGTTCAGAAAATTCAATTATTAAGGTCAGAAAATTAATCATGTTGATGCAAATACAGAATCGATGTGAAGAGGAGTAATATGGATATAGTATCAATACGTTTTGATAGATTCCATAAGCCTGCCCATCATCTATTTGAAAAAATTAATACCAAATATTTCTGCTTTAAGATTACATGAAAACAAAGGTAAATAATTTGCATGCAAGTATAGAAAAAATAATTTACATTCAATAATTCTGAGAAACCAAGAAGAGTAAGAGTAACAAATAATTTGCACAGTATTTTGCTGTTCACACCCTTATTTAGGGCAGAAGTTTATTGCTCGTGATCAGCAACTGCTTTCTTAAATCAAGTCACTGTGTCAATCCCTATATTGGGAATTACTAATATTTAGATACCGGTGCTTCTTGAAAACAAAAGGTAATTGACATTTGAAATAAATTAAACAATGCAGATTCTACATGGTTAAATACCACATATTCCAATAAGAGGTGTTTTTCTCTTAATTCAAGGAAAACTCAAGTAACATACAGAAAAAGTTATTATCGGATTTTTCGATATAAAAAAACCCAGTGAAACTTGTAGGGACATTTTTTTTTATATAATGGACATTTTTTTTATATAAATAAGGAGGGGGTTGTAATAAAAATTTTAAAAATAATTAAGGAGGGGGTTGCAATATGAAAATTTGAACATAAATAAGGAGAGGGTTGCAATAGAAAATTTTGAAGATAAATAAGAAGTGGCTTGTAATAGGAATTTTTGAACATAAAGGACTTGAATTAGAAAATTTTGACCTTAAATATGGAGTGGGTCGCAATAGAAATTTTTTAACATAAAGATGGGCATTATAGCTTTGAATTTTCAGATAAAAGAAAGATTGTCAACATGATGTTTGAATTCTCTTTTTGGTACAATATATATTTAATAAAATATTAAATAAAAATTAAAATTAACTTCAAAAACTAACTTAACTTTCAATGTCAATCCTGACTTGCAAAATGGTAAAGAAGAGAGTAAATGAGGGAAATGTCTTTAATATTTTCTAACGCTGTGAAAACTAGAAATAGAGATCTCAAGTTCAATGATAAAGAAATGAGTGGGAAATATATGACCCCTGAGAATTCCAATGAAAACTCAAATTGAGGAAAGAAATTGTAATTGAAACGTCATGTACACCAAATTTTAAAATCATATAATGTACCGAAAAATTCAAATAGTAAATTTTGTTCAGTTAGTCGGCAATAATATAGCTCAAAAGTATATCAGAAATATCATCTGCTGTTTTTAACACATCAGACAATAATTACAAACCTTTTTTTCATCAGACGAAAAATCGCATTTTCCCAGAATGAAATAATTTTTATTTCAGAGCAATATTTCTCTCGCCATTATTATGAGAGAATCCTGGAAGAGTTTCAGAAGAAATACCCATGATCTATAACCTCTAACAAATCAACAACAGTTTATCCTGAGTTAATATGAAAGGCCTGCCTGTTCTCGCTTTATTTGCGACAGATTCAGTTTCATGAAAATGTATTACTAACCTCGTAATTGTTTAATTGTTAGGAGTTTTAGAGCACTCTCACAGGCATGGCTAAAGAAATAATGATCTGCAATAAAAATTATTTTACTCAAGGAAAATGCCATGTTCTTCAATTGATATAAAAATAGGTCTGTAATTATTGATGTATTAAAAACAACAGACTATATTTCTGATATATATTATTAAGGTATATTAGTGCCACTTAGCAGAAACAAAACCTACTATTTCAATTTCTCGATACATTGTATGGTTTTTAAGTTTGAAGTGAACCAGTTTACAATCACATTGTATAATGGAGAGGTTATAATAAAAAATTTACGAAATATGAAAGTGTTATTTCAGAGACTGAAGGTATTATTGGAAATCTATGGAAACTGGCATGTCATAGAATTTGATTAAATGTGGCAAAAGTTACAATTTTTTGTTATTTCATAACTTTTATTTGTGTATAGTTACATATATCATTACTTTATGATTCATGGATTTCTAAATCAATATAAAACAGTAATTATTGATGTATTAAAACAGCAGACAATATTTCTGATACATATTTTTAAGGTATATTAGTGCCACCTAGCTGAAATAAAACTTACAATTTCCATTTCTTGATACATATATGATTTTTAAGTTTGTAGTGAGCAACTTTACAATCACGTTGTATAATGGAGGGGCTACAATAAAAAAAATTATAAATATGGAAGTGTTACTTCAGAGACTGAAGGTATTATTGGAAATCTATAGAAACTGGCATGTCATAGAATTTGACTAAATGTGACAAAAGTTACAAGTTTTTCACTTTTTATATCTTTATTTCTGTATTGTTAAATATATCACTATTTTATGATTCATGGATTTCTAAATCAATATAAAACAGTATAAAAATTGAAATTTATGCATTACAGTTTTGTTGCAACACATTAATACACTTCATGTCATAAAAGTAATGCCAATAGGCATTTTATTTTCTAAAATTTCACCATCAGGTACTTTATGTTCCAAAGCTTCATCAATTGCTTTAAGGGCCCAATTAAAATAAAGTAAGAAATTCCATAAGGTAGTTTTATGGAAATGTCTCGAGAATTTAGGCATATTTCCCCATAGAAGTTGAAATATGTGTAAATTACACAGGAATAATTTCATTAAAATTTTACCCCATAAAACAAAGCCAGAAGGTGGGAAAGCATTTAAAATTAACTGAAGCAAGTTGGACATTTTTTTACAAGTATCTTGTAAATAAACATGTAAACATAAAGTACCTTAACTGGATATTTGTTAAATGACTATTAAGGATGTTGATTTTTAATAAAAAGCTTGTACTCAAATTAGAAGTTTCATAAATCACTGTTTATAAAAGATCAGCATTCTTGATTGCACAGGCATAGGCAGGATTTAAAAAATGGTGGGTTTGCAGTGCCGAATTTCACTTTCCAACAAGGATCCTATGGATCACTAAAGTAATTGTGAAGCCAATGAAACCAAACTTCTTTCTCCCTGCCTATACCACTACTTGAATGATACACACTAATTAGAAAACAATTTAAATATATCAATGACTTAATCACAAACATTGAGGTTGTCTATGATTAAAATCTGTTATAGAATTTTAATCACATGCACAAACATAAAAAATTATAATTCAAACAATTGTAAAATTACAATATAAATAAAATACTCTAAGTAAAACAGCACAATGAAGTATTTACAGGTATCAACTATTTAAAGTAAAATAAAGAACCACCTTCAGGAAAATCAGAAAAATGTAAAAAAAAAATTTCCATACATTTTTAAACTTTTACTGAAAATGTATGACGGCTCTTGGTCTCATTTATCCTGGCAAAACCAATTAATACCTTTTTAACAGTGATTCTCAAACTTTTTTAACTCGTGGCACATTGCTTCACCACCTCTGCCTATACATGACTGTACCTCTGCCTACAAAATCCAATGTAAGATCATAAGGATCCAATATAGGATTCAATATAGAAACAAATTTAAGATTCTCACAAGATCTAGTAGCTATTAGGATTTAAAGTAGGCCCAGCCCCTACTAAGGTCAATGAGCCAAATCATAGTTTGAGAAATATCTCGAATGTTCCCAAATCCAAGTGGAGGGTATATAAAGCAGTTAACACTCATTGCATATTAATAAATAACATTGTTAAAAATATTTAAGATCTATTTTATATTTTCCCATTTTAATAAAAACATATTTATAGCTTTCTTGTAATACAACCATGCATTTTAGTGGCACACTAATGTGTTGCTGTTGTTGAAACCCAGACCGTCCGACCTACCAGAAAGGTGTGAAAGCCCCAGGCCGTCCGGCTCGTCCAGAGGACTTGGAGCAACAAAATGGACGACCGGAAAGGTGTAAGGTAACTGTTTGGACGGCCGGGAAGTGCCACCCAATTTAAACCAGAACCCAGTGGGGGAAGCATTCAAAAGGAACCATACCCACCTTCCCCTACCATCAACCTCTCGGAAGGATTTACGGACTCACATGTTTACTTGATCATACTCTGCATGAACATGGCGGCAGTTTTGGCAGTGGCGGGAATTGAACCTAAGCCTACCGAGTGCAATTCCAGCGCGCTAACTACTGGGCTACCGTGTGCAATTCCAGCGCGCTAACCACTGGGCTACCGTGCCCGTACACTGTGTTGTGGCACACCTCTGGCTTTACAGTCATGGCTTTATGTGTCGTGGCTTTACATAGTTGTCTTTTATCCTGATTTACAAACAGTGTTTTATTATACACATATAAAATTATTACTGAATTAGTCATAAATATGGACGGATTAAGAGATGATTCAAATAAATCGCACAGAAAATCACAGCATTACAACCCTCTCATGGATATAAGTTATCCATGGATATAAGTTATCTCATGGATATAAGTTATGGATATAACATAATATATGGCAAGATAAAGTTAAAAAGAAAAAATCCCTGCTATAGTCGAGAACAACTTAACTTGATTATATAGAACTAGTAAAAAAATCTCATTTGCATAAATTTATCACTCTGATTTGCTACAGTTGAATGCATATATCGTCATATGCCAAAGGCAAGTGAGAGAAGAGGTGCCATATTTGGCATGATTATCACTCATATATGATTTATGTTTCATTTAATTTTTATATCTGTAATATTATTTTATTGAGAATTCAATACTAATTTCTGGTATAGACACTTTAAAAATGACGTAACGAATAAATATTCAAAGAATAATGTGCAAGTGCAAGAATTGCAATTTATTTTGAAGACAATTTGTGCATTTTGAAGATAAATTGTGCATATGCAAAACTCTTGCATAAGCGTACATATTATACACTGCTTTTAGCTTGGAGTTTGCATTTAATATAAAGCACTTACAGATATAATAAATATTAAATTGTACATTAAAAATGTTTCTATATTTTTACAAAATTTTCCAATATACAAAAGCATAAATAATTGATTTAAAAATTCGCAAAATCCAAAAAGGAACAAATATGTTGTAAACAATAAAGAGGCGGGAAAATTCAGATGCCAAGGGGATTTTTATCTTTTCTCGGGTTTTGCCTCAAAGCATGCAAAAAGGAAACTAAAAGAACTCTGTAAGCATTTGATTCATTGAAAGATTTATGATATGCATAGTCAGTAAAATTAATTTAAAAAAAAAAAAAAACCACTAAAATTAAAATTGTAAAGCAATTAATTTCACAATAAATATTCAGTATTTTCAAATTTTATTAAAATTTTTATTCATCATTCATTCTTTCTGCCATATATTTTTGAGGTTTCAAGTATTATATTTTTATGATGGAAGGATCTAACTTGCAAGATAAATGTATATAATCAAGTTAGGTTGTCCTAAAGTATAGAAGTGAAGATTTTGATTGACATTTTAATAACATACAAAATAATAACTGTCAAAAATATGGACGGATTCATTACAGATGATTCAATAAAATCATGCAACAATCACAAAATTCCAACCGTCTTATGCACATTAGCATCATATAAAATAATGCAGCTCACAATATTGTAGTGCATATTACGGTTTTACAAATATATACTTTAAGTTAAGCATTTGTTTTCAATTTTAAACTTATATAAAATATACTGATTCAAAAATATGGACGGATTAGTTATAGATGATTTAATAAAATCAGGCAATAATAACAGAATTTTAACCCTTTTATGCATACTGGCCTCATATTAGGATATGCATATGTTAAGATTTTGCTTTACATTTTAATCACATACAAAAATATAACAGGATCACAAATATGCACAGATTAATTACAAATGATTCAATAAAATCATGCAACAATCTCAAAATTTTAACTCTCTCACACACATTAACATCGTACGCAGAAATGGATCTCACAACATCGCAGCACATATTAAGATTTTACAAGTTAACCATTAGTTTTCAATTTTAAATTTAAGTAAAATATACTGATTAAAAAATAATATGGACGGATCAGCTACAGACAATTCAATAAAATCATGCAAAAATAACAGAATTTTAATCCTCTTATGCATATTGGTGTCATATGAGGATATGCATAAATTAAGATTTTGCTTTACATTTTAATCACATACAAAATAACTGCATCATAAATATGGACGGATTAATTCCAGACGATTCAATAAAATCATGTAACAATTTCAAAATTTTAATCCTCTCACACACATTAACATTATACGAATAAATGGATCTCACAACATCGCAGCACATATTAAGATTTTACAAGTTAACCATTTGTTTTCAATTTTAAATTTAAGTAAAATATACTGATTCAAAAATAATATGGACGGATCAGTTACAGACCATTCAATAAAATCATGCAAAAATAACAGAATTTTAACCCTGTTATGCATATTGGTGTCATATGAGGATATACATAAATTAAGATTTTGCTTTACATTTTAATCACATACAAAATAACTGCATCATAAATATGGACGGATTAATTCCAGACGATTCAATAAAATCATGTAACAATTTCAAAATTTTAATCCTTTCACACACATTAACATACGAATAAATGGATCTCACAACATCGCAGCACATATTAAGATTTTACAAGTTAACCATTTGTTTTCAATTTTAAATTTAAGTAAAATATACTGATTCAAAAATAATATGGACGGATCAGTTACAGACCATTCAATAAAATCATGCAAAAATAACAGAATTTTAACCCTCTTATGCATATTGGTGTCATATGAGGATATGCATAAATTAAGATTTTGCTTTACATTTTAATCACATACAAAATAACTGCATCATAAATATGGACGGATTAATTCCAGACGATTCAATAAAATCATGTAACAATTTCAAAATTTTAACCCTCTCACACACATTAACATCATACGAATAAATGGATCTCACAACATTACAGTACATATTAATATTTTACAAGTTAACCATTTGCTTTCAATTTTAAACTTATATAAAATATACTAATTAAAAAATATAGATGGATCAGTTATAGATGATTCAATAAAATCAGGCAAAATTAATCGAATGTCAACCCTCTTATGAATATTGGCTTCATATGAGGATATAAGTAACACCCAGAACACAATTATGGATTTAAAAAAGAAACTAGAAAGATTTTGCTTGGAATATAAATATTTTGCTTGGAATGTATGTACAAAAATATAAATGCATAATACATATGGACGGATTGGTTACACATAATTCAATAAAATCTTGCAACAATTGTAGAATTTTAACCATCTTTACCTCATATGAAGATATCAGTAGTATTGTTAATATTGCAGGGAAAATTAAGATTTAAAAATTGTATCTAGAAATTGAGATTTTGTATAAGATTGCTGTTTTTGAAAATTCTCCAATTTTATTTTATTTCTTTGAAAATAGAATCTCATGCTTAAAACATGTTTTAGACTTTATGTGTCATGCACATAAATCAATTTCTCCAAAATTGTTGCAATATGCACAAAAACTTTCTGTCCTCAAATTAAGACAATTTCCTCAAAATGAAAAACAATTACTACATAAGCTTTATGGATCAGTATAATTTTGGAAGCTGTAAACTATAAGGTATTACATTTTTTTCATCTTCATACAACCAAATATTCAATGCTATTCGATGTCAAACTAAATAAAAATAATTATTTGACTGATGCTCAAGTAATGTAAGCTTCTAATTTTGAGGATGATTTTAATTCTGATTTTAATGTTGATTATCACTGTATGTTTTACCTTATATGAAGTATTAAAAAAGTATTATATATATACAGTAGATCCCCCCCCCCTATATCTCGGTAGATACATTCCGTGTTATATGAATTCGTGTTGTACGAGCCACTTAGATTATACAAATACATGAGCCATTCACAGCCCAAAGCGATTAACTTACTTGTTATAATCAGGCTTAGGACACTATATGACAACAATTTTTATGGCCGTTGAATAATAAATGTTTTTTTTTTCACAAGAAATGTATAAAAATTTATCAATACATATTTTCTACCTTTCCTTTTATGGACTTAATCGTTTTTGGCAAATGAGCGGTTCACATACAGTTTACTTGTGCATAAACATACACTTATACAGATATTTAACAAAGATGTAATAAATATTTAATATGTAAGAGTTAAAATATTTTTTATTTCTCTTCAAAACAAACAAATATTGAAATTAAAAATGTTTTGTTATTCATTTTGCGTTAAATAAAAGAAGCAGTTACACTTTTTTTTACATTTATTTACTGTCGGAGCTATCCATAATTAGGTTCCAACAACATCTTTTAAATGTTGGTTGTGCTATTTCATAGCTTGAAGATTCACTTGTTTCTTCACTGTTATTTTTGTTGTTTAAAAGGGTATCTTCTTGTGCTTTCGACAATTTATTATTGTTACTTTCTAAATCTTCTTTTACTTCAAAATATGGATGGATTATTATTCGTAAAATGTTCTAGATTTTTGCCAATTCTAATCCTTCATTTAAGATTTCTAAAGTAAAGTGTTGCTCTGGCTCACAGAAAATTCGTAATGAGTTTTCTTCACTACTATAATATCTTTTTAAATTTATTTAACACACTTGACTTTAAACACAGCTTAATTGATAGTATGTATGTACCAGAGATAACAGATATGTACTTCCTCTAGATGAAATCGGGTTTAATTTTGCAAAGATTTATTTTCCTAAAACTTTTTTTCCTCAAATTTAAGTTGAATAAAATAAATCATACGATATAAAAGTTTTTCAGACATGTTTAATGTGCATCACAACTAGAAACAAACTGAGATGATCTCCACTAAAAATGGGGTTTCCCTGAAATTTGAGAAGCACAATGACGTTTAGTGTTACCAGCCAAAAGTTATATTAATTATTGGAGTTAAAACGTAATAAAATCAAAACATCTGTCTCATTCTTTTACAGTGTTATACGAGCCTCTTTTAGCATGTTATATGAACACGATCACAATTTTTCCACCGTGTTATATGAATCTGTCTTATATGAATCCGTGTTATATGAATCTGTCTTATATGAATCCGCGTTATAGGGGGGGTCTACTGTATATTTCATTTTCATATATGCTTGAAGGCAGTGAAGAATGAAAAACAATGAATGATAAAATATACATGAGGATCAAATCATTTCATCCAATAGACGATAAAGAAAATCATACTGCAAAATATAAACAAACTAAAAATACTTCTGAATTGCATATACAACATTTTTCACTATTTCTATTAAATTTAGCACTGAAATTACAAAATTAATTATATAGCTGAAGGCATTGAAGAATAAAAATTAACAGCGAATGATAAAATATATATGAGAATCAGGTTGTTTCAACCAGTACAAGCTAAATACTCATACTGCAAAGTATAAACTAAAAACACTTCTGAACTCATATATATAACAGTTTCTATTCAGCTTAGCACTGAAATATCAAAACAAATCATATAACTGAAAGTAGTGAATTGCAAAAATTAATACTGAATGATAGAATATGAGAATCAAGTCATTTCATTCAGTATGAATAAAAAAGCACACTGCAAAGTATAAACAAACTAAAAACCCTTTTAAAGTGCATGTATATTACATTTACCATTTTTCTTAACACTGAAGTAATAAAATTAATTATATAACAGAAGGCTGCAAAAAATTAAAATTAACAATGAATGATAGAATATATATATGAGAATCAGATCAATTCATTCAGTATAAGCTAAACACTCATACAGCAAAGCATAAACTAAAAACACTTCTGAACTGCATATATAACATTTTTGACAATTTCTATTCAGTGTAACACTGAAATAACAAAACAAATTATATAACTGAAGGTAGTGAATAATAAAAATTATTACTGAAAAATAGAATACATATGAAGATCAATCAGATCATTTCATTCAGTATGAGTAAAAAAGCATACTGCAAAGTATAAACGAACTAAAACTCCTTTTGAAATGCTTATATAATATTTTCTTTTCAGCTTAGAGCTGAAATAATAAAACAAATTATATAACAGGAGGCTATGAAAATTTTAAATTAATAATGGATGATAGAATATATATGAGGATCAGATCATTTTATCCAGTAAAACCTAAAAATATATCATACTACAAAGTATGTATAAATTAAAAATACTTTTAAACAGCTTATACAAGGTATTTCAGCATATAGTTGACCTGGCTTTTTTAATTTCAGCAACTGGTTTTAGACACATACACGCAATTTAAAAGTTTGCTAAAATAAAATGCTAAATTATTTCATATCATCTTTTTTTCCCTGCTGGGTGGTATTTTTATAAAAATTGGGGTCTAAATTTTATACAGTCCCTTCAGCATAAAGAGTTCAATTAAAAAAAATTGCACTGTACAGTAACTAGTTTAAAGAATAAAAGAAGGGTAATTATCTACAACATTCAGTTAGTTAATGTTTTTTTTAAAAATCAGGAATTTTTTCCCTAAAAATCAGGGGCCAGCTGCAAATAAAATTGTGCAGACACATTTTATATAAAGTCTGGTTTCAATTTGAAGTCAACTATGCAGCACAAATCAGAATCATGGGAAAACAAAATTCCAATTTTTATCTATTTTGGTAGTTTTTTATGCTATTTCTATCGTATATATTTCATGAATATTGCAGAGGGTTCTTTTATTCTTTTTATTTAGTTCCTGCAGAGTGAAACTTTTTTCAAATTGAACTGTTTTTACTCAATAGACCACATGAAAATTGAGACACTATTTCTTTATGAAAACATAACCTGAAAACAATTTATATGAAAGAATTTGGCATCTAATTTTAACAAACTTTTATATGTTAATTATGTGTCTAAAACTGATTGCTGAAGCTCGGTTAATGAGGTCAACTATGCTGAAACATTTTTGACAATTTTTATTCAATTTAGCACTGACATAATAAAGCTAATTAGATAATTAACGGTAGTGAATTACTTAACATTGAATGGTATATAAGAATCAGATCGTTTCACTAAGTACGGATTAAAAACAATACTGCAAAGTACAAACAAACTAAAAACACTTCTGAAATGCTTGTATACGATTCTTAACAATTTCTATTCCGTTTAGCACTGTATTAATAAAACTAATTATATAATTAATGGTAGTGATTTACTTAGCATTGAATGATATATTCATATAAGCATCAGATAATTTCACTCAGTATGAGTTAAAAACAATACTGCAAAGTATAAACAAATTAAAAACACTTCTGAATTGCATATAAAAGATTTTAACAATTTCTATTCAGTTTAGCACTGTATCAATAAAACTAATTACATAATTAATGGTAGTGAATTATTTAACATTGAATGCTATAAACGTATAAGCATCAGATAATTTCACTCAGCATGAGTTAACAAAAACAATACTGCAAAATACAAACAAACTGAAAACACTTCTGAACTGTATATATAAGATCTTTAACAATTTTTATTCAGTTTAGAACTGTATTAATAAAAACTAAAATATATCCAGATATACTTTCTATTTATAACAATACTATTAATATATACTGATATAAAAAAATATTTTTATATGAAAAATAAATTTAAGAGCTTTTGTAAGATGGTAGTATTTACAATGGACGGAAGTTAAATGCAAATGCAGTGAAACCTGTATAAGAAGACCATTTGTGTTACTTTAAAAAGCCTTTTAATATGTGTGGTCATTGAGCAGATGCCAGCTTTAAAGCAGCAAAACTCATTAAAACACAGATCAATTATTCTTTTTTTATTTACCAAAATTATATATTTTCCAGAAATTTGCATTTAAGAAATTTGTGGTCAAAAATTTACATCACTTTTTTTACTTTCCCTACAATACATGGTAATGTATAAAGTAATGGAATTGTGTTGAATAATTAGAACTCGAGTTTTCAACAGATATATGCATGTTTCGGTTACTATAGAAATTTTTCTGATGGTTCTATATGTTTCAAGCACTCTAAAATCTGATAAACCTATTTTTAATGTGGCGTCTGTGGACATCTATGTATGTCTTTGCAATGTGTGCATCTACTGTAGCTGAAAAATTAATTGACCATCTTTTTTTTTTTTTAAGGAAATGACCCTCAAAAAAGAATTTATCCACTCTAGCTGAAAATTAATTGATAAAAATTTCACAAAATTCGATAGCTAAATCCTCTGTGAGACACTTTGGTGCTGATTATATTTTTGTACAATTCAGGAAGAAAGATCTTGCCTTTTATGCTAAATGGGCAGCAAACTTTGCCAGAATTTAAAATAAAAGGTTACATATGCCCAAATATATCAATGAAATACTTGTTTTATAACTTATTCAACAACAAAAAGATCAAGACCAACCACATAACTTTAGGTCTAACCATTCTCGAGATATTTTAGTTTTTCGTATACTTTCCACGTTGCCTTTGAAAATACACTTAATCACCATATGAAAACGAAAATTGAAATAAAACTTAAAATTCAGTGTGGTTTCAAACAATTATCAGTGCTATTTTGTGCTTTTAAACTGAATTTAATGAATTATGAAAGAGAAAATGAATTTGAGTCTGTAGGAAAAGTCATGTGCTGCCCACACTAGATTTTTATAACTAAAAACAGCATTGAGCAGAAGTAGCACAAATAGTGTGTGGTAACACGTTTGTCAAAAAAAAGTGCATTTAATACTAAACATAATGAAAAAGCATTTCTTGATTGAAATAATGAGTCTTTATTACAAGTGGTCTCTTAAACAGGTTTTACACTTTCACAAAGTAAAAGTTTGCTGAGAACTGAATATTAACAGTTGTATACAAAGCAAAAAGATTGTAACTAAAACTGATGGCTGTATGAAAGACGAAGAAGCAGTACAGTCAACTATTCGCATGGCCTGCAAAAAATCATGACCCAAGTAATCGCGATAGTTTCTTTTATGTTCTGGTATGACTTTCAGTTGCTGCGTAGCATCCTGAAAAATTAGATCAGTATAGCCCCCTTCAGAGACGAACATTTTAAAAGTGAACTCCTCACTATATTTTGAGCCATAAAATTGTTGAGCATATAGAAATAAATCTATATAGGCTTCAATATATTCTTTAGGTTTATATCCATTAGTAACAATAGCATTAGATGAAACTTTACCCAGATTACATTTTTCATGTTCATTATATGCCGCCCTAGTACCATCACGGCATAAGAGCTCAAAATCATCAGGCATCATGGGACGAGACCACCATTCCTGATTTTTTCCGGCTGTATTTTCTAAAATTGTTGTGTGTTTCACAAATGCTATTTCTCCTCCCCCTTCTACAAGACAACGCAAAGCTCCTGTGTGGCCAAAAAATGGTTCTTGAGAACTTTTAGAACAAAAATGAAAGCTTGTACCATGACATAGATCACACAGAGTATTGTACTCTTTATCACCAACTGTAAATTCTCTGGATAATGCACCAGGAACGCAACTTTTTTGGAAAAACTCTGCAGCTGCATGAGCCGAATCACAACCATATGATCGCATTCTATCACTTGCAAGAAGAAAACTCATTGGCACAACCCATCCAGCAGCCGTTCCAATTCCAGCATGGCAAGATCGTTTTCCTAAAGACATATATATTTATTCTGATTAATAAAATTTATATATATATATATATATACACACATACATATACACACACACATATAATATGTATGTACAGGATGACTGGTAAAGTTGCAAGTATGTTGAATAAGTTACGAACAATGGCAGCTAATGTTAGAATAGTAAAAGGACCATGGCCAACAAGATGAAGTTGATGGCAGTGTCACTAGCTGCAAAATTTGCACACCTATATGAGAACTATTAGAGATACAGAAAAATGTAAATTAGAAAGTTAAAGATCATCCTCGAATTAGAAATGACAAATAAGTTTCGAACATTGGCAGCTAATGCTAGTATTAGTATAGTAAAAAGACCATGCACTACCAGATGAAGAGGATGGCAGTGCCACTAACTGCAAAATGTAGAAGTTAGCACTCATATCTTGTAAGTATAAGAGATACAGCAAACACTCAATTAGAAAGTTGCAGATCATCATTGAATTAGTAAAAAATGACAAATAAGTTTTGAAAGAAGATGGCTAATGCTCGTATAGTAAAAAGACCATGTGCAACCAGATGAGGCAGTGCCCCTAGTGGCAAAATTTGGAAGTTAGTACAACTATTTTGGAACTATAAGAGATACAGAAAAAAGTCAAGTAAAAAGTTGATCATTGTCGAACTAGTAAGAAATTACATTTTGCAGAAACGAATGATGAAGAATCTCTATGAGTTACTGTGAGTATTGTTTGCAATTGATGACTGTGATATGCAACACTGCTCTTGCAAATAAAACATCATGTGCAATTTGGAAATGATCATCAAACATCAGATGAGTATTGTATTTTGTGTATGTTCTTCGATAGATATTGTGCTAAAGTAATATTATGACAGGCTATTTGAATGAAGATTATTACGAGATGGTTCTGGCTATATGGTAAATTCAAGCAAAATTCTGTGGAAACTAAATATTCTTCAGGACATTCTCCTCAACGAATAATTCTCTACCAAATACTCAAACATAAAACAGTAATTTACTTTGAAAGAAACAAACACACAACACAAATCAACAGTTTCTCAATCAAAAACATAAAATCAAATGAAGTAGAATAGCACAGGCTATGCAAATAAAGTGATCTCTGCAGAACAGAATAAACATTACGCCTCACTCATTCCGCTCCCTACGTATCACTCTGAACATGCACAAGGGGCCTTTTAGGGGAGACAAGGAGCTGCAAGTTCTGCAGCCCAAATGCGCCTTTCTCACATGCTTTGAGGTTAATCACAAGAAATAAACCTTCCAACTTGCTTTGCAGATGCAATTATTTATGAACATTAAACCTGTATTCAGAACTCAGGTGCAATTGTTTATGAACATTAAACCTGTATTCAGTACTAATTCTATGCAGTAAAATTGTTCAAATGTGATGAGTGAATAAAATATATATATATTTTTTTTAAATTACAGCGAATGCTACAGCTCACTTATAGACAAACCACTACTGCTTTAGCTACCATCATTCAAAACTTGTCCTACTTACAGCTTTACCTGTTAGTTTGTATATAAATAGATTAACCTAAATCTACACAAAAGGATAAATAAATAAAATATATAAAATATTAACCTTTTAAATATAAGAGATCAGTATCTTTATCTGGCTGTTTTGCAACAGCAATTGCATAATATGATGGTTCCTCCAAGTCATACTGTTCTGCAATTATTGGTACGAGATTGAACTTTCTATAGAAAAGAAAACATACATAAATGAAGCTAATATAATATTGTCTACCAATATACTGTTTGTCGAATATGGAAATTCACTTTCAATATTAATTAATAACATTGTTTAATATGTAAGTGTCATTCGATTAATTTGCTTTTTGTTCAAAAATTATTATTTTGTTGTTCTTGCATGTAGATTGAATAACGGTTTGTACTACAGTTGTATGCATCTTCGGATTAAAAAAACATTTAAATGTGAAGTAATTTAATGTGAAACATTCAATATATCAAGAGAATTAGTTATTTCCTGTAATGCTGGTTGATTAATTCCATTTACACTTCAAACAGCCTTTTACTATTTTAAGGTCAAGCATTCTAGTATCATAAATAAACTCGAGTATGGTTCAACTCAACTGTCTCTTACCAAAATCCATATTTTTTTTTTTTGCAATTTTTACAAGAAAAATTTGAAAAATCTGTATCGTTGTTCCAAATAATCCCAATTGTAGAGTATTACACTTCATTTTAAAGGGCTTGAAAAATGTTTTCAATTGATACCAAGTTTGATAATGTACGCCAAGGGGGTAACCCCAACTCCTCGATGGGGAATAATAATATCACGAACACAAAAATTGCATTATGGATATTTTTCGCTGCAATCATTGAAATTATTAAGTTTTGTAATCATTGAGCTATAAATAACCCTTTTTATGGATAATTATGTCAAATTTTGTCTTATACAGTCACGTTAAGAATATATAAAATTTCGAAGTTTTCGATCAAATTTCAAAAAATTCTATCTAACTCTAGATTTTTCGATAAAGAAGCTAGATATAAAGTTACATTAAAATCCATTAATATTTATGGAATCTATCGTGTACATCAGAATTCAATCACAGACAGGCGAACATTATTCTAAAAATAGTCCAAACATCTTCAGGAGGTCCTAAAACATAAACTGACATCAAAATCTCAAAATAGAAAATTTTTGTGAAAACAATACTTTCTTAATACTATGTATGAAAAAGTAAAAATGCAAGTTGCAAAATTTGCAGAAATTGCCAAATGATAAAAAATATATGCGTTGCTTTACACAGCTTGAAAAAAAGATAGTATTTTTGAAAATATATTGCAACTACAATGCTGTTGAAGTTAATGATAAATTGATGGTAAAACAAAGAAGTGTAATTTCCCTATTATATTTAAAGATATTAGATTTGTTAGAATAATATTTCAAACTTGCAAACACATGGGATACAATACAAATGATTGCTAAAGCAATACAAATTTAATAGACATTAGAACCTTAAAATGTGGATGCACGAGCAAGATGGTGATTAATAATAAACTTTAGCAGTTAAATTCAAAATAAATGGAATCAATTGACAGAAAATAGGTAAAATACTAGTAAGAAACAAAAATAGTGAGTAACTATGTGTGTTGTTATAGACTGATGTGATACATCACTCTTTTTGCATATTTTGAATGGAACAGATTGGAGTGTGTTCTATGTGACGATAGTACAAGGTACAGCCATAAAAAACTATTAAACATCCAACCACAATTACACAATTTACATCATAAAAGATATCATTTGATAGAAATTAATGTCTTTTACAAATATCAATATTTAAAATTTGCTTAAGGGTTCATCTACATAGTTATTTTGGCACTAATTCCAAAATCTTCAAGGGCAACCCCTATTGATCATTACATATTCAGATTCTATAGAAAATTTCAAGTAGATTTAAAAAAAAGTTACCATTTTTAAAGGATTTTTCATCCATTTGCAAGTGTTTGAAATTTGCTGATGCTAATGTTATACGAGTTTTCCAGTTTTGGGGGCGCGATAAATAAATTTTCCATGAAAATTGCTTTTGCATACTTTTCTACTAAAAAATCCAAAGAAAATTCATATAAATTTTAATATTCAAACATATTTGAAATGTTTATTATTAATTATTAAATTATTATTCATAAAAATTATGAATAGAAACAGCTGTTAATTTTGGCGCCATTCGATGCAGCAAATTTTGTTAATTTTATTAATTTTGGCACTATTCGACAAAATTTCAGTTTTATCCAAGCAATATTGTGCATGCTATCAAATTTTATTCAAAATTTGATGAATATTACGCTTATCATGGACCATTTCTAAAGTGTCAAAAGAAATTACTCATAAATATAAAATAGTAAATAGATACATGAAACTGAATTAAATATGAAGTTTAGAGTTTTACCAGTTATTGTAATGTTTTTGTATTTTGTATTGTGTTTATTATGTAGAAATCATAAAAGAGCAGTCAAAATTTGATATCCAGGGGTATTTTTGATACATTATGTGATGAATTAGACTGGGGACTTTAGTTTAAAATGGATTCTGAACCATTACAGACATCCAGTCATGCAGGTAGATTAATAAAATGCAGATAGATTAATAAAATACAGGTAGATTAATAAAATACAGTTTATTTCATCCAAATCAGACCATAAACAGCAAAGTTATCTATGATGAATGGATGTAACAGGTGCAATCACTCCATCAGGCGAGCGTACGGTCAGTACATGCGACAAGTGCTTATTCAAATATATTACAGATGATCTAGTGATGTTGCAGATCAAAAGTTTAAATTGTTTTCACTTTCTACCAGTATTGTTTTATAACACCACTTAACAGGTACATACAATCAGAAGAAAAACTATACATTGGGTTCTGTATTGAGTTTGGCAGATACTTTTACTCATATCATGTCAACAATCTAACTGAACAAAGGAGAGCCTATACACTACACCCTATATGGGAAGTTCTGGAAACTCATGAAGTTCTTAGCCAACCTACGAAATTCAAGAAGTTTCTAGAACTCACCAAGTTTGTGATAGTTTGTTAAATTTGTCACCCAGGACATTAAATTTGTTGCTAAGATCAAGCAACTCAGACCTTTAAGTTATAACAATGATTTTTCTGTTAAGTATTTGTAACAATATGATATCAGTTTTGTTACATACTTCTGTTTTATCTAAGCCACATTTCTTTCACGGTCCCTGTGGATGCCTTCCCCCACTGGGTTCCAATCTAAATTGGGTGGCACTTCCCAGCCATCCAAACAGTTACCTTACACCTTTCTGGTAGGTCGGATGGTTTGGGTCTCAACAACAACACACCATACTGGCCCCGGCCATCTAAATTGCTGCTCTATATCTTAGGATGAGTCAGACGGTCTGGGTTTTCAACACACCATACTGGCTGACGTGGTAGCCCAGTGGTTAGCTTGCGGGAATTATACTTGATAGGTCCGGATTCAATTCCCTCCACTGCCAAAACTGCCGCCATGTTCATGCTGAGTACAATCACGTTAAACATGTGGGTCCGTAAGTCCTTCCGAGTGGTTGATGGTAGGGGCAGGAGGGTACGGTCCCTGTGAATGCCTCCCCCACTGGGTTCCAGTCTAAATTGGATCGCTATTCCCGGCAGTCCAAAAAGTTACCTTACACCTTTCTGGTAGGTCGGATGGTCTGGGTCTCAACAACAACAACACACATTGGCCCGGCCGTTCACTTTGCTGCTCATACCCTCGGGTGAGTCGGGCGGCCTGGGACTTCTACACACCATACTGGTGGCCCAGGTTCAATTCCTACCACTGTCAAAACTGTCGCAGTGTTCATGCGGAGTATGATCATATTAAACATGTGGGTCTGTAAGTCCTTCCGAGAGGTTGATGGTAGGGGAAGGAGGGTACGGTCCATGTGGATGCCTCATCCACTGGGTTCCGGTCTAAATTGGGTGGCAATTCCCGGCCGTCCTACCAGTTACCTTACACCTTTCTGATAGGTTGGACAGTCTGGGACTCAACAACAACACACCATACTGGAACGGCCGGGGAAGAGCCACCCAATTTAGACCGGAACCCAGTATGGTGTGTTGCATACCCAGCCCACACAGTCGAGTGGTCTGGGTTTGCAACACACCATACTGGGTTCCGGTCTAAATTGGGTGGCTCTTTCCAGCCATCCAAACAGTTACCTTACACCTCTGTGGTAGGTCGGATGGTCTGGGTCTCAACAACTATAACACACCATACTTGCCAACCCTACTAAATAAAATGCCAGTAGATTTTGATGCAACTTTTTATACAAAACAAGGAAGATCAATCATGTATAAAGCATTGATTATGAAACACTTCCCAACTTTAATGCAATTTTATTTAAACATCTCTAAAATGCGATACCTTCCTCTGCAATGTTTTTAAAATTATCATAATACTACAATATTTATTATATTTGAAAACTTCATCGAAAACAAATGAATTTTATTCAAATGACATCATCGAAATATAAATCGCCTGGCTCTATATAAAAGCAGCATTTCATTCACAAACTTTTTGCCGTTCCTTTCATTCATCACAATATTACAATAATTTATTTTATTTTAAAACTTAAAACCATGGATGTACAAGTAATGTAACTCTATGCCTAAAACTTCATTGAAAAAATCATCTTCTTCTCTATGTAAAATCAATGAATGTTTTATTCATATCAGCTATATTGCAGACTCCATGCGCTAAATAATTTTGCATTAAAGAAATGCAGCAATTCTTATACAACTCATTCTACATCTTTTGTTGTTTACTTTCTCCATAAGTGAAAATTAGGCTTCGTTGTAGATATAATCAAAGTTTGATGATCATTTAACCTCAAATATATTGTAATTGTGTTGTTTCAGAATGTAGATGCATATAATTTAAGCAAAAATAAAGAAGTTTTAGGATGGATACAACACTAAATATAAATCAAAAAGAACTTAAAAAATTACGATTTTGACACAAGATGGATGCCATATATAATTTTGAAGTGGGTCACGTGATCTTTTCATATCATGGTCATGTGATCGCTTCATATAAGAGGTGTAATTATTATTTTAATTTTTATTTAAAAAACTATTGAATATATTTTACTGAAATTTTTTTTATGTATTTTATGGAATAATTTGAATATTTCCTAAAACTTTCGAAACAATTTGTGAATTTCAAATTCACTTAAAAATGTTTGAAAAACTAGGTCCCATAGGGTTCAATGTATTTCATATTTTCAACCAGGGTTCAATCCAAAACTAATTGGGTGATATTATTCATTTATATTTCCATAGGTCCCAAACACTGTCTGAATAACATTCTAAAATTTCATTTTGATAAAGTCATTTTTACGGCAGTTATCGTGATGACAGACAGACAGAATGAACCAAGTCATAAACACTTTTCAACTATGTTGTAAAGTGTTAAAAATTAAATTATAAGTGCTAATATGTATCATATATGCTAAGGTATAAAAAAGTAGGGAATCTTATCTTTTTTCATTTTAGGATTTCACTATATAACTGGATTAAACTTCTTGGAAAATTTTAAAGTACAGTCAGATATTTAAAAAAAAAAAAAAAAAAAAAAAAAAGAGCGAGAACTATCCTGTATTATTAAAAAATGTTGGAACATTATGTAATTATAATTTCATAACAGGAATAATTTCAAATGCAGAAAGTTTAGAGAATATTTTAATAGTAAAGCAAATATAACTTAATACTTAACCAAGATATGAGAATATGCTAGTTAGTGAATTTCATTGTTAGAAGGAGGCGAATGGAAAAAGATACTTGTGCACTTTCGCCAATGCATGTGAATAAAAACTGAATTGTACAATAGCACTAATAAAGGGAAAATAATTAAAAAATTTACCCTAGAAATTTAACAAAATATAAAAAGAAACTAGTTTAGTCAATCTAATTTGCAATAATAAGGGGGTGAGGATAGATAGAAAAGTTAATTGTGTACTTTAGGCAATGCTTGTGAATAAAAATTGAATTACACAAATGCACACATTTTATGGAAATAAGTCCTTAAGTAATTTTAAATACCATGCAGAAAGAACCCCCATTATTAAACTAGAAAAACAAAAGAAAGAAATAAAAACAATCTTGTGTGTGTTTTACTGCACCTCCGAAAAACAGTGTGAAAATCAAAAAATCTTAAAATATTCTAATGATTATTAGTATATGACTAGCCGAATACCCGTTGAAAATCAACTGTCTCGCAATAAGCAACCCCTGAATAATGTAAATTTTTGAATAATTCGTGTTTCACATTTATTCGGCAAATCGAATATTTTAGTGTGTAGAAGTCCCTAAAGAAGAAAATATTGGAAAATTTAAATTGTGCACTTTGTCCTTTCAAATTTTTTACCAGTACACCAAATAAAAGTCTCTATCTCATCCTGAAACATACTATTTTATCATTTCCCCTTTCGAACGTTTTTCTTTGGAGCACCCCCATAAATGAACATTTTTGAAAAACTCTGTTCGTGTTGCGTTTTTTATCAGATGATTGGCCCATATACCAAATATCAAGCCTCGATCAGATTTAAAAGCAGGAGTGTCTCATTTATTCCAAAAATCGAACATATTAGCGTGCGACACCCCCTAAAGTAGCAAATATTGGAAATCTGAAATTTGCACACTTTCTTCCTTTGAAAGAATCTACCAGTACACCAAATTTGATGTCTCTATCCTATTATGGAGCATGTTTTTCTATCACTTCATATTTCGAACGTTTTTACGTTTCTCTGTGTTGCACCCCCTTAAATGATCATTTTTGAGAAACCGTAATAATCTTATGTTTTTTTTATCAAATAATTAGCCCATATACTAAATTTCAAGCTTCTATCACACTCTAAAGGAGGCGTTTTTCAGATGTTCGTGAAATCGAACATTTTAGTGTGTGGCACCCCCTACAATAGCAAATGTTTGTAAACTGAAATTGCACACTTCCTTCCTTTCAAACTATATACCCGTATACCAAATTTGAAGTCTCTAACTAATCGTGAAGTATACTTTTTCTGTCATTTCACCCCTTCAAATGCTTTTCTGTGGAGTACCCACCCCCCTAAAATATATATTTTTGAAAAACTCCATTCTTCTTGGGTTTTATATCAAAAGATTCGCCCATATACCAAATATCAAGCCTCTATCATGTTCTAAAAGGGATATTTCTACTTCATTCCAAAAATCGAACATTTTTGTGTGGAACACCCCCTAAAGTATAAAATATTGAAAAACTGAAATTGTACACTTTCTTCCTTCCAAACTATCTACCCGTACACCAAATTTCAAATCTCTCTCATCCCGCAATATGTTTTCTTATCAATTCACCTTTCGAACGTTTTCCTCTAGAGCATCCCCTTAAACGAATGTTTTTTAAAAACTATATTCGTCTTGGGTGTTTTCATCAAATGATTAGTCCATATACCTAATTTCATGTCTCTATCAAATTTTAAAAGAGATGTTTCTCATTTATTCGGTACATCGAACATTTTGGTGTGCGGCACCCCCTTAAGTATAGAAAATATTGGTTATCTGATATTGCACACTTTCTTCCTTTCGAACGGTTTATCCATACACCAAATTTGAAGTCTCTATCTCATTGCAAAGCATGCTTTCCTATCATTTCACGTTTCAAACATTTTGGTGTGCGGCACCCCCTCAAGTAGAAAATATTGGAAATCTGAAATTGCACACTGTCTTCCTTTTGAACGATTTACCCATACACCAAATTTGAAGTCTTTATCTCATCACAAAGCATGCTTTCTTATCATTTAACTTTTCGAACGTTTTGGTGTGCGGCACCCCCTAAGGTAGAAAATATTGGAAATCTGAAATTGCACACTTTCTTCCTTTCGAATGATTTACCCATACACCAAATTTGAAGTCTATATCTCATTGCAAAGTATGTTTTCCCATCATTTCACTTTTCGAACGTTTTGGTGTGGGGCACCCCCTCTATAGAACGTTTTAGAAAAATTGGATTTTTCCAGGGGGTTTTATCGAACGACCGAGCCGTGTACCAAATTGCAAGTCTCTATTTATTCGGAAAGTGCCTGAAAAAAGCGTGACAGACAGATAGACAGAGAGACGGACACTTGGCAATTAGTATATATAGATTATTTGGTGTCACGGCATTAAAAAACAGTGTACTGTGATCGAAAATCACATTTGCACACTCGTTGGTCTAATATTCCAAAGTGATGGTTTGCACCGGGGAATCCTGATGTATCACTGACTGGAAAATTACAAAACTTATGTAGCTTTGCCGAATTCACACCAGTGCTTTATGATGTATCAATACATTGCTTAAGATTACTTCCAGTCTTGCCATCTATAGGTCATTTAAAGAACTTTTTGCTCCTGGATTAATGAAAAATACCATGTATGGGAAATTTTAATAAAAAGTCCCTAAAGTTAGGGAAATTTATAAAAAAATGCCAAAAATTAAATAAATAAATAAAAACGAGAGATTTCGGCTGTGTTGCAGGAAATCAGGGAAGAGTATAAAAATCCAGTTGTTTTCCGCTAAAACTAGCAGATTTAGCAGCTCTGCTCAGTCTCTAAGTGGTTTCACATCAAAAATAAGTCTGGAAAAGGTAAGCCCTCTATGAAACTGTAAGAAAGGAAAATTATTATTTGCTATATATGCAGGAAAAATAATACCCTGTGACAGAAAATTATTTTACTTTTTTATTTTCTGCAGAAAGCCTCTTTAACACCAAAATCTTTCTGCAATGTGATATTTTTAACGATATACAAATATTGTACAATAAATTTAAAAATAATACAATTAGGAAAGGAGCAGCATTACATTCAGCATTTTAAAGTTGTTTAGATTTCCTTATTTGTCGATCCCATCCGTAAACATTCTGAAAATGCCTTGCATGTCCATTATAAAACTGTTAAATTTTTGCTGGAGCAGATTTAATTTTTTTCTTTATTGCATGCATTATACAAAGGTTACTTAGTTCATTTTGAAATTCAGAAAGTTTTTATTTTCCCAGAAAGACATTCTGGTTTTATTTGTTATTATTAAAAACATAAGTAAACTAAAATTTAAGAGCTTTAAAGTGCAATTAAAATGTAGCAAACGTGCAGATATTTCCTACTTTCGATGTGCGAAATTTTTTTAAAGCTTTAAAGCACAATTAAAATATAGAAAACTAGAAAATGTATCCAGTGTTATCCTGAATTTAAAATGAGTGCAGTGGCGTAGCCCTGTGTGCACCCATGCAATAGTTTTTTTATTTTATTTTTTGTTATAAAAGAGCATATCGTTAAAACATTATTTTGTTTCCAGGAATTCAATGCAAGTTCCGGTATAGAATTTATCAGCTTGCATCTTTTTACCCAAGCAACACCAGGTACACTTTCTAGTTGGAAAATAAATTTAATACAAATTATCATCTATAAGGTATTAAAAAAAATGACAGAAAAAAGAAGATTAGATGAGGGGAAAATTTTTATAGCTAGAAATGCACGGATGCGTAGCCCAGTGGTTAGCAAGCAAGAATTGTACTCGGTAGGCCCGGGTTCGATTCCCTCCACTGCCAAAGTGTTCAAGTAGAGTACAATGCCGTTAAACATGTGGGTCCGTAAGGTTGGTGGTAGGGGAAAAAGGGCACTGTCCCCCACTGGATTCCAATCTAAATTGGGTGGCTCTTCCCATCTGTCCAAACAGTTACCTTACACCTTTCTGGTAGGTCGGATGGTCTGGGTCTCAACAACAATAACAAGCTAGAAATGCTGACCTCATGTCTGATGGCAAAATTGCAGATGAAAGCCCTGAAAAGTCCTATGACAACTTAAAATTTAAGAAAAGCATAAAAAAAGAAAGATGGGGATGAAAACTTTATCGAAGATGAAAAGTTGTACATTTAACAAAGGGGGGTATATTTGGATGGGACTATTAGTATTCACCGGTATATAACTTTTTGGCCCTTTCTGGAAAATTCTGGAAGAATACTGAATTAATTATTACTACAAAGGGACAGAGATGTTCAGTTAAATTAATTTTCAGAGCCATTGAATTATCACCAACTCAGTGATATTTTCCAATAGTAATCAAGTTAGTGATAACATGTCAAATTTGTCACCAACAAGTGTCAGACAAAGATATTGAGTTTTAATAAATAGCAAATGTAAAATTGCCCATGTATAATTTAGTAACCAAAATTTATCACATAAGTGTGCTAAAGAAAAACAACTGCATACCATAAAAATTAAAGAAGTTTTTTAATTAACAGTTACAAATTTTATTATGGTAAGCATTTTATAACAGAATTTAGCTAACTTGAAAATAACTGTTTGTAGGAATTACACATAATAAAGAGAAAAAACAGGAAGAAAAACTAACATATGTGTTCTCAAAATCTTAATATACATTTTTATGCACTGCTTAAATTTTGAGGCATAAACATGTATTTATTTTGGTGTGTACCAGATGTGTAATTTCACATCTTTGCTAAGTCTTCAAAACAAGATGTAAAAATTTTATTTGAAGAGAAGTGTAGAATATATAAATTAATTTTCAATGGTATTTAGTAAGATGCATCATGTACAACTTCTTATAATGAAGCTATACACTGCTAAATTACTTTCTGAATTTACGTTTTGGTTGTTCTTGTATTTAATATAAATGCTGGTTCTTACTACAGCTATATGTATCTTGGGTTTAATACATACAATTAAATATTAATCATGTTTGCCTACAGATATCAACAAGAAATTATAGCAAAATTAAAATATGTTGAGTACAGTCTAGACTTAAATTTCTCATTGATTTATATTCCATAGTAATAGCAAACTATTCTTTTAAAATATTTTGTAAAAATTATGTACTTTTTTTCAAGTTGGCAACAGTTTAGTGACACTGATGAGTGCACTTAGCTTATCTGTATTAATATAAACTATTTTGATACCATTAGCATCCATACCAAATGCTAAAGTTGGCAGTAATTGACTGTGAACAAGTAACTGACCATGTGGTAGAGAAATATTCAAATTAGTGTTCCTAATAGTGCTTTTTTTTTCAAACAGAGCTATATACTACTCTCTTTGTGAAAAGATTAAAAATGTTATTTTGAATATTTCTCTTGCACATTATCAGCTACTTGTTATCAGTCAACTACTGGTACCTTTACTGGTTCAAATTAGCAATTCTTACTTATTATATACAGTTGAGTGAGAATGACTGACTGACTAAGAGACACCTACACAGCCCAAACTACTGCAGGTAGAAACCTGAAACTTTGCATGCACGTGGGACTCGACCCCTAGATAATGGGGAAATCTTAAAACTTGTTTGATAAATTGATAATCTGATTTTTTTTTCCCTATGTAAAACAGCTGAGTGAAATTGAATTGTTGGGATATGAATTACATAGCAAAAAATGCTGAATGTAGAAATTTGAAATCTTGTGTACATGTGGGATTTGACACCTAAATAATAGGAAAAATTAAAAAAAATTTATTCAATAAATTCACAAATTATGAACTTTGCAGAATCTTTTTATTTTAACACTAGCCGCCTTTGGCGACCAGCCTGTTCGCTACCCTTGAAAATTCTGACCGTGGCAAACTCGTTGGCGCGACCTACCAGAAAGGTGTAAGGTAACTGCTTGGAAGGCCAGGAAGTGCCACACAATTTAGACCGGAACCCAATGGGGGAGGCATCCAAAGAGACCGTACCCTCCTTCCCCTACCACAAACCTCTCGGAAGGACTTGCAGTCCCACACGTTTAACGTGATCGTACTCCGCGTGAACACGGCTGCAGTTTTGGCAATGGCGGGAATCGAACCCGGGCCTACCGAGTGAAATTCCCGCGCGCTAACCACTGGGCTACCGTGCCATCCGCGACAATCTCCATAACTTTATTTTTATTCGGCAATTTTGGGAATCGAACCCGGGCCTACCAAGTGCAAATCCCGCGCACTAACCACTGGGGTACTTCACCCTGCGCGATATTCTTCATAACTTATTTTTTATTCACCCAATTTAGACCGGAACCAAGTGGGAGAAGCATCCACAGGGACCGTACCCTTCTTCCCCTACCACCAATCTCTCGGAAGGACTTACAGACCCACATGTTTAACGTGATCGTACTCCGCGTAAACACGGCGGCAATTTTGGGAATCGAACCTGGGCCTACCGAGTGCAATTTCCGCGCGCTAACCATTGGGCTACTTTGCCCTACGCGACAATCTCCATAACTTTCTTTTTATTCATCCAATTTAGACCGTACCCTCCTTCCCCTACCACCAACTTCTCGGAAGGACTCACGGACCCACATGTTTAACGTGCTCGTACTCCGCGTAAACACGGCGGCAATTTTGGGAATCGAACCCGGGCCTGGTAACTGGTTGGACGGCCAGGATGTGCCACGCAATTTAGACCGGAACCCAGTGGGGGAGGCATCCACAGGGAACGTACCCTCCTTCCCCTACCACCAACCTCTCGGAAAAACATACGGACCCATATGTTTAACGTGATCGTACTCCATGTCAGTGGCGGAAATCGAACCCGGGCCTACCGCGTGCAATTCCCGCGCGCTAACCACTGGGCTACTTCGCCCTCCGTGACAATCTCCATAACTTTCTTTTTATTCACCCAATTTAGACCGTACCCTCCTTCCCCTACCACCAACCTCTCGGAAGGACTCACGAACCCACATGTTTAACGTGATCGTACTCTGCGTGAACGTGGCGTAAGTTTTGGCAGTGGCGGGAATCGAACCCGGGCCTACTGAGTGCAATTCCCGCGCGCTAACCACTGGGCTGCCACGCCCTCCGCGACAATCTCCATAACTTTCTACATATTCACCCAATTTAGACGGGAACCCAGTGGGGGAGGCATCCACAGGGGCCGTATCCTCCTTCCCCTACCACCAACCTCTCGGAAGGACTTACGGACCCACATATTTAACGTGATCGTATTCCACGTAAACACGGCGGCAGTTTTGGCAGTGGCGGGAATCGAACCCGGGCCTACCGCTAACTTCCCGTGCGCTAATTTGCAATTTAAAATGACCATATGCTTAATTCCATCATCCTCATTCCATTGTTTCATTGTTCTATCATTTAAAATATCCATAAAATTAAAATATCCATTTAAAATATCCAAAAGTTAAAATATACATTTAAAAAATCCAGATCGTCCCATCATTTAAAATATAAATATAATAATTTATATAGAGCAAAGGCGCTCTATTCAGAACCGTGACGTCACCTCCACCTTGACGTCCCCACCCACCACCTTCCCTGCTTCAGCGGGGGAGAAACGAACGGAACGCCGAGAAATTTAAAATCATGGCGTCTTTAAAATTGCCATCCTGAAGGCAATTTTCATTATTTCTGGACCACATTAGACTTGTAAGAATGCCAGATATTTCAGCTTTCTAAAAATGTAAATTATTAGTCGAAATTATGAGTACTTTTCACGATGCGAGAATTTAAAAACCAAAAATTGATTTTTTGAGCCAAAAGTGAGTTTTGTTTTAAAATCTTTAAAAAATATTAGAAATCGAAATTCAGATTTGAAATTGATATATTTTTACTCGAAATTCTCTGCTCTTTCCGATGGTGTAATTTGTTTTTTTCTACGATGTCTGGATCGTGGAGAAAAAAGGGCAAAAAACGGTCGAAATCGCATAAAACATTAAATAAATAAAAAAATAATTAAAATTTTAAAAATCGGTTTTCACGTGTCCCCTTCCCTCCCCCCCGGGTCTCCGATTGCCAAATTTCGTAGCTCTCCGACGCGCGGTCGCGAAACATATAGTGTATAAGACAGACACACAGACATTGCCTTTTATTATATAGATTTATTCAACTATAACTCATGAATGGCTAGACAAACAAAATTTGTTTTTATACCATCATGCAGAGAAAAAGAAATATCTGAAATATTTTTAATTAGTTCTATTGAAATACAATCAACTATTTTGGAAATATTTTAATTTATAGTTACAGAAGACAATTTTCTTTTAAATTTTATTATTGAATTTATTTGTTGTTGCTAAGCCCCTTGACCTAGACAATGCTAGATCAAAGGTCCCATAAAGAATTGAGGCCATAAGGCCTATGAAGCAATGAGGCTATCCGCAATGAACTGGCCCATAAAGCAATGAGGCTATCCGCAATGAACTGGCCCATAAAGCAATCAGGCTACCCTCTCCTGGATTTTAACTAGATTTAAAGAAGTTACCATGCAATTGAGAAGATGAAAGGGAGTAGCCGAGGAGGAAGAACAGGTACATGGAGGGAAAATTCTGTTTCCTTGTTCAAACCCCATATCTTTAGTGTGGCCGCTCCTTAACCTGGCCAATGCTGTCTGAATGGATCTAGGGCCATCATATTAGAGTGACAATCCAGGACTTTTAGCTGAGAACAAGTGATGATACAGAGGAGTGTTTTTAAAATTCCTAGATCAAGGTTTGAATTTCACAAGCAGTGAGAAAATTGTCTGAAGGTGAATTCAGATGACAAGCCTTCTTGGCTATAGAATTGGCAGTCTCATTACCACAAACACCAATATGAGAAGGAATCCATTGGATTGTAATGCATCTAAAATTCTTCATCTGATGTTAAATAGAACTTTTAGTGTCTGTTAGCATGCAGACAATATCATAATCATTGGACTCCACATATTTTAAGGCCTCTCTAATTGCAAGAAATTCAGAACAAAAAATTGAGCAGTGGTCAGGGTTCCTAATCCTATGACTCGGATTCCCCTCTGAGTTCCTAATAAAAATGCCACTACCATTTTTACTATTGTCCTGCTTACTTCCATCTGTATAAATCTGCAAAACATTATTAGGTATTTTATGTGATTTCAAAGGCAAGTTGTATGAGTAATTTAAGATGCATAAGCTTTTCTTTATTAGAATCTGAGCAAAGATCTTCCAAAAAATAAATATGAGCAAGGTATTCAGTGGGTTCAAGACAATCTATGAGAACAGTAGGCTCGACCTCAAAATCCGTCAGATCCTGTTTAAGGGAGAAGCTCAGTGGGCTGTCCTTCATATGTCTTTGATTGTTCACCCAATGTATAATATACTTTGCTGTTTTATTCTGTGATCCCAAGCTTTTAAGATTATTAATGTATTTTGACATATTAACAAATATTCTGTAAAATAAAGGTTTTAAATTAGCTTCATAGAGAACAATTTCAGATGGACAACTATTAAGCAGGTCCATAATGATCCTAGCAGTGCTTAATTGTACTCTATCTATTAAAACAATGCAGTCTCAAAAATTTGGAAACTGTATTCTAAAACTGAATGAATAAAAGTGGTATAAGCAATCTTTAAGGTGGCAACATCTGCTCCCCAGTCTCTACTAGAGATAAACTTGAGTAGTTGTAATCTCTTTCGATCTTTCTCAACAAGGCTCTCAATATGCTTATTATTGACAGTTTCAGGGGTTCAAAATGAATCCCAGGTGTTTGACATACTGCAGTAATTGTCCCTTTACATAAATTTTTGGCATCATGAATTTATTTATTGTTATTCAGTTGTGGTAACTATGGTAACAGAGTTACATTTCAGATATTAAAAGCATTTGTTGGCTATTATTTAAATCAAAGAAGTGAAAAATAATGCTATAATTAATTGATTTGTCTGAAAACATTGAAAAAATGGCAACATGCAGTGATAGGAAATGAAATAACTTTTCCAATACCGCAATTTCCATTTCAACAGAAATTATAGAATGTGCACTATGCTTAAATTTGAAATGGTGTTTTATATTCAGAACTTTTATTAAGTATATAGGTGTCACATTTAGTGACTACTAGACTTTTTGCTTGTGCAAAGGACGAAGAAATAGCATTTGTTAAAATGTCCTATATTTGGAAAATAAATAAGAAATATTTCTCAACTTCAAGAAAAGATACAAAGTAATAAGCAAAATAAGAGTAGAAATCTGTATTTTAAATCTGTATGCAATGATACTTTAGATGACAGTTCCGAAAATTCATATACCTTTTTCAAGGACGAAGAAATAGCATTTGTTAAAATGTCCTATATTTGGAAAATAAATAAGAAATATTTCTCAACTTCAAGAAAAGATACAAAGTAATAAGCAAAATAAGAGTAGAAATCTGTATTTTAAATCTGTATGCAATGATACTTTAGCTGACAGTTCCGAAAATTCATATACCTTTTTCAAATTGAACTTAATATGTATAAAAAATTGGCTGAATCAGAAGATCACTTTACAGGGTTCAGGTTAGGCTGCAAGATTGGAAAAATCTTGCATAATAGAAATTGCTGTGTGAAGTTTTCTCATAGTATGAAGTAAATATAAGATCCCTCGGTTCAACCTCTTCCTCCATTTCCCCTTTGAGTCTAGTGATTATGGATCACAACAAAAATTTACGCCTTGCCTTGGATTCCCTTTCTATGTGGGATTTCATGCACACACAAAATATCAATACTTACTGTCCAGCATGATAGATGTCACCAGCATCCAAAACAACGAGATCGGCAGAATCCTCTTTGATGAGTTGCATGCACTTCAATTGACTAAACCCTTTAATGCAAAGTAAATCAGGTTTCAACATCTTTGCTCTAAAAGCAGTTTTCATTTTCTGGCACTTCTTCATTTCTTGGTCAGATACCACACACAATCGTGCAGAAGGAATTGGGCACTTCAACAATTTCTGTTGAAAATTTGTACCAAGATTTTCTGTAATAATTTAAGGAAAAGTTAAACATAAAGATACACAGAACTACACAAAAAGATAATTAAAATTTAAATACACTAGTGAAACCCACATTCATTTTGCCCCCAAGACCAGATTATTTATTGGATATGTTCTGTCTAATCATTATATCGCTATAATAGAATCATCAAATCAGGATTTTGTTTTCAGAAAGTGGAAAACTGGAGATTGTCCAATTTTAATCAGATTGTTCAGGTAATCATAAAATATCATGCTTTTGTTTATAAAAGTATAAAAAAAATAGTAAATGTTAGAATCTGTTGCATCTTTTAATGATAAGTTAAATAAAATGACATCTTAATTTGTGCAATAAATATGTTACATAAGATATCAATTGATAATCCTGATTCGTGCTAACTTTTGTTTATGGAAAATGAAAATTCAACGCAAAAATTTAAACATTAAAACCCATGTCTTTATAATGAGATTCATTCCATGTACAATGTACTTTATGATGAGATTCATTAACATGAACTATGCTTCCCTTAGCCATTAACGTCCTATGTGTGTAAGTACTATCTCTGGTGGAAACCATTTCAAAAAAATATTTTCCGCCATTATTTTGTGAAATCAAATTTTCCAACATGATGTCCTGTATTTTAGAAAAAAGGAGTTCAAAATTTATAAAAGCTCTTCATATATCAAAAGTTTGGTTTTTTATGCGACTTATAAGGTACCAAAAAATAATTTTTTACTAGCATCAATGAAATGAAAATGTTTTAAATGACCTCAAAACAGCCTTGATCGACATTTTTGAAAATGGATGTAATTTGCCCATGTTGATTTACAGATTGTGCTTAAATTTGAGCTGGAAATTGTGGTTTGACAGATTTTAGTGTATACACTTTGGTCTTTATATATAGATGGTACTTTCTCTGCAAGTAAACAAATTTCGATATTACAAGTAAACAAAATTTAGAGTTTTTAAAAAACACCAATTATCCTCATAACAAATGTTAAGCTATTGGGAATTTTCTGAGGTACAGTAAGTAATTTATTAGATAAGAGTTGCAGAGTTAGTTTAAAAATAAAAATTTAATGTATGCAGTATTTATGCTGCAGAGTCATATAAACTAAAAGACATACATTTCTTTTTGTTACTGAGACAACATCTGAAAAGCAATCTGGATCTATGCCTAATATATTTCTATGTTTACTTATTAATGAACAAATGTACATTCATGCTGAATAAATGCTAAAAGATTTTAGTGTATACACTTTTGTCTTTATATATAGATGGGACTTTCTCTGCAAGTAAACAAATTTCGATATTACAAGTAAACAAAATTTAGAGTTTTTAAAACACACCAATTATCCTCATAACAAATGTTAAGCTATTGGGAATTTTCTGAGGTACAGTAAGTAATTTATTAGATAAGAGTTACAGAGTTAGTTTAAAAATAAAAATTTAATGTATGCAGTATTTATGCTGCAGAGTCATATAAATTAAAAGACATACATTTTTTTGCTACTGAGACAACATCTAAAAAGCAATCTGGATCTATGCCTAATATATTTCTATGATTACTTATTAATGACCAAATGTGCATTCATGCTGAATAAATGCTAAAACATTTTATTTACCAAGATAACCAGAAAACGTTTGACGATTTTCTTTCAATGCAACTAAATTTGACGTCAAATCTTGAAAAAGCACATTTCTTCCATATTTCCTTTCTGTTCCAAATAATGTAAATGCTGCCGGAGAAACATCTGTCCTTGAATTACCACTCCAGGTGTCACTGTTTGGTCCCCTATGCGAGTTCTGATTTGCCTTTAGACTTGAAGCTGATTGCTGTTAAAAATAAATTCATTGTAAATAAATCTATTAAAACAGGCATTTATTATAACATAAAGCATCATATTCACATTCTCTCATAAAGTTAGAAACTGATTTTTTAAAAATATCAAAGGGCATTATAAAATATCTATATGATCAAACATATATTAAACAAGAAAGATCAATCATGCATAAAGCATTGATTATGAAACACCTCTAAAATGCGATATATTCAGCGGTGATATTTTTAAAATTATCACAATACTACAATAATTTATTATATTGGTAATTTATTATATTTGAAAACTTAAAACTTTAACAAAAAAGAAAAATGAACGTTATAAAAATGACGTCATCAAAATATAAATTGCCTGGCTGTCTATATAAAAGCAGTGAATATTTTATTCATAAATTTTTATTCCATTCCTTTCATTCAGCGGTGATATTTCTAAAATTACTACAATAATTTATTTTACTTAAAAACTTAAAACCATGGAAGTTAAAGTACTTTCTAACCCCATGTTTAAAAATTCATCAAAAAAGGCAATACTATAAAATCGTCTGCTTCTCTATGCAAAATCAATTAATGTTTCATTCATATTAGCTACATTCCAGACTCCAGAGCTAAATAATTCTGCATTAAAATAATTCAGCAATTCTTATAGAACTTTGCTTTAAAATAATTTAGTAGTTCTTGTAGAAATAATCAAAGTTTGATGCTCTTTTAAACTAAAAAATATTGTAATTGAGTCAGCGCAGTACATAGATGCACAGAAATAAAGAGATTTTAGGATGGATGTAACACTAAATATAAATTAAAAAGAACTTTAAAAATCCTGATGATTTAACACTTGGAAAAAAGATGGATGCCATATTTTATTTGGAAGTGAGTCAAGTGATCTCTTCATATAATATGGGTGCAATTATTATTTTAATTTTTATTTAAAAAACTACCAAACATATTTTGCTGAATTTTTTTTTATATATTTTATTGGATAATTTGAATATTTCCTAAAATTTTTGTAGGAATTTGTGAATTGTAAATTTACTTAAAACATGTTTGAAAAATTAGGTCCCATAGGGTTCAGTGTATTTCATTTTTTCAACCCAAGTTCAATCCAAAACTAATTGGGTGATATTATTCATTTACATTCCCATATGTCCCACAGACAGTCTCAACAACATACTAAAATTTCATTTTGATAAAGTCATTTTTACAGCAGTTATCGTGCGAATGGACAGATAGACAGACAGAATGAACAAAGTCATAAACACTTTTCAACTATTTTGTAAAGTGTTAAAAAGCAATAATCTAAATAAATAATAAAAAATATTTTTACAATCTATTATATATATAAAATTATATTCTGCTTATTTGTGACAGAATTATTGGAAAATTGTTTTGTTGACATGCATATGTTTGGTATAATTTTATTATCATTTATGTGAGGAATGTCATATGGGTTTTTTTTTTTCAATTTTCATCTTTGGAGCTCTGCAAGAGGCAATTTTATTTCCCATGGTATTTGTATGACAAAATAAAAATGACAGGCTTTTACTGTGGTTCATAAAAATTTAAAAAACTTGCGCTTTAAAGAATATAACTGTTGATGCCACGGAGAACTTAATTAACAGACTGGAAATCGAAAGACATTTCAGGCGCAGGATAGAAAATACATTTATTGGTGTAATGAAGGCCATACAATATTGTTGTGGAATTCAAGTTCAATCTGTGGTTCGAATTTGGAGCTATTGTAAAGATTTAGTTAGCTTTAGTTGACAAGATACTCAGCTGATTTGAAATAGGAGATAATGTAAAACTATCCTTAACCATCTCAGATAATACTTGGGTACTGCTGTTGCACAAGGGTTTTGTACAAAAACAATAACAAAGAATAGTTTTGAAAGGACTGTCATGATTCATGGGTAACTGAAAATCACAGAAACGTTTCTTTTCTAGGAAGAATAGAGCAATAAAGAATATTTTTATTCATAATTCTTAAATTAAAATTTCTAATATTGTTAATTGGAAAGTTTTCACATGAATACTTATTTCTTATTCACCATTAATATTAAGCTTTAAATTTAAGTTGCAAATACTGCATTAATGAATAAATAAATATGAATTTTTTATTTGTTTGTTTAATCCACACACATTACAATGAAATACACCAGTAGAAAGTAACGTACTATTGTAGGCACACCTTAATATTTTTTTTTCTTTGTAAAACATACTAAATAAATATTCAGATACAAATCATATAATATATTGAAATATGGACTAGATTAAATTCTTTTATTTGCTCCTCTTAAATCTTAGTCTTATTATGAACCTGTTATAGAAATACATATCTACTATCAGTGAAGTCTTGCATTTCAACAAACTAGTAAGTAATATATAAACAAAAAAGACTGTATTGACCATTTCCACCCTAAAAGCTTTCTCTGTTAGGAAATTAACAATGAAACTTTAATCCTGTGGTCGGCAACCCATAGCTCACGAACCACATGCTGCTCTTTAAATATAAAAATGATGTTCTTTTAGTGTTATAAATGTGGTTCATATAAATACAGGAAAATAAAAAATAATAATTTAAACAAACTAATTATAAGCATGCGGATTGTCCATTGGATATCCCAGACATCCAAACAGATACCTTATACCTTCGGTTAGGTCAGACAGTCTGGGTCAAAGAAGATGATTGGTTGAAAAAAAAAATGTAACAAGCATCTTTGTGCAATTGTGTTGTTACTAAGTGTGTTAAAAGTTTACAAAAATATCAAAACAATGTTTGAAAACAATATACTGCAAAACAGTGCACTGGAACAGTGTTTGAAAACAGTGTACTGGATGTGCTATATTCAGTAAAAGTATTTTAACTTGCAGACTGGCCATATTTCCTGGAACAATGGAAAGCAATCAATATATAAACAATAATGTTTAAACATACCCTTAAAAATTCTTGAAACTGTATTTTTCGCTCAGGTCGGGCAGCAGAGGTTGTGACTACAGCATGAGCAGGAACTTGACCCCAATTACAACTTCGATAAGAGTCGATATTGGCAGTAAATCCATTTGGGCACAAAAGCTTGAATGTATTTTTGTTAGGTCCATGATAATTTTCATCTCCAGTCATTTCTTCCATAGTGGTATGCTTCAAAAAAGCAACATCACCACCACTTATCAGACAACGAAAAGCTCCATCGAAATTAGAAAAGGGGTCACTTCCTGAACAATAGGTGCCTTTATCACCAGAACACAATTCGCACATATGCAATGGATTGTCACCTTGGAAAATAAAAGCAGAACATTTAATAACTATTACAAAATACATAAATAATTGTTTCAAGACAGAATAGTGGCATATGATTGCACCACATGAAAAAACAGAATTCACTTATAACGAGTCTGTATTTAGTAAGACTCCATATTCAACAACAAAATTTGGAACTTTTATTTGATACAATGCTAAATGAAGCATATTTTGTTTACTTTTAATGACAAAATGTTTAAATTCCTAGATTTAATGAGCATGTGAAACAGTAAAAGTGAATAAAATATTAGAATAAATCAGCAACTCTCAAAGCATGTGCTATGGGCATATTAGTGTGACACAAAATTACTTAGCTGTGTCACGGGGAAACAAAAATATCTTTATTTAAATGGAAAAAAAAAGAGGAAATATTAAATAAATATTAAATATTTTTAATAATGCAATTTATTAATATGTAGTGAGTGTTGACTGGTTCATATACCTGTCACTAAGGTTTGGGAATGTTCGAGACATTTCTTGACCTATGATTTGCCTAATGAACAGTCGGTGCTAGGCCTACTTTGGATCCTTATAGATACTATAAGGATCCTACAATCAAATGTAGGATCCAATAGACCTCTACCTCTGCCTACACTGGATTCTTAGGTTTCAGAGTAGGCCTAGGTAGGGGTAAGAGCTCTAGTACAGTAATGCCATCTACCGTACAGTTGTGTTATAATATCCCACATGGCTAAACAATGTGTCACACCTGAGAACTCTGAGAAATATTTTCCTCCTGCAACCTGGAAAATATATAAATACCAAGTCTTTAGCAGATATAAATACCAAGTCTTTAGCAGCTGCAGATTTGAAAATGAAGACATTGGACAGAATTCTTGTTAATTGTATTGGTGAGAAGGTATGAGAACCATGGTCAAGGAAGGGAATGAGTCTATTTAAAAGATGATATAAGAGTTCCTAGAATCAAATGTTCCATGAACTAAAATTTCTTCTTAGTAATGTATAGTAATGCACTTCAAAGTTGTACTCCAAGGATGTTTGAGAAACTGTTAATGTACTTCAAGGATGTTTGAGAAACTGTTAATGTACTTCAAGGATGTTTGAGAAACTGTTAAAGTACTTCAAGGATGTTGGAAGAACTGTTAGCAAATATAGATTGGAATCCACTGTGTTGTTTCACATTAGATTACGGGGGCGGATTAGATCGGGGCGCGGTAGCCCATTGGTTAGCGCGCTGGAGTTGCACTCGGTAGGCCCGGGTTCAATTCCAGCCACTGCCAAAACTGCCGCCGTGTTCATGCGGAGTACGATCACGTTAAACATGTGGGTCCGAAAGTCCTTCCAAGAGGTTGGTGGTAGGGGAAGGAGGGTACGGTCCCTGTGGATGCCTCCCCCACTGGGTTCCGGTCCAAACTGGGTGGCACTTCCCGGCCGTCCAAACAGTTACCTTACACCTTTCTGGTAGGTCGGACGGTCTGGGTCTCAACAACAACAACATTAGATTACTTACAGTTACCTTACACCTTTCTGGTAGGTCGGACGGTCTGGGTCTCAACAACAACAACATTAGATTACTTCCATAGCCCTCTGAAAATATAATCATCATGGTCCTCTGGGCATGCTTTTTCTCACCATTTCTCAAACTATACAGTTTTGCAAAATATAGCTGTGCAAATTGAATTTAGTAAGCATCCAGATTTAACGAGAAAGCAACTTCAAATACAGTAAAACCTACTTATAATAAGAGAGAGAGAGTCTACATTTAGCGAAATTTTAAATTGATCAAGGTAATTTGTACTTTTAATTGGTGCAATATAAATTTAAACCTGATTTACTCATTTTTAATTTAATGAACATACAAAAGAAAAAAAATCTAAGCAAAAGACCAAATCAATCAGAAATAAAAAAAAAAAAATTCTGGGATTCATTAATGAATGAATATAGCAGAAGTAAAAACCCTTCTCATTTTCTATGAGATTGGAGGTGTATTGTCTTAAATATCTTGTAAGCTGAAGCTGTCATACCAAATGGTCCAAGTTCTTCAAGGTCTGAGTACTGGTTGCAAAAGTGACAGAAATGCTAAAATTCAAACACTAAAAATGGTGTAATAATATGGACTGTCAAAAATATATGTCAAAATGCCAAACAATATAAATATATAATAATTATGCATTATGTTTATCTATTAATTCATCACAGGATGTTAATTGCCCATGAAAAATGGCATTTAAAACTGTATCGGTTGTTAACAATTTCATATCTCTTGTATATTATAGTTTAGGTAGGATATCTCTTAGTATATCTCTTGTATATTATAAATTCAGATTGATATAAATCATCTAGATGAGACTAAAATGCCCTTTGGAATAAGCAAAACATGTTATCGAAGCTTATGAATCATCAAGCAAACTTTTCAACTGTAGATAATCTGTGTTTATGTGAATAGGACACTCATTAAATATGAAGTTGTAGCAAGTAAAAGTAGTTATATTTAAATGCCATTTTATTATTATTATGTAACTTAAATGTATGGAAAACATATTTACTAAAATATATGAAAGACAACAACATACCAAATTTGGACTTTCTGGCTACATAGGGTTCTTAAGTTATTTCCAAACAATGAGTCATTCCTCTGGCCAACCCAAGAAGAGCTGGATTGTTAAGGTTCAAAATCCCACAAATTAAAATACACCATGACAGGCAGTGATAGGTTGAATATGAGCTTCCTAGCTACACTAGATCTCGGGTTATTACTAATAAATGAGTACATTCCTATGGCCTGCCTAGGACGGGCTAGCTCGATAAGCTTCAAAATCCAAAGAGCTAAAATGTAGCACAACATACCAAATTTCATGTTACTATGATTAAGAAAATCTGATTAGTTAGGGCCTGAAAGATTGAATCACATTGAGAAACAAACACCAGATCAAATTAAATAGAAGGTTGTAAAAAGAAAGCACAAGTGAGATTAATTCCTCACTCATATTATGCAACACTTTTAAATTAGGGTCAATGTGGGTAATTGCGAATGCATTTGAGGTATTTGGCAGAAAATGGCAATTTATTACTAAACAGAAAGAGCTACTAAAAATTGGATTAGTAATATGAAATTCTACATATTTAAAGCTGTATATTAGATATTCAATGTTTTCCTCCAGCCTTTAATAATAGAGTTATTTGGCATTCATAATTACCCAGACAGCATTCACAATTGCCCATCATTTTGGGGTAAATGTGAATGCCATCGGGGAAATTACTAAACAAGCTGGGACTGCAGAGGTGGGTATTTGTGAAGAAAGAATAATTCATGCTGTTCACATTTGCTCACTTTCATAATTCTACCTCCAAAAATAAGCGTTCACAATTGCCCTTTCTTCAAATCATACCAAAGTTTATGAAAATGTCAGGTGAAAATAAATTTTAACTAGGGAATGGAATGATGACAAATCCTTTATTTAAAGTAAGTATTATGTTAAATTAACAAAAGCAATAAAATATTTGTTTTAATTGACCATATGAATTCCGCTTACAACATAGGCTAGGTATATAAATTTTAAAAAAAAGGAAAACAACTTTCATGTCAAAAGTAAAAGGCCCAAGTTATGCCTAGGTCTGTGTTTCAGAAGGCTTACAATTCCTTGACATTCACAGATCCAGTTTCATGCCAAAATCTAATCAACACCAAGATGACCTACAATTGACTTCAGTACCAAATTTTGTAAAATTTGATCAATTAGTTTTTTGCCATTTCCTTTTAGTAGCCTACGCTTTTAGGGTAATGTATGAAATTTTCAAGTTCACAATTACCCACAACACAGATGGGGAATTGTGAACACTGTTCACAATTCTCCCAATTGTGTGTTCACAAATACCATCTTCATTTGAAATGCTGCGGGTAATTGTGAACTTGAAAATTTCATACATAAAACAATTTACTAATGTGTAATCGATATAACTACTTTATTCTACAATAAAAACCCTTCAATAATAACTGGGATTTATGTTGAAGATATTTTTATTTTTTACATTAAAATTATTTTTGCAAACAACTGCATAACATGTTTGTAAAAAAAAATGCAATGTTTTTTTTTCAGTCATATTTTAAAAGTAAAAAGTGGAACAAAACTGCTCAAACTTTTGTATAAGGTAAAAAAGAAATGAAGTTTGCATAAAACATTGGTTTTTGCTCAGATCATTCAAAAATAAAAAAGATACAGGAGTTGTTCACAAGTACCCCTGTTCACAATTACCCACATTGACCCTATCGACTTCTTTATATATTTTATACTAAAAATGCATACTCAAGGCTTTGATTCAAATGTCTTCAGTTTACCACCTGAAAAACAAATGAATAGCAAGTCTTCATTTAAGGTAGCTGAAGAGTTGACTAAATATTGGGTAGTGTTCATGATCTTGGTGAAAAGGATTAGGAACCATGCTCCTAAGAGGAACACACCCCAAGAAAATATGGGAGTTATTAGAATGGGGTACTGGGTTAATAAACTAATGGGGTACTGTTAGCCTCATCTAAAACTTTTTATTAGAGAGTACATAAATGAGATTCTAGGTTTTATTTTGAGAGGGATGAGACCATGGAAATTGGTATTCACTGTGCTCCTTTCTATTACTTTCATAAATATTATGATTCCAGGTCTCATGCTAGCTCACGATCACCAAATTTGCCATTTGTGATAAAAAAAATCTGAGTGGCTGGCTACTTCTGTTTTAAAGTAGCAAAACTTTGTGGCTAAAAAAAACAATTTTTTTAATGTGTCATAAAGATACAGAGTTATTTTTTTATATTTTATTTGTTGCACGAAACAAATTAATTTTGTGTCAAAATGACTTCAGGAAGCCTTATTTTATGCTGTAGATTATTACATAGAAAATATCAGCTTTAAATAATAGACATAGTAAAAATTATAAAAATAAAATCTATGGCTATAAATTTTAAAAAATAGCTATGAAAAACAGCTAATTTCTAACTGAAACAAAAAATTCCCACAGCAAGACCTGGATTCTCATATCTACCTGAGCATAAGCCCTTACTAACCATTTCTCAAATTACACTGATTTCCATAAATTAACAAACAGAAGGAAAAACCATGATAACTTCAGAAATAAGATAGAAATTGATGTATATTATGTAAAATACATTACTAAATTACGATTCCCAAGAAAATTGGAGTAGTTTTACCCATTCATTATCAAATGGAAGGAAATACATTTTGAAACAGGAAAGTCATTGAATATGACTAAAAGGCATCAACTGTAAGCATTTTGGAGTAGTTTTACCCACTCGTTACCAAATTAAAGAAAATACATTTTGAAACAGCAAAGACATTGAATTTGACTAAAAGGCATCACTGTAAGCATTTTGGAGTAGTTTTACCCACTCATTACCAAATTGAAGGAAATACATTTTGAAACAGGAAAGTCATTGAGTATGACTAAAAGGCATCACTGTAAGCATTTTGGAGTAGTTTTACCCACTCATTACCAAATTGAAGGAAATACATTTTGAAACAGGAAAGTGATTGAGTATGACTAAAAGGCATCACTGTAAGCATTTTGGAGTAGTTTTACCCACTCATTACCAAATTGAACGAAATACATTTTGAAACAGGAAAGTCATTGAATATGACTAAAAGGCATCACTGTAAGCATTTTGGAGTAGTTTTACCCACTCATTACCAAATTGAAGGAAATACATTTTGAAACAGGAAAGCCATTGAATATGACTAAAAGGCATCAAAGTGCACAAGGCTCCAGGACAGCTAAAATAAGTGGTAGTGGATATAAGGTTGAATATGAGCATGGTCAATTTTCAAAAATGTAGAAAGTTATCAAAATATAGTATTTTTTATAAAAATGTTTATTATATCTAAGAAAGTTGTGTGCACAAGAAATTTGCTCTAGATACATCTTAATGTGATCTTGTTTAAATACATGCAGTATTTATAGACAAATAAATCAAAAACAGAAGTATATAAAATATGAATTTCTTTAAATGAAATAAAATGAAATTTTCCATCTTGTGTGATTGAAAAATGCTCGATTCCAAAATCCCAGGATAATTAAAAATGTCCAAAATTGCAATCCTTAATTGGGATGGGACATAAAAAGATGTTTTCCAGCTTCAATAAAGTTTTATAGTTGTTATATTAAGGTGACCAATCGTCCTCCTTTAGGGAGGACAGTCCTTCTTTTGTAGGTTCTGTCCTTCCTCGAAAAGTGTCCTCCTACCTGTCCTCCTTTTCCATATTTTAAAACTAATCTGTTAATCTCTGTATTCAGAGATGCCGTGCCGAACTGTTACGTGTCATGTGACGGTACAGCAAACGGGGAAAGGTTAGCTTAACAAGATTAGAAATTCTTTGGGTACAGTTCGGAAAGACGCAATTATGAAACGACGTTCGGAAAGACGCAATTATGAAAGACGCAATTATGAAACGCTCAGTGCATAGAAGAACTTCACGTGTCTCGCACCATTGCACACTTCACTTTGTTTACTTTATCTCTATATTATACTTCGTGTAATCAAGATTGAATGTTGATACTCTAGCTGCAGCACTTACCGTAAAATTCAATATGAAGGATATATCTTGCTCTGAAATTTCCAATATATTGTTACTGTTAGAAAATGATACATTGACAAAAAATATTCATTCAATGGAAAAATACTCGTTTAAGTAAATAATTAAAAGGGATGTAAGCATAATTAGTGTATTTTTGTTTGAATTAATAAAATGTTTCATTTATTTACGTTGTACTTTTTTCTTAAATTTTTTCGTCCTCCTTTTCATTGTAAAAAAATTGGTCACCTTATGTTATATGCATATAAAAACACAACTTCCTGTAGTTAGTTTTGAAAAGATTAGTTAGTTTTGAAAAGCTAGTTTTAAAAGAAACTTAAAATTATCTTTTTCCAATCCTATATAGTACTGCAAGCCAATCTCAATTTAAGAACGACTGAAAATTATGTAAATATCAATTTAGAGGATCAGGAAAAATTAACTCTCTACGTACTATCCTGAATAAACTCGGGATAGCATGTTTTGTTTCAGAATACCCTCCCGAGTGAACTTGGACTTATGGTTCCCTGCCTAAAAGGATTTCCTCATATTCCATGCAGCGTTAACTTGGAACAGCAATATCGATCCATTCCTATCTCAATTATATGGGTTTTTCTTAAAATTGGTAATAAAATTAATTTTTTTAAATGGGTAATTACTATTAACCCAAATACTCTTTAATTCAAATAAATATAAAAACAGCTATAAGAAATTAGATCATATTTTTAGACATTTAAAAAAAAATTACATACGTTAAGAGTTAAACAAAAATCCTATTAGCTAATTCATACTAAAAACATTTTAACAAAATTCCAATAACAAATAACCATTGGAAAAAATCATTATTAATACAAAAAATGGAAGATTCATACCTGTTGGATTGTTTTTGTCGATTAATGAATTCGGAGCACAGCTACTTCCGAAAAAGGCTGCAGCAGTTTTTATAACATTGTTACAATCTTTTACTTCAAGAATGTCTTTCTCGATAAGAACAGAAATAGGTATGACCCATCCTGCCATTTGTCCTACACCAGGGAAACACCCCTTCTTGCCTTTCAAATCAGCTAAGGACTTGACATTCAAAGATTCACGAATAACAGCTACAGAATAGTAATCGGATGCCTCTTCTGATAAAGAAAGACAGGATTTAAAACTGTATTCAAAATAGTACATACAATTCACATCCTTTTTATAAACATATATTTTTAGAAGAAAACAAAGCTATAACAGTAAAAAATACTGATATGACAAATTAAGTTATATGGTGACAAATTAAGTTATATAATATACTAACTTGAAGTAAATGGCTATAAAATTCATAAAGTTAGGATTTTGCATTTCTAAGTCCTGCTTAATTTCACAGCTAGTGCAAACATGCCTCTCTCAAATCTGTGCATTGTGCACTATAAATCTTTGATCTATAAAAAAAATTTGAAACAAATGGTACAGGTTGATTTTTTTTTTACTTCGGTTGGTTAAAGGAAATTTTTTTGCAACTTTAAGCATTTTCATTTATTTGTGTTGTGAGAATAATGTTAGTTCAAAACAGGCAATTTAGAAACTGGGTGGTGTTATCTGTAACGATATTATTTAAGTAAGTCTTTATTTCGGACCTGAGTAATGCCAGGTAATTTGTTCTAGACTTAAAATAAAAATGGCATTTACCTGGTCCATACCGCTCTGCCATAATAGGGACTAAGCTATTATAGCGTCCAGCAATGTAAATTTCTCCAGGATCTAAAGTAATTAGATCGGCTCTACCTAAATCAATAAGATGCATGCATTGGTCTTTATCTGCTGCTTGATGGCACAGTAGATTTTCTCTTATACTAGTTTTATTCACTGCTCTGGAAAAGTCAGAACATTTCTTTTGCTCAGCTTCACTAACAGTACACCACACAATAGAATCACTTTTTTGAAAATCACCTAAAATTAAATAAAAACAATATGTTAAACATTTTTGCAAAGTAAAAAAAAGAAAATGCTGAAAAAGAAATTAAATGAACAATGTTAAAAAGATATGTACTACTTTTAAAATAATCAAGTTTGTTCCAAGTAATTATAGGAACAAAGTAAATAAACAGGTAATAAAAAATTAACATAATATAAACAAGATGTGAGATCTAGAGCTTTTAACAAAAAACCAATCATTTTTGGGTTATTCCTCAATTAGATTCTCTACATGGATGTCCTTTAAATCTCTCAAAGTGAATCTTTGATTCTACGCCTCCTATAGATCCAGATCTTAAATTTACCAGACTCATGCATGTATCTGACTTTAAAATGCAATAAATTCCATCACAAAATAAATACAATTTTCAATTAAAAAAATTTTAAAGCAAGAAACAGCAGATTCAGGGAACAAAAGATATCTGGAACAGAAAACATGCAAAGGTGTTTATTAATTTCATTAGAAAACATACCAAGATAAAAAGTAATAACATTTAAAAATACATAAATTTACACCTTATTCATAATGACCCAACTAACGGTTTTATTTGATACAGTATTGCAAATCTATAAAAATATTTGGAGTTTGAGTCTCCACTCCTTTTTATACATTCATATTCCTTACTGCTTAGTTTTACTTTTATCAGAATCATTATTAGAATGAAAAAATATGTTCTGCATCATGTTTTCTTGACACCCTTGTTTAATTGACAACTCAATTTCGAGAAAAGTACTCTGTTTAAAAAAAATTCCATTTTTAGAACTATAACATAAATTTCAATTTTGACACCTTAAAATTATGCCTAAGATGGTTGCCTTGCCAGCATTTCACAGCCCTGCTCCTTAAAACATTTTCGTTTTCATAAAAAATAGTTTGAATGTGTATAAATATGAAATAATGCAGGGTTTACAGATTGTAGCCAGGCTAAAAATCCCTGAAGGTTGGTACTTTTTTTTTTGTCGTCGTTGCTTAAACTGCTTAAAATAAACTATCTTTTTATAAGAGTAGACAAAATATAGCATTTTTTAAATGAAAAGCTGGCTTTAAAAAAAAAGTGATTAAAATGAAATTTATACAAATTGATTTTCAATGCATTCTTAAAAGTTTTTAATTTAAACAACTTAAAACAATTTTTAAATTTTACATTTAATATGTTAAATGTTCAGAGATCAGAACATAAATCATTTTTGTGTTCAGTTGCAGAAACATACTATATTGATTATTGAAATCGACTAAATCTATAATGAGGTGAAAATATATAAAGTTAACAAGAAAAAATATGTTTAATCAATATAACCTTTAATCAATATACCTTTTAATCTCCAGTTAAAATACTAGAGCTTTGTCCTTTTTTAAATGATTCAGTAATAGTGATTCATACATATATCTTTCCTAATAATAATATTTTGAATATTACAAGAAATAGGGGTGTATGTATTAAATGTCAATGTATACTTTGACTGTTTGCTGGAAAAAGTAAGATTATTATGTTATATTTTTATTGTTATGTAAAGATAAGTAATAAAACTAATGATTGAACAGTTATTGCTTAAAATTAAAGTGTTTAATTAGATTAAAACAAATAAAAGCCTGCTAAAACTAATAAAAATCACCAGCGAGGCTTTATGTGTACTGTTTTCAAAGCACTAATGAATAGATTGCTGGTAGTAGTTGAATTTTGCTGTAGTTGAGCACATGGAATGGAAATTCCCATATAAGATTAAATACTTTGGTTTACTAATAGAATTCCAATAAAGATAAACTAATGATTGAAGACTTATAATAAAAATAATAATAATAAAATTTTATTAAGAAGGAATTAGTCTTCTTTTTAAATTTTACATAAAATTAACCTGTATATTTGTCTGGGATCTCCAAAGTATTTAATCTATGAGAATTTCCACCCCATGTGCAGCATAGCCAACGGCCCTACAGTGCTAAAAACACCAGTTCTTGTTAGATCACCAAAGTCAAGCAGCATCGGGCACGGTTAGTACTTAGGTGGGTGACCACCTGGGAATACTGCGTGCTGCTGGCACATTTCGGGCGTGGTAGACTGGTGTTTTGCACGCTGCCACAACTGCCGCCATGTTCATGTGGAGCACGATCACGTTAAACATGTGGGTCTGTAAGTCCTTCCAAGAGGTTGGTGGTAGGGGAAGGAGGGTACGGTCCTTGTGGATGCCTCTCCCACTGGGTTCCGCTCTAAATTGGGTGGCACTTCCCGGCCATCCAAACGGTTACCTTACACCTTTCGGGTAGGTCGGACGGTCTGGGTCTCAACAACAACAACCCCACGTGCAGCATCATTTACATATCATATACCGCAAATTTTAACTTGTTACCAGACTCATTTCTGTTTGTTTGATAATCAAGTTTAAATAAGTCACAGAACCTACTCAAGAAGAAATGATAATCATTTAAAAATAGGGGTGGCTCAAGTCCAATGGAGTCGAAACTATTTTGTGCGAATAATATCTTGCAAAAGTGATTTCAGCCTCATATGCAATAATTCAATTAATTTATTATATCATAATATAATTAATCTCATTACAACAGATATAGTAACTAAAGTAAGATAATTAAAACAACTTAATCTTTAAGTTAAGAGAAATTATGAAGTTTATACAAGTTTGACATCACAGTAGATTTTATTGAATCTGATGCAAATTTTAAAATGAACATGGTATCCATAAAATCTAATAACTTTACATTTTCTCATTTAACTATTTAACTCGTATAACTTTTCTCGTTCATATTTAATTAATAGGAATGAGCTTATTTCAAAACTAAGAAATCAATCAGAAATCCAATGATATATCATGAAGGCCGGTTAATGGGATAAAAATTACTCCTTTACTGTTTGTAGCGAGCACATATAATTCTGATATAAACATTACCAGTGGCATGAGGTGAGCGATGAAATAGGTCAAACTGTCTCAATGCAATGTGTCAATGGTTATAGAAATTTTGTTTGGGAGCTATTTGATAGTTACATTTGATAAAAATGTTTTCAACAGTGAGTGCATTCGTGGAGAATTTTTTAAAGAAGGCTGATCTTTATTTATTCCTTATTTTATATCAGGATGCTACATGGGGCTTATCCCTTTCCATCAAAACAATAAATTATATGGTTTACGTGTCTGCTGAATAAAATATTTCTTGATAAAAGAAAATTTGATTTATTTTAATTAGCAACTGTCAATAGAACTACATGCAATCCTGATAAAATATAACGATTAATGTTAATAGAATTTAACATTTTGCATTCATATTATTTCTTGTGGTCAACAAAGCTTTTGCTTTCAGAATTGAATGCTCAGATTTAGAACATAATTAAAAAAAAAAATGTTAAAATAGTAAGTTTAGCATGATAGGTTTCAAATACAGTCAGTGAAATTGAAATTACAGAATCAGGAAGGGAAGTGTAATTCGTACTGAAATATATGGACAAGACTGGTTAGATAGTAAATAAGACATGGTAAAATTTCCAGAGCAAAAGTAAACATCCATTGTGCAAAAAATGGCTCACATGGCCATACTAGTGTGGAATGGCTCCCCACTGTTTTAGCGATGAATTTTACTACTCATCGCGACACTGAATTATAGAACTTGCATCACCTGTTGAGGAAGCACGTTATTTTGCACAGAGTTTGGGAGTTCAAGCATCAGTTTACCCTGCTGCATTATTTCCTTTTCCTCTGGAAATAATTATGCGGAAAATGGTTTTCTAACCAGATAATCAATGACATGATTAAACATCTTAAAAAAATAGCTGTTATATATTTAAGAACAAAATACAATTTAAAAATATCTATAAATGTACATATCTAAATTTAAAACACTAAGAATTACATTACTGTCATAAAATATTTCACCTTTAATTACATAAATTAAAATTAAACAATTAAACATCAAATTTAAATATAACAAAAAAAATCAAATAAAAACAAAAATTAATTGCAAAATATTTAAATAATAAGTGTTGCACAGGATACATCTATCACTGTTAAATGCAGAAAATACCCTTGAAAGTGATTTCCATCTCAGATATACACAAAACTAACTATTAAATAAAGTGTAGCCAGGCAAAGCTAGTTTCAATTGGAAGGTGGTTACGAATAAGGCAAACAAATGATTAGAGTGAACTCCAATTCTTGGCACATTGCCAATGATTCTGACCCACACAGAAATCCAAGTACTTACCTTGGGAAGTTCACAACTGAAAAGAACTTTTAGGAAGAGAATGTTGGATACCTACTGAAGTACAATTTTCAATGAATGAGTTGTTTTTTAAATCTCTCGATTGCAAATTATGGATTGAGGTTTTGCAATTTCCTGTGAAAATTTATGTAAAATTGCTAAAAGTTAAGCTTTAAATTATGGATTTTTCATTATTTTTGGTTACTGATTCTTTGCTTCATACCACTGCATACCACAGAGCATTACAAACTTTAAAAATAGAAAATTTTCAATATTCTTCAACTTAAAATGAGTGCTCAAAAAGTACAAGAACATTGTAAAAACAAATTATTGATCTAGAAATAGAAACTGGATTTCTTACTGAATATTTTTATCACTTGCTATTTCAATCTTATTTTTATAGTTTAGAAGATATTCTGAATGAAAGTAAGCAAAGTGACATACACTTTCTTTTCTGAAAAACAAAATAGTCCAAAATATTAAAACTATATTTGCATATGCATAAATGATACCTTATTTCTGACAAAACAAGTATACAAAATGTTTAGGTTTTTATCTATTAGGTTCAAAGAAATAAGGGTACTTATGTATTAACGCCACCGCGTTGCGCTAATGCGCCAATAAAGAGCAATCTTGTTGTTCACACGCGCACGCAGTGATCTTTTGATTCCTTGTTGCCTTGTTGTTTGCTGATTTTTGACACCATTTTTTAGTGCTACGAAAATGCGTATTTGGGATTTGCCAAAAACAGAACAAGATGCAATTTTATTTTTTCAGGAGTGAAACATTTTACCAAAAAAATGAAAATGTACCAATTCCCATGACATGAAACTTTATTTTGGTAAACGTAAGTTTTGGAAATGTAATTTAAGACAGTGTGATCAGCAAGTGGGACTTAGAAAAGACAACTGGTTTAAGGGAAGCAGAATTCCATTTTGTTGAGCTTTGATATTCATATATTGCTGGTGCGAGGAGTTGACGTCGATTAAATTTTGTGAAAAGCAACTTGATTTATCGGATAAAACTGTTATAGATTGGAACAATTATATGTGTGAATTATGTGTCTTGGATATGGAGAATAAACCAAACAAGAAGCTAGGTGGACCAGATTGCATTGTGGAAATTGATGAAAGTTTGTTTACTAAACGTAAAAATAATTGTGGTCGAGTATTGCCCGAACAGTGGGTGTTTGGTGGTATATGTAAAGAAACAAAAGATTCGTTTGTTGTCACTGTTCCTAATAGAACTGGCTCTACCCTTCTTGATAAAATTCTTGAAAACATTGCAGATGGTAGCACAATTTATTCTGACAGTTGGAAAGGTTAACAAACAAATAGAATAGAAACAGAAGGATTCCTACATGCTAAAGTTAATCATAAATACAATTTTATTAATCCTGATACAGGAGTTCATACACAAACAGTTGAAAGAATGTGGGGCAGTGCTAAATGGAGGAACAAGAGACATAGGGGGACAGTGAGACATCATTTGGAATCTTATTTATCAGAGTTCATATGGCGACAGCATCAGGTGAAAGAAAATAGAGACTGTTTTGAATCTATGTTAAACTCTATATCGGCCCATTTTCCACCGAAATCCGATTGACTATTTTGTTTTTAAATGAAGTGTTTTGAATTTTGAAAGTGTTTTGATTTTAAATAAAGTGTTTTATTTTATGATTTGTCGCAAAAATTTTAGGTGTAGATTGGCGCCACTTAAAAACCGCCATATCTGTAGCTGCGGTGGCGTTAATACGCAAGTACAAAATGTTTAGGTTTTTATCTATTAGGTTCAAAGAAATAAGTGTTCAAAGTATTTACATTATTCGTATTGCCCCCATTTTTAGCTGGATTTCCCGACCATATGTGTTATTCTTGTCATTGTGGTATATGGTATCTAACAAATATGCATAAATTTATCTAAAATGCCACTTAATATCATTAAATGTATATGAAAAAACTTTCCAAACACTATGATTAAAATTTTTGTATGCCATGGCATTGTGAAAGGGTATCATACCCCCATCCCCTCCACTCACACACACACAGGAAAGCAGGGTTGGCAAGTTTTTGACAAATAACAGTTTTATCTGATTTTAACCAGTTTTAACTGTCATGTCAAAAACCTGTTTTTGACATTTGTCAAAAACCTAAAATTTTTCAGCAGGATAGTGAAAAATAAATAATTATCAACTAATATAAATATAAAATAATTAATTTTAGCTAATAGTAAATATATAAAATAATTACAACTGATAAATAATAATTACTTATACAACATTTAGTTTCTGCTATAAAGAGTATAGCTATTGAGTATTTCTTTTGTTTAATTCTTCAAAATAAAAATACATTACATTAACATTAATTGTGTTTTGGTAAATTTCAGAAAAATGCAGCAGAAGGAACATCACTGCCCACTAAGTTATTTAAACATGAAAACATTATGTCCATGTCCACCTCTCTTAGTATTTTTAGAGAAAACAAATTATTATATATCCTAGTTTTATTATGTAAACAAAATATTATGAAGAGAGTAAGTAGTTCCTTGTTCTTTTATTGTCTAATTTTAGTCCCATTCTAAATCCTTTTTTCCCCGGAGCATACGATAACAGAAAACTAGCTTAGAAGCCTTCTGAACTCCAAGTTTGTTCCTCAATTTTAAATGAATAAAACCCAAAATTGGAGAATATTCTCTCTATTAATACTGAACTGCATGGGCTAGAATGTAAGCACAGTATAAGCTGTATAAAGTCTGGTTGAATAGATGTTCTCTTAAGGCCTTTTTACCATACAGATGCTGTGACATCCTGAACCAGGAAGAAACTTCCAGGGTATGGTGTAGCCGGCCACTCAAAAAACTGCTGCAAGCCTTAGGGCCAGTCGAGTGGCCTGGGTCTTCAGGGTATGGTGTAGATTCAGCTTCAAAAGCAATTAAAAATGGCAGAAAAGTTGGCTGCACTTCAAATAACCATATACGAACTGCTTCCCTTTACTCGTCATTGAGCAGTTCACCTTTATATACTGGATGTGTCATGCAAGCCAAATAATGAAAGGGTTGTAGATAAGCTTTCATGCGCTAGACAACTGCATTATGATGTGGAGCCAAATTTGAATCTTGGGCTAGGGAAAGTTATGCCTGACAACAATCAGCCAATGTAGTATTATTTCCGTGTATCATGTCCAGAAAGTCAGCAAGTGGCTTTAACTGCATTTGAAGTTCTTTAACCTGTTGGTACAAGCTGCAGTTATTTACAAGGTTTGTGATTCGTATCTCAATGTCATGATCTTCACAAATTTTGACATATGCTGATCTGTTTCTAATCAAACTATTTATACAGGTGAGTTGGCTGTTCCAGCGTGTGTCATTTGGAAGCCTAGGCTTCACAGTATCATGCACTTCATGTAGCCAGGCAGCTGGAAGGTGATGATTACGAAAGGATTTCTGTATTTCTACTACATGTTTCATAATACCTGATGGTGTAATTTCCTGCCCAAGTAGATTCATCCAGTGGGCACAGCAGCCATATACAAGCAGATCATCATTTCCTTCTTTCAGCATCTAGAGCATTTTTTCCTCATTATCACTTACAATACTTGTAACAGTGCAAGCAAATTTATTCCTAGCTAATTTTATTGACCCCTTTACTTTCTCTTTACAAAATTATGCTGTTTTTGCTTGTACTGCACAATTACTGGCTTCAAGAAAAACACTTTTCCATCTACATGCAAGCAAGAAGCAATTACTGCTTCATTGTGAATGTTGGTATATATTTATACAGTTTGCTACACAAAAAATAATTTTATTGCAATTGGCTTAAAAATAATAAAAGTAACACTGATATATATGTAATATAAATATTAATTATAATGTAAGTATTCCATGATTTGGAAAGTAGTTTTGTAACTTTATTTAGACTAAAATGCTAGCAATGACTGTGATCAGAAACTTGAGCAATGTTTTTGACACTTTCTGACTGTTTGCGATGGGTTTTTGTCATGTCATGTAAAAAACTAGTTTTGGACGTCAAAAACCCAACCCTGACAGGAAGCCATCAAACCCTATTGAAGTTTGGAGAAATGTTATTTGAGGAAATGGAAAATACAATATTAGTTACCAGACCCTCTTCCCCTTAATATACATATATATATAATCTGCCAATTCATGGTACTTTTAGACATATATTAGATGTAAACATTAGATGTTAGCATTGGTTCATCCAGGCTATTTTACTTTTGAATATTCGATATTTTAATTTAAAGTGATCCATATCAAGTTACTATTGTAATTTAATGAGTGTAGAAAATTGTACAACTTTGTACAAGGATGGTTTTTGAATTAATGGGATATAATATGGAAGAAATCTAGATGTTAGTGAACTGAATAAGAGAAGAAATAAAAAAAAATATATTTTATGCAGCAATTAATCCGGTCCAGTGATTGCCAGTTTAAATGTGATGCGCAGCCAGTCTCTCAGAACAGAATAGTTTTATGGCAACTGCGTAGATGCCGGCGTATTACACAACAGTATAATTCTGCAAGCTTTCAATTTTTCTCGATACGTCACAAAATATTTTCAGCTTAATTTTCGAAACATCGGCAGTTTATCAACTAAAATACTATAATATTTAAATTTTTGAGTTCCCCTTCACTAATTCACTGTAATTTCATTTTCAGATTAAAGAAATTTTAACTTTTATGCAACATCATAATAAAGGTAATTTCATTTCAAAAGAATCTACATGTAATAATATATCCTAAAATGTATTGTCATTAGTGATGAAACAAGCTAGTAATTATTAAAAAATTCGCCACTTTAAAGCATTACGTTACCTATTTTTACAAGTGCGAGATATGTAAACAACCACAGCCACACCTTCGCTGCCATGACGATTGAACGTTTCTAATTTAGTGTTGCCAATCTAATGATGCATAGTCACAAAAATTAATTTCTCCCCTTTAGTCTCGTCCTAAAGAAAATATCTACTCACTCTGATTGGGTAAGAAAGTTCGTGATTATATTAGCATGTTTCTCTTTCCTCTTCCGCTTCGTCCTCAAAAAAATGCTGTGATCTTTGATTCGTTGAAAAGGATCACGTGAGTTTTGAATTCGATTTTCAGAAACCGTGCAGATTCTAAAAAACATAATTACTGGAAATTTATGGATGGTTTAGTTTATTAATAAAGTAGCCGCCTTAGTCGAACAGTTTGGTTACTTTTTTAAAATTCTCTGAACATTTATTAACTGTCGATGGCGTAGATGTTGGCTGGGTCAGTTGTCTATCTCGCGCGAACTGCTGGCCTCTACGGTCCGTCCTCTATGCTCAGTGCTGCGAACAGAATTTTCGGGTCCCTATGTAACTAGTTCATGAGCTATCCTGCCATAAAAATTATCTGGTTAATAATTATCTCTATAAAAAATTTTATATATCATGAAAATATTTCAATAACTTGATCATTCAATTAATCAAAATTGAAACTTTACTGTTGAGCATCTCGTAGATATATTTTATGTACTATATTTCATTAAATAATAACTGTTTTTATTATATTTATTATTCTTTTTTTTTTTGTAATTTTATTCTTGTTCAAACGGAAATCAAAAATGGCATTACAATACTTGAGATTCAAAAAAATTACAAACAAACGCGAATACACGTATTTCATGATTACCGAGTTTTTGAAAGTTCACAATTTTTACCTTAACATAGAAAAAGCGTTTGATTAATGCAGTGCCGTATCAAGGGTCTTTTTCATTCGAAGTTTAGCACAATTACAGTTCCTCCCCCATAACTTCTTTGATTTTTTATGAGTTATACCCCGTTCGCACTGAAAGTTAAGTCGACTTATCTCCCGAATGCGACTCAAATATGGCGGCGTTTGCGACTTAACTTCTTCCAAAGCGACTTAGTTTAAGTTCCTTCCGGAAAGCTACTTAAGTTGCATTACGCGACTTAACTGTCATGGCGTCCAACATGGATGACAGTGCTAGCGTAAAAAAGATGAAAATTCGAAAGAGAAATTAAGGTAAAGGAAATATTTTATTGCATCAAAAGGACCACCGATGAGATACAAAAAAAAAAAAAAAAAAACTACGGAATTTGACACAAAGTAAGTTTTAAATATTATTGATTATTATTTTTAAATTTAGTCACTGTCTATGGTAAATTATCTCATGTAGTTTCGTACCGACATTAAAACTTGCCCAAAGATGTTTCCAAGCTCTAAGATTAAATCAAAATGTGGATTTGTTTTCTGTATCGTATTATGCAATGAAGATCTCGATAAGTTGGTACTTTTAATAAAGAGATTAAAACATATTAGTCAATGTACAAACTTGACTGCCTAATATAATATGTATTGTAAACTTATGTTTGCAATACATAATACATATGTTTTTTAATGAGAGTGTATTTTGTTTGTTGATTTCAATGTGCAACCTTGCATTTATTTCATGAATTGAGTATTATTCTATGTACCCATTCTGTGTATCTTTTAATTTCAGTTTAATGTTTGGATTGTACAATGGGATTTATAAAGTATACTTACGGTGTCTTCCACTACAGTCATATAAAGCTAAATAATCACTAGAGAGTTATGTTGCTTATAAAATGTCAACAATCTTTCTAGTGGTTTTTTGGCTGAAAATCTTCAAGGATATTTTTCTCATCTCACAGAATTGAAGAATGTTTGATTTTACGTAAGTAGTTGCATGTAATAATTTCAGCATCTTAATATTTTGCATCTTTACAACTTTGTCAGAGTTAGAGCTCAAGAATTGAAATAGCATGTTTTTAATAGATTGCATGAATTCTAACAATTTTGCATGTTTCGGGGAAATAATTAACAGAACTGTATGCTTTCTAACAAGAGTGTATTTTGTTTGTTGATTTCAATGTGTAACCCTGCATTTATTTCTTGAATTGAGTATTATACCATGTACCCATTCTGTGTATCTATTAATTTCAGTTTAATGTTTGGATTGTACAATGGGATTTATAAAGTATATTTACGGTGTCTTCCACTACAGTCATATAAAGCTAAATAATCACTAGAGAGTTATGTTGCTTATAAAATGTCAACAATCTTTCTAGTGGTTTTTTGGCTGAAAATCTCAAGGATATTTTTCTCATCTCACAGAACTGAAGTATGTTTGATTTTACGTAAGTAGTTTCATGTAATAATTTTAGCATCTTTATATTTTACATGTTTATAACTTAGTCCAAGTTAGAGCTCTAGAATTGAAATAGCATGTTTTTAATAGATTGCATGAATTCTAACAATTTTGCATGTTTCGTGGAAATAATTAACAGAACTGCATGCTTTCTAACAAGAGTGCATTTTGTTTGTTGATTTCAATGTGCAACCCCCCCCCCCTTGCTTTTATTTCATGAATTGAGTATTATTCTATATACCCATTCTGTGTATCTTTTAATTTCAGTTTAATATTTAGATTGTACAATGGGATTTATAAAGTATAGTTACGGTGTCTTCCACTTCATCAACAATCTTTCTAGTGGTTTTTTGGCTGAAAATCTCAAGGATATTTTTCTCATCTCACAGAATTGGAGAATGTTTGATTTTACGTAAGTAGTTTCATGTAATAATTTTAGCATCTTTATATTTTACATGTTTATAACTTAGTCTAAGTTAGAGCTCTAGAAATGAAATAGCATGTTTTTAATAGATTGTATGAATTCTAACAATTTTGCATGTTTCGTGGAAATAATTAACAGAACTGCATGTTTTCTAACAAGAGTGCATTTTGTTTGTTGATTTCAATGTGCAACCCCCCCCCCCCCCCTGCTTTTATTTCATGAATTGAGTATTATTCTATATACCCATTCTGTGTATCTTTTAATTTCAGTTTAATGTTTAGATTGTACAATGGGATTTATAAAGTATAGTTACGGTGTTTTCCACTTCATCAACAATCTTTCTAGTGGTTTTTTGGCTGAAAATCTCAAGGATATTTTTCTCATCTCACAGAATTGGAGAATGTTTTATTTTACGTAAGTAGTTTCATGTAATAATTTTAGCATCTTTATATTTTACATGTTGATAACTTAGTCTAAGTTAGAGCTCTAGAAATGAAATGGCATGTTTTTAATAGATTGCATGAATTCTAACAATTTTGCATGTTTCGTGGAAATAATTAACAGAACTGCATGTTTTCTAATAACAGTGTATTTTTTTTTTGTTGATTTCAATGTGCAACCTTGCATTTATTTCATGAATTGAGTATTATTCTATGTACCTATTCTGTGTATCTTTTAATTTCAGTTTAATGTTTAGATTGTACAATGGGATTTATAAAGTATAGTTACAGTGTCTTCTACTACAGTCATATAAAGCTAAATAATCACTAGAGAGTTATGCTGCTTATAAAATGTCAACAATCTTTCTAGTGGTTTTTTGGCTGAAAATCTTCAAGGATATTTTTCTCATCTCACAGAATTGAAGAATGTTTGATTTTACGTAAGTAGTTTCATGTAATAATTTTAGCATCTTGATATTTTGCATGTTTATAACTTAGACAAGTTGGAACTTAAGAATTGAAATGGCATGTTTTTAATAGATTCTAACAATTTTGCATGTTTCTGTTGAATAATTAACAGAACGGTATGTTTTCTAACAAGAGTGTATAATGTTTATTCATTGGAATGTGCAGCCAGCCCTGCATTTATTTCATGAATGTAGTATTATTCTATGTACCCTTTCTGTGTTTCTTTTAATTTCAGTTTAATGCTTGGATTGTACAATGAGATTTCTAAACTATGGTTCGGTTTCTTCCACTACAGTTATACAAAGATAATAATTATTAGAGAATTATGCTGCTTATATAAAATGTCAGCAATCTTCATAGTGTTTTTTTTGCTTTTCCTTTAAGGATATTTTTCTCGTCTTGTAGATTTGAAAAATGTGTGATTTTATGTACAGTGTGGCATATCAGTAGCTTCATGTAATAATTTTAGTAATTTTAGTATCTTGATGTTTTGCATGTGCATGATTTAGATTATGATGTAGTTGAAGTGAAATAGCATATTTTTAAGAGTGTGTCAAGTAAGTAATTGTATGTAAAAAATTTGTATCTTGCATGCATATTTTGATTATTTGTCATGGCATAATAAAACAAAAAAGAATGGATTATGTTCAGGTTGTATAAATCTGTTTTTATAATATTGTGAATGAACTGTTATTATGTTATTAATTATAGTATATTATATATTTATATGTTATAATATTTTAAGAATTATTTATACAAAGAAATAAATCACTACAGTTTGGATATTTTGATGGAAATGTGCTTTTGATAACATTAAAATGCATAACTTTCCAATCTGGTCTCCCCCCCCCCCCCCCCCTGAATCTTCTATTGATATTGAGACTATTTTCCATTTGCATTCGTTAACATTTCAGTATTCTTTTCCTTACAGTGGTCATTTTATTTAAATGTCACTTAGCCATAAAAGTTTAATTTGGCTTTAGGTTAGTTGGTAGCATTGGTGAAAGGGTGTCTAACACAGTGTTTGCAAATATGTAGTGTATATGTTATACATTGAAGCACCAATTGATGCAATAACATTTGGTACTCTTCCGTTAGCTGGGTACCAGACCAAAACCACCGAACTTTAAAGTTGACATAGTCATTGACAAGCCTAAATGTTCGCTCTAGTGGACATTTATTTTTATATGCAATAAAAAAAAGATCAATTTGTATAGCAGGCACGAAATTGTAAATTTCATGATCCATCAAACCAGGTTTGTGTACGCATTCCTTTCTTTTCTCGGCATGATCGTAAACTGCATAGCCATTTTGGTGATGAATCACTTGTGCATAACTTCATCGGATGATCCTTTGAACATCGTTTTTCTTTATGAAGAATTCCATTTTTTTGGAAAAATTGAATGCTTGCCTCTTCGTCTTTAGGCAATTGCCAAATTGTGTAGTCCATCTTAGTGTTTTAAAAAGAGACTAGTTTTTCTAAAAAGAAACTTATTTTTTAAAATACGGTTTGTTTTAGGGTTGCTATACATGTTAAAAATAAACTCTTTAAAAGTTGTTAGTTTGAATGAGTTATCGCTGTAATTCGCTGAATGAGTTATCGCTGTAACATTTAAGCTATGCATTTTTTTACGGAATGATAAAAAATGTGCATACTATCTGCCATCATTTTTAAAAAGTTTCTATTTTCTATGACAACTGAAATTGTTCCAACAACCGAAGCTAAGTACTTAAGGACATGAGTGGTATTGCCTACAATGACTTCACCCAACTACCTATGGCATTTTTATACTCTCTCATCTAATTGTCAAACATAATTTTTGAGAGGAAGTTCTGTTTTCTTTATCATTGTTGCAAATGTTTTACAAATAGGTTTTGTTTACATTTTGTAAAACTAAAATGTATTGTTTTGCATTGTGAAGAAATAAGCAGATATGTAAAAAAAAAAAAATAGAAGATTTTTATAGCTAGAAATGGAAGCAGAGGTTATAAATAAATTTGGTTCAGAAGACATCAAGTTCCACAAGCCTGATAAAGCTCCAGACAAAACGAAAAGTCGCTCAGCTCACAAAGATGCTTTCCTAATCTTAGGACTTTAGCAGTCCTATTAAACTATAGCAAAATTTGGTGATGAGATTTGAAAAATACATTATGAAGGATAAGGTCTATTACTCGTATTATCTACAACGTCAAAATAGAAAATAAATTTCATTCAGGCAATAATTAATGAAATATTAGGATCACATTCCATGTATAAATTAAATCTGTCGATTTTCAAATATTTGAGAAATATTCCAAAGTAGAATGCTTTTTTCTTTCTGTAGATTAACAACATATAATTATAAAATATTTTTTGAATCATTTGCAATATTTTTGTTAGAAAGTTTAAAACACCAATTTGATTAGTTTCCATTTGCTGAATATTTAAAGAAATTTGTAGGTGATATGCTTGCTGATCGGTAAGTAATAAATAAGTAGCAAATACCAACTTGAAATAAAAATACCACTTAAATTTATCTTAAGAGGAATTTTTACCCCAATATAACTGTGGATGAGACTGTTCCATTATATGATTAGAAGGAACGTTAACATAAAGATAATAATTTTTTGAGTAAGAGCATAATGTACAAACAGAACAAGTAGTTCTAAGAGCAGTGATTTCAACTTTTTTTTCATACGTCATTTTGTTTATATTGTTGTGAAAGCTGCTTTTAAAAACTATAGTAGCATCTATTTCTTAAATGTATAATATTCTATTAACTTTTTGTACATAAAATAACAGCAGTAAAACTTTTATAGATGAAAAATTTGAATATTTGCTTAATTTTTATTTTTTGCTTAATTAACAAAGCAGAAATCCTCGAGAAATTCATTTCTGAGCATTTATGCTTGTAATCTATTTCTATTTTAGGTAAATAAAACAAAAATTACGTTTTAAAAAAATAAAAAACACTATATAGTAATCAAAACACTGGAGAAACAACGCAAAAATTAAAAAGTCAAAAGAAGCAACGTAAATAAACAATCGTAATCTCGAAGAAGCGACGACCGTTATTTTCTTAGATTCCCCTTGTGCGAGAGTATGGGACTTAGCAGTGCGAACGCTATATGGAGATGCAACTTAAGAGTTAAGTCGACTTAAATTTAAGTCGACTTAACATCGGCAGTGCGAACGGGGTATTAGCCCAAACAAAATGCTTTAAAATGACTTTTTCTAAAAAAAATGTTTACCGGTGTTGGAATTCAAAACTTATTCTCCAAAACTGAAGAATGCTTTAATTTCACTTAAAATAAAACTAAGAAAAGCCTACTGTGCAAACGCACATACGACTATGTCACGACCGCTGCATTTAAAAAACTTTACTGCAATAGTTTTCTTGTAGTTACATTGGCCACGTAGAAAATATATCCGCCATTGCTCAGAATTTAAAACAGGGATTAATTAAATTCATTCAATCCTCTTTCAGAAAATGTAGTCGCCCGATACGCAAAAACACTTACGCTAAGTCTATCTTCTCGAGCACACCATTCCGGCTCAGTAAGAGGGCGTAACGCGCCCTAAATAAGCACCTAAATAGCTGCGTGGTGGCGTAATACGCCTTGGTCATGGCACTGGGCACACCGACCGCTACGCGCTAATACCACCGAGCGTTACGTCCCAAATAAGCATTTCGTCCTCTGCGGTGGTGTAATATCTGCTAAAAAGATCATTGGAAGGGTGATAAACTTGCTGAAAATGAAAACTACGTTCTCTAAATGAAAATTATTGCAATCCAAAAAAAATTCTTGGGTACAATATCATTTCGCGTCAAAATTCCATAATATGAGTGAAGTCACGTCAAAGCACTCGTAAACCCAGTCTATTTCTAAATCCGCATGTGCCGTAGGAAAGGGAATTTTCGATTCAATGGAAAGATAAATTTCGTTTAAGTCACATACTCGTTTCTTAAACACTCGCTTCTTGTCAACTACATCGCTCAGTTTAGTGGCCAGTTTTATAAATTTAATTGGTTTATAACTCAGTTTTATAACTTCCTTATGTAAATATTATATGGTATCTCAGACCATTTTGACTCCCCCTAGTTTTCTCGATTCTAGTGACCAAGGCGCAGGTTCTCCCCCCCACCCCCCACCCCCTTGATAACGACTGGATTAATGGCTTTTAACTTGCATTGTTTTTGCTTCAAAATTTTTACTTGGTTGAAATTTTTTACAAAATTTCTATAGATCGATTTCTATGGATTTGCTATCATCATCATTTAGGCAAAAAATAGTATTTGACAATTTTCCTCATAAATTGATTCTAAGCATCAACTTGCAAATAAAAATATCTTGCCGATTCGATAAATACTTTAATTAAATCAGAGGATGTCAAGCATGTGCTTGCGTGCATTTTGATAAACTCCAAAGGTCGTTCAAATGTCCGCCAGCTGTATAAGACACCAGTCTAAAATATACCTTCCTTGACAGGCATTTCTTTGATATGAATTGGCTATCTTGTAGAAATTATAAAGAAAATTGAACATTCTATATACTTTAAAATTTCACACAATTTGAAAACGGATTAAACCAACCATATTTACCACTATTTCTAACAGATTAACCACCTATGGGCACCGACTCGAAGGTTTACAGTAATTACAGCCTATGGTGGAGGTATATCTACTAAAACCAGAAATCAAAACTTAATTCCAAGATGAAAATGATAAACAATTATATACAATATGTTTGCCTATACTAGATACAGATACAATTTCACAAATATTTCACATCCATAAACACTTATGTGCAGAATTGTTTCAAATGGGAGCAACTATATATGAAAACATATTTCTAAAATTGGATATTACATACACAAAATGCCACGAATAATTTTCAAAGATATATATATATATATATATATATATGAGTAGTAAAGGAAGGAGAGTTCACCACGGGAGGCTGTGCAATGCTGTGCAATGGCCGCCATCTTAAATTCCGTAATCCTGGACGGGGGTGTAAAAGGGGGGTAAATGAAAAAAAGTGGGGGTAAAAATTTTGGAGAAACTTTTTTCGGGTGGCAACGATGTCGTAGTCTTATACGAGGGGTTGAGGGGGAAATAAATTTTTTGGAATGAGATTTTTTCTAAGTAGGGTAGAAACTTTTTTGGGGGTGGCAACGGCTTAGGTTCTGCACGGGAGGCTGTGCAGTGCAACCAGCGCCCCCTAGCGGTGAAAAGTGGAACTATGGGGGGTTAAACTTCAGATTCTTTCTAAGTATAGGAGAAACTATTTTCGGGGTGGCAACACCTACTCACCTGTGAGGGAGGCTGTGCAGTACCATCAGCGCCCCCTAGCTGCAGAAAGGAGAATTAAAATTGGGATTTTTTTTTCTTTTTCTTTTTTTTTTCTTTTTCTAAATGAATTAAAGGTGTTAATGAGGATAATGAAATAAAGTGATTAAGTATTTCAAGGTCTATGTTATTGCATGCTAGGAGTGTGTCAAGAACATGTTAAGGGTATACCAAGATAATACCAAGGTCCTACAATACCCCTCCGCTATATCACGGTTACGAAGTGAACTGTGAGAATCTTGTAGGGTGTAGGGGTATACCAAGAGCATCGAACATACATTTTAAGAATGTGCCGATTTTAGCGTTTTTTTCACAAAAAGTTTTCAAAACGTTAAAAAAACAACAAAAATGTACGTTTTTTCAACAAGTTGAAGTTTTGGAGTTGTTGGATTTCTCTATGGGAATTAACATGGGTTTTCACACTTTTGCGAATTTTTTAGAAAAAAAATGTGGTTTTTCGCAAAAAAGCGGCCAAAAATGTGTTTTTTGAAAAACGCGGAATCGGCCGATTTTTTTCAAACTGTCGGATTTCTCTATGGGAATTAACGTAGGTTTTCACACTTTTGCAATTTTTTGAAAAAAAATGTGCGTTTTTGCAAAAATGCGGCCAAAAAAGCGTGTTTTTAGAGTAGCAGAATCGTGTGAATTGGGTGTATAGGAGGGGTGTGTTTCTACAATCCTTTCGATCTTGGAGTTTAAAAAATTTTAATATTCCCCAAAATAAATGTTTTTAAATAATCGTGAAAGTGTACTACCCCCATAGGGGGTTTCTTTATACCAACATGGTTTAATATGTGTACCATTTTACAAGTGTACTATTTTATACATGTGTATACTACCATTGGAGTATCTTTCAATCTTAACATGTTTTAAAAATAAGTATTTAAAAACCACACGACAGATTTAAAAACCACACGACAGACCCGAAGGCCCAGTGTAGCAAAGTGTGTGGTTGGTTAGTGTAATGCGTGTAAGTGAATTATTTTTTAATTTTTTTTAATTGTGGGCCCACCTCCACCCGCCAATTTAAACTGGATAAAAAAACAACAAGTGTTTAATATCCAATGTAAATCGACGCCACAATTTAACTGTGATTCTCAAATGAATGAGAATCTTTTTACAACTTCTCATCTTCAGAGCATCCCCTCATTTTCGTTAACTTCTTAATAATAATACCTGAAAAATAAAAGTACATAAATAAATAAATAAAAGCACATGAAAAAAGAAATATTAGTTAAAAAATAGAATTACCTGAAATAAGTATTCCTTTTACGCTTAATTTCCTGCCAATAGCTGAAAAAAGAAATATTTTTACCGAGTTTTTACGAATACCTGAAAGGGGTGTGTCTGTAGTTTCCAAGAAAAAGGCAGAGTTAAGAAAACACACATTTATTGAAATAAATAAATAAATAAATAAATAAATAAATTAAATTAAGCTCTGATGATCTAAATATAGGTCATTGTATATCTATCGATGAGCCCATAAGGGCAGTACAGTGTATTACTGTTATTAGAGCACTCCTCATGTGTTGCACATTCGCACACAAAAACTGTTCCACCACTGTTGGGGCAGAAATGCTTATACGCATTGTCATCATCCCAGCATTCTTCCGCCTCGCTGATGCATCCGCATCCCATAGGCGGTCCATTTAAGAATATGTGATCTCGAATGGGGTACCAATCTTCGATTGTAATAACATCCGCTCTATGCATTTGCACCTCCTCATCATCAGAGATGCACATCGGACACTCCTCCATAAGATCATAGCGATCCATTCGACTAATTGATGTCGGAGCCTCCGACACCACTGATGATGAGCGTCTGAAGTTGAGTTCGTGTTCAAAATCATGTGGTACATAAGCGTCATCCACGTTGTTGTCTATGGCGTTAATCCATTCGCGTATTCTTCGCTCGCGCCAAAAACCTCCCTCTTCATTCGGAACATTAATTTCTAATAGCCAGTCGGGGTCATCGAAAGCGCTGTTGAAACTGTCACTAAGACTTCCGTAGTCTGAACGTCGATAGTATATAGCGTGATCCATTTCTCAGTGGTAAATATAAGCAGCAGCAGCAAATCTAATAAGGTAAATGTTTGGGTAGAAAAGTAGCAGGTAAATTGTAAATTTTTTAAAGTATCACTTATATAGATAGCGTGTACTTAAGAGATTTCTGTCATTCGTTAAGAGCTAACAATACTAGGATAGTACGTATCTTAAAAGCAGCCAACCCCACTGGTTTAAAAAATAGATCATTGTAGAAACATCCTAACTATTCGCTGAAGGATAACAAAGTCATGTATCTCTAAAACACCCAATTGCATGCGAGCAATTCTGGAAACACCCCTAGCTGTTTTGTGGGAAAAGCAACTCAATTTAATAATGGTGTCGGCATTTTAACAAAGTGATTGTAACACTATAGGATCGCTAGCGCTTTGGGGTAGCGCTGCTCTATTTATCAATAATCAGACAGAAATAACATGCAAAGGCTACTAACACTCCCTAATGTCGGTATTCCTTTAATTGAGTATTAATATACCCTCGAGGATTTGTATGTATGTAGCTCGTATGTGAATGAGCAATTTCTAAATAATAGGCTATCGCCAACTTAAGTGCATTTACTTTAGGCTTATATATTGTGAGTAAAAAGACAAATTTTACAAATCTCCTTAGGTTCTTACTTGAACCGCATAAACCCATCAAACGTCACTTATACAATGGCTTATAAGTGTTAGAATTATTGTTAAACATCCCCAATTGAATGATAGGAAAGCGGCTTAACACCTGATTTTCCCCATGTGTGTTATTCCAACAACTTGAGAATACTCCTGCACCCCTGGCATAGCTTATCATTCCAATACCTGAGGGGGACATACCTAGTTGTGGGGAGAACTAGATGTTTACCTGATAAATTGAAAAAGTCACGTTTCATGTCTATTCCTGGCACTTTCTATATAAGGAGTGTCTCTATGTTCAATGCGGAGTATACTTTATGAATAAAATTACAGTAAAATATTATATACAGTGCTAAATTGAATAATACTGAGCTTAATAAAATAATAATAATAATAATAATACAAGGTTTAAATAAAAAAAATATATATAATTTATTAGACAACTTGTAATACATTTACACAGCCGTTTCATTTTCCATTAAGGTTAGAACATCGGTTTTTAGAGTTTCCATGCATATATTCCGTGCAAGTGATATAAAATAAGAGTTATTCTTGAATTGGCTTAAAGAGAGAGCAATTTCATGCATATCCAATCTTAGAAATATCTCATCTTCCATTGTACGTAGCTTCTCCATATCCGTCTTGTATAAACAGTCATGATTTAATTGTGCATATGAATTAGCTACACAACCATGACAGGTATAGAGACTTCTGATTTGAAATCCCAAATCCTCTCGAACCGCAGTCATAAACTTATCATACAAACAGTCCTCGGATAGCATAGATGAAACACATTCACTATTTTCTAATGCATTTAATTCGTGAGGTAAGATTCGTTGAAACAATCCTTCCAACAAACAGCTTGAAATTTCATAAGTAAGTCCTTTTAAACGTTCCAATTGTTCTAGAGTGAGTCTAATAAAGGTGAATTTTAAATGATACGCTCCACATCTTTCACTTTGCACAAGTTGTTGGAAATGCACATTTGCTAAATCTGCAATCACTAATATGGAATTATTGCAAATAAAAGAGGTTTCTGATCGAGTTGCATTAAAAGCTGATATTTTCTGCACAAAACTAGCCCATGTAGCGGGTGACATAACAACTCCTTTCGTTGTAGGACTTAAAATACACTCGGAATTCTCAGCATACTGTCTTATGTGTACCTTGACTTGGTTATTAAATGTTTTTACAGAAACTAAAATATTACCTCCAAGCTGCATACTGAGATAGCAGTGATTAGGCTTTGCTGTAGTAGAACACTTAGCTGAATCTATCATAGGCTCTGTCGTAGTAGAACATTTAGGCGAATCACTAATAGGTGAGATGGGTTCAGGAATACTTAATTCAAGCATCATGTTACATATAGCAGAATTAGGAAGGGAATTATCACAATCGTCTGGATGATCCAACAAAAAATCGTCTGGGCATGTCTGGGCAGATTCCCCAAGATCGGACATTGCCTCGCTGGATGCAGGTGTGGGGTCCATACAGACATCTTCGGACATGTCTATGCAAAGCTTTTTGCAGGGATTTGACGCATAAAGCATATCTTTGCGCTTAATAGGCAGGATGAGGCTAGACATCTCCAGATTATTCATGAAAATACGTTTAAGGTTAAAATAGTACTATTAAAGACTGATACGAAATAACAAGTGCTTAATCGATGGAGTGCTAGCTATACAGAGTGAATACCTCATTTTAGACTTCACACACTTATATAGACTAAAATATCGCCACGAATATCACGTGACGAGCTATAATCTCGCCAAAAGAGTCACATGACTCTTTAAAAAGCATTTATGTATGGATAACGTACATTGAATGAATACATTCTGTAAAACAATGGCATGAACGTTTTGATAATACTTATGAATGGACTGCAATATTTATGAAGGTAATGACAATAGAAATAGTGTGAATATATTTTAATGAATATCCAATCTTATAAATAGTAATACCCTCAAGGAAAGAAAGCAGTGTATTTAATTATTACTAAATAATGATAACGCGATAAGACCCCAAATATGGTAACCTTTTCCCCACTCCCATTCATAATATGGCTTCATATCTCGCCACACATATGTGGTAACCCCATTGTGCTACATAAGGGGGCAACCGTACGGGCTTCGCTCTCAAGCACTCAGTGCTAGGAGCTCCATAACAGTGTCCATACACACAGAGGCTTCGCTCTCACTCTCTTTTGACTGACCTGCTGAGAAGGACTCTCCCTCCCTTTAGAAGGAATTTTGCTTAGACTTGTTTTATCGACTTAGCTGTTTTTTAGCTTAAAATTTCTTTCTTTTTTTATCTGTAGAAGTTTTACCGATTGCATCTGAAATGGATTCTACTAGCAATGTAAGTATAGTTTTTATAGAGCGTACTGCATATATAAGAAATAACATTCACTTATTTATTTATTTATTTTTCTATCTTTTAATACAGACTTTTGTGGACTTTGGTCTCTCCCAAGACGAGTTCCAGAATATCACGGAATTGCCTCTGGAAGAAGAAGTGGTACAAATTGTAGAACGACAAAGCGACTGGGAAAGAATGGATTTCACACAAGCAATGACATCCCCAACCCCTAGAAGCGATGGATTAGCTGTTGAGAATATCGAAAAGGTATTGCCTATGGCTTCTCATGCACGTAGTTCCCTCGCTAGAACCCCAAATAGTTTTAGGGCTTTTGAAAATACGGGAGAAAAGAAAGGGAAAGTGATCTTTTACAAAGATCGTTTTAAGAAAAGAAGAAATAATCTTTTAATTTAATGTTTTTACATAAGGACAAATATTTTAAATGTTCTTTTATTTTTTCTATTTAAGAATAATCTTTTAATCTAATGTTTTTACATGGGGGAAATACTTTCAATGTTTTTTTAGCAAACTTATATATTTATGCGAATTGCTTTGTTCGATTTACAGGTAGATGATGTTGACGCACAACCAATGGTTTCTACAGAGAAAAAGAGAGTTGTTGGAAAGACTGCCCATGTAAGTATTATTTATTGATTTCTTTTAGGTACGAGATAGGTATTTTTTTAAATAGAGTGAGGCGGTTTTTTACGATTAAAGTGTTAGCTCGTTCAAGATTTCAGCAATGCTGTTAGTAGGTTCAAGATTTAAGAAATGCTGTTAGTTTGTTCAAGATTTTAGCAATGCTGTGAGCTTTAGATTTAATGTTAGGTTAGGATGTTGATTTTATCCAAGAGAATGCATAATTAAGATAGATGAATTAGTGTGTTAGTTAGATTTCATTTTGATGAATGAATTTGATTGTAGCGATATCAAACGAATAGGTGATATCGAGCGAATAGGTTTGGCTCTAAGCGTATGCGTTCTTGTAAATACTTTATATAAAATGTATGGAATATAGCGTGATTCTAATTCCAGTCTTTTGTCTTTTGACAGACCTGTACCCTCTGTGAGAAGACTTTTGCATCCAAGTTTAGCCTGATGAGGCACCTAAAAGTGCACTCTGATGAAAAGCCTTTTACCTGTCAAGTATGCGACAAAGGATTTAAACGAAAATCAGATCTAAATAGACATCTGAAGACCCATGAGAACGTGCCCGGACAAGCAGGGCCTTCTAAGAAGCCAGATTTGCAATGTACAAAATGTAATGCAAAATTTACAAGAATGGATAATTTAAGAAGACATATGACTGGGCATGCTTCCCTGCATACATGCGAAGACTGCAACAAATCCTTTTCTTCTAAATCTCATCTACTCCAGCATCGTAGAGTAGCTCACCCGCCTACTCCCTCCGCATCTAGAAGAAGAAGGGGTAATAGAACCCCAAAGTATGATAGAGACACTGTTGGAGCTTTAGATACTTTTGAGGAGACATCTTTTTACCCCACTGTCGAAAACCATCAAGATTTATTATTGTTTTTTAAAGAAACACGAGAGGAATTAATGGAGTATCTACAAGGGAAAATGGATGAATTCCGACAAATCAAATGGAATATCGTGGCCAATTTGTATCTAGCCCGAATGTCGCAGAGTGGTCAGACCGAAAGAATCCTGCACCATTTTCGCAGCAAAACGATGAAGTGTCTGCGAGAAGAGCAACTGCCATCTCAAATCGATGATGCGTTTAATCTGCTAGACACACATTTCGACGAATTTACACAGCGAGGATCTGGATGGATGATGGATAGAATTCGAGAAATGGATGCTCATGTTGGCCGATATAATCCGTTAAAAGGCAAATCTTATATCCCCTTGCCCAAGAAACTAGCAGCCAAGAAAGCCATTTTGAATATACAAAATGAAGATAATAAATGCTTAGTATGGTGCTTGCTAGCCCACAAATATAACATTCACTGGTCAGATCAACCCCACCAAGTATACCACTATCGAGATCATGAAGATGAGATCAAACTTGGAAGCATCCAGTGTCCAGTACCCATATCTAAAATTGCAGAAATCGAAAAATTGAACAATATGAGGATTAACGTATATGGCCATGAAAGATATGAAGTATATCCACTTCATATATCCGAGCGAGAAGATGAAGACTGCATTAATTTACTACTCATTACAGATGAAGATAAGCAACATTATACTCTCATAAGAAATATGTCACGTCTGTTGGGAGATATTACAAACCATAATGGAGCTCAATACATATGTTATAGATGTTTACATCGTTACAGCAGAGACGATCTTTTAAAAGAACATATCCCACACTGCAAAGAACACAGCCCACAACATATCAAGATGCCCTCAGAAGAAAATAAAAATCTACAGTTTACCAATATTAATTACCAACACAATATCCCTTACATTATCTATGCTGATTTTGAAGCTTTAATAGTAAAAATGCCAAGCTGCCAACCCGACACTCACTTAGCTTATATGGAAAAATTAGCCGTACATGAAGCTTGTGGATATGCCTATTTAATAGTGGGGCCTGATGGAAAAAGTGTGAAGCCCATCTCTGTATATAGAGGTCCTGATGCCATAAACCATTTCATCTTAAATATTTTAGAAGAAATGAGCTGGATTGGGGAAGAGCTAACCAGTATAACCCCCATTTTCATGACTGAGGAAGATCAGGAAGCCTTCGAATCTGCCACCCATTGTAACGTGTGCCATCAAGAACTGAATGGGGATAAAGTCAAAGATCATTGCCATATTACCGGTCAATTTAGAGGTGCTCTCCACAATAAATGTAATCTACAATTTAAGCTCGCCAAGATTATTCCAGTGGTGTTCCACAATCTCAAGAATTACGATGCCCACCATATCATGCAAGGACTTGGAAAAGTAAAAGACCATTCTCTGAATGTCATTGCCACCAACATGGAAAAGTACATATCCTTCATGATTGGAAGACAGTTTAATGAAATAACCATCTCTCTGCAATTTATTGACAGCTTTCAATTTATGGCGACCTCCCTGGAAAAATTAGTGAGTAATTTGGATAATGATAAATTTAATTTGCTGAAGGAAAATATCCCTGAACATACACAACTGCTTCTCCGAAAAGGGATCTACCCCTATGAATATCTGAATAATTTTGAAAAATTCCTGGACACCACTCTACCACCCCCTTCTGCTTTTTACAACATCTTATGCGATGAATCCATATCTGATGAAGATTATCAACATGCCCAAACAGTTTGGAACACTTTTAATATAAGAAATTTAGGAGAGTACCACGACTTGTATGTCAAGACAGATGTTTTGCAACTGGCCGATGTATTCGAGAATTTTAGAAGAATTTGCAAAAAGAATTATGATTTGGATGCTGCTCATATGATGACTGCCCCTGGACTCGCCTGGCAAGCCTCTTTAAAAATGTTGGACCAGCCTCTGGAATTACTGACGGAAGTAGATATGCATCTTTTCATCGAGCGAGGAATCAGAGGTGGAATTTCTATGATTTCACATCGTCATAGCAAAGCAAACAACAAATATCTCCCTGATTTTGATCCAAGCAAGCCAAGCACTTATATAATGTACCTGGATGCAAACAACCTATACGGATGGGCCATGTCACAACCACTACCTTACGCCGATTTTAAATGGATCCCTACCTCACACGCTACACAAGATTGGATCTGCTCTCTACCCGATGATGGGCCCAAAGGATACATTTTAGAAGTCGATCTGGAATATCCTGAATCCTTACATAATTTACATAATGACTACCCTCTAGCCCCTGAAAGGGTGAAGATTGAACGAGAAATGCTTTCCCCCTATGCTCAGAAAATGCTAGAAGCAACCTTTAATCCACACTTTATATCCTCTGAAAAGCTTGTACCTAATTTAAACACCAAGACCAAGTACATTTTACACTATCGGAACCTTAAACTATACCTAGCATTGGGATTGAAATTAACGAAAGTTCACCAGATGATCGAATTTTCACAGAAGCCCTGGTTGGAGAAATACATCCAATTTAATACAGAGCAGAGAAAGAAGGCCCAGAACAACTTTGAGAAAGATTTTTTTAAACTGCTTAATAATGCTGTGTTTGGTAAAACAATGGAGAATCTTCGAAATCGAGTGGATATTGAGCTAGTCAATACAGAAAGAAGAGCCCAGAAATTAGTCGCAGACCCCCGATTCGACTCATGCAAAATATTCGATAATGAGTTGGTGGCTGTTAAAAGATGCAAGAGCACACTTCTACTGAATAGACCCATTTACGCAGGCTTTGCCATCCTCGAGCTATCTAAACTCCTAATGTACGACTTTCACTACAACCACATAAAGAAGCAATATAATGAGAAAGCCACACTCCTCTTCACCGACACAGATTCCCTTTGTTACGAGATCCAAACCCCCGATATTTACGAGGACATGCACCAACACAGAGACTTTTATGATTTTTCCGATTATCCTCCGGCACACCCTCTCCATTCTACAGCGAACAAGAAAGTTCTCGGGAAGATGAAGGACGAGTTAAATAGCATCCCTGCCATGGAATTCGTTGGACTTCGGGCGAAAATGTATAGTCTAAAGACTTCATGTATGGAGAAGAAAACGGCCAAAGGTGTTTCAAAAAGTGTTGTGCAAAAGAAAATAAGACACGAGGATTATCGAGACTGCCTTTTTAACCTTACAACTACCCGGGAAAAACAAACAAGAATTAATCATGACCATCACAAGTTATATACAATAGAAATTAACAAAATAGCCCTATCACCCTTCGACGATAAACGCTACATTTTAGAAGATGGTCTCAGTAGCTTGGCATATGGACACTGTAATATCCTGGAATAGAAGATGCTCTAAAGATCAATGAGGTAAAGTGTAGGGATGTATTTTATATACATCGGGATTGGTGGTGGGCCTACACTTTCAAGAAATATTGGATATTTTGAAGAAAATAGAAGAAAAAAAAATATGCCTTTTAAATAGAAGATGAGATGAGAAGTTGTAAAAAGATTCTCATTCATTTGAGAATCACAGTTAAATTGTGGCGTCGATTTACATTGGATATTAAACACTTGTTGTTTTTTATCCAGTTTAAATTGGCGGGTGGAGGTGGGCCCACAATTAAAAAAAATTAAAAAATAATTCACTTACACGCATTACACTAACCAACCACACACTTTGCTACACTAGGCCTTCGGGTCTGTCGTGTGGTTTTTAAATCTGTCGTGTGGTTTTTAAATACTTATTTTTAAAACATGTTAAGATTGAAAGATACTCCAATGGTAGTATACACATGTATAAAATAGTACACTTGTAAAATGGTACACATATTAAACCATGTTGGTATAAAGAAACCCCCTATGGGGGTAGTACACTTTCACGATTATTTAAAAACATTTATTTTGGGGAATATTAAAATTTTTTAAACTCCAAGATCGAAAGGATTGTAGAAACACACCCCTCCTATACACCCAATTCACACGATTCTGCTACTCTAAAAACACGCTTTTTTGGCCGCATTTTTGCAAAAACGCACATTTTTTTTTCAAAAAATTGCAAAAGTGTGAAAACCTATGTTAATTCCCATAGAGAAATCCGACAGTTTGAAAAAAATCGGCCGATTCCGCGTTTTTCAAAAAACACATTTTTGGCCGCTTTTTTGCGAAAAACCACATTTTTTTTCTAAAAAATTCGCAAAAGTGTGAAAACCCATGTTAATTCCCATAGAGAAATCCAACAACTCCAAAACTTCAACTTGTTGAAAAAACGTACATTTTTGTTGTTTTTTTAACGTTTTGAAAACTTTTTGTGAAAAAGACGCTAAAATCGGCACATTCTTAAAATGTATGTTCGATGCTCTTGGTATACCCCTACACCCTACAAGATTCTCACAGTTCACTTCGTAACCGTGATATAGCGGAGGGGTATTGTAGGACCTTGGTATGGTCTTGGTATACCCTTAACATGTTCTTGACACACTCCTAGCATGCAATAACATAGACCTTGAAATACTTAATCACTTTATTTCATTATCCTCATTAACACCTTTAATTCATTTAGAAAAAGAAAAAAAAAATAAAAAGAAAAAAAAATCCCAATTTTAATTCTCTTTTCTGCAGCTAGGGGGCGCTGATGGTACTGCACAGCCTCCCTCACAGGTGAGTAGGTGTTGCCACCCCGAAAATAGTTTCTCCTATACTTAGAAAGAATCTGAAGTTTAACCCCCCATAGTTCCACTTTTCACCGCTAGGGGGCGCTGGTTGCACTGCACAGCCTCCCGTGCAGAACCTATGCCGTTGCCACCCCCAAAAAAGTTTCTACCCTACTTAGAAAAAATCTCATTCCAAAAAATTTATTTCCCCCTCAACCCCTCGTATAAGACTACGACATCGTTGCCACCCGAAAAAAGTTTCTCCAAAATTTTTACCCCCACTTTTTTTTCATTTACCCCCCTTTTACACCCCCGTCCAGGATTACGGAATTTAAGATGGCGGCCATTGCACAGCATTGCACAGCCTCCCGTGGTGAACTCTCCTTCCTCTACTACTTATATGTCTAGATCTTTATATAATATTGTCTAGATCTTTATATAATATTGATAATATTAAACATTCCATTAATGATTTACAAAGATCCTTTGTTATCACCTATGTTGATAAAGCCTCTAATAATTATGCTATTATCTGTAAAAAAATTTATATTCAATTTCTGTTAGATTATTTAAAAAATAATAGTCTTTTTAAACCTGATTTACATTCCATCAATAGTATTAAATTGAAAATTATCAATATGTATAATGATTTAAATATTAAATATAAATATCTTAAATTTCCTTATATAGTGCTTATTCCAAAATTTCATAAAAATCCTATTAAATTTAGAACAGTTACTAGTGGCCATAATACTTACTCTACTACTGCGAGTAAATTATTACTAAATTCTTTAAATCTAATAAATAATAGTTTAAGCCAGACTAGCAATAACTACCATATTCTAAATAATAGTAAAGAATTAAAGAATAAATTAACATCTCTTAGAAAAATAATAGGATTTCAAACTTTTGATTTTAAAGATCTTTTTAATAATATTAAGATATCTGATCTATATGATGTAATTTTAGCTCTATATAATGCTTATATTACACCTCTTTCAAATCAAATTAAATTTAAAAATTTTCCTAAACTTCTTCACTTTGTTATTTTCAATAATTATATTTTTCAAGGAAATAAATTATACTTACAAGTCTCAGGAGTTCCACAGGGTGGCTGTAGTAGCAGTATGCTAGCTAATTTATACCTTTATCATTATGAAATGTCATTTACTTCAATAGATTATACTTTTTACAGATATGTTGATGATCTGATTTGCTTAGTACATACAGAAAATTATCTCATAGATATAGATTACTATCCAGACAATTTGGAATTAATACCTAATGAAGCTACTATTAATAAAAATGTTAATTTTTTGGATTTAAATCTTTTTATTGATCCTTCTAATAGAATTGTTACAAATTTATATGATAAAAAAGACTTTTATAATTTTAATATTAATAAAATCTTACCTTTTAATTCCTGTAACTCGATTCAATTGTTTAGAAATATTATACTCAATCAGCTTTTTAGAATTTATAGATTATCTGATAAAAAATTTCATGCTATGCATATCAATAATCTCAAAATTACTAGTAATTTATATAAATATCCCACTTATTTAGTAAATAGTATTGTTAAAAAATTTAAAATAGCTGGATTTTTATAATTCTTTCCATAGTATCATATAATTCTATTCATAGTATCTTATATTAGCCAGTCATCTCCATTTTTTTTTTTTTTTTTTTTTTTTTTTTTTTTTTTTTTTTTTCATTCACTTCCCACTTCAGCATTACCTTTATTTGCCCCTCTGTTTAGTAGCTCTTTTTGTATATTAATACTTTTTCTTTACATTTCGCTTCACAGTTTTTCAATTCTTATGAATGGCAACAGTAAATGGTTTTTTATTTTTTCTTTACGAATGGCAACACTGGTCTCTTCTATCAGTGTTCCCTCGATCCCTGTAATGAATCGTCTGTACACATGCTGTGCTTTTTCCAGGTATTCATTTTTTCTTTTTTATTCCATCTTTATGTATGTCGTCCAAGTAGAAATAGTTCATAGATTTAATCTATCTATTTCTTCAGAAACATACATTTTTGAGTTTGCTTCTACAAAAAACTTGGACATGATTAGATTTTTGTAGAGGTTAACAATTCATGATTTAGGCTTAGAGCCTCGTCCACGTGTAAGGCGTTTGTGCTTGATTTCGTTTGTTATACTTATTTCGATTCCATACCTTTGTATTATATTTTTCATTGATTTGTTGATTCGATATTAATTTTTTTATTTTTTCCATATGCTTGAGGATTAATTGATTTTTACATTTGTTTTGTACGTCAGTTAGATAGTTGAATTTAGTTTAAGTTTTTCTTTTTTTGTTTCCATACCTTTTAATTTGGTTGATTTTCTGTAACTTGATAGCTAGTGTTTTGTATTTTTAATCCATTTGATTGATGATTTGCTGTATTATATTTTATTCTGTGGGTGTTTTTAAAAAGTTAGGTTTATCGTGTTACATCTTCTTACTTTTCGTTCATTGGATTTTCAAACTTCTATTATTATATATATATATATATATATATATATATATATATATATATATATATATATATATATATATATATATATATATATATATATATATATATATATATATATATATATATATATATATATATATATATATATATATATATATATATATATATATATATATATATATATATATATATATATATATATATATATATATATATATATATATATATATATATATATATATATATATATATATATATATATATATATTATATATATATATATATATATATATATATATATATATATATATATATATATATATATATATATATATTATATATATATATATATATATATACAAAACTACTTATGCAAACATACTTTCAAAACTATATATACAACATATACATACAAATCTCACAGATTACTATGTACGATGTTGATGCATACAATGATATTTGCAATGTTTAAAACAAATGTGAATTTAAAATTAATTTGATTGCAGTATTTATAACAAAATTTGTAAGTACTACAAATAAATATGCAACAAACAGTCAACGAATGTTTGTAGGTTACAAATAATAATTCACAGGATATATTCGTTTTCATTTAGGAATTAAATTATAGATTTTATTCTCTGTTTATCCCAGCTATTACCCAGAAGGTTCTTTGAAAATATTGGCATATGTTGTCTACTGGGCCTTTTAAGGTGATAGTTCTTTGTAAGTTCGCTATCAAATACGAAATGCTTCGGAGATCCTATTTCACCACAAATACAGTTTTCGATGTCTTTTTTTTGCATCACTATTTATAACAAGAAAATTACTTATTTGTTTGCCTGATTTATATCGTCTGACTTACTTGAGGATGTAAGGTATGTGTTTATACGACCGGGACAGTGCCATCCAATTTGGACTGGAATCCAGTAGGGATGGCATCTACAAGGACCGTACCCACCGTCCCCTACCACAAGCCTCTTGGAGGGACTTTCAGACTCACATATTTAATGTACCCGTACTCCGCGTGAACACGAGGTACAGTTTGAGCTGAGTGCAATCCCTGTTAGGGCAGAGCGAAAAACAATACTTTTTTCCAAAATGCTTGGGGGTGGTAAACGGGGCCATTTGACTTGAATTTTACTTGTGTAAAATATTAACGTAAAAAATGTTTCCAGTCTTTGCTTTAATGATTGAAATTTAAAACATAATTTAAGACATTTAAAGGTTTCATTTAAATTCGTATGTTGACAGTTTTAGTTTTAAAATTTGTTTATTATTTTTGTTATTGAGTAATAAAAACCATCAAGATAAACCATTTATACCATATGAAATTTGACGGCAAAGTTAAAGAAATTCAAGAAAAACAACAAATTTATGATATTGTTTGTTTCACAAAAAAAATGGACCACTTTAATAAATATGGCTAAAAGTTATTGACACACAAGGAAGAGGTGGATGCACATGATCTTCAGGACGTGTCCTATCCGGTCACCCTTTAATGTCAGCACATTAGTTGCAATATAAAAAATCTGATGTGGACAGCACACGAATTTCGTTATATAATGCAATGAATTTATTCCTTTTAGAGTAAAAAAATAATGTATAAGATCTACGGTACTGTGTTTTTAAAATTGAATTGTACGTTTGGCGATTTTCCGGATAACAACATGTAAAACTATTTCAAAATACCCAATTAACTTATATTTCGCGCAACTATAAATAAACAGTTATCAATATTGATAGCATCTTCAATAAGCGATATAGTCCATATATTAAAATATTTTAATTGATGCATAAGTTAGGCGTCAGTTTCATTAATTTAATGTCAGTTTTGCAATTTTGACGATATTTTCGTGAATCTGGAGCGAAATATCGCCAAGTTGGCGGTACTTTGCTAGATTATTCGCCAAGTTCGATAAAATGCATCACCAAGTGTTATAGACAAACGGTTAGAAAAGCACTTCCGATATATTAGAAGGTATGCCAGCCATATGACGGAAATCAGAATTTGTGAAATATTATTTTTCATTTGGCGATGTTTTTTCACTTTGGCAACATTTCAATTTCTCGTCAAGCGTTACAGACGAACGAAGAAATGGGGTTTTCTTATAGTCTACACTTATGTTATTTCCGCAAGATATTGAACTTTTAATAATTAATCGTTATTTCATTGATTTAGCGTCGGTTTCATCAATCTGGCAAATTTTTATCAATTGGGTGACATTTCTGTCAATTTAACAGCATTTAAAAAGTCAGAAAGTTGGAGATATTCCGACAAATTCATCACCAAAATTTTGACAAACGTTACAGACGGAAAAATAGGTTATTCTTATAGTAGATGTTATAGTTTTCCCAAGATATTGAAGTTTCGTCAATTAGTCGTCATTAACATAGATTTAGCGTTAGTTTTATCAATTTGGCGACATTTTCGTTAATTTTGCAACATTTAAAAATGTCTCTAAGTTGGCGACATTCCGCAAAATGCGTCGCCAAAATTCGCCAAGCGTTACGGACGGAGAAATCAGTTATTCTTATTGCAGGTAAATTACTATTGGCGTTCAAATACAAAATTATTACCCAAAGTATATTTTCTCATGAATGGAACGAGCTAGATCCACAAGAATGATGTTACCAAATTTATCGCATGATGTTACATATGAAAAGTGAACATAAGGTGCGTTTAAAAAGTTTATGCACTTTAGTACAAGCACTAGATATCAGAAGAAGAAGAAAATAAGAAATGCAATTTCATCGCTATATATTTAATAACGACTAATAAATAATATAAGACCAGGAACATACCTTTTTGATCTGCAGGTTTCAATAAAGGAGGTAAACACAAAAAAAAAGCATCAAAAAACTTGTTTCAAAAGTTTATGCACAAGTAACGAAAGACATGGAAAATCAAAGTAAAGTATGCAAATAAGGTAGTAATTTGCATAAAACAGTTCTGCAGACGTTTGCCCACTATATATAAGACTGCTGCGTTTCACCTCTCACCATTCAATACAATGCCGTATATGAAACAGGTTACAAAAGACGAAATGTGTGAAATTTGGAGATTACAAGCTTATGGAAAGTCTGTTTTTGGTATTGCGAAAATATTAAATCGGTCAAAACGAGGCATTTATGCTGTGCTACAAAAAGAGCGCGATTATAAAGTAAAAAATCTGATGTGGGCAACACATGACTTTCCTTATATAATGTAATGAATTTACTACTTTTACATTAAAAAAAATAGGTTTTTCTTATAGTAGATACTAATATTCTTACCAAGATATTGAATTTTCGACAATTAGTCGTTATTTGCATTGATTTAGGGTCATTCTTGTCCATTTGGCGAGAATTTCGGTAATTTGGCAACATTTCAAAAAGCCGCCAAGTTGGCGACATTCCGTCAAATTCGTCGCCAAAATCTCGCCAAGCGTTATGGATGAAGAAATAAGTTATTCTTACAGCAGACAAATAACTATTGGCGTTCAAATACAAAAGTATTACTCAAATTATCTTTTTCCATGAATGGAACAAGCTAGATCCACGAGAATGATGTCACCCAATTTATCGTATGGTATTACATATGAAAAGTGAACATGTTTCTCAATAGGAAATATTTCTTTTTTATTTTATATGACTTTTTGATAATTTTTTTGAAAAATATGCAATATCTCGAGAACGGCTTGTGTTAGCGTTCTAAAATTTATGCCAATCGTTTTCTAATGAAAAATTACATAAGAAATGTCTATTTGTGTAACGTTATTAGTGGTTTTGATTTTTAGACGATTTTTCCAAAATTTTATTCGAAAATTTAGGGAGGTTCTGAACATTCGATTGCGTATAAAAACAATAGGCTTCCAGTGTTTACGGATTGTGATTTTTGTACCAAATTTGGTTCAAATCGGTCCATTCGTTCGTCAGTTATCGTCTCCACAGACTCACTGACACACACACACACACACACAGACATCACTTCAAAAATGTTTGATTCGTGATCAGGGATGCTTGAAACGTGCTCTCCCGTCGAAAACTCGAATTCGAATTTTCGATCCCGCCGTCACAATACTTTCCTTATACATTATGTATATAAGGAAAGTAAAAATCTGATGTGGGCAACACATGACTTTACATATATAATGTAATGAATTTACTACTTTTACAGTAAAAAAAAAAATCTGATGTGGGCAGCACATGACTTTCCCTGCAGACTTATATCCACGTTCTCTTTATTTTAATTACATTTATTTGACTTTTATTGAATTTTCGTTCTCATTCGGTAACCGGGCTTATTTTCAAAGGTGGCGTAGGGAAAGTACGAAAAACTAAAATATCTCGAGAACGGCTAGTCTTAGTGTAATGGGGTTGGTCTTATTATTTTCGTCGTTAAACATTACGTATTAAACGGGCATTTTATGGATATATCTGAGTATACCTAGTTCTTTAGTTTAGATTTTGAAGATTTTTGCGGGCCGTTTTGCAAAAAAAGGCAGGTTATTTTTTTCCGAATCGTACCAAAATCTAATCAGCACCAGAGTGACCTATACGTGACTCATCTGCCGAATTTTGTGAAATTCGGTCCATTAGTTTTTCAGCTAGAGTGGATACAAGCTTTTGCGGGCCATTTCGCAAAAAAATGCGGGTTGTTTTATTCCGAATCGTACCCAAAACTAATCAGCACCAGCCCCGCCCACAAGTGACTTACCTACCAAATTTTGTATAATTCGGTCCATTAGTTTTTTAGTTACAGTGGATACAAAATCTGCACAGACAGACAGACACACAGACAGACAGACAGACACACAGACAGACAGACAGACACACAGACAGACAGACAGACACACAGACAGACAGACAGACAGACAGACAGACAGACAGACACACGCACAGACGTCACGCTAAAAATGGTTTTTTCGTATTCTAGAGGTCTCGAAACGTGTAGATCCGTCGAAAACTCGAGTTGTGATTTTCGGTATGATTCCAATACTTTCCCTATACATTACCATGTATTGCAGGGAAAGTAATAAGTTTTTCTTATAGTAGATACTAATTTTCTTTCCAAGATATTGAATTTTCGACAATTAGTCGTCATTTTCATTGATTTAGCGTCATTTTTACCCATTTGGCGAGATTTTCGTTAATATGGCAACATTTCAAAAAGTCGTCAAGTTGGCGACATTCCGCCAGATTTGTCTCCAAAATCTCGCCAAGCATAATGGATGAAGAAATAAGTTATTCTTACAGCAGATAAATGAATTTTGGCGTTCAAATACAAAAGTATTACTCAAAGTATCTTTTTCATGAATGGAACGATCTAGATCCACGAGAATGATGCCACATAATTTATCGCATGATATTACATATTAAAAGTGAACAGGTTTTTCAATAGGAAATATTCTTTTTTATTTTATATGACTTTTTGATAATTTTTTTTAAAAATGTGCAATATCCCGAGAACGGCTCATGTTAGCGTTCTAAAATTTATGTCAATCGCTTTCTAATGAAAAATTACATAAGAAATGTCTATTTGTGTAACTTTATTAATGGTTTTGATTTTTTGACGATTTTTTTCAAAATTTCATTCGAAAATTTAGGGGGGGTTCTGAACATTCGATTGCGTAAAAAAACAATAGGCTTCCAGCGTTTACCGTTTGTGATTTTTGTACCAAATTTGGTTCGAATCGGTCCATTCGTTCGTCAGTTATCGTATCCACAGACTCACTGACACACACACACACACACACACACACACACACACACACACACACACACACACACACACACACACACACACACACACACACACACACACACACACACACACACACACACACACACACACACACACACACACACACACACACACACACACAGACATCACCTCAAAAATGTTTGATTCGTGATCAGGGATGCTTGAAACGTGCTCTCCCGTCGAAAACTCGAATTCGAATTTTCGACCCCGTCACAATACTTTCCTTATACATTATGTATATAAGGAAAGTAAAAATAGACCAGACTGTCCTAAATGTACCAGTTCTCGAGATGACAGAAAACTTTTTCGTCTAGCATCGGCTCAAGAACTGTCGTTATCTAAAATACAAAGTGAATTAGGTTGAAAAGTACCTTGATCTATACTATTCACAGACGTTTACAAAGTAATTGCAATATAATGCTCACACGTATGAAGCGAATTCGAGTTTAACTGAAAATAATAAATTACGTCGTATGAAATGGGTTCGGGAGCACATGAACTGGGACGACCAATGGATAATTGCTGTATTTGGTGATGAAAGGAAATGGAATATTGATGACCCAGATGGATGGAAATTATACTGGCATGACCTGCGCAAAGAACTGAGAGTTTTTTCAGTAGGAAACAAAGTCGTTCCTTGTTGGTGTGGGGAGCTTTATGCTTTAATGGTACATTATCCTTAGCCTTTCTTAACGTTTGTTGGTAATTTAGCGCATTTTGCTTACCGTTAAAGGATCACATATTACCAGAAGCTGCGAATCTAGTAGGACCAAATTTCTGTTTTCAGCACGATCATGCTCCCACTCATGCGGCAAAGTCAACGAAACTGTGGTTGCAGTGTAATAACATTCTGGCAATGGATTGGCCGGCTGAAGTCCCGACTTGAATTCCATAAATAACCATTGGGGTATCCTATCCAGAAGAGTTTATGCGAATAGGCGACAGTTTTTGTCTTTGGCAGAATTAAAGTGTGAAATTGGAAACTGCTGGTATAATTTAGACCCAGAAACTCTTCGTTCTCTTATTCTGTCAATGCCAGATCGTGTTTTCCAAGTTATGAAACGAAATGGACATCACATTCTTTAAATAACTTCATTTTTTGTTACTTGTGCATAAACTTTTGAAACAAGATTTTTGATGCTTTTTTTATGTTTGCTTCGTTTATTGAAACCTGCAAATCAAACAGGTATGTATGTTCATGGATTAATATTGTTTATTAGTCATTATTAAATATATAGCGATGAAATTGCATTTCTTGTTCTTCTGATATCTATTGTTTATACTAAAGTGTATAAACTTTTGAGACGAACCTTATTTCGTAATAATTAATATTTTTTTTCATTTTATATGATGTTTTGATAAATTTATTTGAAAAATGCGTAATACCTCGAGAACGGTTCATGCTAACGTTCTAAAGTTTATGTCAATCGTTTTCTAAGGAAAAATTACATAAGAAACGACTATTTGCGTAACTTTATTAAAGGTTTTGATTTTTTGATGATTTTTTCAAAATTTCACTCGAAAATGTAAGGGGGGGGGGGAGTCTGAACATTCGGTTGCGTTTATAAACAATAGGCTTTCAGTATTCACGGATTGTAATTTTTGTGCCAAATTTCATTCGAATCGCTCCATTTGTTCATGAGATATCGTCTCCACAGACTAACACACACACACACACACACACACACACACACACACACACACACACACATGCATCACCTCAAAAACGTTTGATACGTGTTCAGGGATGCTTGAAACGTGCTCTCCCGTCGAAAACTCGAATTCGAATTTTCGACTTCGTCACAAAACTTTCCTTATATATTATACTATGTATATAAGGAAAGCAAAAAGTCAAAATATTACTTGCTGTAGAGTTTCTTCGTTTCAAAAGTAGGTATTTTTTCACCATCCAGCAATGCTGTTCAGATAAAACCTAGCCTCATAGCAACAAACTTTACTATATGATGTAGTGTTTTTAACACTTTACAACAAAGTTGAAAAGTGTTTATGACTTTGTTTATTCTGTCTGTCTGTCTGTCTGTCCGTTAGCACGATAACTGCCGTAAAAATGACTTAATCAAAATGAAATTTTAGTATGTTTGTTCAGACGGTCTGTAGGACCTATGGAAATATAAAGGAATAATATCACCCAATTAGTTTTGGATTGAACACGGGTTGAAAAAATGAAATACATTGAGCCCTATGGAACCTAATTTTTCAAACATTTTTAAAGCGGATTTAAAATTCACAAATTGCTTCAAAAATTTTAGGTAATATTCAAATTGTTCCATAAAATATATATAAAAAAAATTCAGCGAAATATATTCAGTAGTTTTTTAAATAAAAATTAAAATAATAATAACACCTCTTATATGAAGCGATCACGTGACCGTGATATGAAAAGATCACGTGACCCACTTCAAAATGATATATGGCATCCATCTTGTCTCAAAATCGTGATTTTTAAAGTTCTTTTTTAATTCATATTGAGTGTTGTATCCGTCCTAAAACCACTTTATTTTTGCTTAAATTCTGTGCATCTACATACTGAAACAACGCAATTACAATATATTTGAGTTTAAATGCTCATCCAAATTTGATTACTTCTACAACGAAGCCTATTTTTCATCTATGTGAAATGTAAACAGCAAAATGAGTTGTATTAGAATTGCTGTATTTCTTTAACATAAAATCATTGAGTTCATGGAGTCTGCATAGCTGATATGAATGAAATATCATTGATTTTACAAAGAGAAGGACAATTTTTTTCGATGAAGTTTTACGCATAGAGTTTAATTACTTGTAGCTCCATGGTCTTAATTTTTAAATAAAATACATTATTGTAGTATTGGGATGAATGACATGAATGGGGAATTATTTATGAATGATATGCTGCTTTTATAGAGAGAGCCAGGCGTGTTATTTTTTCTATGACGTCCTGTGAATGAATTTCAGTTGTTCGAAGAAGTTTTCAAATATAATAAATTATCGTTGTGTTATGATAATTCTAAAATTATTACCGAGGAATGTATCACATTTTAGAGATGTTTAAACCAGGCAATTTATATTTCAATGTCGTCTTGCCATCATTTTGTTCAGTTTTTTCGATGAAGGTTTAAGTTTTCAAATATAATAAATTAATGTAGTATTGTGATAAGTTTTAAAATATTACCAAGGAATGTATTGCATTTTAGTCATGTTTAAATAAAGTTTCATTGAAGTTGGAAAGTGTTTCATAATCAATGCTTTAAGCATGATTGATCTTTCTTGTTTTTATAACTATTCTTTCCACGGCTGGATTATGTACTGGTATACTCAGCAGGGAATTGATCGAAAACAATGTGTCATTATCCTGTCCCCTTTCTGGAATTGATAATACAACATCATCTGTCAAACCCATAGTAATTGGAGGCGTAGTTAGTGTGATTGAATCCCAGTTGATCATAGTGGTGTAATACTTAGCTTTGAAATTTATTCTAGGGATTTCAAATATTCTGGATATCATCCGATGAGTTTTCGCGAACTTTCATGACGATTTAAGCAACGAGTTTACCTATGTTGCTTCGATCATCATAAAGCATTGATATTAAAATACTTTCTGGATGTGCAAAGTATCCATTGTTTTGCATCAATTTTCAACAATCTTTCTGACTGAATTTTCTTTTACATATCTCTCAGGAAAGTCAATACGTTTCCATACGTTCCATACGTTTTTAGTACTGTTGATAATCTCCGGATTGCATTTAATGACAGTACCGGTATACAATCAAAGAATTCTATTCTCAGTGGTCAATTCTATTCTCAGTGGTTGAGTGAGATAGTTTGCCTGGAATTCTATTGGGAATGTGTTCAGAACATTTCCCAGAAATTATGGCTTGTGAAATTTCCAAAAGTGATATTTTAATACATGATATAGCATTGATATTAAAATACTTTCTGGGTGTGCAAAGTTCAACAATCTTTCTGACTGAATTTTCTTTTACATATCTCTCAGGAAAGTCAATACGTTTCCATACGTTCCATACGTTTTTAGTACTGTTGATAATCTCCGGATTGCATTTAATGACAGTACCGGTATACAATCAAAGAATTCTATTCTCAGTGGTCAATTCTATTCTCAGTGGTTGAGTGAGATAGTTTGCCTGGAATTCTATTGGGAATGTGTTCAGAACATTTCCCAGAAATTATGGCTTGTGAAATTTCCAAAAGTGATATTTTAATACATGATATAGCATTGATATTAAAATACTTTCTGGGTGTGCAAAGTATCCATTGTTTTGCCTCAATTTTCAACAATCCTTCTGACTGAATTTTCATCTACATCTCTTTGGAAAGCCAAAAAGCTCTATAAGGTTTCAGCACCATTGCTAATCTCCGGATTGCATTTAATGATATACCATTTCAGGTCACTGGAAGATGATTTAGTGCCGATATACAAGGGTGAAGAATTCGGTTCGTACTGGCCAACCATCTGGAGTGTGAAAGTTTGCCTGGGGTTCTATTGACAATTTGTTTAGAATATTTCCCAGAAATTATGGTTGGTGAAATTTCCAAAATATATTTTTGATCTGTACTGAGGTTCTTTTTGTCGATATTCAAAACTATGGGATTCAGGGGAATGGCAATAGATTTGTAAGACTCAAGAGGAAGCAAATGAGCTGTTACTAAAGCTTTCCCTATAGGACAGCAAAATCCAGATGGTCCTGAAGTTCCTCCATCCAATCCTTCCATAAAATGCCGTAAAGGAAGTTCATTGGTGACATTTTTCTTCTTCTTCGACTTAGACCGTCTGACCTACCCGAAGGTGTCACGTATCTGTTTGGACGGCAGGAAGTGCTTCCCAATTTAGACCGGAACACAGTAGGAGGGGGGTGGGGAGCATCCACAGAGACCGTACCCTCCTTCATGTATCACTGGATACTTAAATACAAACTACGAATATATGAAATGGTGAAATTTTTGCGATTTGAAATTCTTACGATTTGATTTTTGTGATTGAAATTTTTGAACTTTACTCATATATTTGCGTGAAATAATTTGGAATAAATAGTAAAATTTTCAGTAAGTGCTTGCAACGGAAATCGATTTGTAGATGCCTCCTTATTTCTCAATGAACATTTTAATCAATGCTAACTGTGTTAAATTGGATCTTATTACAACCAAATGTTTGTCAGTTTTACTAAATACGTTATGGGGAACATTTTTGTAATTTGACTTTCTTCGTTAGAAAGCTTGTATGAAAGCTAATTTTTTTTTACAGAATTATTGCACATCATTTAAATTACTATTTTGTAACTTTCTACCTCATTTAAAGTTTTTTTGCAATTGCAACTATGTGTTTACAACCAACGGTTAAAAATCACTCCCGCTGTTCCCTCTTCTTGAAACAGCCTGTATATTTTATATATAAATATATCAGAATATTTACAAATATTATATTTTGAACAATTGCTTTTATGAATTTCGAAGGTATGAAAGTCTGGACCCATTGCTGCATTCATGTCGGAACGCATCACAACGGCTCTCCGGTACGTTTTATTTTTAAAACAGAATGCATTTCAGAACTTTTTCTAAATGTCATAATAGAAAATCATTAAATTTATACAACTAATTATGAAATAATGGCATCATTATAGGCGATAAATAATATATATTGTTACTGTTACTACTAAATATATATATATAGTAACAGAATTCTTTAAAATTAATAGATTTCGTACTGATAGAATTTTAACTTATTTCAGTTCAAGCAGCGGTTTGGTGGCGCCATCTCTGGCGAAATTATGAAGAAGTTTTGAATTGGAAATTAACATTGTTGATGATCACATACCGGGCTGGACAAGGCAGTTGTACAATTTTAATATTAATTACAAAATACAATACTGGATTTCACTATTAACTAAAAATATAACTATTTTGTTATAAATATACCCCCAAATTTGTTAGACATCCTATATTGATTGGAAAATCTGAAAATAGGGACAGGTCCTCAATCCTTAACAAACCTGAACCCCGTTTATAACTATGGAACTATCATACTTAATTTGTTTTAATTTATCCAATTTCATTAAAATAGACCGATATTTTGTAGAACTCTTTAACGATGGGCGCCCATAAAATTTTTTCAAAGTGGCGAATAGAATTTTATCAAACATGGACTAGCCTAAAGTATGCTTCTCTGATCTTGAACGTCGAAGGTTGGAAAGTAACCTCTCTTGCTCTCATCTTTGGACGCCGATGGAAGCATTCAGGATGCATTAGTTGCCGTCATGGGCGTATTTAGGTGGGTCAGTGGAATAATCTAGCAAAGTACCGCCAACTTGGCGATATTTCACTCTAAATTCACGAAAATATCGTCAAAATTGCAAAACTGACACTAAAATAATAAAAATGACGCCTAATTTATGCATCAATTAAAATATTTTAATATATGGACTATATCGCTTATTGAGGGTGCCATCAATATTGATAATTGTTTACTTAGAGTTGTGTGAAATATAAGTTAATTGGGTATTTTGAAATAGTTTTACATGTTGCCATACGGAGAATCGCCAAATGTACAATTCAATGTTAAAAACACAATACGTTGGACCTTATACATTATTTTTTGACTGTAAAAGGAGTAAATTCTTTGAATTATATATAGAAAGTCATGTGTTTCCAGGGCCGGTCATTGGGGGATGCCGCTGGGGCACCATTAAGAAAACACCCCAAATAATTTTTTTAGTTATATAGTTTTATTATAATTTTCATTGAAAAAATCGGAAGTTTTAGGTCAATTAAATCGAGTAATATTGGAAATAAATGATCGAATGAGTCACTAGATGGCAGCACTACAGCTTTCATGAGAGGAAAGAAGACTTATGAAAGCTGTAGTGCACAAAATTTTCAGGGGAAAATACAGAGCATACAGGGATATTTGCTTAATGCAGCGTCCCTTTCATCGCCTTGTCCTGAGCGAAAAAATGGTATGGGAACAATATTAGAAATTTGGCGTGATAAAAAAAAAAAAAAGAAAAGAAAACAGACATTGTAGAATTAGCATTTGATATGTGTTGTGTGACACAACACACATCGTTTTGCGAGAGCTTTTCACTGAAGAGAAATAGAAGAGTGGTAAAACATGAAGAGACCTCTCAAATTGGCTCAGTTTCGCTAATTTGGCTTCAATTTTCTACATTTAAGAATGTATGTATTCTCTTTCTTGTTTTTTTTTTAATTTGGAAGTTTAAATAAATATTTGAACAAGTGAGTGGATTAAGTGTGTGTATGTGGTGATGGGAAGGGGGGGGGGGGTGTTGTTTATGATATTTTAGGGGTTTCTGTACCATCGTGAGTAAAATGTGTTGTTTGGGACATTCAGTTTGAGGGATCATTTGACACACCCAGCTGTCTTACTTATTGAAGTTGTTTCGCATTTCGTCCTTTCTGATGTAGTGTGGTTTTGTCCTTAGGGATGGGGGTCATTTCTGATTTGGGGCTGTTCTGTGTTCTGCTGGTGACAAATACGCTTGACTTAAAACTAATTCTATAAAAGTTTCGAGTTTCCCATTTTTGGCATACCCGGGACCGATAGGCTATTCTTAGTGACACTTTCAGAAATGTGTTTCTTCTGACATTTAGTTTGTGGGGTCACTTGACCTAACCAGCTGTCGTACTTTTTCAATTATTTAACAATAAGAAATACCCCAAAATTAAAGAAATTCTAAATATTTGTTAAAAAACGTTAAAATTAAATTTTCATCATGATCCTTTTACCTGACGTTGTTTTCCTCGACATTTTGGCCCCCACTGGCAACTATATTGCTCAGATACCCCCTGGGTGTAAATTTTACTTGAGGCAGCCTCCAAATTTCTTATCTCGGCTTCTAATTCAGCGATTTTGATTTTGATGATGGTTATAGTCTCTGCACCCTCTGTACTTGTCATCTGAATATAAATATTTTGTGTTAGCCCTCTGAGCGTAATTTTTAGTTTAACTAGCCCCAGTTTTACATCTCATTTCCTGATTGAGCGATTTTAGTTTTGCTAGTGGTTATAGTCTCTGCGCCATTTGTACATGTTACCTGGCTATGCATATTTATTATGACAACTCTCTGAGTATAACTTTTACATTTACTTCAGTTAGCTCCCACCCACCCAAATTTCCCAGCTCACCTCCAAGTTGAGCGATTTTGATTTTGCTGATGGTTGCAGCTGCACCATCTGTGCGCATCACCTTGATATACATATTTGATGGATATAATATACATGCGTTTTTTGTGTCAACTCCCTGGGCGTAACTTTTAATTTAACTAGTCCCACAATTTTACATCTCAGTTCCTAATTGAGCGATTTTGATTCTGCTGGTGGTTATAGTCTCAGCACCATTTGTACATCACCTGGATAGGCATCTTTAACGTCACAAATCCCTGAGAGTAACTTTCACTTTAGTTAGCCATCCCAATTTTCCATCTCGCCTCCTAATCCAATGATTTTGATTTTATTGGTGGCTATAGTCTCTGAACCATCTGTACGTATCATCAGAATATGCATATTTTTTTAATCAACCCCCTGGGCGTAACTTTTAATATAATTAGCGCCTACAATTTTACTTTAATATAAATTAAGACTATGTAATGTTTTCATTAGTAGGGGTGCGTCAACATCATATGTCCAGGATTTTTATGAACGAGCGAGCAGGTGGAAGGTATGTTATTTTATATTTTTAATATACCCATCGCTATGCCCAAAATACTACATATATGTATATACATATGCTTTATATATATATATATATATATATATATATATATATATATATATATATATATATATATATATATACATATATATATATATACATATATATATATGTATATATATATTCAAAATGAAAACTCAAATCATGTATACAAAATTACGTATACAAAAATATACCAGGATACCACTCAGGATAATATATATATACATGTGTATATATATATATATATATATATACATGTATATATATATATGTATATATATATATACATGTATATATATATATATATATATACATGTATATATATATATACATGTATATATATATATATATATATATGTATATATATATATACATGTATATATATATATATATATATGTATATATATGTATATGTATATATATACATATATATACATATATACATATATATACACATGCATATATATACATGTATGTATGTATATATATATATATATATATATATATATATATATATATATAATTTGCTGATCCTCCGGCATAAGGTCGGAGTCCGAGCTCAAATCTGGGCTTATTGCATAAGTTTTTCGCAAATTATGTATGGAGGTACTTTAGAGAGACGACAATCTTAATTGGGAATGTTACGAAGTATATTTATAAATAAAATAATTTGTCGATGGCAACACAAGACTTTACTTATATAGTGCAATGAATGTACTTCTTTTATGATGTATAAGATCCTTAGCGTTTTTAACGTTGAATTGTACATTTGGCGCTCTTCTGAATGACAATATGTAAAACTATTTCAAAGTGTCCAATTAACCTATATTTTACGCAGCTCTAATTTGACAATTATCAAAATTGATATCATCCATTATAAGTAATATAAGGCCATATATACATATATTTAAATAATAAATTCATCAATTTGGCGTCATATTCGTTAACTTGGCGTCATTTTTGCAATTTTGATGAAATTTTTGCCAATTTGGGACGAAATATTGTCAAGTTGGCCATATATCGCTAGATTATTTTCCAAGTTCATTAAATATATCGCCAAGCGTTACACTGCAGAGAAGAACATTTTTAGATAGTATGGCCGTTGTACGACAGAAGTCAAAATTTGCACAGTATTACCTCCCTATAACATCATTATTTTCCATTTCGCGACATTTTTATCACATTTTTGACATTTTCGTCAATTTGGAAACATTTAAAAAAATACGCCGAGCTAACAACATTCCGCTAAATTAGTCTAAAAAATTTTCGCCAAGCTTTGCAGACAGACAGGCGAATAAATGGGTTATTCTTACATTAATTTCTTATATTCTTTCCTAAATATTGAATTTTCAGCAATTAGAAGTCAATTTCATTTATTTAGAGTCATTTTTATTAAATTGGCAACAATTTTATCAATTTGGTGACATATTCGTCAATTTTGCAGGATTAAAAATTCTGCCAAGTTGGCGATATGTCGCCAAGTTTGTCGCACAAAAATTGTTGCGGATGGAGAAATAGATTATTCTTATACTAGATTCTTATATTCTCTGAATTTTCATCAACTAGTCGTCATTTTCATGGATTTGGAGTTATTTTTATCAATTTAACGACATTTCCATTAAGTTTTTAATAAAAAAAAAGCGCCAAGTTGTCGATATTCCAAATTTCTCCCCTAAATTTTGCTAAATGTTACGGACGGAAAAATAAGTTATTCTTATAGTAGATAAACAACAATTAGTGAATTGTAAAGCGTGAAGATACAAAACTATTACACAAAGTATTTTTTCTCTTGAAAGGAACGAACTAGGTCCGCGAGAAGGATGTTAACATGTCTATCGCAAAATATTACATATAGAAAGTGAACATATTTCATAATAGTTAATAATTTTACATTTTTATGCGATTTTTTGATACATTTAATTAAAAAATGGACAACATCTCGAGAACAGTTTACACTGGCATTCTAAAGTTTATGTCAAACGTTATTTAATGAAAAATTACATAAGAAATGATTATTTACGTAACATTATTGAAGGTTTATATTTTTAATGAATTTTCAAAATTTTGTTTGAAAATTTGATGGTGTTTCTAACACTCAATTGCGTTTAAAATAAATTGGCTTGTAGTATTCCCTGACTGTAATGTTTGTACCAAATTTGGTTCGAATCGCTCCATACGTTTATGAGATATTGTCTACATTGGCACACACATACTTTTTATTTCAATGATTTATCCTACTTAATTTATCCTACTTAAATAATTTGTCTTTCTTAAAGAGATACATATATCCTAGATAATGATTGATTTACTTCTAACAGAAATAGTTCAGAAAATGTGGATTAAATGATGTTTGTGGAAAAGTCAATGTATAGACAGAGCCATATCTATTTCTCATCTCCCAAACTATTTCTCTTAGATTTATATGCTTCTAAGAAAAAAGTTCATAAAATGCGCAATAGATGACGAGCGTGGAAAAGTGAATGGAAAACCAGCGCAATCCATCTCTCATCTCGCGAATTTCTTCTCCTAGAATAATTTTCCTCTAAGAGAAATAGTTCAGTAAACGCGCAATAGATAGCGCGCATGGAAAAGTCATAAGAAGACAGCGCCATCTATTTCACACCTCCTAAACTATTTCTCCTAGAATGATTTCCCTCTAAGAGAAATAATTCAAAAAACGCGCAAAAGATGGCAGGGGTGCAAAAGTCAAAATAGAAACAGCGTCATCTATTTCACGTCTCCCGAACTATTTCTCCTACAATGATTTGCTTCTTAAGAGAAATAATTAAGAAAACGCGGAAATGATGGTTTGGTAGAAAAGTCAATAGATCTACAGCGCCATTTTTTCTCATCATCTTTTACTATTTCTCTTAGCTACAATTTATTCATTTACGGCTAAAGGTAAGATACATTTCATTATTTTAGTTGCAATCTAGGAAAACTTATACTTTCGCAATTTGTGACATTCCAGCGAAAACATAAAGGCGCCGGGAAATAAAATCTCGCATATTGAAAGCCACATTTTTTTGGGAGTGGGGGGAATTACTGGCATTGTTACTAGCTCCCTACAAATTAAAATAAAATAAAATTTATAGCTTGATATAAAATTTTAATAGAAATTTGTTACATTTTCGTTAGTAGATTTTTGGTAGATTTCGAATTCAGAAGATTTCAGTAGAATTTTCACTTGTCACTAGAAACGTTTAAAAAAATCTGGTCACACTGATAGTTTAGTACCAGCCTTTAGTTTAAAATTTTTTGACTCCAGGAAGCTGCACCAAATACGGACGCAGCGAATTGAAATAGGTAAAATACATATCTGTGGATCTGCCATCCGTTTCAAGTACACATCGCTTAGGTTAAAGTGAGATGGATACAACAGTTGCCAAAAAAGAACGATTTTTGCTACAGTTTAATGAACGATGTATACAAAAGCAGGGGATGAGCCCCGACGAGATGACAACACTAATCGTTCAATGAAACGGTTTCAGCCTTTCAAAGGAAGCCCAGAAAGGATACATCATTCTATTTCTCCATAGAGTATGGAATTGCGAAAATTAAAATAGAAATTATTTTGTGCATTGTGTATAAGAATGGATAATATTTTAAAAGTAAATATTATATATAAATAATTTCCTTTAATTTGGCATATGTATTGAATGCAATTAAAATCGAATGAAATACATACCGAAATAGACCTCAGCTAATTGAAATTAGAAGAACAAATAACAGTGGACTATACGCTCTAGTATAACTTTGGCTAACTTCTAGAAAACGTGCTCTGCAGTATAATCCACTAGGTAGGGTTGGATAAAATTTCAACACTGTTAATTTAGAGGAATTTGCAGCTACTTCTGTATTTTGTAAAGAACTTTAAATATAATATATACTACATATATTACATCTATGTACTTTTCCAGGACTATCCATTTGCGCTCCGACACGAAGGCTAAATGCGGACTAGGAAATTGTTTTGTTATCTGTAAAACACTTTTAAGTAAAGCATTTACACTTTTAAGTAAAGCAAAAGTTACACTTTTAAGTAAAGCATCTGTTGAAACACTTTTAAGTAAAGCATTTTAAACAAATTTAATTAATTGACTTTTTACAATTCATGATTGAAGTTTTAATATAAATTAAAACATTTAACAGCGTTTAGTATTGGCATGCTAAAAACATGCCAACACAGCCCTATTAAAATTTTTAATTGTAATTTATATTTCTACATTTTCACATTTCTAAATGCTACTGTAATTCACATTTCTAAAATATTCGCAAAATTTAGTGGAACTTTAATTTTTTATTTAATTTCCCTTCCAATCTATCTTTAAAACATGTCCTAATATTTGCCATCTGAAATTCTCGCTGTTAGAGGTTAATTTTTTAAAATCTTACATTTTAATCAGTAGGCACTTTCAGTAGGCACTTTTTTTAGTAGGCACAGCTAGCGATCGATGCTTCCGCTGCGCGGGTACAAGAAATACTCAAACAAAAAAAATGTTCAACTAATTCTGTGATGAATTTATGACAGATTGAGAGTCTTGCCATCTCTAGCTCGTTTTTGATGTCCCGATTGTTTTTGATATCCCAGCAGATGGAGTATTCTGCCCAGTTTGTAAATGTACTATATCTCATAAGCTGTTCATAAGCGTAGGTAGTTCGAATCCAGGGAATGCGCTGAAAATAAGTATATGAAGACAAAAAGAGGACTTCAGAAGAGTAGTTTCATCTATGCGGTTGCCTTTATATCGTGCAGTTCGTTACTGGAATGAAATTGCAAGCTCTTATCATTGAAGTGGACTCTGCATTCTCCACCCTCTAATATCAGATTGGCAGGCAACAGGCAATCTGACTGACCATCTCCTGCTATTTTTTCTCAAGTTAGCCTCCTGCTAGTGCTATTTTTACCCAGGTTAGTATCCTGTGTGGTCGTAAATTTTTCTATTTGAAATCAGTGCTTAATCTTCCAGAGTCCACTAAATCTGTACTAGTCGCATTAGGGTCACTTTCAGACCACCAATATCTTTGCACTAACCTACAGAGTTGATTTGTTCGGGCGCAATTGCATAGAACCTTTCTGTCCCAACCGGGAATCGAACCTTGGATCTCCGAACTGGCCAGCTGGCGCTCTATCGTTGAGCTACTAGAACGAAATTGCAAGCTCTTGTCATTGAAGTGGACGTTGCAACTTTTCCTAACAGCACTTTTGGACCTGGGAACTCAGCTACGCAGCTTTGGCTACTTAGGATGCAATGTTAAATATATTTGTACTTGCACTACAATTCATAATATGCTATGTACAGGAAAAGTATTGTAATAGAGTCAAGTATTTGAAATCGGGGTGGGACAGCCAAGTAGTTAGCGCAAGAGATATCATTCGGATGACCCGAATTCGATTCCCGCCTGTTCCCAAACTGTTCCCGTGTTCACGCCGAGTACAGGCACGTTAAATATGTGGGTCTGTAACTCCTTCCGAGAGGTTGGTGTTAGGGGAAGGAGGATACGGTCCCTGTGGATGATATCCCCCACTGAGTTTCGGTCTAAATTGATTAAGCGGGCCCTTAAAAAATTAAGCGGGCCGTTCAAATAGATATCTTACACCTTCGGGTAGGTTGGACAGTCTGGAACGAAGAAGTATTCGAAATGCTGGTTTTGTTAGTTTTACGTATTTTGTGGATGTTAGAATACGGTTCAACTATATTCAGAGGTGCGGCTGTTTATATGTATATGCATGTGTGATGTGCCTTTTTGTGATGTGCAAGAATTTTCAGGAAATTTTTAGTTTGGGATTTAATTTGGTACTCATTAAGTGTTCGTAAAAAAAAAAAAAAAAAAAAAAAAAACTATATCCTTTTGTATCATTGGCCGAAAAAAAATGAAGTAAAAATAAAGCTTGCACACATATAGTTAGCAGAAAATTGATTTCTGTGTGGTAAAAAGAAACTGTGTGGTAAGATAAACCGCTTATGAAAATTTTAAGCAATTGACGTCAATAAAAACACTAAATTACCAAATAAAAATTAAACGATTAAAAAACTAGAAATTCGATGCAATTATAATTAAACTTCCATTCAATATGAAAATGAAAATATATACTAATTCAAATAATATAAATAGTAAAAGAAAAATAAACAAAAAATAATATATAGAGAAATTCAGATGCTGCTCAGATAATTTGGTTTTTACATATTTATTGCATAAATCATTTGAGAAACTTACACTACCGCGAAATTATGACAGATCAGGGTTTTGAAATTTTCAATGTTTTTGCAAAGTAAATTTAAATATATAAAATAATTGCTTGTTGAACGTGATGGATTATCATTATTTTGATATATAGTATTTTATAGGACAATGTACCCAGGAAAATGCCCAGGAGTTAAAACAGAGATAAATTGAATTAAATAAAATAATAAAAAGTAATAATAATACTTCAGCATAGTCGAATTAGTATACGTGGTTTTTTTCAGCCCTCTTTTGTAACAGTGTCTTTTGTAACAGTATTCCTATTCATTCGCTAATGCTATGCTCTTTTGCATTTGGCTATTTTGGACTATCTCAGCTGTGCAACCGGTGCACCGCGGGGCCAGGGGTTACTACCTTTTGTTTTAAAGAATATTAAATATCCGCGTCCGTATTACGTTTTCCGAGGGGGAGCTACCATGACTTTATATTTGATAAAATGGTTGTAAAAGTTCAATTAATTTAGAATAATTAAATATTTAAAATGTTATATCTTGTATGTATTTATCTTACACAGGTAACATATTTAAAATTTCGTGCATTTCATTCACTCTTAGCATTTTTATGTTAAATTATTTTATTTTACTCACCAAGGAAATAAAAAGTATTGAAAATGCGAATTCCAATATAAATTTCACTAATAATACTAAAACCTTTTCCATGTTTTTACTCTACTGCTCCATAAGGTTATTGGTTGTGACTGAGGACTTTAGAACCTTAGATTGAGGACTTTAGACTTACTTTAGAACCATCATCAATTAAGTTATTTTTACATTAAAATATAGACAATGCGATAAAAGTCGGGAGATGATTTGCACTTCGTTAATTACAAAATTTCAGGAAGAGATAATTCGTAAATTATATGTATTATCCGTATCCCGAGAAAATATCAACGTGAAAATCAGAAAGAGAAGTTTCGTAGAAGATTCTAATTATTGTTAATTAGTATAGGATTTTTTTGGTGCCATTGCATCGAAAAGCAAAATTAGTGCTGTGATGCCGGGAAATCACGATATACTGGCGATGACGACACAGGGGATTTTTGATTGCGCTAAGAAAATCCCAAAACCAGAGGCATCGATCTCAAGATCGGCTTTTAGCGCTGGCGACATCAGGATATCACGATTTATCGTCGATCCCGATGTATCGCCAACATGAAAATCTCAAAACCGGTACTGGTGATGTCGACTTCACACCGGTTTTTCACGATATATCGATATATTGCCCAAGCCCACTGTGAATTCTTCTAAGCTGTCCCCGTGGGAGCAATTTTTTCAATTTTTAATATTTAATGCCCATAAGCCTTTGTCCACACAATCGATTTTTCACATCTTAGATCGTCCTTTAGGTCTTTTCCCTATTGGTGTGGATATTTGGAACCATGGATAAAAGAAATGAACGAAAAACAGTGATTCATATTTTGATTAATACTGTAAATGCAAACCTTTGAATAAAAAGACGTAATTTTTTGTATTCAAGAAAAAATATATCGAAACGTACTTAAATTTTCTTTTACAAATTAATTTACTTTGTAAATAAAAAGGAGGGCTGCTTTGTTACTTTTAACGTCATTTTCGCAAAAAACCATATTTTGAATAATAAAAGAAATGCTCTAAAATATATTTATGTGCTTGAATAATCAGATAATCTAAGATTCTTTTATCTTTGATACAACTCAACACAGCTTTCAGGAGGAAAGATTTATCGGAAATCTTTAGAAGAAAGAAAAGGCAAACGGTGTTGTACGCTGTGGCTTTTCCATATAATTTTTCTTGGCCGAAAGATATTTTTGTTTCTTTATCATTTTTCCACTGTGAGAAATAAAATCTATTTTGGACAGCACATGACTCTTTATACAGACTTGAAACCATTTCTTTTTAAATGCGTTGGTCAACACATGACTTTTCTTATATAATGCAATGAATTTTCTACTTTTACAGTTAAAAAAAATCTGATGTGGGCAACACATGACTTTCCTTATATAATGTAATGAATTTACTACTTTTACAGTAAAATAAATAGGTTTTACTTATAGTAGGCACTAATATTCTTTCCAAGATATTGAATTTTCGACAATTAGTCGTCATTTTCATTAATTTAGCGTCATTTTTATACATTTGGCGAGATTTCCGTTAATTTGGCAACATTTCAAGAAGTCGCCAAGTTGGCGACATTCCACCAAATTCGTCGCCAAAATCTCGCCAAGTGTTATGGACGAAGAAATAAGTTATTCTTACAGCACATAAATGACTATTCGCGTTCAAATACAAAAGTATTACTCAAAGTATCTTTTTTCATGAATGGAACGAGCTGGATTCACGAGAATGATGTCATCCAATTTGTCACATGGTATTACATATGAAAAGTGAACATGTTTCTCAATAGGAAATTTTTTTTTATTTTATATGACTTTTTGATAATTTTTTTAAAAAATGTGCAATATCTCGAGAACGATTCATGTTAGCGTTCTAAAATTTATGTCAATCGTTTTCTAATGAAAAATTACATAAGAAATGTCTATTTACGTAACTTTATTAGTGGTTTTGATTTCTTGACGATTTTTTCAAAATTTCCTTCGAAAATTTAGGGGGGTTTCGAACATTCGATTGCGTATAAAAACAAGAGACTTCCAGTGTTTACGGATTGTGATTTTTGTACCAAATTTGGTTCGAATCGGTCCATTCGTTCGTCAGTTATCGTCTCCACAGACTCACTTACACACACACACACACACACACACACACACACACACACACATACTTTCACACACACACACACACACACACACACACACAGACATCACTTCAAAAATGTTTAATTCGTGATCAGGGATGCTTGAAACGTGCTCTCCCGTCGAAAACTCGAATTCGAATTTTCGACCCCGTCACAATACTTTCCTTATACATTATGTATATAAGGAAAGTAAAAATGTTATTCTTATAGTACATACTTATATGCTCTTTCCATGATATTGAATTTTCTTCAATTAGACGTCATTTTTATTGATTTAGCGTCATTTTTATCCATTTTGAGAGATATTTGTTAATTTGGTAACAATTAAAAATGTCTCCAAGTTGGTGACATTCCGCCAAATTCGTCGCCAAAATCTCGGTAAGCGTTATGGACGGAGAAATAAGTTATTCTTACAGTAGATAGATGACTATTGGCGTTCAAATACAAAAGTATTACTCAAAGTATCTTCTTTCAGGAATGGAACGAGCTAGATCCGCGAGAATGATGTCACCCAATTTATCGCATGGTATTACATATGGAAAGTGATCATATTTCTCAATAGGAAATATTTTTTTTATTTTATATAACTTTTTGATAGTTTTTTTGAAAAATGTGCAATATCTCGAGAACGGTTCATCTTAACTTTCTAAAATTTATGTCAATCGTTTTCTAATGAAAATTTACATAAGGAATGTCTATTTGCGTAACTTTATTAGCGGTTTTAATTTTTTGACGATTTTTTCAAAATTTCACTCGAAAATTTAGGGTGGTTCTGAACATTCGATTGCGTATAAAAACAATAGGCTTTCAGTGTGTACGGATTGTAATTTTTGTACCAAATTTCGTTCGAATCGGTTCATTCGTAGTCAGTTATCGTCTCCACAGACTCACTGACACACACACACACACACATACTTTCACACACACGCACATACTTTCACACACACATACAGGCATCACTTCAAAAATGTTTGATTCGTGATCAGGGATGCTTGAAACGTGCTCTCCCGTCAAAAACTCGAATTCGAATTTTCGACCCCGTCACAATACTTTCCTTATTCATTATGTGTATAAGGAAAGTAAAAATTAAGATTATCTAACAAGAAAGAGGGCAGATTAGTTTCTTTTTTGTATAAAATATTATTTGTAAACGTTACGTTATAATCTTTGATTACTACCGATATAAATATCACCATTTTAAGCGCCAAATATTGTAAACAATGAACAATAATACACTTTTCAGATTAAGTTGACTTTACTATATAGATAAATTTTGAGGGTTATTCATGGAAACATCGCAGTGACGTCACTTTCATGAAGTATTTAAATAATGAATAAATATAATTTAAGGAAAAAATTAAATAATTAATATTTTTATGATACACAAATCTCATAGTTTTCGAGGAACCATCTTATCAAGTTGAAGGAGATTGAAAAATTTTCATTTTTAGAGTTTGTAATGCTTATATCTCGAAAACTGCAAAAGTTAGCTATAAATAATAAGTAAGTAATTTGTAGCCCTTTAAAAGCTCTTCAAGGATATATAAATTGATTTCGCAACGAGTTCTTCATTTCGACATATAGTGGTTATAATTTTGGGGTATTGGGAAATTTTAATATTTTGAATTGTTTTGAAAATATCTTAACAGGACAAATAAAGCTGGTTTTCATGCAAAATTATTTCGGTTGCAATGAACTAAAACTATTAACGATTTTTAATACTTTCCTTATATACATAATGCATAAGGAAAGTATTGTGACGGAGTCGAAAATTCGAATTAGAGTTTTTGATGGGAGAGCACGTTTCAAGCATCCCTGATCACGAATCAAAATTTTTGAAGTGATGTCTGTGTATGTGTGTGTGTGTGTGAAAGTATGTGTATGTATGAAAGTATGTGTGTGTGTGTGTATGTATGTGTGTGTGTGTATGTGTGTGTATGTGTGTGTGTGTATGTATGTGTGTGTGTGTATGTGTGTGTATGTGTGTGTGAGTCTGGAGACGATAACTGACGAACGAATGGACCAACGAAATTTAGAACAAAATTTAGAACGAAATTTAGTACAAACATCACAATCCGTAAACACTGGAAGCCTATTGTTACTTTCCTTATATACATAATGTATAAGGAAAGTATTGTGACGGGGTCGAAAATTCGAAATCGAGTTTTCGACAGGAGAGCACGTTTCAAGCATCCCTGATCACGAATCAAACATTTTTGAAGTGATGTCTGTGTGTGTGTGTGTGTGTGTGTGTGTGTGTGTCAGTGAGCCTGTGGAGACGATAACTGACGAACGAATAGACCGATTCGAACCAAATTTGGAACAAAAATCACAATCCATAAACACTGGAAGCCTATTGTTTTTATACGCAATCGAATGCTAAGAACACACCTAAATTTTCGAATGAAATTTTGAAAAAATAGACAAAAAATCAAAACCACTAATAAAGTTACGCAAATAGACATTTCTTATGTAATTTTTCATTAGAAAACGATTGACATAAATTTTAGAACGCTAACATGAACCGTTCTCGAGATATTGCACATTTTTCAAAAAAAAAATATCAGAAAGTCATATAAAATAAAAAAAAAGTATTTCCTCTTGAGAGACATGTTCACTTTTCAGTAATGCCATGCGATAAATTGGATGACATCATTCTCGTGGATCTAGCTCGTTCCATTCATGAAAAAAGATACTTTTTGTAATACTTTGTATTTGAACGCCAATAGTCATTTATCTGCTGTAAGAATAACTTATTTCTTTGTCCATTATACTTGGCGAGATTTTGGCGACGAATTGGGCGGAATGTCGCCAACTTGCCGACTTTTTGAAATGTTGCTAAATTAACGAAAATCTCGCCAAATGGATAAAAATGACGCTAAATCAATGAAATGACGACTAATTGTCGAAAATTCGATATCTTGGAAAGAATATTAGTATCTACTACTATAAGAAAAATCTATTTATTTTACTGTAAAAGTGGTAAATTCATTACATTATATAAGGAAAGTCATGTGTTGCCCACATCAGATTTTTTTTATACGCAATCGCATGTTCAGAACACCCCTAAATTTTCGAGGGAAATTTTGAAAAAATCGTCAAAAAATCAAAATCTTTAATAAAGTTGCACAAATAGATATTTCTTATGTAATTTTTTATTAGAAAACGATTGACATAAATTTTAAAACGGTAACATGAACCGTTCTCGAGATATTGCACATTTTTCAAAAAATTATCAAAAAGTCATATAAAATAAAAAAAATATATTTCCTATTGAGAAACATGTTCACTTTTCATATGTAATACCATGCGATAAATTTGGTGACATCATTTTCGTGGAACTAGCTCGTTCCATTCATGAAAAAAGATACTTTGAATAATACTTTTGTATTTAAATGTCAATAGTCATTTATCTGTAGTAAGGATAACTTATTTCTACATCCATAACACTTGGCGATATTTTGGCGACGAATTTGGCGGAATGTCGCCAACCTGGCGACTTTTTTAATTGTTTCCAAATAAACAAAAATCTCGCCAAATGGATAAAAATGACGCCAAATCAATAAAAATGCGACTAATTGAATGAAACTCAATATCTTGGAAAGAATATAAGTATCTGCTATAAAAATACCATTTTTTTAACTGTAAAAGTAGTAAATTCATTGTATTATATAAGGAAAGCCATGTGTTGCCCACATCAGACTTTTTTACATAAATCTGTCTTTTATTAGGAAATCGGTTTGATATTTTCGCAGCCTTTAATCCCTTCTTTGATTCCTTGTTATCCAGCATTGATTCGTTATTGTCCGACTTTAATCAAAGTCATTATCCTTTAACTGTTCCTCCAATATATTTTTACTTTCCTTATATACATAATGTATAAGGAAAAAATTGTGAAGGGGTCGAAATTTCGAATTCGAGTTTTCGACGGGAGAGCACGTTTCAAGCATCCCTGATCAGGAATCAAACATTTTTGAAGTTATGTCTGTATGTGTGTGTGTGTGTGTTTCAGTAAGTCTGTGGAGACGATATCTCACGAACGAATGGAGCGATTCAAATGAGATTTGGTACAAAAATCACAATCCGTGAATACTGGAAGCCTATTATTTTTAAACGTAATCGAATGTTCAGAAACCCCCCCCCCCCTAAATTTTCGAATGAAATTTTGAAAAAGTCATCAAAAAATTGAAACCTTTAATAAAGTTACGCAAATAGACATTTCTTATGTAATTTTCCCTTAGAAAACGATTGACAAACTTTAGGACGCTAGCATGAACCGTTCTCGAGATATTGCACATTTTTCAAATAAATTTATCAAAAAGTCCAATAAATTAAAAAAAAAATTAACTGTTGAGAAACATGTTCATTTTTCATATGTAATATCATGCGATACATTTGGTGACATCATTCGCGGGGATCTAGCTCGTTCCATTCATGAGAAAACATACTTTGAGTAATACTTTTGTATTTGAACGCCAATAGTCATTTATCTGCTATAAGAATAACTCCTTTCTTCGTCCATAACACTTGGTGAGATTCTGACTACGAATTTGGCGAAATGTCGACAACTTGGCGAGTTTTTGAAATGTTGCCAAATAAACGAAAATCTCGCCAAATGGATAAAAATGACGCTAAATCTATGAAAATGACGACTAATTGTCGAAAATTCAATATCGTGGAAAGAATATAAGTATATACTATAAGAAAAACCTATTTTTCTTTCTGTAAAAGTAGTAAATTTATTTCATTATATAAGGAAAGTCATGTGTTGCCCACATCAGATTTTTAATAAGGAAAGTATTGTGACGGGGTCGAAAATTCGAATTCGAGTTTTCGACGGGAGAGCACGTTTCAAGCATCCCTGATCACGAATCAAACATTTTGGAAGTGATGTCTGTGTGTGTGTATGTGTGTGTGTGTATGTGTGTGTGTGTGTGTGTGTGAAAGTATGTGTGTGTGTGTGTGTGTGTGTGTGTGTGTGTCAGTGTGTCTGTGGAGACGATAACTGACGAACGAATGGACCGATTCGAACCAAATTTGGTACAAAAATCACAATCCATAAACACTGGAAGCCAATTGTTTTTATACGTAATCGAATGTTCAGAACCCCCCTAAATTTTCGAATGAAATTTTGAAAAAATCGTCAAAAAATCAAAACCGCTAATAAAGTTACGCAAATAGACATTTCTTATGTAATTTTTCATTAGACAACGATTGGCATAAATTTTAGAACGCTAATATGAACTGTTCTCGAGATATTGTGCATTTTTCAAAAAAAATATGTAAAAGTCATATAAAAAAAAAAAAAAAAATTTCCTATTGAGAAACATGTTCACTTTTCATATGTAATACCATGCGATAAATTGAGTGACATCATTCTCGTGGATCTAGCTCAGGGGTGGCCAACTCAAATGACCTTGCGGGCCACTTCGGAAAAACATTATAAAACATTATCGCGGGCCGCATATATATATATATATATATATATATATATATATATATATATATATATATTATTGCCAATGGCCAGGCACTTGACTCATCACCATTCGCCCATAATTCGGCCTTATACGTGATCCATTAGCCGTCCTAGGGACGTTGCCCCAGGCGCACCAGAGGGGGGCGGAACACACTGCGCCCACAACACAACAACATCCATGCCTTACGTGGGGCTCGAACAAACAACGTGGCGGTCGAGCGATTGCTTTGGAAACGCATGCTTTGACCACTCGACCACCACGTCGGTCCGAGGGCCGCATATAAAAATATATATCTTTATATTAGATTTGGACCCATTACAAACATTTATTGGAGTGAAAACTTAAAACAGAATGAATTATTATTATTGTTTTCATTATTTTTCATGTATACAAACATAAATAATATAATAATAATAATGCAATGATCGAATAATGTTTAATTTATTTAATTAGTGAGATATTTGTTTCTCAACTCTTTCACTTAGTTTTTGCAAGTCGATCTCAATGCGTGTATTTGCACATCGTAATTGATGTTGCAGGTTTTCGTGCGTTAAGTTTGAGCGCGATTTATGTTTGATAAATTTCATTTTCGAAAAAAACGATTCACAGGTGTAAGTTGATCCAAGAGCGCTCACAACTTTTTGTGCCAGATCTCTCAAATTGGAAAATTTTTCTTTTGTGACATAAGTGTTATAAAAATCTATTTTTGATTCTGATGTTTCAAAAATGTGTTTTAATTCATTATTGCATTGTAAATCAATCAGTTCCATTTGGAGATATTCTGGGGCCGACTCGACATCGACGTGAAAGGGAGATGAATATATTTCAAATAATTTTTTGTATTTGTCTAAATTAGTGAAACGACTCTCAAAAGTAGCTGCAAGTTTGCTTATTTCTTTTGTGTATTTGATGTAAATGATACATTTTGAATTTTTTAATTCTTTCATCAATGAAAAGTATTGAACGTTATTATTTTTCAATTGAGATTCAAATAACAGTAATTTCGTCTGAAATGCTTTGATGTGATTAAATGCATCGATTATTAAATTATCTTTTCCTTGTAATGATGTATTTAATTGATTGAGTTTTTCGATGATATCTACTAAAAAGCATAAATCCAATAACCATTTATCATTTCTTAATTCTGGTACTGGTATTTGCTTGGCATTCATAAACAAGTCAATTTCTTGACGTAACTCATAAAATCGCTGTAAACATCTTCCACGACTCAACCATCTGACACGACTGAAGTATACAACGTCACCATATTCACAATCTAATTCTTTTAGGAACTCCTTAAATTGTCGATGCGAAAGTGCATGGGATCGAATGTAATTCACTGCTTTTATGACTACTTGCATAACATGATTCATCGATAATACTTGGGCACATAGATTTTGTTGATGAATCACACAGTGGATTATAATTAAATCATCTCTTTTGCAGCAGTTATTAGTTTTGTTGTTGGATTCTATTTTATCGATCAGTAATTTTATAGCTCCTTTTTCTTTACCGATCGTAGCAGATGCCCCATCAGTTGATATTCCAGAAAGAATTTCCAAACACAAGTTGTTTTCGCATAAACAGTTTTCAACAGCATGGAAAATATCTTCCCCTGTTGTCGTACCTTTCAAACTTATCAAATTTAGCATTTCTTCAGGTACCTGAAATGATTCATTTACTCCACGAACGAATACTACAAGTTGAGCTGTGTCAGAAATGTCTGTATTTTCGTCATATGCTAAGGGAAAAGTATTTGAAATTTCGAATTCGATCGCGCAGTTTTACGATAATTTCATTTGAAATGTCATTAATTCGACGACACACTGTTTGCCGAGATAGACTTAAGTTTGAAAATAGTTTACTTTTATCAGGCAAAATATCCTTTTCAGCAGCTTCCAAACATTCTTTCACAAATTCGCCATCCAAAAATGTTTTCATTTTTTTTGCAATCAAAAATGAAACAGAATAGCTTGTCTTAATAATATTGGATGGTTGCTGTAATGCTGAACCAAACATTTTTTGTTGAGTCGATTTAAATTCCCTGAGCTTCGATTGTTTCACTTCTTTATCGAATTTCAAATAATCATTATGTTTTGTTTCGTAATGTCTTTTAACATTGTATTCCTTAAATACAGCAATGGTGTCTCGGCAAATTAAACACATTAATTTTGTGTTTTGAATGACAAAAAAGTACTTTTCTTCGCATTCCTCGCTATATCTTCTATTTTCGTCTACTATTCCTCTTTTCTTTGCACTCATACTAAAAATAAGAAGGAAATAAAAATATGCTTTTAAATAAAAGAATGTTCACAAAAATTCGTCTAATAATTTTTTACAAAAATGCCAGTCATCGGAAAAATTTTCCCATTTTATAATACGAGTGGGTTAGAACCAAAAGTGAGAAGGAAATACATATTTTTTAATTTTTAAATCAACTTCATTTTTATTTTAATGGAATTTATATTACCTGGCTGTTTTTGTTGAAAATATATTAAAATAATTATCCTGCAGTCACAACACACAAAACGAAACCGGAAAACAAATTTTCAATTGACACTCAGAGAGCGTTCTGTTGTCGACAGTCAACAGCGAGCGAAGACGCAACGAGTGGCCGGCGCACTGCTCTACTGCGCATATCTAAGTATGCCTAGCTCTAACAATAAGTAGCCCGATAAAGTTACAGGAATCAAGCGTGATGCTGCGGGGGGTCGCTGCAATGCAATACTGCCCACTTCTAACTATGTATAAAAACAGAAGCAACGTGTAAAATAGAAACAGTTATGGGATTTATTTGTTACAAAACACTATACTAAAAACAAAAATATTGCACAAAATAATCGTATTTTGTAAAGTTGTAATGAATCTCGCGGGCCGCAAATTTATTCAAGGCGGGCCGCATGCGGCCCACGGGCCGCGGGTTGGCCACCCCTGATCTAGCTCGTTCCCTTCATGAAAAAATATACTTTGAATAATACTTTTGTATTTGAACGCCAATAGTCATTTATCTGCTGCAAGAATAACTTATTTCTTCATCCATATCGCTTGGCGAGATTTTGGCGACGAATTTGGCGGAATGTCGCCAACTTGGCGACTTTTTGAAAGCTTGCCAAATTAATGAAAATCTCGCCAAATGGATAAAAATGATGCTAAATCAATGAAAATGACGACTAATTGTCGAAAATTCAATATCTTGGAAAGAATATTAGTATCCACTATAAGAAAAACCTATTTTTTTACTGTAAAAGTAGTAAATTCATTACATTATATAAGGAAAGTCATGTGTTGCCCACATCAGATTTTTTCTCTAGTCATGAGTATATACACTTGTTAAGATTCCAGATCCCACTTCTGTCACCAGTTGTTCCGATTTATCCCAATTTGTAGTTTTGTTATCAGGATACAAAAATGAGATCAATTATCTGGATAACCCAAATTTTATTCAAAAGAGTGCGGCAGCAAAAACATCTGACCAAAGATGCTTGGAACCTGTACCCCAATTATAAGAACGGAGGAGAAGCTAGCTTTTACTCAGTGATTATAATGTTGGTCTAGTAAGTAAGTCTTGACACTCCCTTCCTACTTGACCACGACTGACCGTCACGCCCGAGGCGACACACCTCCCGGCCCACTTCAGTCCCTCAACTGCATTTCGGGGGGACACGCGGGGTTTTTCTCAGCGGCCCCCTCCTCGCCGAAATTAGACCGGGACCTTCATCAGGTGAGGGAGTGTTCGACAGCAAAGACATCTGATCAAAGATGCTTGGAACCTGTACCCGAATTATAAGAACGGAGAAGAAGCTGGCTTTTGCTCAGTGATTATAATGTCGGTCTTGTAAGCAAAGGGTCCCTGGTTCGGGGCCCGGCGACTCCCAAAAGCCACAATGATGACTGGACATTTGAAACACGCAACCTTCCTCTCCAACGATCTCACCTCTCAACACGAGATGGCAGCACCACACGGAGTCAGAGGCCTTTGCCACTCCCTTCCTGGTTGACCACGACAGACGTCATGCCCGAGGCAACACGCCTCCCGGCCTTCAGCCTCTCAACTGCATTTCGGGGGGAAACTCAGGGATTTTCTCAGCGGCCCCCCTCCTTGCAGAAAATAGACCGGGACCTTCACCAGGTGAGGGAGTGTGCGGCAGCAAAGACATCTGATCAAAGATGCTTGGAACCTGTATCCGAATTTTAAGAACGGAGGAGAAGCTAGCTTTTACTCAGTGATTATAATGTCGGTCTAGTAAGTAAGTCTTGACACTTCCTTCCCACTTGACCACGACTGACCGTCACGCCCGAAGCGACACACCTCCCGGCCCACTTCAGCCCCTCAACTGCATTTCGGGGGGACACGCGGGGTTTTTCCCAGCGGCCCCCTCCTCGCCGAAATTAGACCGGGACCTTCATCAGGTGAGGGAGTGTGAGGCAGCAAAGACATCTGATCAAAGATGTTTGGAACCTGTATCCGAATTATAAGAACGGAGGAGAAGCTAGCTTTTGCTCAGAGATTATGATGTCGGTCTAGTAAGCAAAGGGTCTCTGGTTCGGGGCCCGGCGACTCCCCATCGCCACAAGAGCAATAAGCGTAATCAGTTAAAAAAAATATAGTAAACAGGTTGTATAGTTAAACGCATTAGATAACAGGAAAACCATGTAAAAAATAGATATTTAATAGATTTTCAATTGCTCAACACTGCTATAATTATGATCAGCTATAATTTAAGCTTTCTTCAGCAAAGATAATAAAAAATTCACGCCGATATTATGATCTAGACACTTTTGAAGCCCTTCACCCAGAAAAATTCTAGTAATTTAGTTAACGACTTGTCTAGTACTCCGGTTTCGTTCTCGGCTTGGCAGATTGTCCTGTACTTTTTTTTTTATTTGTTCTCTTTCTTAGCCTTTGAGACTCTTATGTTGAAGACCCAGACCTTCCGACTCATCCTAGGACGTGAGCAACTATTTAGACGGCCGGTGAGTCTCTTATGTGTCGTTTTGACTTATTCTTTTGTCTTGTTGGATCTAGTTTAATATTATTCGGACTTGACGCGTCTTTACGGGATATTTCTGTTGCATTTTGGCGTAGGCGAATCTTGTGTGTTACTTTTCGTTTCGGATTGGCTGAGCTGTTCTTTATTCTGCTTTTTGATTGGCTCTCTCAGGTGGTATCTTAATTCTGCATTTAAGTACGTACTAAACACCCGCTTTTTACTTTCCTTACATACATAATGTATAAGGAAAGTATTGTGACGGGGTCGAAAATTCGAATTCGAGTTTTCGACGGGAGAGCACGTTTCAAGCATCCCTGATCACGAATCAAACATTTTTGAAGTGATGTATGTGTGTGAAAGTGTGTGTGTCAGTGAGCCTGTGGAGACGATAACTGACGAACGAATGGACCGATTCGAACGAAATTTGGTACAAAATTCAAAATCCGTAAACACTGGAAGCCTATTGTTTTTATACGCAATTGAATTTCCAGAACCCCCCTAAATTTTCGAGTGAAATATTGATAAAATCGTCAAAAAATCAATACCGCTAATAAAGTTACGCAAATCGACATTTCTTATGTATTTTTTCAGTAGAAAACGATTGGCATAAATTTTAGAACGCTAACATAAACCGTTCATGAGATATTGCACATTTTAAAAAAAATATCAAAAAGTCATATAAAATAAAATAAAAATATTTCCTATTGAGAAACATGTTCAATTTTCATATGTAATACCATGCGATAAATTTGGTGACATCATTCTCGTGGATCTAGCTCGTTCCATCATGAAAAAAGATACTGTGAGTAATACTTTTGTATTTGAACGCCAATAGTCATTTATCTGCTGTAAGAATAACTTATTTCTTCGTCTATAATGCTTGGCGAGATTTTGGCAACGAATTTGGTGGAATGTCGCCAACTTGGCGACTTTTTTAAATGTTGCTAAATTAACGAAAAACTCGCCAAAAGGAAAGAAATGACGATAAATCAATGACGACTCATTGATGATGACGACATGGAAAATGACGACTCATTGACGAAAATTCAATAACTTGAAAAGAATACAAATAACTACTATAAAAATAATCTATTTTTTTTCACTGTAAAAGTAGTAAATTCATTGCTTTATATAAGGAAAGTCATGTGCTGTCCACATCATATTTTTTTATTTGTGCTTATATATCGTCTTTATGACTTCGGCTTTGTTGGTTCTCTGGCACTGAAGAAGGGAACCCAGAGTGTCCTCGAAACAGCTGTATGTTGCATTATTATTACTTTTCTTATATGCATAATGTGTAACGAAAGTATTGTGACGGGGTCGAAAATTCGAATTCGAGTTTTCGACGGGAGAGCACGTCTCAAGCATCCCTGATCAGGAATCAAACATTTTTGAAGTGATGTGTGGGTGTTTGTGAAAGTATGTGCGTGTGTGTATGTGTGGGTCAGTGAGTCTGTGGACACGATATCTCACGAACAAATGGAGCGATTCGAATGAAATTTGGTACAAATATCACAATCCGTGAATACTGGAAGTCTATTGTTTTTAAACGTAATCTAATGTTCAGAACCCGCCTAAATTTTCGAGGGAAATTTTGAAAAAATTATCAAAAACTCAAAACCTTTCATAAAGTTATGCAAGTAGACATTTCTTATGTAATTCTTCCTTAGAAAACGATTCACATAAACTTTAGAACGCTAGCATAAACCGTTCTCGAGATATTGCACAGTTTTCAAATAAATGTAAAAAAAATCCCATAAATTAAAAAAATATATTAACTGTTGAGAAACATGTTCACTTTTCATATGTAATATCATGCGATAAATTTTGTGACGTTATTCTTGTGGATCTAGCTCGTTCCATTCATAAGAAAAGGCACTTTGAGTAATACATTTGTATTTGAATGCCAATAGTCGTTTATCTGCTATAAGAATAACTTATTTCTCCGTCCATAACGCTTGGCGAGATTTTGGCGACGAATTTGGCGGAATATCGCCAACTTGGCGGCTTCTTAAATGTTGCCAAATTAACGAACATCTCGCCAAATGGGGAAAAATGACTGTAAATCGATGAAAATGACGACTAATTAGCGAAAATTCAGTACCTTGGAAAGAATATAAGTATCTACTATAAGAATAACCTATTGTTTTGCTGTAAACGTAGTAAATTCATTGCATTATATAAGGAAAGTCATGTGCTGCCCACTTCAGATTTTTTTATTTGTGCTGAAATAGGTTATTCAAATTTTCCTTAGTTAAAGATACAGTTTCTAGTAAACTAACAGGGTCGCAAAATAACTCTCGGCTATAATAAAACAGCGACTGAATATTCGACTGGTTCAAAAAGAAGGAGATCGTATTGTGAGAACACTGACTTACCCACAATTCACTACTACACGCATCACGCAACCACGTTTACTGAACAATAAGCACCCTTATATACTCTCGATGGAATGACCCAGTAATACCTAGATTACCTCTTGAAATTCCTGTCTTGTTTCATATTACTTTCAAATTTTCCCAAACTCGCCAAAAGTAGCCAGATTTGCGAATTTTCTCTAAATGTGTCGCTAAAGACGCTAAATTAGCGCCAAGTTTGTGAGACTCTGACCTCACTAATTGCTCCTCACGATTGTTTACTGTACACCTTGCATTACAGGGAACAGCCTTTTAAGTTAGGGATATAAGCTAATTGCAACAATACTAACTGGAGAAAAGGAATTTAGGAGCTATTTTCATTTAAAGGGGACAGAAATGTTCTCTCTTGTATCTGACGTGCTGCTTTTCTATCAAAATAACTTGTTTGAAGTTCCAATTAAAAGCAGTTAAAATAAGGGAAATTTATATATGAAGCCGCGGATGTTTTCCACAGAATTTGAAAGAAAATAATTAAATTCTGCCTATATTTACAGGATTCATAAAAAAGCTTTAATTTATTTCGCAAACAAAATGCAACCCGGCTTCGTTATTTTTTAATTGAATTTTCCACAAAACTATTTAATAAAAACAATTTCTCGAAATTTAAGAAATAAAAGAGGTACATTTCATTCAAGAGAAAAACAACTTTTTTTTCTTGATACAACTCAGCACAACTTTGAGAGGGGAAATAAGATGAATCGGAAATCTTTAAAGAGAAAGAATCAGCTTACCGTCTTATGCGCCATGGTTTTTCTTTTCCATTCTAGTTTATGGATAAAGGCGTTTGGCGTTTCGTTTGACCATGTTTTTTCCGTTTTCATAAAAATAATAGATGAAAGTTACTTAATTTATTTTGCCTATCAAATGCTTGACAGTAATAATTTTTTATGATTTTACTAGTTTATATACTCGGTGTTGTAATGGATAGTACAAAATAAAATTTACACGATATCAAATTTGAAATATTTGAGCTTTAAATTTGCTTACTATTTAAGCTATAAAGGAAAGACCTGTAACTCAGATGGAGTTGATCACGTTACTACTTCGATTGGATGCCATTCTACAAGTTAGATACCTTCGTTTGGTACTATTGTAAAGTGTTTTTGACTTTGGTTTAGTATATATAATGTAATGACATATACTAAAACAACGAGTATTGCATATTCCTGTCATTTCAACAAAAACAGATCATTAAGGATATTTGACTGAGCCTGGTGATATACTATCTTTACGACATGAATGTAATAGTTATAAATTGTCGAAGCTTATTCAACTTCTTCTTAGGACACTTAAATCTTGTCTTGGCCAACTAGTGATATTAGATCCTTACGATCATAGTTGTATCAATTCTAATTCCTCCACCACGAAGTGTACTTTCCACCTTCTCACTTACATACCTACTCGACTCCTAGCATTTTCAATTTCCTTCAGAACTTTTGCTCAACTACCAACCAGCCGTTTACAAGAATTCTTTCCTAATTGAAATTCAGCTGTTCTTTACCGGGAACTAACACTCTCATCCACGATCTGAAACTTATGCTGTCGCTGAGCAAGACTGCAGAATGTTACCTGGCTCGTCGATTGGTCTATATAACCGAACCAGTTAGAAGTTGGTAAGTCGAACATAAATTATAACGCAACTAAGGGAAATAATAGCCAAAGGTTATACAGATCTCACAAAGCTTAACAAGCCGGTCGAAATGTGCGTAAATCGTTTGAGTTTTTCTCGAAATATTAGCGGTCATTACAGACGGTCAAATCAGGCATTTTTATCACCGTTGTTCCACGGGGACTTGTAGGAGGATAAAATTTATATTAACAATTCCCTGGATCTAGTTTCATGGTTTGAAAATTCCCTGGATCTAGTTTCATGGTTTGAAAAAATTTCGATCAAATATTCTGGCTAATTTACTAACCAAACTATTGAAAATGTTTTCTTAATTAATAATTGATTTTTTAATAAAAATATGTCTGAAAATGTTGAAAATATGGCAACATATAGTGATCGGAGATGAAATATTGTTTTGCATACCGCGATTTCCATGTTAACGAAACAATAAAATGTGATCCAAATATTTGGCTATTCTTCTTATGAAATTAAAAGAATAGCCAAATATTTGGGAAATTGAAAGTATTTTTTCAATGGTGGCTTTTTAGATATAAAAACGTTTGTAAATCTTGAAAATAAATTAACATACAGGGACTGAAGATAAAATATTGTTTTGCATACCGAAATTTCCATGTTAACAAAACAATAAAATTTCGTCCAAATATTCTGGCTATTCTTCTAGTTGAATCATTGAAATTATGTTTTCAATTTATGAGTGAGACTTAGATAGAAAAAGTCTGTAAAGATTGCAAATTAGGCAACATACACTGATCGGAGATGAAATATTGTTTTGCATACCGCAATTTCCATGTTAACAAAACTTCAAAACTTGTGCCATTAATTTGAAACGGTTATTGATGTTCCAAAATATTTATTAAGTAGTATATTTAATTAGCACTACTTATAAATAGTTAGTTTTACGATATTGCTAAAATTCTTTTCATTTCTTTTAAATCTCGATTCATTTAAGAATTTCAAGCATAGACATTTTAAAACTTTCGTCTGTTTAATCTCAGGATTTCTATTTTGTTGTCTAACGAAATAAACAAAAGGTAATCAAATTACTAAATGCCTTTGTTTGATGGTGAAACCAAATCATGTTAAATGCCACAGCATTTGGTATATTTAGGTTAAATGCCACTCTCTCTTTTATCGATTTTCGATACTTGCTTAACTTTTCCAACAGAAAGTTAAAGCATAAAATATTCGGAAATACTAATGACAATCACTAGAGTAATGAAGAATTTTTTGAAGACTATATATTTTTTTAAAAGCCTCACGAAGTTTGTGTGTAAATTACTAAACTGTTACAAGTTTTCAGAAAATTGCTCGACGAAAAATGACTTTTTGTCCAAGTGCTGAAACATATTATACTGTATTATGTCATTAACTATGGTCCCCGGTTAGCTGTCACTTTTTAGGTGTCACATTTTTAGCAGTCGATTACTTTTACCGGTATTGCAAAATAGTTTGAGATGAGAGTGCTCAGAACAACGAAATATTTTCTGTTGTGGAGATTTTTCATTTTAAGTTACAATCCATATAAGAACTAACTTTGATTTCAGTTGGTTGAGTAGTTTCGGATGTACAGATAGCTGGTAAAAAATGCACATGCGCGTACTGCACACCAAAAGGGCAGTAATAATAAACAACTGACATTCTTTTCGTATTTAACACTGAGTTTACCTAATTTGAGTTCAAACAGTTCAGCAGTTTGGAGGAATTGCGAATTAGTTTAAAATGCGCTTAAGCGTGCAAGGATCGGGACTATTACTAATCAAGTAAAAGCGAAAATCGATTTTTAAAGCACACCCCTTTATTTGTATAAAACTTAAATGTTAGAAAATAGTCCAATATTCAGCCTCTCACTATTATTATCATATGTTAAATGTTAACAATTTCCTTATATATGTATATATATATATATATATATATATATATATATATATATATATATATATTGTGCCTGTACGGAAATACCACGTATATTTACAAAAAGTTTGTTTGCTTTCAATTGCTGAATGGTCCGAAGACGGACAATTTCGCGAAACTCTGAAATCAATTGGATGTCACTCTCACCTGACTTAACCGCTCAAGACTTCTTCCTGTGGGGGGGTATTTAAAAGATAGAGTATACCGTAACAATCCTCGAACCATTCAGCAATTTAAGGCCAATACCAGTGAAGGAATTGAATGAATAAGCCGAGAAACATTACGACAGGTGATGGTACACACCTTAGAAGGAGTCAGAAATTGTGAAGAGCAAAATGGTGGCTATTTAAAGGATGTAATTTACAAAACTAAATAAAAAATATTTCCAAGCAGTGTGTTTTTTGTTTATAAAAGCATGAATTTGAATTATTAAAAAATGAAAAAGTTATTCCATTTTAAAATGATCTAGTGACTTTTGGGTCACACTGTAATTTTTTTTTTATATGCACCGGAGCCGGTTGGTGTTTATTCATAGTCGCTGGTTAATGAATAATTCAAAGGAAGGAAAATGATAATGTCATGCATTCATCAGCAAAGTTGAAAATTATGTACAAATACCCGCGTTTGTGTGCAGTCACTCGATGTTTTACATTCATAGTGATATACACGGGGTTTCAAGGAAAGTTATGGATCAGAACATTATCTCGAGGGGTATTAAGGTCATCGTACACTTTTTTATGCCTGTGAAATCTCTATGACGCTACATGATGAAACATTTAGGGGTATGGAATTACCATTAAAAATATAAAAAAATATAATATTAATTTTTATACCTTTTCAAATTAACTTTCAAAATAACGATTTTAAAAAAGACAATTTTATTAATCTGCATGTAGTAATGTAAACGTAGCGATATCGGAAAAAACGCGTAGAAAACGTAGACGCGTAAAAAATAGGCGTCTCATTGCATGTGTGAAAGCAAACATCGTTGCTGAAGGTGAACATTTTTCTATTTTGTATATAACGAAGTCAATTTAATCTATTATAGTCTAATCGCTTGATATTTTGGAGAAGAGATGGGGAGAGAGATTGCATGCACTGGTTTTCAGGGTCCTATTCTATCTTATTCGTGCTAAAACAAATGCCTAGAACTTCTTCTTCTTCTTTCTTTCTTCTTGGCAAAGAAGAAAAATGGAGATTAACCAGAGGTTGTATTCTCCAACGAACCCTCCCCCCCTCTCAAAGCGGATTCTATGCAAGATACAACATAAAAAGGGCAAAAAATAAAAGGAAGCGAGAGATGAAAATATACAGACGGCACTCAAAAAATCAAGTAAAAACCAAAAAGGGAAAAAAAATAAATGGAAATTAGAGCAGAAAATTGATAGACCACGCGCTCACCCCCGGGGAAAAACATGCTTAGAACTAACCTTGCAATGTAATTTCAGATTATGAATATGATTAGGATTGCTTTTTACAATGCAATTTGAGATAATGAATGTAATTACACCAGGATAAGTGGATTGTGACTCAAATACACTGGAATTATACTTTCCGGTTAGGACATATACTTTATTTCGTTTAGAAATGCGATAAGTATATCACATAGAATAAGAAAAAATATCAGGTTTTGGGTAGGAGGGAGAGGAGTCAATTTGCCAAATTTTATTTTCTAATTACAAAATATTCTGAGTTACCAAGAGATGAACTAATATATACAGATTGCAAAAATATTCAAAGCAGTTGATTTCTAATTACTTTTTATCAATTTTTAGTAAAATTAATTTTTAAAATTCAACAGTGTTCTTGTTGGCGAGTAAAATTTTAATGCAACACTAAAAGTCTTTCTACAGGAGCAAAAGAACCATAATATAGACACAAATTTAATGTTAATTTCACATAAATGGGGGAAGTTTCCATTGTTACATTTTCATAACTCTAGTCGATTTGAACCTTCATTATCCAGTGCCTCCTTTAGAAAGTCATCTACTTTCTTCTTCAACACGATTATGCCAAATAGTAACTTTCAGGAATACGAACATAATTACAAAAGTTTTTTTTTCTTATTACGATTTTGATTGTTCTAGGAATCACTACTTCGATTACGATTATGATTACGTACGGAATTATTTTTTGATTAGGTAAAGATCAAGGCTTTCATTAATAATTCTTAAACGAATTTGACCACAGTATAGTTTGCGATAAAATATCGCAATCGATTACAATTATTCATAGTCTGATGATAAGCGTGTACTCTCTAAACAAAGTCCAATACGTAGTCATAGATTTGATAAGATACAATATGTTTAATTACATTACAATTAAGTCTAGTTATATTGCTAAATGTAAAATTATTTATTTATTTCTGGAGTAGAACAACTTTTTATTATTATCAATCAGTAGATAAATTATAATTTAGAATTTCACATACCAATTTTTAAAAGATTTTATGCCGATATTCTATCCAGCTGTTTTGGTAACGACATATACGAACTTTATTAAATCTGTAAATAAAACTCTTCTCTGAAGGTGAAACCAAATTTTGTTAAATGCCATAGCATTTGAAATGTAGGTTAAATACCAAAGCGTCTCTTTTATCGATTTTCGATATTTGTTGAACTCTTCCAACAGAGAGCTAAAGTTGATTGCCGACCTTTAGGTCGGCAATATAAAATTGTGAAACTTAGCTAAAGCTAATTGCAAACCTTTAAGTCGGCAATTTTATAATAAGAAATTTTTTCTCCATTAAAAGAAAATTGTAATGTACATAACATAATTTCAATATGGTGGGAGTGAGGTAAAAGTAAAATTAAAAAAAAAGGAACGTTAGTAACCAAATGTACCTCCTGAACCTGTTTAAATAAAAAATATTATAAAAAAACTTAAGTTATACGGTTTTAGTAAAATACACTAATAAGTAAAAAAATAATTTTCAGCTAGCACAACATTCTTGGTCATATGCCACTAAAAATAAAATCGTGGAGCGTCCATAAAAGGATTGTATTTGGACAATAGAATAATAGAATATTAAGGAAGATAATTGACTATTAAGGATCCAAATAGAATATTAAGGAAGAATGGAAGTGATAACATAAAAATTACGTATATAGGAATGACTACATTCAATGCATTTAAAATTTTACTTACAATTTTATAACAAAAATCCGTCGTTCTTATATATATCATTTCTATGTTATTACTTCAGTTGTTCTTTAAAATTCTGGTAATATCCAAATACAATTTTTTTTGGATCACGCCACGATTTTTTTTTATCGTATATGATCAAGAATGTTGCGATAGCTAATTTTTTTTTCTTTTTAGTACATGTTACTAAAGCTGTGTAGTTTAAAATTTTTTTTTGTAATATTTTAATTTAAACTTTCTAGTCTTTTGCAATTTTGTATTCAAATTATCATCAGATATACAATCAAACATTTTTATACTAAATTTATAGAGGTTTTCATATAAGAACAGCAATTCATAATTTGTCATGAGCGTGTTAAAATTTCTTCCATATATATATATATATATATATATATATATATAAATATGTATATATATATTCCAAGTATGCAAATAATTAAATGTGCAAGGCCAATGAGTGTTAACTTCGGTTATAGCCTGAGTTTCTACTGCGCAACTAGCATCTTATAAAACAGGTTAAAAATGTAGACGGTTTATCTTTGCTCGTTATCGGCGTTGCAATTCCGTAGAGACACAAATAATAATGCCGTTACGATGTTGCCGAAAACCTTATAAGTAATTAGACGAGCTTGAACGTGGTCGTCTAGTCGGGATGCGTGAATCTGGCTGGGCATACCGAGCAATACGCCGCCGCCTGCACCGAATGGACACTGCTGTGTAAAGGTGCTGGTAGCAATGATTGCTGCAAGGAACTCATCGGCGGAATGAAGGCTCTCCAAGGCCAAGGTGCTCGAATGCGAGACAAGATCGGATGATAGTGCAACAAACCCGAACTGGCCCAGCGGCATCATTGTTCGCCATCCAACGTGCTACAGCCTCTTCCATGCCACCCGTGGTACTTTCCACCATCTCTCGGTGCATGACTGAGATGGGGTTACGCTCATGACGGCCTTTAAAACGTCTGTCCATAACACCACAACATCGACAGAGTCGTTTGGAGTGGTGTCGTAGCCGAGCATCATGGCTGCCAACAGACTGGCATCGCCTAGTGTTCAGTCTTTCAGCAGATGACCATCGGGCACGTGTGTGGAGGCGCCAGGGCCAGCTGCCCCTTGTTATAGTTCTACCGCAACAATGATTTTTATTTTAACACTAGTAAGTTTTCAACAATACGTTGTTATGGCCTTTATTTTGCAACAATGCCTATTTGAAGTTATTTAATGAAGTAATTTATGTCTGTCTTAAAAATATTTCCAATTCAAATAAGTTTGATAAAAGCTTTTCATAGCTATAATTCACACACACCATACTTGCAAAATGTTGAGTTTAAGTTGTAGAAAATTCAGTGGGACAATGATTTCTAAACAAAACATCAGAAAAAGAGCCTTTAATGAGTTGAGAGAAGAATATTGCATTAAAGATCTCATCAACAAAGATCGATTCGAGGAGATTTGGAAGCTGGGGCAAAAAGGCACAGGCAAAAGCATGACAGTAAAGATTAAGCCTTGGTGCTGGTCAAAAGCTGGGGAACTGCGCATCTGGCCGCCTTTGGATCACGACAATATCGTGCCTATCATCGACAGGAAATTTGTAGCAGGAGGAGATGTTCACATTCTGCCCTACTTCAGCAGAACTTTCGGGTGGTACTTTGCGAACCAGACTTTTCTAGAAAAGCTGGAGTTCCAAGTCACAGTGGAGTGGATGGATGGCGTGCTCAAAGGCCTCGCTTACCTACACGAGCGAGGGTTCGTCTACCTAAACCTGCGAGCAGGAAATGTCCACATCTGTCAGTGAAGGGCAGTCTTGGGAGATTTCTCTTATGCAGATGAGGCGGAACACCCAGTCAGAGAGTGAGTATATTTCGACTACGTATTATATCTGTGTATACAGAACTGGATTAGCCAATAGGTAATATAAGCGATCATTTAGGGCATCATCAGAGTAGAGGTGTCGAAAGGGGTATACTACACACACAACTATTACATTTAAATATTTAAAAAAGAAATAATTGAACACATTTAAATTCGCATATCTTCTAAATTATCCATATATGTTACGCATAAACTAATATGTTATATTCAATATAATCGTTTGCAACATGTATGAGATGATTAGAAAATAATACTTTTTAGCTTTTTGCTTATTGGTTTTTTATTCGATTTTCGATCCGCGAAATTCGACTGGTTTTTCTCAAAAAATGTTTGACTGATTAAATCTGAATGTGTGGTACATAAGTAAGTACTGCATGGAAGTGAAAAGAACGTCACGACATATAAAGTTCTGTTCGAATTCTGGGCATTAACTGCATGCACTGTATGACAGTATGTTCGTAACTATTCAGCCAATTCAAACCATACTCTGTAAAAGTGTTTGTCGTATATTGAATGGGAAAAAAAGTTAATTTTTGAGAAACTTCACGTTTTGTGCTCAGCATGTGTATTCGCATGTTGAACAGTTAAATAATGTAATGGGTTCGACTCCACAACAGATATTAGAAATGTTAACCATGAGGTTTTTTTTTTATCATGTGGAAAGAAAGTGTTTTGTGTTTTTGCGAATATTGATTTCAGAAATAGTCTGTGTTTAGTCTTAAATCTATATTTTCTTATTTCAGCCTTTTAACTTAACTTAAGAATATACTTTCACCTCTGCTCGTGATTGCATATCATTCGTTGTCTTACGCCATGTTACCTGCAAACGAACCCTTTGCTTGTAGTTACGTATATTCTCACATTATTAGGTCCGCCTCATAGAAAACAGCACTTTAAATATTTCTTCTTTGAATATGTAAATGGCAGTCTATGCCTGAAGAATGAATGTGCGAGTTTGAAGTTTTACCTTTAGAAGAAAAGCTACGACTAAATTATTTTCTAAATTTTATATTTGAAAAACAAAAACTGCTTTCGAAATCTATGACTTTGGCATAAATGTCCTCTATAGAGAAGATGCCCGAAAAAAAATCAGTATAAACCTTCCAAAAAATTTAATTCAGTGCAAAGGGGGGGAAATCGATAACAGACTGCCTATAACGGAAAAAAGTGAGAACTAAACCTATCAAAAAAGATCAAATTTACACCATCCCGATGCCTTGGAGATAGAGTAGTGCCTAGAAAGATGTATAAAGTAATTACAAAAATAGTAATATTGTAATGAATCCCAATATGAAATGTCTAAATATATTTTTGACTCGGAACAGATCGGGACTTGCTCAATTTCATCCCCCCCCGGAGTGTTTCACAGAGGCTGAAGTATCTGGACAGCCTCTGGATGTGTGGTCCTTTGGAATGGTGGCTCTCACCACCTGTACCAAACTCTCTGCAAAGGAACCACCTAAGAACATCCAGAACTGGGAAAAAGGATGTCTCCCCACTAGTCTTTGATGCTCTTCAGGTACATAACTTCTGTGAATTTTTCATTTTTTTGCTCTAATATTCTCATCCTTTTTAGTTTCTAGATATTTTGACGATATATGCCTACACATTGAAAAAACATTACCTGACATTCATTTTGGTTTTAATATAAAAAATTAGAGTTAATGCAAAACTTAACTAATATTTTAGATATTAGTATTAAAACTTAACTGTGACAAAAATTGAACTAAAACTATTTTTAATTATTTAAATGGCCCATAAAGTTACTTAGAGAATCATCTCTTATGAGTTTTTTTTATTAGAAAACGAATAACACCCGTTTTAGAACACTAGCATGAACCGTTTTCGACATATTACATATATTTTATACACATTACCGTAAAATTTAAAAGTATTAACTATTTTGAAATATGTTAACTTTCCATATGCAGTATTATGCGATAAACATAAAGATTATTCTCGTGAATCTAATTCGTTCCGTTCACGAGAGAAAATACTTCAGGGAATAGTTACGTATTTTGACGCCTGACATTTTGCCAACAGCAGCTTATATGAAAAAGGTCTTCTCTAAATTTGGAATGGCCCTTCTCCTCGTCGAAATTCGACTTGGGCTCCTCTTCAGGTGGAGGAGTGTTGAAGACCCAGACCGTCCGACTCGTCCAGGGGACTAAGAGCAACTATTTGGACGGCCGGGAAGGAAAGTTAGCAGAAGCCAACTTCCAAGGTGGAGGAGTGTGTGGCAGCAAAGCCGACTCTGCTCCTGCCAAAAGACATCTGATCAGAAAGATGCTTGGAACCTATACACGAATTATAAGATCGGAGGAGAAGCTAGCTTTTGCTCTAACCTTATAATGTCGGTCTTGTAAACACCAGATCCCTGGTTCGGACCTGGCGATGCACAATCGCCACAGAGTCATATTGTCCCAATATATTAAGCCATTATTGTGCCAATTCCGTCAAAATGTACATTTTTCATAGTAGTCCAATATTTGCAATATTGTCTTTCAATATTGGGCCAATGTTGGATTGCTACTGAAGATATTACTTATATGGTATGTGTGCTATCAGTATTAATTATTGTCAATTTAGTGTCGAACAAAATGTAGGTTAATTCGGTACTTTTGCATGTTGCCATCCGAAAAAGAGTCTAATGTAGCGTCAACATTGAAAACATTGTGCAGTGGATCTTACACATCCTCTTTTTAGTGTGAAAGAATGTAATTCGTTGCATAATATACAGAAAGTAAGTGTTTTTAAGAGTTGCTTAAAAGGTTGTCAGAATTATTAGAAATAGCAATAAGAAAAATTCATAAAAAGCATATTATAAATCTTAAATGTAATTTCGCTGCATATCCCGCTAACTTAGTTAATAGTATTGCTAAGCATTTTAAATAGTATATAAAACTATAAATTATATATAATACTAATGATTTCTGCAATATTATGGCTTATTTCAATAAAATGGTCTTCATGGTATACCCCAGTAAGTAAGCTTCTCTATCAAAGGCGGGGATTTCATTTTTCTTAAGAAGCTTTAGTTTGTTTAACAATGTAGGGTGATTAGCGTCGAAAATAGTTTCAATAGTCAATATTGAAAATTGCCCCGTTAGGTTCTGTCCCGCGGTCGAGTTAAGCCTTTTATGCCAGGCCTGGAAAGTTTCAGAGAGACTTTATCCCATATTCCACCCGGTTCACTTTGGCCACTCCCGGAGAAAAATAGAAAATTTATCTGTTAGATTTGTTTCAGTAAACGATATCGATACTATAATCTCATCTTCTAAACCTTTGGAAGGATGCTCGAGTGTCTGGATGTACTTTTAAAAAACTCGATCTCCACCCTGTTGCAAGGTATCAAAAATACGACTAAGTTGGGTTCTGTCCAATAGTCGATACATAAAGTTTGCCCATTTCAGCCTTCTAAGTCACCATAGGACTTCTGGGGATGGTGAGGGGACGGGGGGGGGATCTGAAAAACTTTCTCAAAACTATTTTTTCCGCCCCCGGCGGGGAGAATAAATTAAAAATCCAGTAAAGTTCTATCCTATGGTCAATACTACAAGTGTGTCCTTCTAGGTCAATCTTCAATTCAACCCTCTAGGTCACCAGCGAATTTTTGAGAGGTCTGTAAAGGCAAAAACACGTTAAACATTTACATATAGTGATAATTATTATAAATTAAATACATACGTAAATTATTGATATAAATTTGTTTGACTTAAACAGCTATATCTCATGAAATTTTGCAGGATGTCAAGTACTTATATATATATGCACAGATAGGAAGATAAATTTAATTTTGACTTAATATTGTATTATTATTTATTGTAGAATTTCGATGCCAATCTGCAGCAAAGATTCCCCGACGAATGGATTAGATCGAGGAACAAATTTGAGGCGCTCAATATAGTAAGAGCTTAATCCTGAATCTAGACCCAATACTAAGCGTCTATTGGAGCATCCATTGTGGTTACCTGATTGGACACACGATGGATACAATGGATACAATGTGGATGAAGCTGGGATATTTTGAAGATGCTGATCTATGTAAGAAATTATCTATAACACTTCTTTATTAAGAATAGTTTCAGGGCCGGATCTAAGACTGGTCCTTATTTATGGTCTACATTGACCATTGTTTTGGATATCGGTAGTTATAGTTACCTAATTTAGCCACAATGATAAAAGAAATGACAAGGCCGAATATGACTACGGACAACAACCTTGTTTTCTTTTTTTTATGAAGTCAGTCCTAGAATGCACTTTAAAACTTTAAAATGTGTGTTTCTAGCGACACTTTTGCAATATTTTACCCCGATTAAAATATAGCGTAAAATCTTCTCGATTATTGCAATTGAATCCCGTTTAGAACACGACTCCTCTCCAAGGGTCTGCATGTCATACAAAAGTGAAAATAGAACACAAACTATAAGTATTTGCATTTTTCCCGCGATTTATAGAACGGATTTTTAAACGAGGAGTGTTACGACGGACAGGATGGAAACTTAATTAAAAGAAGAACAAAAAGTACAATAGACGAATAAGGAGCGTACATATTTAGCACATTTCACTTCCGATCTGAAATTTGGGAAAGATAACATCAAGTATAAAAGAAAGGACTATCATCTCAGTAATGCAATGGGTCGAACATCAGTCATACATCAAGAAGAGATCCGTGGTTCTAATGCAGACTGGGACATATGAGTTATTTACAGACATTTTGAATATTAGATTCAGTCTTTTGTCCACCTTATTTTGTGAATGTCTTGCGATCCATCTTGCGATAGATGAATGTAATTCGAATGTTTATCGATTAAATATTCTATATAAATTTTGTTTAACTAGTTGATATCCGAAATATGTTCAAATGGCTCGTGTTGGTTTAACGACGTATCTTGGAGTGCATCCTTCTGAAATAACACTGCTTTTACTTTCCATGCAATACATGACTGGAAATAATGTTTAGGGAAAGTATTGGAATCGTGTCGGAAATCGTAACTCGAATTTTCGACGGATCTACACGTTTTGGAACCTCTAGACCACGAAAAACTATTAGTGGGACGTCTGTGTGTGTCTATCTCTGCAATTTGTCTGTATCTGCAATGTATCCACTGTAACTCGAAAACTAATTGACCGAATTTCATAAAATTTTATAGGTAAGTAAGTCACTTAGGGTGACTGTAGTAGATTAGATTTTGGTACGATTCGGGATTAACAAAAACCCTGCGTTTTTGCAAAATGGTCCTTAAAATCCTATGTATTCACTCTAGCTGAAAACGAATCAACTAAATTTCACAAAATTTGGTAGATAAGTTACTTGTTGGTTACTTTGGTGCTGATTAGATGTTGGGAAGTAATAATCTGCCTTTTTTACAAAATGGCTTACAAAAACCGATTTCGAAGTTAAAACAGTTCATCAGAATAAGTATGCATGACTAATACTCACCATAAATTTCCTTATCTTTCAAACTTCAAAAATAGGCACATGAAAATTTCCATATGCTTGATTTTATTTAGAAATAATTTAAAATTCTATTTACACAAGTAGTTGTTGTATTGAGCTAAGAGTAGTGAGGAAAAGAGTTCAAATGTCATCTTTGTCGCTACTCATCTTAAGAAAGAAAGGTACTAAAAGCTTGAAATTTTGTCATAGTGGTAGCAACTAATGTGGATACATTTTAGAATTATTAATTGAACAAAAACGCAGAAGATTATACGAAAAGTTATGAAAACAAAAAAAAAAGGTTTCTCTTAAAAACGGATCCAAATCTGATGAAATATTTTCTGAAGTGCTTTTCTTCGAATCTGCTATGTATGCAGATTTCAGTACTGTATAATCTGGGAGTTTCAGTTTCATTCTATGATCACGGCAGTATCCTTATTTATTAAACTCTGAAAAATAGATTATTAAAGTATTTTAATATATGTCGCTTATTGTGGATGCTATCCATATGGATATGATTGTTTATTTAGAGTTGTGCGAAGTATAAGTTAATTGAGTACTTTGAAATAGTTTTACATGTTGTCATCCGGAATGATAGAAAATGTTTACTTTATTTGTCTAATTCCTTAAATCTTGAATCAATATTATTTACCAGATCTGTAAAAGTAAGTTGAGCTAATCGCGGATTTTTATATTCCAGCTCCGGAAAGTGGCAGCAAAAGATCTGGAAAATGGAAGCAATTCAGAAAATGGATTCGAAAAAAATGGACAAACATTCAATCCAGGGAATCTAATAAGAAACAGGTCAGTAAGGTAATCCTATTCTTATCATCAACTATGTCACACTACTTTCCTTGCCGGCCGTCCAAATAGGTGCTCTTAGTCCCCTGGACGAGTCGGACGGTCTGGGTCTTCTACACTACTTTCCTTGCCAACGGTCGCACCGTGCTGAAAACACCGGTTCTCGTTAAATCACCGAAGTCAAGCAGCATCGGGCGCGGTTAGTACTTGGGTGGGTGACCACCTGGGAACACCGTGTGCTGTTGGCCCTTTTCGGGCGCGGTAGCCCGGTTGTTTGCGCGCTGGATTTGCACGCTGCTACAACTGCCGTCGTGTACATGTGGGTACGATCACGTTAAACATGTGGGTCCGTAAATCCTTCCGAGAGGTTGGTGGTAGGGGAAGGAGGGTACGGTCCCTGTGGATGCCTTCCCCACAGGATTCCGGTCTAAATTGGGTGGCACTTCCCGGCCGTCCAAACAGTTACCATACACCTTTCTGGTAGGTCGGACGGTCCGTGTCTCAACAACAACACTGCTTTCCTTATGCACAGATGACCATACATCGCGGTTTACGCCCGCTCCTCTTCAAAACTATTATCTTTCGGAGCTGAGCCTCAAACACGGCCCACTTGATTGGGTCCAATTACGCCCAGCTTGCAATGTAAAGCCGTTCTTTCAAAATGTATATTACGTGACATCACGACTGATATAGCATCTTGTATACTCTACTTCGGGAGAGGCTAATTGGAATAAAATGTGGAAGCTATGATTTGTCTTTTTCTCAGTTATGTCTTCAAATGCCAATTATGTGTACAGTGACTATACCTCCGGTAATGGTAATTTAGATATATTTCGGACAAAGGTAACTTGACAATAGAGAGGCACGGGACATGGTGTAGGAAAGGGTATAAGAAGTACAGGGTCTTTCAAATGTCCATATAAATTTTAAAAATTCATTAAAAATCGAAAAATCACCGCATTAAGGTACGGTTTGTACCATAAGTATTGCTAGGATGGGTTTTTTTTTTGACGTGAAAAAATTTTGTAGTTTAAAAAGTCACCTATAGGTGGCGCTGAACGCAGTGGAAAGACAATTAAAATAACTTACTGTACCTGTCAAATCGTGTGATAAGCCTAAGTAACCCTGAACAGGTGATAGGGCCTTTTCCTTTCTTTAGATTTTTCCTAAATCAGAATTTTCGCAAAGCATCTGATGCTGATTCTCCGCTCTCAAGTAATACAGCCTCACTAACAAGGTTTTCTCGATCAAAGTTAACATTCTCGCAAAAACGTCTTCTTTGCACCGCTTACGAATGAATCAAATGAAGAATCTACAGAGCACTACAGCTCTTTTATAACAGCTTCATTTGCATACTTCTGGAAGATGTTTTTGGGTAAGCGCTACCTATAGGTGATTTTTTAAACAAAATACGTTGTTTAAAAGTATACCCTTTTATTATTTGCATGTAGCGTATATGTATGTGAAACATGTTTATTAAATTTAGTATGCGACTTGAAATACGACGTATATCAAATTTGATTTTTCTAGCTGCTTCGGTTCAAGAGTTACTTGCCCCAAAACAAGTATATTATTAAGGCGGGTCCAGGACGAGCTGGACTGTTAAAGTTCAACCCCCTCCCCACAGTTCTCGAGTGATTGCTGAAAAGCAAGTCCATTCCAATGGAGCCCATAAGACGGGCTTGTTCTATAAGGTTCAAAATCCAAAGAACTAAAATATACCACAAAAGAAAACGACGTACAGTCGAAGAGGTAGCAAGTTCAAATCAACCATTTCTTATAACTAAAATTAGAAAATTATATTTATGATTTGTCACATTTTGATAAATATTAATTTAAATGGATATTTAAAGTGAATTTGGACGGTGTATATAAAGACAGGACTGAGTTATAAGTCAACCATTGCTTCCACAGCGTATTAAAGATAGACTTGCCCTAAATATATACTAATGAATAAGACGACCGCCCTATAAAGACACATTATTTGATCATGCTTTGTCATAATATCAATTCGGAGGACCCTACAGTATAACGCGATTGTGGCTGAAAATAATATTATTTATATTGTTTATGAAACCCCTTTCCAAACCATATACCTTCTACTACCTAAAATATATGCAGTATTCCTAAAATATATACGTACTTTGGGTATGATGGAGGTAATCACATGACTACGTTAAGTTAGTCTAAGTTGGATTAATTCTCCGTCGAGGAAAGGAGGGAATTCAAGAAGGAACTAATGAATGAAAATTGAGGACTTTCCCCGTGTAGGCGTTTATTTTTGAGTGCTGTACGTATTGTGTATATTTAAAGATCATGCTCAAAACTGCGCCGGTGGAGGAGATTTAACATTAATTCTCACGCCTTCCATCCATGGCGTAACATGGCTGGCTCGTATTAGACGGGAAATACAGTATTAATACATTTTAGGGTTTAGGAATTTATTTCACTCTAAACAAACAAACGACCAGAATCTGAAACTGAGCCGTAATACCTTACTAAATTATATTGCCATTTGCAGTATGATGGCCATGCCAGAACCTTACATCGGTTGTTTGCATAAAATATGTCTCAATAGCGCGCTTTCTTATTAAAGCTGATACGTTTAGTGGTATTTTGCTAGAATATATTTTCCGACATTATTAACTTTCAGTTGGCTTATTTGTAAACGCTTGATGTAATTTAAAGTTTCCATTTTCTATTTCAGGCATACAAAGTCCTTTTTTGCACTGTAGCTGACAATTTTTAAGGTGTTCATTTTTTGCTGACTGTTTGTCATGATACTTTTTTCCATGATGACCATTAATGATGATAACCATTGTAAACATGATAACCATTTCCCATTGAACTTTTATTATGAGAATCTTTGCTGAGATGACAATTTTTTTTCGAGTTGACCATCTGAAACTGTTTGTTAGACTATTATCTGAAAATGTACAACTGTAAAAATGTTTGGAAAACACGGAATCAGTATCGTTCAAAATAATAATATCTCATTCAATAATTTTAAATGAAATTTATTTTAAATGTATTTATAAGAATGAGATTCTCCAAGAACGAAAAGCATATTATATATATAAATTAAAGTTAAAATGTTAATAAGTTTATTTTTATTGTCACATATATCTCTTTATATATACTGAAATGAATGCAGTAACATTATAATAATTCTAAAATATATAGAAGAAAATCTCTTTATGAGATATATTCTAAAATTTTAATAGTTTTTAATTTAATATATCTGAATATGTTAAAAAGTAAAATTACTGTAAGTAATAATGAAATAATTTCATTTTTTAAAGAAAATTTCTATGAGATATATTCTAAAATTTTAATAGTTTTAAATTTAATATATTTAAATTTGTTTAAAAGTAAAATTACTCTAAGAAATAATTGAAGAAATAATTTCATATAAACTTATTTTATATAAGTTTATATGAAATTATTTGCTAATTTTAGGTAGTCAATTAAGTGGTGAGAAATAATTAATATCTTTAAAAATTAAAGTGCAATAGTATAACATTCACAGCAAATATAGCAAGTATTCAAAAAGTTTCATCCGCTAACAGACATATTTCAATTTATTAAAAAGTTCTTTAATATGTAAAATATCTTTATAATAGTTCTTCAAACTTTTAATAGAAATCAATGCCCATTGATAATACATCATTTCACTTATATTCAGTTTTAATTTTTTTACTTCTTAATTCTCCATATCTTGACCAGGACGTGTAGCAAAGATTTAAAAAAAATAATAAACAATATAAATTATTAATGTTTTTAAACCTGATTAAATCCACTCAGCTCCATCGCTTAAATGAGTTTTGTGTAGTATGCAAAAATCTAAAACTATTTCCCCCTTCTTTTAGACAAAACAAACAAGTTTGTTACAAACACGCCTATCTTCAATTTCATTTATATTGCATAATTTCTTAAAACATGGAATACCTTTATATTTCATTTTAAAAACTTGATTAAAACTTGAAAAAATACAAATCCTAATAATAGATATTTTATTTAAACGGTTAAGAATAATATATATTTTATAATAGAAAAAAATAATAGATACTTTATTTAAACGGTTTTCATTTAAAAACAGTAAACTATTTTAATGTTTAGTTAATAATAAAACCAGTAATACCTTCTAAACATCATAAAATTGGTAATTAAATATTTAAAGCGAAGAAATGTGTTTCAAAATTTAAACTTTGTTAGTTTCGAAATTACTGGCAACCCATCATTTTGCCGGCATCGGCCTTCAAGACATTTTCCTACTTTATATAATTGTATTCAACAAGTACCCCTTTATTTGTATAACTCACATATTTTACGCTTGCACGTTTTTGCTCCCTCTTACATTGCAGTAAATCTTACTGTTGTTGACTTTTATTCTCAGGGCTTGGTTTGCTTGGCTTGGCTGAGCTGGGGCCGGCTCGGTTCGAGTTTTGAGCTGGAGCATATTTTCTTATTTGGGATTGCAGGGACCCAATTTTTTGATAATGTTTATGATTCATTTTTGACCTCGAGCCTATACTCCTTTATTACACAGGAGGGGCCCAGATTCAAGTCTTGCTATCTGGGCTTGGCTGGGCTCGGCCCGACTTTCGGATAAATATTTATGATTAATTTTTAACTTTGGGCTTATATTACTTTTATATACTGGAGGGGCCCAGATTCAAGCTGCTATTTGAGCTTGATTGAACCTGGCCCGAATTTTTGATAATGTTTATAATTAATTTTTGACCTCGGGCCTATACTCTTTTTTTATACAGGAGGGGGCCCAGATTCAAGCCTTGCTATTTAGGTTTGACAGGGCCCGGCCCGATTTTCTGATAATTTATTTTTATATTAAACTTTTGATTTCGGGCCTGTACTCCTATTTTGGACTCGAGTTTTGTCATCCTTGATAGAACATACCCGAGTAAAGTTTTTGTAGTTTTATTTATACAATGGATATTTTAGCTCTGCCCGTTTTATGTGTATAAACGGGATTTTACATTTCGTGCCGAACTCCGGCCTATATTCAGCCATTTCTCGGTGTCCGGTTCGAGGCTGCTCCAGGTCCTGTATAAAGTAGTGGAAATACAGGGAGCAAATAGTGAAAGTGTAAAAGAAGTGAGTTTTGTAGCAAGAGGCGTACATGTTAAAAATTATATTAGCAGAATAATTAAAAGTTAACAATATTACTTTTTCCACAAACAGCAACGCAGTAATAAGTCAATAATATGATCGATATCAAATGGTATATATCAGTTTTAGAAATTAAATACAGGAATAAAACTTAAATTCATTGCCCTTTTCAATAAATGTCATACGAGAAATCATGTAAAACTAACCATTACATTGATTTAAAATATAGCTCTTGTTCATTTTACCCTAATAGGTAAAATTATTTTAATAATAATTTATTAAAATCATTTTTTGTCAATACTTAAGATAGTAAATACTTAAGATAATTACATTTAATATTTTCTTCTAAAAATTTATATATTTCTTTCTATAGCCACTTTTTACTGTTTGTGTTCTAAAAATTGATATATTCTTTGTCTCATAGCTGTTGCCCCATTTTTAACACTTTACAACAAAGTTGAAAAGTGTTTATGACTTTGTTCATTCTGTCTGTCTGTCCGTTAGCACGATAACTGCCGTAAAAATGACTTAATCAAAATGAAATTTTAGTATGTTATTCAGACGGTCTGTAGAACCTATGGGAATATAAATGAATAATATTACCCAATTAGTTTTGGATTGAACCCGGGTCGAAAAAATGAAATACATTGAGCCCTATGGGACCTAATTTTTCAAACATTTTTTAAGCGGATTTAAAATTCCCAAATTGCTTCGAAAATTTTAGGTAATATTTAAATTGTTCCATAAAATATATAAAAAAAAATTCAGCGAAATATATTCAGTAGTTTTTTAAATAAAAATTAAAATAATAATTTCACCTCTTATATGAAACGATCACCTGACCATGATATGAAACGATCACATGACCCACTTCAAAATGATATATGGCATCCATCTTGTTTCAAAATCGTGATTTTTTAAAGTTCTTTTTAATTCATATTGAGTGTTGTATCCGTCCTAAAACAACTTTATTTTTGCTTAAATTCTGTGCATCTACATACTGAAACAACGCAATGACAATATATTTGAGTTTAAATGCTCATCTAAATTTGATTATTTCTACAACTAAGCCTATTTTTCACCTAAGTAAAATGTAAACAGCAAAATATATAGAATGAGTTGTATTAGAATTCCTGTATTTTTTTAACACAAAATAATTTAGTCCATGGAGTCTGCATGGCTGATATGAATGAAATATTAATTGATTTCATAAAGAGAAGGACGATTTTTTTCAATGAAGTTTCAAGCATAGAGCTTAATTTTTTGTAGCTCCATGGTCTTAAACAAAATGTTTAAATAAAATAAATTATTATAGTATTGTGATGAATGAAATGAATGGGAGAAAGTTATGAATGAAATCCTGTTTTTATAGAGAGATCCAGGCGTGTTATTTTTTCTATGACGTCATTTGAATTAATTTCAGTTGTTTTCGATGAAGTTTTCAAATATAATAAATTATCGTAGTATTATGATAATTCTAAAACTATTACAGAGGAATGTATAACATTTTAGAGATGTTTAAACCAGACAATTTTTATTTCAATGCCGTCATTTGAATGAAGTTCATTTTTTTCGATGAAGGTTTAAGTTTTTAAATATAATAAATTAATGCAGTATTGTGATAAGTTTCAAAATATTACCGAGGAATGTATTGCATTTTAGACTTGTTTAAATAAAATTGCATTGAAGTTGGAAAGTGTTTCATAATCAATGCTTTAAGCATGATTGATCTTTCTTGTTTTATTTTGAATTATAAAGCACTTAATCTTTTATCATGTTTTAGAAAATAATTAAATACGTTTACATTTATATTATTTTACCACAAGAATTTATATTGTTTTACCCCAAAATTTTAAATTGGCATTGATTTAGTAGTTATGAAGATTTCATTAAATTTTTCCGCAAAATAACTATACGTAATCATTTTAAACTATTATTATTTTATTAGTTGTTTTACAAACATATGAATATTAAAATTATTTTTAAAGTGTAATTGAAATGTTCAGGTGTTTATTAATATATATTGATTACTTCAAATTTTTTTTATATATATATTAAATCATATCTTTTAAACATTACTATTTTAAAGATTAGTCAAAAACCTTGTCTATATTACTTGCTGAATAAAGTTGAATCAGCTATATTTTTTAAGGATATTATTTAAGAATATATTCAAAATTGTTGTTTTCTAAAATATTTTCATAAATTATGCATTTTCTTTGCATTTCAAAAACGTACCTCCTATTCATGTTTATTTCTTTAATTTCTCAGCTTTCAATATTGTTTAAATCCTGTATAATACCTGAAGTTAGCATTTCCTATTTATTAACTGTTATACATAGTCCATCACAAAAAAAATAAAATTAAATTGTGATGGCTGTGATGAAATAATTAAAAACTGTTTAAAAATTAGTATTCATAGTGACATCCCAGAAATGTATATCCATATAAACTGTGATGGCTATCTTTAAAAATGGATTGATACTGATTTCCGTAAAACTGTTTAATATGTGAACTGAAAAATCAAATTTTGTGCAGTAATAAAAATTAAGTGATATACTAGTAGTTTGTTATTTGTGTCTGGTTCTGTATAGCAGTAAGATAAATTACACTTCTCACAGGATAAAAAAATAACAGAATCGATGAAAAGATCAATATTCGCTTTCCTATTCACTGTCACTTTATTTAGCTTATGGAAAACAGGAAGAAACTATATGTTATACCCTGCTAAGATGGAAAATCTGATAAAAATAAAACACACTTATATATACCCATTTTTATAACTCCCCCCAAAAGTAAAAAATCATCTATTTAAAACTTTTAACAATTTGGGTTTGAAGATTAAAAGTGAGCGGTGTAGAATCATTGCCAATAATATTTCTTAAAATTTCTATGTAATCAACCCATTTTTAATCAGTCACCCTGTAGTGATTCACCTTTATTGGGTAACTCTGATAAAGATCAACAGTAAATATATAAGAAATTTTTCTCTAAAATATCCATTTTTGATATGCAGATTAAAATTATTAAAATGTTTAAGAGAAGGAATCTATTTTCAATTTTTTAGAGCGTTATTAAATGCATACTAACTACTGAAATTTTTGATGCGCCTATAGCGATTACCCGAAGAAGATAAAATTCCTATCTCGAAAATAAAACAATGTAGGCGAAAATTTTGAACTGCAAAGATACAGAGTTCTGTATCTACACTATTAAAAGTTTAGTGTGTTTTACACATAATATGTTCACAGACGACAAAAAAGGAGATCAGCTCTAGATTCATCTCTAGAGGTGCTGCATACTTTCTGAATTAATTTGCGTGTAGTCACTATCCTGTTAGTTTATCCTGCTGTTTCAGATCTAAAACGCTTCAATTAAAAGCAAAAATATCTGAAAAAGCCCCAAATTATGATAGATACAAAAATTTGATGTCTGTTTTGCGTGATTCTTTTGCAGTAAGATTTTGTGGCTTCGCGAAAGATAAGAAAAATATTGAACTTCTTATAAACCCATTTTCGATTAATGTTCATTATTTTTAAGACATATAGATAGAAATTTTTGCCCTTTAGCATAATATTGCACTTAAAGGCAATTACTATAATACCATTACTTCCATTTTATTCAGTTCAAATGATGTTGAATTCTGAAAATTTATTTCAATTCTCGATTTTCCGACTTTAAGAGTTGAACAATGAGGTACTGTTGAAAGTTTGGCTCAATCTATATTGGTGAACAACCGTTTTATGTAGTAAATACGATTAAAACTAAATATCATTTAAAAAATAACTGACGTTTACCTGAATAATATTATCTTGCTTGTCTGCTCAAACGTACAAGAAACTGTAAAAACTGGCAAATTTAACAAGAAAGATCAATTATGCTTAAAGCATTGATTATGAAACACTTTCCAACTTTAATGCAATTTTATTTAAACATGTCTAAAATGCAATACATTCCTCGGTAATATTTTAAAACTTATCACAATACGACATTAATTTATTATATTTGAAAACTTGAACCTTCATTGAAAAAATGAACTTCATTCAAATGACGGCATTGAAATATAAATTGCCTGGTTTAAACATCTCTAAAATGCGATACATTCCTCGGTAATATTTTTAAAACTATCATAATACTACGATAATTTATTATATTTGAAAACTTCATCGAAAACAACTCAAATTCATCCAAATGACGTCATAGAAAAAATAACACGCCTGGATCTCTATATTATAATTGCGTTGTTTCAGTATGTAGATGCACAGAATTTTAGCAAAAATAAAGTGGTATTAGGACGGATACAACACTCAATATGAATTAAAAAGAACTTAAAAAATCTCGATTTTGAGACAAGATGGATGCCATATATCATTTTGAAGTTGGTCACGTGATCTTTTCATATCATGGTCACGTGATCGCTTCATATAAGAGGTGTAATTATTAACACTTTACAACAAAGTTGAAAAGTGTTTATGACTTTGTTCATTCTGTCTGTCTGTCTGTCTGTCTGTTCGTTAGCACGATAACTGCTGTAAAAATGACTTAATCAAAATGAAATTTTAGTATGTTGTTCAGACGGTCTGTAGGACCTATGGGAATATAAATGAATAATATCACCCAATTAGTATTGGATAGAATCTGGGTTGAAAAAATGAAATACATTGAGCCCTATGGGTCCTAATTTTTCAAACATTTTTTAAGCGGATTTAAATTTCACAAAATGTTTCGAAAATTTTAGGTAATATTCAAATTGTTCCGTGAAATATATAAAAAAAAATTCAGCGAAATATATTCAGTAGCTTTTTAAATAAAAATTAAAATATTAATAACACCTCTTATATGAAGCGATCACATGACCATGATATGAAAAGATCACGTGACCCACTTCAAAATGATATATGGCATCCATCTTGTCTCAAAATCGTGATTTTTAAAGTTCTTTTTAATTCATATTGAGTGTTGTATCCGTCCTAATACTACTCTATTTTTGCTTAAATTCTGTGCATCTACATACTGAAACAGCGCAATTACAATATATTTGAGTTTAAATGCTCATCCAAATTTGATTATATCTACAACGAAGCCTATTTTTCACCTATGTAAAATGTAAACAGCAAAATATGTAGAATGAGTTGTATTAGAATTGCTGTTTCTTTAACACAAAATCATTTAGTTCATGGAGTCTGTGTAGCTGATATGAATGCAATATTCATTGATTTTACAAAGAGAAGGACGGTTTTTTCGATGAAGTTTTACGCATAGAGTTTAATTACTTGTAGCTCCATGGTCTTAAGTTTTAAATAAAATAAACTATTGTAGTATTGTGATGAATGACATGAATGGGAAATTATTTATGAATGAAATGCTGCTTTTATAGAGAGAACCAGGCGTGTTATTTTTTCTATGACGTCATTTGAATGAATTTCAGTTGTTTTCGATGAAGTTTTCAAATATAATAAATTATCGTAGTCATATGATGATTCTAAAATTATTACCGAGGAATGTATCACATTTTAGAAATGTTTAAACCAGGCAATTTATATTCCAATGCCGTCATTTGAATGAAGTTCATTTTTTTTTATGCAGATTTAAGTTTTCAAATATAATAAATTAATGTAGTATTATGATAAGTTTTAAAATATTACCGAGGAATGCATTGCATTTTAGACATGTTTAAATAAAATTGCATTGAAGTTGGAAAGTGTTTCATATTCAATGCTTTAAGCAAGATTGATCTTTCTACTGAATATATTTCGCTGAATTTCTTTTTAGATATTTTACGGAACAATTTGAATATTACCTAAAATTTTCGAAACAATTTGTGAATTTTAAATCCGCTTAAAAAATGTTTGAAAAATTAGGTTTCATAGCGCTTAATGTATTTCATTTTTTCAACTCGGGTTCAATCCAAAACTAATTGGGTGATATTATTCATTTATATTCCCATTGGTCCTACAGACCGTCTGAACAACATAATAAAATATCATTTCGATTAAGTCATTTTTACGGCAGTTATCGTGCTGACAGACAGACAGACAGAATGAACAGAGTCATAAACACTTTTCAACTTTGTTGTAAAGTGTTAAAAACCGAAATAATTTTATAAATTACACTTTTATTCAGAGTTACAAACATGCGTTGTTCGTTGTAACGTGCTCTAAGAACGGTATAAAGATAATAAACCTTACGTAACTTGAATATATTTATATTTTTATTTAAAACAAATACAGGCTGAATCAGATATACAAAAATATGGTTTCAGTGGCACGCCCAAGATTCAATAGCGTGATAGTGGCACATGTCATAAAATAGTTTGTCACTACTGGTCTCAATCAAAATGTGTAAAAATTTCAAATCTACGTCAGTGTTATAGCCATTCCAGAGATAATGCCATTAGATTCGGTGCACATAGTTTTATAACATTTCAGTTTGCTTAATTATGCGAATTATAAAATCTGATCGTCTGGCATCGACATTGAGTTTGTTATGCCGTTCTATTAGAGGTAACTAAACTAATCACATGTTTTTCTACTTTTCATTTATGAATATTTGTCTATGAACTTTCGTATCTAAACTCCTGCAAGGATTATAAGGAGTTGTTAGGTTTGAATTCTCTGAACTCACTTTGCAAATAAAACTGCAAATTCAGCGTCATTTCAAATAATGATCCGTGTTATATTGTGCTATTAAACTCAATTTAATAAGTTATAAAAGAAAAAAATTGGATGTGAGTCTGTAAAAAAAATCATGTGATGCCCACATCCAATTTTTTAGTTCATTATTGCGAAGACAATCTATATTATTAAAAGTATTACTATAAAATTGAGACTTTAATAAAGGATTAGAAGTCATTGTAATTCTGTTGAAAACCCAGACCACACGACCAACCCGAAGGCTTATGGTAGCAAGATGTGTGGCCGGATTATAACTCTGTTGTAACTTTGAATAAAAAAAAGTTACAACAGAGTTACAATCCGGCCACACATCTTGCTACCATAAGCCTTCGGGTTGGTCGTGTGGTCTGGGTTTTCAACAGAGTTACAATGACTTCTAATCCTTTATTAAAGTCTCAATTTTATAGTAATACTTTTATTTAATTGTAACTCTGTTGTAACTTTGAATAAAAATGAAATTTATAAAATTATTTCGGTTTTTAAATTTGCCTGTTTTTACAATTTCTTGTACGTTTGAGCAGACAAGCAAGATAATATTATTCAGGTAAACGTCAGTTATTTTTTAAATGATATTTAGTTTTAATCGTATTTACTACATAAAACGGTTGTTCACCAATACAGATTGAGCCAAACTTACAACATTACCTCAATGTTCAACTCTTAAAGTCGGAAAATCGGGAATTGAAATAAATTTTCAGAATTCAACATCATTTGAACTGAATAAAATGGAAGTAATGGTATTATAGTAATTGCCTTTAAGTGCAATATTATGCTAAAGGGCAAAAATTTCTATCTGTACGTCTAGATAATGAACATTAAGATAATGAACATTAATCGAAAATGGGTTTATAAGAAGTTCAATATTTTTCTTATCTTTCGCGAAGCCACAAAATCTTTCTGCAGAAGAATCATGCAAAACAGACATCAAATTTGTAGTTATTGAAAGAGCTTTAGTGTAAGAAATGATGTGCACATCGAATACGCTTTGCTATGTAAAAAGTTTAAAATTCATAAATTATATCTTTGTTGTTTCGAAATGTGGTAGTGCAATATTTGTGAGGAAAATAAAAGTCTTGAGAAAAATTGTAGACGCGAACGATACTGTTGTAGGACAGAGTGGAACCTTTAGAATCCTTATATCATTGAGAAAGTGTAGAAGGGTGTAGCATTTTGTATAGGATTAAAGAAATGAAATGAATGGAAACTTAAAATTTTAGAAATCTTTGTAATATGATTTTGTCTATATTTGTTATGAAAAGTACTTATGCCTAAATCAGCTGATACATTTGAAATACATGACGTATGAATACACATTTGAAATACATGAAAAATATATTTATAAATACGCACAAAATTAAATATATATATATATATATTTCTGGTATCCTAAAAAATTACTTTTACAATACATATTTTGTCTTGCTTTTATTTTTGTTCTAAGAAACGGGTGTTCAGTTTCCTAGATTTCTCCCTAAAAGAAATCCCTATATCAGAGCCCACACGAGATGGCACTCCTCCGCAGAGTAGTAATATTTCAGGTCAAACAGGTGTCATTCTAGTACAGTGGAATGGTGGGCTAAGAGGTAGGGACATCGATTGTAAGGTAATTATATTAATTACATACATGACAATCGTGGTTGGATAGGACATTTGGTCACAATTCATGATTTTTAGGTTTCAAGTTCAACCCCCGGTTCTGGTCGTGTGCTATTATTATAATTATTTTTTGTGGCAAACGTAGGTCCAAAACTTGACAAAATCTTCCCAAAGAGATATTTATATGCATAGTATATGTATATACATAGTGGTATATGCATTGCTGAGATGTATATTCATAGTATATGTATATGCATATGTGACTATGCATATACATATCCACTGTATATGTGTAGTATATATATTACGGTGCAGTGAAAAAATCAAAATCTGAAGAATGTGATGTAATAGTGCGGAAAAGTTGTCATTCGTATATATTATTTACCATGTGCAAACATTTTTATAGCAAATAATATCTAAAGGTTCCGCTCAGGCCATGAAATTGACCGATAAATATTGAATAATATTGTAATGCAGTATAGGATGAAAAAATGCATTAGAATTTAATACTGTGGAAATTTTATCTTTAATGTAGGTTCTTTTTATTTATTATAGGCAAGTTAACAAATAAAAGCATTTACTTACATTGTTAAAGATAACTTGAGGCTCTGTTCAGAGTGTGAACTGTACAACAAAATTTAAAATTCTATATATAATATAGAACAAAGGTTAATTATAAGTAAGTATGAAATTATGAATCTAGCTTGCCATAGCTCACAAGAGTTATTACTTGAAACTAAAGATGTTGGTAAAAAAAAATTCTTATGTTTGTCAGACCTCCAACTGTAACCATAATGTAAACAACTGAACGTGAACATAGTTTGACTTGTCTAGTAACTTGACTATTGACGATATTCTGATTTGGTGTTAAATTGTGGCATAAGTTGTTTAGACTGCAATCTGACTTTAATAAATCCATCTCTCTTGATTGCTCCACAAACCACAGCTGGAGCATCTCTCTCTCTCTCTCTCTCTCTGTGACTAATTTAATCATTCCACCGATTGAGTATGACATGGATAGTTTGGGAAATCAAACACTTCAGATACGCCATCAAACACCATTTGTTTTAAAGCTTCATCTGAAATTCCCATGGTAAGTGAAGGTTCCGTTTTTTCCCAATTCTGCCAATAGATGAGTTTTGGTAGTCTTCAGCTTCTAAGTTAAAATCTGGAATTATAAATTTGCGGGGTCCAATGGATTTCCTTACTCTTGCCGCCAAGATCCGACACTAAGCCACACTAAGCTCCCTGGTGAATTTTTGATCATCTGTAACCATTTCTAATAGTATATTTTCTGGACTCCCAAAGAAAATCCGTTTCTGGTATGCTCTTCCGTTCCGTTAGTTATGCTCTTGGTGACGTTTTCCGTTGTGCCACTGGATGAGGTCGTATGACCAAGATACTTAGATTCAGGTTCTTGAATCAGAGTAACATGCTCTTCAACTACTGTTTTGCAGTATCTTTTTCCATCCAAACTTGCAAGTTTAACGTCTTATCCTTTCTGCCATCGAAGTGTGATCCACGTAGTAATACCGGTCTTTCTGTCTCCTGTATGTTCTGCCTTTACTTCTTTTTCTCTTTCATGATTTTTTTGCGGTCGCTTACGCTTGAAGAATGTAGTTCCTTAACTAAACCCACATCTTGAAACACAGCACATGAGATTGCAGCTGCTGCTGCTCTGTCGGACACACATTATCTGTCACATTCCTTTGCCAACGTTGGTAAAGGAAGTCGCATTTATTGTGAACTGGGTGTTGACTTCGCTGAATATAGTTGTTCAATAATTGTTGAAGGTTGATTTTTTAAGTAGAAGCCATGAAAATGTCATCGTTTATCTCCATTTCCGATGACCTCGGACTTGATTAGGAGAACACTGGTGCTGTACTTTCAGTTATTTTAGCAACTTTAGAAAGCATTTCCTTGTGCTTTTCGTTCGGAATTCCGTCGGAGGATCTTTGTTGCTATTATATCAACAGTACTGATGACCATTTTTTTAACAGTTCTTTGATCATGAAGAAACGCCTGTTCTTCAACAGGAACCTTATGAGACTTTTCACAACAGTAAGAGGAAAATTCACATTTAGAGGCTGAAATATCGAACAATTTCAGTTAAGCTTCCTCTCTGAATGTCTTGAACATGGCCTGGTAATGTTCACTGATTTGTTTCCCTGTAATTAATTTTAACAGTCCTTTGTACTCTTGGTATGGTACGAACGAATGAGTTGAAGAACTCGCACGTGGGTTACTATAGATATTGATGCTTTTGACCACAGTTCTTCTATCTCTGAAGTTACTGCTTCTGAAACTTCAATTACGGTCTTTTCCTTCGTCGTTTCACCTGGCTTTAAATCGTTCCTCACGTATAAATAATACCTTATCACGTCTTCATGCGTGGTTAAAACAATCTCACTAAACTCCTTCGGTGCTCCCAACACAGGGCACTTTAATCCAGTACTTGTTTTAACTTTGCTAGTGGTAGCCATTTCTCACAATTTAGTCAGGGCTCGACTCGACAATCGACCGAGATTCGACAATACATAATATCGCAGTGACAATGTACGAGTACGTAGGTACAAGCTCAAATAATGTACGTCTTTGTCTACTTCCGCTACGGTGATAGGTGACATGGTCTTGAATAACCGCCACGTGCCTTGGGCGAATTCCTTCCTCAAATTCGGTGCGAAATAGAGGCTAAGTGCGCACGCATTCGCAGTGATGTTGAAGGGGACTCTTCTAAGGTCAGAGCGGCCCCTCGAGATGAACGAATAGGTAAATTAAAGCTATTTTAGCTCTGTCTTAGTGATATCAAATGGAAACTTTTCAGGGATTTTAGAAATTGACTTTCTGGAGGAAAAACTTATCAATGCCACAGTGTTACAAAAATAAAGCAAATTTTGAAGAAGTCAAGGTCAGAGCGGACCCTCAAGATGAAAAGGTAGAATAAAACTATTCTAGCTCTGTATTTATGGTACCAAATGATAACTTTTCCGCGCTATTAAAAATTGCATTTCGAAAAACAAATTTTGCCTATACTTTCACTCCACCCTAATATATAGATGCATATACATATCCACTGTATATGTATATGCATAGCCACCTTTATTAGATAAAGGTGGCTATGCATATACACCATAGCCACCTTTATTAGATAAAGGTGGCTATGGTGTATGTATATGATAAAACATCCTGATAGTTGTAACATCATAATCCAAGCTGACAGGATTAGGGTAATACCTACTGAATTCATAATACTTAAATATTTTCTTTTGCAAAATATGACTAAAATATCCACATAACCTAATTAAATTAAAAATTATCTCACCGCGAAGAGCGGTTCCAACTTACAATCGAAAGTAGATATAGTGTAGTAGAATGTAGAACGCGGAGAATCGGGTGCAATTCTCCTGGGATTTAAATGAGTCACTTTGAAATTTTATCAGGAGGGGATAGTTAGCTCTAGGAGAGACAGGTGAAAAACAAAATATGACAATCCTTTTATACCTCTTTACCCTGCCGAATTTCACTTTTATCTTGCAAGCTAACTCGGATGGGCAAGTGACAAAGGAATTTCGATTTTCAAGCATCCGTGAACACGAATCAGACGTTTTTGAGGTGATGTCTGTGTGTGTCTGTATGTGTGTGTGTCAGAGAGTCTGTGGAAACCATATCTCATGAACGAATCAAGCGATCCAAACAAAATTTGGAACAAATATCATAATTATTGAATACTGGAAGCCTATTGTTTTTTCAAGCAATCGAATGTTCAGAAACCTTCCAAATTTTAAAATAAAATTTTAAAAAAATCATCCAAAAAATTAAAACATTCAATAAAGTTACATAAATAATCATTTCTTATGCAATTTTTCATTAAAAAACGAACATTCACTTTTCATTTGTAATATTATGCGATACATTTATTATCATGGCTTGTTCCATTCACGAGAAAAGACACTGTAATAGCTTTGTAATTTGATGAGTCGTTTATCTACCATAAGACCAACCTATTTCTCCATTAACAATGTTTGGCAAAATTTGGGTAGTGAATTTGGCTGAATATCGCCAACTTGGCGAGTTTTTCAAATGTTTTTAAATTGACGAAAATATCGCCAAATGGAAAAAAACCACGTCAAATCAATGAAAATGAAGACAAATTGATGAAAATCCAATATTTTGGAAAGAATAAGAATCTACTATAAGAGGAGATACCTTGGGTAATAGTTTTGTATTTGGACGCTATTACTCGCAATAACTTGGCTCGCAGATAATACAACGAATATGCTACTTTTATTTCTTTTCTTAATAAAAATATCACTGTCGAAGAAAAAGAAGAAATGGCGAAATATGCATTTTTGCATGGATTCCTAATAAAGGGAAAATATATTTCAAAAAATTTTCTTTTATTTAGTAGATTAATTAAAAATAAAATCTGATGTGGGCGACACATCACTTTCCCTACAGACTCAAATTCATTGTCTCTATCACTTTAATAATTCATTAAATTGAGTATACGGGCACAAAATACACGCATAATTACCTGCAAAATACACGCACAATTACACTTATAATGCAATTTTAGCTTTTATTGTGTAACCGGATTTATTTTCAGAGGCAACGTAGGAAAAATGTGAAATACTAAAATAGCTAGAGAACGGCTAGTTCTGGAGTAATGAAGTGGGTTTTATTCTTTCCATTATAAAAAAATACGTACAAAACAAGCCTTTAATTAATATGCCCCCCTGTTTGTAAAAACTGCAACACCATGGAAGAATCATCAGAATTGAATGAAAATTATTCCACAAACGACCTGTATTGATACAAATAAGTGCTTCTTTACGACGTGGCATCATATACTTACTTAATTGCGTTGCCTAAGCTTTCATTTATCGACTCAAAGTATGATTTTTCTGTTTATCTTGATTGGCTGCGCCATGTAGTTGGTACAGCTTTCTTGAATGAATGATGAATTAAGCTTTCTAACAGTACCTGATTAAACGAAAACATTTATCATATAAAATATACCAATAAAATATTATCGGTACATATTAACGATCCGTATAAATATTTTAATTTATATTTATAGCAATCTAATTAATGCTCTGTTGGGCGACAACTGTCATCTATTAAGGGCTAAATAACTGACTGCCGTTAAAAAATTTGACCAATGATCTTTAGGGCAACAAATAAAATCAAATGAAATGTAGACTTGATACGGCAGAATTAGTGCCGATGCGAAATCCACACCAAAAAATTATATTTAAATTTTTGAAGTTTTTCCTGGTCACCTTCTTACTTGTTGTTGTTGAGACCCAGACCGTCCGACCTACCAGAAAGGTGTAAGGTAACTGTATGGACGGCCGGGAAGTGCCACCCAATTTAGACCGGAACCCAGTGGGGGAGGCATCCACAGGGACCGTACCCTCCTTCCCCTACCACCAACCTCTCGGAAGGACTTACGGACCCACATGTTTAACGTGATCGTACTCCGCATGAACACGGCGGCATTTGTGGCAGCGTGCAAATCTAGCGCGCAAACCACGGGGATACCGCACCCGAGATGGCCAACAGCACGCGGCGTTCCGAGGTGGTCACCCACCAAGTACTAACCGCGCCCGATGCTGCTTCACTTCGGTGATCTAACGAGAACCGGTGTTTTCAGCACGGTACGGCCGTTGGCCCACCTTCTTACTTGTTGAAATAGCGATTTAAAAAGAAATAATCTAGTTGTCATTTTAGACCCCCCCCACACCGCTTTCATGTTTATTAAAAATAAACACTATTTCAAAACCTAAAAAAAATTCCGAATGAAAAAAATGGGCGTGGTCAAATAGACTATTGATACATGTGGGCCCGTTTTTTTATAATTATATCTTGCCGTATTTTTCAAATAATGTTTTATTTTCTATAATTTAACATGATTAATCAGAATTTTCAATTTGCTTAATTTCTAGTAGGATTATATGGGCCTCAAAATCTTTAAAACTAGTTAATTTGCTCTTTGCGTTTCGGCTCAGACGGATATACAAAGTCCAAAAGTGGCGTAATAAAAGCTAAATAAATAATGACGTAATAAAAGTGAGTAATAAAAGGTATTTCATATAATTATACGAAATGTTGATGAGGTAAAAGAAATGGGCGCCTGAATAAATGCGAACTCCCGCATTTGCCTGCAACTCATATGATGAAAAACGGTTTTGACTATGTATATAGTCCGTCAAATAACACGGAAAAATAAAAATTGATTGGAAAATAAAAAGTATGATCTGAAAATAAACATAGCATATAAATTAATATTTCAGACTCTAATTTCATGATTTGAATTTCATTTCTACGATCACTATTAAACTCAAAAGGAGATCTTATTACTTGCGAAATTTTAAGCTCAGTTTTAAGATTAATCACTTCTATGGGGTAGGGGAATCGCTGACTGCTAAGTTCATTAAAAGTTAAAGACATGGCTAAGTTAAAAAAATTATAATTAATTAAGGGATAGTTTATGAAATTAATTTTTTTTGGAGTTGTCTGTGATATATACTCCTGTTTGCAAAATATGCAACACCATGAAGGAATCATCAGAAATGAATGAAAGTTATTCCACAAACGACCTGTATTGATACAAATAAACGATTAAACTTACAAAACAAGAAACAATATTAGATGTCGAAAATCAGTATTTTTTAACGAAGCCACCACGCACTGCAATACGTGCTTCTTTACGACGTGACATCAAATCAAACAGGTTTTGAATTTGTACCCGAGAAACAGTATTCTAGATTGCTTCTATCCGAACCCAAAGTTCAGCTGGGATTCTACGGGACAAGCGTCACGAGCGAGACGCCGACCGATTAAATCCCAGACATGTTCAATAGGCGACATATCCGCTGAATAGTTAGACTGAAGCTGTATCTGTTGTGCTGAAAAGAAGGCTTGAACATTTCTAGCAACTTGTGGACGGACATTGTCCTGTTGAAATACAGCTCCAGGAATGTGTTGAAGGACGGGTACAACTTCAGGCTCCAGAACTTCTATGATGCACCGGTTACTGTTGACAATATCCACAATTCTTAGCAGCTGAAATCGTCCAATATACCCAATGGCGCTCCATCACGCTTGACGTTCGTCCAATATGACGTTGGATAACGCACTCTGAAAGGTGGCGTTCACATTACAGCGTCTAAGGTGGAAGCGGCCATCACTGTACCCCAAATTAAAGCGGGATTCACAATAAAAGACGACTTGTTGCTAATCGGCACGCCAGTGTCTACGTTGATGAGCCCATTGTAACGGTAGGCGTTGATGATTTTGCGCCAAGGCAATCCTGTGCAGAGGAATTTTTGAACGCAGTCCACGGTGCAGAAGACACAGACGAATTGTTGGAGCAGACAATGACACACCTGTGGCAGTGTTCCAATGCTCTGCCAACTGTCGAGATGAAGCTGCACGGTCCATCATTGACATGCGGATGAGGAGTCTATCATCCCGTGCTGACGTAACATTTCGTCGTCCACTGCCAGATTTTCGACTTGCCCGATTCTCTTCAGTCCTCTGCCTCCACATACGCATCACTGTCGTGACATTGCGATCCATACGAGCTGCTATTGCACGACAAGAACTTCCTCCATGAGGGACGATAATTTGTCCCTGTTCAAACTCCGTAACTTACTAATATGGCACCCTCTATCGTCATAGAGGCATAGTGACCTCTCATGAAACGTTTACCTCTGGCAGTCAACCATAGATTTTTTTCAACGTTCCGCTACAGTTCTTTATTTATATGGTTAAACAGTAGTTCAGAGGGCGCTGCTCAACCCACGAATGCTCAATGACTCTAAAATTCTAATTATTTGCATAGCACACCATAATTTGCATTTGCTGTAAGTTCCTTCATGGTGTTGCAATTTTTAGAAACATGAGTTTATTAAGGAGCTGCTGTTAAAATATGGCACTTCAATGTTGGATGGCACTTCAATTTTAGTATTGTAGTAAAAAACATCGAAGAGGTTTAAAACGCATGAAAAGTATATATTCTTTAGAAATTTATTAAAATTTGTCTATTCATCGTATGGACTTCGTTTAAAGATTGTTTGAAAGATAAATTTTAGATCTTTCCGATGGGGACAAGATGGAAACTCTGTGATAATATTTTAGATTGCTAAAGAATTGATTTGTGTAAATATCGACCTAAATCGGGGCTGAACATATAATAAGTAAACTAAATCGAAATTTAAAAAAATAACTCCGAGGTGCACCTATTCGGGTTCGGAAGTACCTCGGTACCATATTTCACTTTCGTATGACGCTTAGATTTCTTGCTACAGACTGAAAACACACATACACACACAAACACACACACACACACACACACAGGCAGACATCTTCCTTTATTAGGTAAGATGAACACTATTTTAATATCTAAAGATATGTCTGAATGAAATAAAATGGCCTGGTCAAATAAATTATTGATATACGTTGGCCCGTCTTTTTTCAATAAAATCTTGTTGATATTTTCTATATAATGCTTTTTTTATAATTGAACCGTTAAAAGACAAGGCAAAATAAAAATTATGATCGGAAAATAAAAATAGCAGCAGATAAAAGCCCCATTTTGAGATAAATTTATCGTTTGCTTTTATGGATGAAATTACGAAATTTCGAGCCTTAAAAATCTGATGTGGGCAACACATGACTTTCCTTATATAATGCAATGAATTCACTACTTTTACAGTTAAAAAAATGTTATTCTTATAGTAGATACTTATATTCTTTCCAAGATATTGAATTTTCGACAATTAGTCGGCATTTTCATTGATTTATCGTCATTTTAATCCATTTGGCGAGATTTTCGTTAATTTGACAACATTTCAAAAAGTCGCCATGTTGGCGACATTCCGTCAAATTCGTCACCAAAATCTCGCCAAGCTTTACTGACGGAGAAATAAGTTATTCTTATAACAGATAAATAAATGACTATTGGCGTTCAAATACAAAAGTATTACTCGAAGTATCTTTTCTCATGAATGGAACGAGCTAGATCCACGAGAATGATGTCACCCAATTTATCGCATGGTATTACATATGTAAAGCGAACATGTTTCTCAATAGGAAATATATTTTTTTTTATTTTATATGACTTTTTGATAATTTTTTGAAAACATGTGAAATATCTCGAGAACGGTTCATGTTAGCGTTCTAAATTTTATGTTAATCGTTTTCTAATGAAAAATTACATAAGAAATGTCTATGTGCGTAACTTTATTAGCGGTTTTGATTTTTTGACGATTTATTCAAAATTTATATATAAGGAAAGTGTGTATAAGGAAAGTAATAACTCGAAAAGTGTTAGAATTACGGTATATACTGGTACGGTACATACGGTACTGACGCGCGCGCACACACACACACACACAGACATCACCTCAAAAATGTTTGATTTGTGATCAGGGATGCTTGAAAAGTGCTCTCCCGTCGAAAACTTGAAGTCGAATTTTCGACCTCGTCACAATACTTTCCTTATACATTATGTATATAAGGAAAGTAAAAATGACTTTTAATACAGAAATCTTTGTCAACTCGCATAAGAATTTAACCCCGATTCACGGTAGAAAAATATTTTCAAAAGATGTCTAAATAGTTTGTTTCATTTAGTTTGTTTCATTTACATAGCAAATTGTACCTTACTGCCGATCACCATTTATTTATGTTTTTTCAATTTTTGAAATTCTAAATCAAATGCATCTTTAAAGGGGGAAGCATGTACTTCCCACCATAACACAAGAAATGCAGTCTCATTGATTAAAATCTGTTCAGTAGTTATGTAGGTCGTCAATGCAGAGGAATAAAAATCCGGAACGGCAATTGTGAAAAGTGTAGTTTTAAAGTTCTTCTTTCACGAGTGCATTCACACCAATTGTAATTTCTTTTTGTTTGGCTGTATTCAGCTTTAAGACGGCTTCACAGAAAAAAATGATCAATTATTTATCTTTCTTGGAGGATGATTTACAAAACTGGTGAGTTAGGGCAAGATATCTCGAAAACAGGAAATCTTTTGCGAATCATTTACCTCCCTCCCCCCCCCCCACACACAAATATTAATGCTGAAACCATGCCTGTCATTTTCTAAACTCCATCTATAGTTAATTCTGCAAAATAAATGTTCTAAGGAAAGTTTTTGAAGTGGAAGTGGAAATGGAACTGAAAGTGGAAATTCTTAAAGAGCCAACCTACTTATTTTAGAATTTTATGTTAAATCCATAATAGATGTCCCTATGTTCTATTTACAGCCAATCTTGAAAAAAAGATGTTTCAAGGAAAATGAAAATATTTGAAACGAAAATAGAAAATAGAACTTCCTTATGAAACTCTTACTTCCTTATTTTATGAAGATCCATCTGTCATTATGCAATCTCAATTTATAATACATACTGAGAAACATATGCTTAAAATTGTTTTTTTTTGTAAAATCCAGTGGCGAATGCTGCGGTATGGTTATAGTATGGCTCAGCTTGACCGCTAGAATTAAAGAAATAATTAAATAAAATTTTCAACAAGACATTGTAACACTTTGCTTGAAAAATTTGAACTAGATGTATGCATTTGTTGGCTAAAGAAGCAGTTTATCACCGCCTTCATTCATGCTTCTCAAAATTTTCAATATAAGTCTTTTTCAATGAAGCTAAGACTGGCGATGATCTATTGCGATATCTTGGGGATGCGACGGAGTTTCCGCCAAACCTTCTGCGCATGTGGCACTATGCATGCGGTGGTATTGTTTTAGTGTTTCAAATTAATACTTTTGCGCATGTGGCTGGCTTTATGACGGACGGATTAGCAGTTTCAGGTTTCGGCGCTTGTCAAGGTGCCAAGTAATGCAGTCGTATTTTAGCTCTACCGAATCTCTGAGCAGAACTTTCCAGGTCATAGCTGGTAGCGTTCCTGAATAAATATTATTTACATCAGTGCAATATTATTTGTTATACCGTCATTTTGGTGGTATCAAAGCAGCGTAAATTTTCTTCTGCTTTTAAAACCCCGTAATTAGAAAATGAGTTTGTGTCAGATCGATAAATGCATTATTAAAGAATCATTAGCAATACCATTTTCAAGTAGAAATTTAGCAAGCAATATAAAAGTAATAAAGGACAGGAGTCCCAATCCACCTTTGCCAAAACTCATGAGTGTACACTAAGATGGAACAGACACTTATACTCGGAATTTTCCTGTTGCTCAACATGATGAGGTTTACCGCATGCAAAAATCCATACAGGATGCAAAAATCCATGATTAACAGTATGAAAAAATCTGAACTAATTATTTTGCTGGGCTTGCTGACTGTTTTCTAAAAATGAGAATACTTGGAGGTATTATAATGTTTCCACAATTTTAATTGAAAAAAGTTTTCAATTTAAAGTTTATCCTCTGTTGGATTTAAATTTAACAAATCGATCAATATGGGCAACTTTTTGGGACTTTCGATGAATGCTCGGCGAATTTCTTTATCGTTCTTCGCTACAGAATTCTCTGCTCTAGTTTCATTGAATAACAAAATAGTAACTTTATTATTATTACTATTATCACAATTAAATCACTAGATTCCCAGTACGATTGACAACGCGGGGAGGGGGGGGGGAGTAATAAGTAATTTCCGCATGATTCACATTCTAGACCAGAATTTGCCACTGGTAAAAACGTATATGACAAATTTAATTACCACTTGGCGGCGCTCGTAACACAGAGTTCTGCGCATGCGTCGATCCGGATGTAAAAAGGCTGATTTGCCAGCTGGATGACATTCCATTCCACTTTCCATTCCAGATTCAGATGCTGCTAATGATTCCTGAGTCAACAGGTCTGCAGAATGTCGGTTTCGCATTGCGATCTAACTTAGCATGTTTGTATGCCAAGTTGGCATGTAGTTCTTATGTTTTCTTCTACTTTTCATGTTTACAGTCGTTAAAATAAAATATAGGTTCTGAATTGCGCGGTGTGCTTCATGAGCCTAAATCCTTCTGAATAAATTACTTACAGGGGGTACTTTAGACTCCGGCTGTAGAGTTTGTGGAGAATAAGTTGGTATCACATCTACAAGAGGTTATTCACATCTACAAGAGGCTACTTGTTCAGACCTCCAGTAGCAGTAACACAAGACCCATAATGCCATCACACTACAATTGATGACGACCTCCACACCACCAATAGGAAAAATAAAAATTTCGGGACTTCAAAAGTCATTGTTTGACATAAATTGTTGATAAATATACGCCATTACTTTTTAACACATGTGAACATTGCTTTCAATTTAAAATTCCTCTTTAAAGCAACAACCTTCAGAACATGTGCAAAAGTTTATTTGCACTAAATGTTCTGTTCTGTGGATTAACGTACTCATAGTAATGCATTTTTAATGCAAAGTCTTTATCTTTGCTTTACAAACTTGCCAACGTTAAGTGGAAAGAGATTATTATTCTGTGGAGGGGAACTTAAAGATTATTATTATAGGGCGCCCACTAGGGAAATAAACATCATATCATTATAAGCAGCATTACAGATTTGAAAGAATTTAATTTAAAAGTTTAATTTGGGCTAAGTCTTAAGAACCAATTTTGTTGTTTTTTCTGTAATTTAAAATATATGTAAAGGAAAAGTAATAAAACGGAGAAAGTGTCATAAATGTGACTCTGATTCTAATAAGTTTTGATCATCTCTGAATGCTAAACAATCAATTTTACTTCCCTTACATACATAGTATAATATGCAAAACAACTGAATGTGAAAAATCGAAAATTCGAATTCAAGATTTTGACTATAGAGTACGTTTCAGGCATCCCTAATCTCGAATCGAACGCTTCTGAAGGGATATCTGTGTGCATATCCCTTCATCGATTGTAATACGAATATTACAATCGATGAATACTGAAACCATGTTAATTTAAAACGTAATTGAATATTTGAAAGACCACTCTCTCAATGATCTGATATTTTTTTGAAAAAATCATTTTAAAGTAAAGACTTTAAATTAAGATTAATAAATATTCATTTAATACTTAATTTTAATTAGCAAATGGTATAAACTTTATGACATAAAAATTAGAACGCTAACATGAACCTTTCTCGTGACATTACATTATTTTCGAATGAATGTTTAAAAAAAAAAAAATAAAAATCACGATATTTAATAACAAAGAATCTATAATCATTTCATAAATAATTTTTCATTAGAAAATGAGTGATATAAACGTTAGAACGTTAGCACGGACCGTTGTCTAGATATTTCACGATCTTTCGAATAAAATTTTTGAAAAAAATAAAGATAATTAAAAAAAATCAAGGTCTTCGATGCTGTCAAATAAGTAATCATGCCACACGTAATTTTTTAATATAAAACGAATGGCATAAACTTTAAGAGCTATCATGAACTTCTCTGGAAATATTTTGCGTAAATAAATATATATATATATATATATATATATATATATATATATATAAAAATATATATATATAAAAAAAATGTGTTTAAATAAAACAGTAGATAAAATAGATAGGGTTTTGCGAGATATAGATGTTGGAAAAGATGTTCCCGAGAAATGGCTAAAGAATGTGGCTTACGGAATTAGATTGAAGTTTGTTAACAGAGTTTGGTGTCATTACAGAAAAATATATGTAGAATGTACTGAAAGCGATCGGTCCAGATCCTTGTGTATAATGTTGGATTACATCAAATTTAGAGCCAGGATACATGGAATAGTTTTAGAGGATATTAAAATAAAAAAACATATTGACGAATATCTTATATTGAAATATATTAATAAACGATACGATCATATTCCTTTTAATAGAATATTAAGACTAATGGCTCATACTTTACCAGTTAGGGACCTGAGGTTAAAAGTGGCTTTCAAATATGATAAACCATTGGGGAGAAGGTTTTTTAATTATAATTTTATTGGTGGGAATTTACATACAGTGAGTTGTGTAAGTTGCAAATGTAATACATCGATGTACAGAGACGTACATCATGGTCATATTATAACAGGAGATCTGGGTATAATAAAATCGAATATTAAAAAATACTTTGAATTGGGTACTAAATACCGATTTAAGAGTAACGTATCCATTAAACGAGCAATGGTAATTGATATTACACATTATATTCAAAAAGCGGCAGTAAAATTCAGTTTGCCAACTGAGACATTTGAAGAATGGAAGGTCTTGGTGATAAATGAGTGCATTTCATGGTATCGCAGGAACGTACGGTGTAATACAAAAGGAAGTGAGCTTAAATATAATAAAAAAGAGCTGGATGAACTACAAAATATGTATGTAATTACGTACGTAGACAAGGTAACGTCGAATTTTGCAATGACATGTAAATGGTACTATGTTAGTTTATTAAGACAAGCATACGAAGATCATAGTATGTACTCCTTGTTGAATCAAACTCAGTTGGAAATCAGTAACCGGATAAAAGCTTTGTACAAAAAATCTGACATGTGTGTGGGAAATATTAGATATCCCTATTTAACGTTAATACCTAAGCTACATAAAAATCCAGTTAAATTCCGACCAGTAACCATCGGTTTTAAAACTTATTTAACAAGGGCCAATAAATTATTATTGGAACATTTAAAATTGGTATTACGGAAACTATATGACCAGGGTAGCTATTTTATAAAAAACAGCCTCGAAGTAGTTAAAAAACTGAAAGAATTGCCAAACATCGGTATATACAGGAGTTATGACTTTGCTGACCTTTTCAATAATATAGATATTAAAGATCTATATGGCATCCTAATAGAATCATACCATAGATGTGATTTGCAGCTATATGTAGCAATTGGAAAGTACAAGGCTTTGGTGGAGTTGGTTTTATTCGAGACAGTTTTATACAATGGAGAAAACTTTTATAAACAAATTAAGGGTATCCCAATGGGGAGTAACTGTTCGTCAATTATGGCAGATATTTACCTAGATAGATATGAAAGGGGAACACATCTTTTAAATGAGATGTTATTCCTACGTTACGTGGATGATATCCTATGCGGATTTGAGGATAGTGGTTATACAATGAAGTTTGACTTTTATCCTCCATGTTTAACTTTAATAGAAACACCACGCAATGAGGATGAAAGTCTGGATTTTTTAGATCTCACTATAATGAAGCCTGCCACTATACAAAGTTATCGTATTTACGATAAACGTAACACTTTTAATTTTGATATCAAATATTTGACGTCATGGACAACTAGTCTACACCGTAACATATTCAGAAATCTGATAGTAAATCAACTGAAACGTCACAAGTTGTTGAATTTTACTGCCAACGATAGATACAAGTGTGATTGCCGTTTCATGGGGGAGGCTATCAAGGAGGGTTATCCTCACGCTTTTCTGATAAGATTGGTTTCCAATTATAATGGATTAACTGTAGCCGTAACCAGGAAGAGATATTTTGGAATGATAACAACAAAAGACTTTTCGGATATCGCCTAATGGCGGGAATTGAAATACGCAGAGGGTGACGTGTTTATTATGCGAAATTGAGGATCATAAATCAGATAGCTCAATATGGCTATACACCGGTATTTTATAGCTGGGGCTATTTTGTGTGGATACATTATAGGCATTATCCAGATTGCAAGTTCGTGATTATAAAGGTTTTTCTGAAATATCGGACGAACTTTTAAATATTTACTTTAGTAATATGTGAAAGTGGTATAAAGTCAACAAGTTATGTGTTGTTCCACGGGAAGGTGTATTGCGTAGAGTTTGGACTATGGCGTATTTATGTGTCTATATATTTATAAGGTTATTATAATGTTTTAATGTCTTGTATCCAATATTTAAAAATAACTCTCTGTCTGGAATGTCTTTGGACTTGAATATATCGATTTTTGAGCATTAAACTATCACAAGTGCAGTAAATTCAAACATTAGGATTTTTATGGTGATAAAGAAGCCAATAGGTTTTGGTATCCAGAAAAGGATTTTCATAATAATAACATGGATTTCAATAGTCTTGAATATATAGTTTTTACAGTAATAATTGACCATGAGTTAAATGATTTCAAACATTAGTATATATATGGCGATGGAGTAGCCAATAGGTCTTGAGTCCATATTTAAAAATACAGACACTCTGATTGTATTTCAAACATTAGTTTTGATCCTCTCAGACTGGGATTTTAATAGTCTTGAATATTTTGTATTTTAAATTAATTGTTATATTTTTACAACATGATTCATGGATAGTTTTAGCGTGGAAAAGTAAACTTTTAGCTTTTTACATGTTATTGAAATTATATATGTGTGTAATTTTTACGGAAGTATAAAGGGTCATGAAGGAAATCGTGTAGGGAGTATCGGTTACCGGGAGCGTTTGCCATGGCGGAAAAAGCT